>JAECXX010000253.1:887500-2087500 GCA_018153305.1 Drosophila kurseongensis
TCGGAAAAGCCAAAGAAATTTCAATACACACATGTCACTATTTCGAATTCATCTGCTTTTCCGCCCATATATTTCATAAATAATTATTGCTGTCGGCAGTTAGACCAACATTTTTTGTCTTTGTGTGCCAGGCTGAAAGAAATATTGAAATTTGTTACATTTTAAGACATTCTTTTCAAAATGCTCCCAAAACCGGTGTAGAATCATTAATACTGTGGAACTGGTAACTCAATAATAGTTTTCACTTTCAGTCCCAACTAAGGCGCGACGATAACCTCGCAAAAACCAGCTGAAAGTCGTACCGTGAGCAAGTGATTCAGCAGGCACAGCAACAGCTGAAGAAGAAGCAAGACCTGGCCAACAAAGAACGCCATCATTACAGCAACAGCCAATGCAGCAGTAGCCATAATCACGGCAACAACAAGCTGTCACAACAACGTAACCTCAGCAAGTTTAAGCCGGTGGAACTTGGTTTTCAGCAGCTGATCGACAAAAATGACGATGATGTAGGTGCTAGCAATTATATTATTGCTGTTTGCATAAGTAATTAATCGAAATATATTATTACAGCTCAGCAGCAACAGCAGCTCTTCAACCTTTTCATCCTCCTCTCAGCAGCAGTCGTCGGTAGACTACGAGGCGGAGGACGAGAACGAGGACAAACAGCGAAGGCCATTACATAAAAACGAGAATGAAAGTTTGCTGCATGTACAGAATTTTCTAAAGTGCTTCGGACCCAATGCTTATGCATCGGCAATTACGGCAAAAGCATCCAATCCAGCAACGGCGACTAAACCGTTGGCCATTGTCAAGTCACCGGGAGCAGGGGAGCTGCGAGTGTGGCGCCAAAATTATCGCTTCGCAACCAATACAGTTCAAGCAGCAACCACAGTAGCAACATTACAGACCCCATCAACAACCTTAGCGGAAAACTCAGCCACAAATACATCAATGTTTCAAGCCCAGTCAAGTGCAAACCACAAACCAACCAAGTTTCAAATAAACACAAAGTTTTTGCGCAAACCACGCAACAAACTATTGAAAATGCTGCCAACAGCAACGGCCACATCAGCGGCAACAGTTCCCAAGCAACTGGAACCACTGCAGCCGCAGCTGTTCAACGATGATTCCAATGCCAAATTCAAAGACTTTTCAATCGACTCGTTATTGAATAAGTAATCATAAAACATTAACCGATTAAAACATACAGTTCAGCCTTATTGTTTGTAGAATATTTAAACCAATAGAAGCAGAGCCCAAGCCGCGTTCCTAATTTCCCCCAACAAAATCCCTATAAATTTTGTTTAGCCAATCGAGTATCCATAACATGAACATAGCAACAACGTATTCTAACTATAATTAGGATGTTTATTTATTACATGCATATTGTATAACTAATGGCGCAATTCATAACTAGACTAAGAGTGTAAATATCTACTTAAACACGAGATAATAAACCACAAACACGTGCTAGAATTTAAATACATATGCTGCGTGACTCTTGTAAATGCTCTGGTGGATACTAAATGAAACGGTCAGTTCTTCTCGGGGGGCAAAGATGAATCCAGGGCAGCGCGCACGCGCATGAGCATCTCCTTTCGAATAACGTCGGGAACCAAAGCACGAGCCTATCTTGGTAATTATGGATAAAAAATGTGGGGAAAAAGAGTTGAAATTAACCTACGTGGGGGACTATCTCAGCTGCCAGCTGGTCGTGGGTCAAGTTAGCCACGCCCCGTTCCTCAATAGTCTGGCGTATCATTTTCTCAATGTCCTTGCGCCAGCCGCATTCCGACAACCGCTTCTGCAGCAAATCCTTCAAGCTGTTGGGAGTTGGGTTGGGTTACCTTTAAGATTTATTGCCAAGAAAGAACTTACGCGACGCTATCGCGGCTGTTCAACTTGACATCGTCTAAGGGATCAGCATCCGTTCCCTTCTCTTTGCTGTTTGGCATCGTTTAAGTTTATAGTTTTCAACACCTCAACTCTTTCTATGTTTGTATATTTTCTACAAAATTTTAAGCGCGAGACGTTGGAATTTATTTGCTGTGTTTTGATGATAAACTGATTCTGGGGAACTAAAGAACCGGAACGGATGGGAACTGGTTTCAAATTGGATCAGCGGTTATGGATTTCGATTCCTACTTTCATCACATATAAATTAAACGGTATGTATTTAAAGTTCCAAAACATTTTGAACAAGATAACATTTTACTTTGGAACCATTTTTCTTAATCGTTTATTCATTTAATTGTATAACCGATTATTACTGTCGAAATTAATTTAATCTCGTAAAAGGCGGACTTATACAAATATTTAATTTTATCTTTTTAAATTTCTTTTACTTGTCTTTTGAATATGATATTCATTAACATGCAAATCATACAATTAAACTTAAAACTGGTTTGACATGTGATCTATTGACAGATATTTTAAACATTTTGTGTCGCCTGCAACAGTGAATTGGAACTAGTCGTACCGGGTAAAGCATTATCGATATTTTAGCACATCTGTAAATAAATCTAAAAATCCGAGTTTTGATGTTGTAAAAATAATACATTTTCCCAAAAACAAAAAAATACTTGAAAGCGTTACATGAGGAATTCAGTAAAGAAGTACTGTGCAAAATTTCAAAACGATTCGTCCAGTAGATTTTGCAGGATCGTGTGCACTGACTTTGAAAAATGCAACTTTTCGATTATAAAACGATTATAAAAACTTGGAAATTTTTACTCGGATCAATCTAAAATTCTAACACAATATTTTTAAATTGTTGTGCATTCAAAAAAAAATGAAAATAAAAATGTTTCAAGAAAGTTCCAAGAAGTTATATTATTAAAAAAATAACTTTATAAGATTGTCAGAAATAAAATGCTAGTGAGAAAATGTTTTATTGTATTTAATTTCATTCATATGTAATCAGTATGGTAGATATATAAGAGCTATAGTAAGTGGATTTTGATCAAATTCAAGGTATTGATTGGAAAAAAAACCTTTTAGAAAGAAGCCTTCTGAAATTTTCAAATTTTTTTTAAACAGCTAATATAACAAATTATACTCGATTGTTTATACGGTAGCTAAAGGATATAGACGTCCGTTATAAAGGATATACAGTCATGGAAAAAATAATAGAAACGACAATTTTTTTTTCGTATTTTTCAAAATTTTCTTTAAAATATTTAGTTTAATATTTTGTTTTGCCACCGCGATTTTTAATGACTTCGGTGCATCGCAGTCCCCAGACTTAAGTCCCATAGATCACCTTTGGGGAATATTAAAGAATCCTCTTCTTTGGGTTTAAGTGGGCTTAAGTCCAAAAATAGGGAAGATTTGTGGAAGAAAGTGAAGTCCGAGTGGTACTCCATTGAACCATCAATTTATGCCAATTTGGTGAATTCAGTGGGACCCCGGTGGACCGAAGTCATTAAAAATCGCGGTGGCACAACTAAATATTAAAGTTACAATCTAATCTATTAGGTTTTGAAGCTACAAAACTGTTTTCCATAGAATTAAGTCAGTCGTGAATGTACTTGATATGCGTACACAAAAAAAAAAAATTCTACATCTTGGAAATCGGTAATGAAAGATAAGGACATGGCTATATAAACTCACCAGATGATACTGATCACTGCGTTGCAATCTTATGACAAAAATAATAATTTATCTGCGGGTATATACAATTTTGTTAACACTTTTAGCAATCTCGATATAACGGGAAAGAAGCTAACTAGACAACTCTGCTATGTAGAAAACTACTTGGCAGCGTCAAAATGTTTATGTCGAACAAAATGTAGAACGCAACATATGCATGTAATTTACATATTGAAATTATTTAGGTATATTGTCTACCTTTAGGTAAAATCGGAACCGATAACTTATTGAATGATGTTAATGGGTGTCACAGAAACCGCTCCCTGCCAATTTCGGTTAGGATGTTAACACCCCCTAACGCCTTATTTAATCAGACCGAAACTATTCCTGATTTACTTGACTATTCTTTATTTGATACATATGTACATATGAATATTGGTTTGAAATTTTGCTGACTTTCTAAACAATATTGCATTGAACATTAGTACTTACAGAATTTGTTTTTCTGTTATTTCAAAAACAATTTAATTATATTGAACGCTCAAGACCACCCACTCAATCCGCCCACAGCCGCATGAAATTTTTCTCCCTGAGCCGGTTGCAAGGTGCCGTCATCATACAAATGTGTTGATTTCATAGCTGCTTGCCCAAATACAGACATAACGCCATACAAATCTCTTTTGGCTGGCTCTGATTTTATAACCCCATCTGTTTTTATTTTTTGCTTAAAAATCTTAATTTTAGGCATAAAATGTTTAAAATTTGGGTTAAGGCTGGGTTATTAAGTAAACTTTATACTTAACGTAGTTCAAAGTGAAGATACACTTAATGGGACATTTGTATTAAATGACAGCATACATAACCTCAATGGACGTTGAAAGTTTCTGCCGATTCATTTATTTATATGTATGTATGCTTGTATATATAAAGATAAGTACATACAGACATATATAAACTTCGTATTATTTTTTGTGTACTTCTGTACATGCATGTATGGATGTACAAACATACATACATATTTATAGGCCATATGGTCGTCCTGTGCTGCATTTCCTGCCTTGCCTTTTGTGTTGTTTCTGGAAATTCGATACCAGCTGCAACAACTGGCTTTGGCTCTTCGGTCTGTTTGTTAAAAGTACCGCATTGGGCGCAGACAGAGAAGGCGGCTTATACCACACAACAACAAGCCGGTTTACCTAGGCTTCAATTTCGGTTTAGGCAAATCAACCCCCACGAAAGGCCGGTATATGCATCATACATACATATATGTACATACATATGTATACTTCGTGGGGGTTGATTTGCCAAAAAAGGTATGCCAAGTTATAAAACCAGTAAATTATAAATTTACATTTTATATGTACAAAAGCGTTAACTTTTATAGAGTTTTAAATACATTTGAAAATCGGCCGAACCAAAATTTTGTAATACGATAAAACGATACATATGCATGTATGTATGTATGTACATAAGTCCACAGTTAATGAATAATCTCTCCATAAAATTGTACTATGCCAAGAATCCATCATAATAAATTTACAAACACCCCTGAACTTATAGTTTTATATTGTTTTAAATTATTTACAGATATATTAAATTTTTTTTTTTTAATTTTTAAATCAATTATTCTTTTGGCTTTAACAAAAATAAAAACATGCAGCTATCGATTTTTGCTACTAATATAGAAAAATCACTGTGAATTAGATTGCCAAATAAACTTGCTTGCTATTAATTTGACCTTCGCTGTAATTAAGTTTATACCCACACTATCATTCGCATTGGTATGTTTGTCGGCAGTTAGGGAATGAAGTCATCGTTTTGCCGAGTTGCCGTGGCAGCGATTTTGCTAAAAGGAATGACTCATTGTCCCAGAGAATCAATACAAGAAAAGTGGAAAGCCAAGTGCATGCCACACGGCCTGGTACAGTCCGCTCTTGCCACAAACAGCTAAATAGGCGCGGCACTGGCCCGAATCGGGGGAAAATAGAAAGCGCTAATTATAGACCAAGAGAGCGTCTGCTCTGCTTTCCCGCAGAGAAAACTTCGTTCGATGACCCCTTACGCTGGAATAAATGACGGCTAAGGAAGGAAACTAAAGAAAAACGATCTGGGGTTTTCTTTTATGCTGTCAACACTCATCTGGCCGATTTTATTCTTGTACACAACTTATCGCCGAGTTAGCTTGGCTTTTCTGCTATACGTGTCTTTGTGGATAAAATACTATCTGGTTCTTTTTTTTTCATTATCGTACGCTTTATAGTGTTGCAGTGAATTTTTTGTTGCGATTGGAATCGTGAACACTGATTTCGACGGTTAGCCCGCCCACCAATGACGTTCCCACCGAGCGTTGGAGTTGTACTACGCTTAGTACTCCTCAGCACCCTCGCCCTCGCCATCTCCAGAGTCCATGCCAACCTCCTCGTAGTCCTTCTCCAGGGCAGCCAGATCCTCGCGAGCTTCGGAGAACTCACCCTCCTCCATGCCCTCACCGACGTACCAGTGGACAAAGGCGCGCTTGGCGTACATCAGATCAAACTTGTGATCCAGACGGGCCCAGGCCTCCGCGATGGCCGTGGTGTTGGACAACATGCACACGGCACGCTGCACCTTGGCCAGATCTCCGCCAGGCACCACGGTGGGTGGCTGGTAGTTGATGCCAACCTTGAAGCCAGTGGGGCACCAGTCCACGAACTGGATGGTGCGCTTGGTCTTGATGGTGGCAATAGCGGCGTTTACGTCCTTGGGCACCACATCTCCACGGTACAACATGCAGCAGGCCATGTACTTTCCGTGACGAGGATCGCACTTGACCATCTGGTTGGCCGGCTCGAAGCAGGCGTTGGTGATCTCGGCGACAGACAGCTGCTCGTGGTAGGCCTTCTCGGCCGAAATGACCGGGGCGTAGGTCACCAGCGGGAAGTGGATACGGGGGTAGGGTACCAAGTTGGTCTGGAACTCCGTCAGATCTACGTTCAGGGCACCATCGAATCGCAGAGAAGCAGTGATCGAAGACACAATCTGGCCAATCAGACGGTTCAGGTTGGTGTACGTGGGTCGCTCAATGTCCAGGTTGCGCCGGCAGATGTCGTAGATAGCCTCGTTGTCGACCATGAAAGCGCAGTCGGAGTGCTCCAGAGTGGTGTGGGTGGTCAGAATCGAGTTGTAGGGCTCAACCACGGCAGTGGACACCTGAGGCGCAGGGTAAATGGCGAACTCCAGCTTGGACTTCTTGCCGTAGTCCACGGAGAGACGCTCCATCAGCAACGAGGTGAAGCCAGAGCCAGTGCCTCCACCGAAGGAGTGGAAGATCAGGAAACCCTGCAGCCCGGTGCACTGATCGGCCAGCTTACGGATCCTGTCCAGAACCAAGTCAACGATCTCTTTGCCGATGGTGTAGTGGCCACGGGCGTAGTTGTTAGCGGCGTCCTCCTTGCCGGTGATCAGTTGCTCCGGATGGAACAGCTGACGATAGGTGCCGGTACGGACCTCATCCACAACAGTAGGCTCTAGATCCACGAACACGGCGCGGGGCACGTGCTTGCCGGCGCCCGTCTCGCTGAAGAAGGTGTTAAACGAGTCATCACCTCCTCCCACGGTCTTGTCGGAGGGCATCTGGCCATCGGGCTGGATGCCGTGCTCCAGGCAGTACAGCTCCCAGCAGGCGTTACCAATCTGGACACCAGCCTGGCCGACATGGATAGAGATACATTCACGCTGTTGACGAAAAGGGGGAGGGGTAAAAAAGAGATGATTAATTCCACGCCCAAGAAAATCGATAGTAGCAGAGCCGCGCCCAACTTGAGCTGGTCCCATATGTGTGCGAGTGAGATGGCTTATATGGTATACAGATTTTATTTTCTTCTGTACTTTGCCTGTGCAGGAATTTTACTGACGCCATTTTCTCTTTACTTTTTTGAAGAACCTGCTTTTAGTAATTCGTCTCGTGAAAAATAATATTTTTAAAATCGGGACCTTATTTTAAAAAACATTTTCTTAATTAATTAAGTCTTTTTCCCTTTTTTTCTAGGCTTCCCCTGCGTATTCTCTTTGCGAAAAAAAACCATGACGTCATCACTTTTCAAGAAAAATGCAAAGACCGGCCGCCATTTTACCAACAGCCGCTCTGCTCGCCCATTAAATTAAGCCGACGGTACTTTCTACTCTATTGTTCACTTAAATTTGTTTGCTACTCACCATATTGAGAGTTTATTGGAGGTTTTTCACACGCGACAAGTAAAATTCACAGAAATGTGTAGAGCTACGATTTCGAGGTCTGTCTCTGAGAGCGTATACGTTCGAATTGCCGGCTATGAGGCTTGACAAACGTAAAACGGATATGAACACTCGGGAGCGGGCTGCTTTATATAGGTGCCGGAGCTAGAGGTGGCATGTCAGCGATCTAAACGCCGCAAAATCGAAAATTGGTGATTGTCAGGCGACAGCACTTGGTCACTCTGTATTTTGTCACCGTCTGGTCGCACTAGCGTGGATCCAAATAATGGTACAGGACTTTGCTATCCGAATCGGTTGGCATAACCGTTTCCAAACCTTCAATATAAACAATTTTAATAATAACAAGAAAGGAAAGCTAGCTTCGGGCGGAGCCGAAGTTGAAATACCCCTTGTAGAATATTCTGTAAATTATATTCTCCAAAATTATTCATATGATGCATTCTTAACACTCATAAAATTTCTCAACTTCCTAACTTTACAAACACCAAAGTTATGGCATTTCCGATCAATCAGTTATCTGGCAGCTATAGGATATAGTCGGCCGATCCCGGCCGTTCCGACTTACATATATACTGCGTGCAAAGGAAAGAAGGGTGTGTGCATAGTTTCAACTCGATATCTTTAAAACTGAGAGACTAGTTTGCGTAGAAACAGACAGACGGACAGACAGACATGCTTATATCAACTCGGGAGGTGATCCTGATCAAGAATATATATACTTTATAGGGTCGGAGATGTCTCCTTCACTGCGTTGCGCACTTTTGACCACAATTATAATACCCTCTGCAAGGGTATAATAATTAGAAATGTTATTTTTTATAAAGTTGACTTAATAATTAAAAGCATAAAGTAACTAGGAATTAAATCATCAGCAGTTGGTCTTTGGTCTAACAATGTTTGATTTTAAGTTAAAAGAGCAACATTTTTATAGCCTTGCATAGGGTATTATAATTTCTGTCAAAAGTTTTCAACGCAATGAAGGAAACATTTCCGACCCTATAAATGCTGCAAGGGTATATAAACTTCGGCTTGCCAACATTTATTTGTCTTACTTGTTAATTTTACTAATCAGTATTGAAGAAATTTAATGTTTTTAGTGAAATTCCCGTTGCTATGGTTGGCTGGGTTGACTAAAAGGAAGGTTGTTCTATTTTGGTAAATGGAAGGGCATGTTATTAAGATTTGATGAGTTGTTGCAGAACGGGAATGTACATACATTCATATTTGGGAAAAATCTGTCCATGTGAGACTTAGTGAGCCGGCTTATATTTTTTAAGTTTTCCTGTTGTGTTTTGTGTTGCCATGTAAGTACATATTACATATTACATTACATTTGTAATGAATATGAAAAGTTTGCTGTAGTTTTTTGCGGGTTTTTATAGATGTATGTATGTACATGTGTATCCATATGTACATGTTCATATGTATATACTTTTTGACATTTGCAGCCTGAAATTTCGTTTGAGTTGTGGTATTATTGTGTTTCTCTTGCTGGTTTATAAGCGTTTTTGTTGTATTTTATACCGATGTGTCTGGGGATCAATATTAGTTTTCTTTGTCAAATGGCTAGTAATCTGGTTTCTAATCGTTGTAATGATATAGGAACCGTTGTTTGAGGTAGAGAAGGATTTTAGAGAGGATAGAGAGTCTGTGAAGATGTGCAGTTTTTACAGAAGTTTTTTCGTTAGTTGCCCTATAACTTAAAATAAGAGGAATTGATGGTGTTATTAAATAACAATAATATTGTTTAAGATCCTATAAAGTATAAATGAATTTTAATACTTGGTAACGATGTATTGATTGCATTTTTGACATGCAGTATATTTAAAAAATAAACTTGAGGTCACACCAATCGCTGGATGTGATATGTGTCTATTGGTCTTGACGCTGCCGAGCTTATTGCCGTTAATTATTCGAAGAGGAACAACTAGAAGCAGTTTTACTGGTATCATGCGAATCGAAGCGACAGAATCATTTTGGCTGGACAAGGCGGCTTTTAGCAGAGCAGAAAGACAGTACTACGAGACGCTTAATCGAAGAAAAAACAGTGTAAGTGAAATTTGTCTTTGAAGTCCACAGGCGGTTTCCTAATAATCGTTAAAATGGCGGGAACTTTATCCCGGAAATTCCTGAGCTGGAATTGTATTTATTTATTTATATTAATGTACGCATATGAAGGTATATAAATACATATATGTATATCAAAGTGTGGTTGTGATGCTTATAAGCACACACCGACAACGCACACAGGCACAGACAGCCGGCCAGATTCGTCGTAGGTGGCTACCCTATTCAAATCAGCTGATTTACAAATTCGCCCAACATTTGTTAACAGCCAAACAAAGGCCGTGCAGTAAACTGTCTAGTTGCAGAAAATTCACGTATCCAAATAACGTTTCAGCTTCCTGGCCCCGCATTACTACCGGCGCCCGCCCCAAAGCTCAACACATCCGCCCCCGCAAAGAAAGCCAAGAAGAAAAACAAGGCGATGTCCGAGAAAGAGACGCCAAACAAACTGCTTTATGTGAGTATATTTCCAGAAAATTAAAATTGTTGGGTTACGTCCCGGTGATCTTGCAGATGAATCCCCTGACCATGGAGGCCAACTTCTTCCTGGATACCCTCAACTCGGTGAACCAGAAAAGTGCTCCGCCCCAGCTGGACCCGCACCTGGCCAAACTGCTGGAGCGCATTATGGTGGGGATCGAGAAGTACATGGACAGGAACCCTACCTACGTGTTGCCCCAGGAAACGGCATCTGCGGGCGAGGGCGTGGCATTTGTCCAGCCAAAAGAGCTGCAGACGATCAAGCGTACATTTAACTGTAGTTTCTGCAACAACCGGATCGTAGGTACCACCATCGCCAAGGCGGTGGCCCACCTGTCGGAGCAGCATCCCAATCCCAATCCCAACGGTCAGCCAGTGCAGCCTCAGCAGTCTAAACAGGAGAAAAAGCAGGCCCAGGTGAAGGCGCGTCAGCAGATGGTTGTGCAGCTGCCCAAGAGTAGGTTACCATTTCAGTATAATACCATGCAGAAACTTTATCAAAACAAAAAACTTGGAAATTCGTTTTATATAAGGTTATGGAAATATCAAGAACATTAATGCAAATCAAATTTTAAAAAAATATTCCGAAGTTAAATCGGCCCAAAAATAGAACGTTAACAATATTATAATATTGTCAGACAAACTATATCGTTTTCATATGAAAGTTAAATCGGTCGAAAACTGGTTGATTTGTTCTAAACAAAAAACTCGCCATTTCTTCAGTTCTTAATTATCAAATTATATATTTCAGAGGTCAAGGCCATGATTGTAGGCGAGATCACAAATGTGTTTAAAGACAAATACCCTATAGCAGATAAACTGAAGGTGATTCCTGAGTACGACATAATCGAGCAAGATCTGTGCAAGCTTCTCACGCCAGGCTTTCCAAAGCAACAGCTGCGCATCTACAAGTTTGGCTCACGCATCACGGGGATCGGGCAACGTTCTTCCGACTTGGACGTGTTCGTCGATATCGGTCTGTCTATTTCTTTAACCCAAATTTTCCCTGTATGACTTGCTTTTTATCGACAGGCAACACCTTTCATACGTTCGAGCACCGAGCTTCCAATACAACGATCACCAAGCTGCGGGCGATGCGAAAGTTCTTCTGCGGCAGTGACGACTGGCGCATTATTAATGTAGGATATGCCTTAAACAACCGGTTCATAGTTACAATCTGTTCTTTCTTGAGTAGGTCATTGAGCAGGCCCGCGTTCCTATCATCAAAACCTGCCATTTGCCCACGGGCATCGAGTGCGATATTTGCCTGAACAGCTTGGGCTTCTGTAACACAAATCTGCTGAAATACATATTCGAATCGCAGCCACTGAGTAAGCAAAATTGACCGGACAAAGTCCACACGTGTTTTCTTTGTTTTCGCTTACTTGCAGCTCAATATATGTGCATATACGTCAAGAACTGGCTGGAGCGCTGTAAGCTGACGGAACAGATATCGACTTACAGCATTACCCTGATGGTCATCTACTTCTTACAGCTTCAGGGCCTGCTGCCACCTATAGTGATGCTGCAAGTGGAGCAGTCGCTTAAGGGCGGGCAAGTGGGACGTAAGTTCATTTGTGCTAATTAAGGAGGATTCGATAATTTAATTTTCCTTTCAGCATGGATCGTCAATTTTTCACTAAAAACGCCCAGTGAGCTGGGACTGCAGCAAATAGAGGTTACTGTTCCCGTGGTCAAGGGCTATCTTAGAAACTTTTTTGTATACTTTGGAAATTTTGACTACGAGCACTTTTTGATCTGTCCATATTTTGGTGGAGCTGATATCGAGATACAGAAGGTTGAGAAGATGCTACCTACTAGGTAAAAATTATAATTTGGTAGTCGCTGTTAATACTGATTGTTTTGAGAATATAGCAATTGATATATTGTTTATCCTAGCCAAGGGTCTTGACTATTGAATTACGAATATTTGCTTTTTATACCCTTGCAGAGGGTATTATAATTTCAGTCAAAGGTTTGCAACGCAGTAACGGAAACATTTCCGACCCTATAAAGTATATATATTATTGATCAGGATCACCAGAGTCGATCTAGCCATGTCTCTCTGTCCGTCCGTTTCAACGCAATCTAGTCCCTCAGTTTCAAAGCTCTCTGCTTGAAACTTTCCCAAAAGTTGTATTTCTATTGCGGGTAGGATAGAAGTCGGGACGAGCCGGATCGGACGACTATATCATATAGTTCCCATAGGAACAATAGGAAAATAAATTAAAAATAACTCGTGTTTTTATACCTTTGCCGAGGGTATTATAATTTTGGTCAGAAGTGTGCAACGCAGTGAAGGAGACATCAACTTCGGCTCCGCCCGAAGCTAGCTTTCCTTTCTTGTTAATTTTTTTTTTGCTCTTTGGTATTTGGTATTATTTAAATACTATAGAATTACGGGTTTAATTTAATTAAATTCAGTCCTTTGTATCAAAGCTCTCTTAGGAAAATCGAAAAATTAAAAATATTGGTATTTTTCTGTTTTTCTATTAATTAAAATATTCCTTTGATTTCCTTTATATTCCTATAGATATTTACTATATCAGTCGTTTTGTAATAACTGCGAGGGTATGTAAACTTCGGCTTGCCGAAGTTTGCTTCCTTTATTGTTTACATTGCTTTTAATTGTCTATATTTTTTTAGGTACTCTTCATATGTGTTGGAGAACCCCGACTGCTCGCTCCAACTACGAAAACCGATGGTGGTTCAGGATCCCATACAGCTAAACCACAACGTAACCAAAGCGGTAACCCGATATGGATTGCAAACGTTTGTGGACTACTGTGTGCAGACAGCAGTACTGTTGGAGGAGCCTTCGACCAATTGGCGCCAGCGCACAACATAAACCTGCCAAGTCCCCTGATTGAATCGTTCCCATCCCTCCAATCTCAAGGCAGTTTCGACGCTGGTCTGTTATGATTTTACTTTGAGTGTGCGAGAGACCTATTGTGGTTTTAGCAACTGTAAATTAAGGCCATTCCGCACGTCTCGACAATATGCAACACATAAAGTACAAGTGACTTTTGTATATTTCACTAGCAAGCGTTTAAATTGTTTGGTTTGGTTTCAATTGCATTAACACGTAAGATAACGTCGTATGGCACACAAATTTTTGAGGACTACATCTGCCAGGACTCGGGCACACGGTTAAACAACTTCAGCAGCAGATATATTGTAAAGCCAACAATTAGAAACAGCCCCAGGAAACTGATGCGGTTGACCCAATGCTGCTTGGAGTCGCGCATTAAATTGTAAATGCTCATGGCAGAGTTTTCCGCCTCCTTCAGGCTACCATTGTTGTCGATGACGAAGTGAGATTTCTCGCACTTCTTATCCAGCGGCATTTGTGAATTGACACGATGTCGCGCCTCGGATTCGGAGAGCTCGTTGCGGGCAATCAATCGTTCCAGCTGCTTGTCCGAGTCGCTGGAATATCAATATCAATATGAAATTAGTATCCTTAGAAACTAGAGTCATGCATGAGTTGCACTGTTTTGATCGACAAATTCACTGCAGCTTGATTTGTTTAATATATATTATTTATATGCATTTAATCATTAACCATGGTCAAAGCAAAAGCACCAATGTTTAAAGATTTAAATTAAAGGATTATTTGACTACACTCATGCAGGAAAGCCCAAAGGAATTTAGCGTACCAAGACACACAGACGATCTTGTGTATAAAGTCCATTAGGATACCGGTTTCAAAGAGCAGTGGCAAATCCAAGACTATCCACGCATGTCCTGTTACCAGCAGTTTGCACACCTGCCAAAAGATCTTGCGGTGAATGGTCGGATGTGTGATTTTGTTCAGCTTTCCGCGCAGCTCCTTGTCCTCGAATATCATCTTTCCCAGAATAGCGCGGTTTATCTCCTTGCTGGGTAGCAGAACCTCATCTCCAAAGATCTCCCGTATCCGTCTCCAGCACGGCTGACCTGGTTCTACAACTACACAAATAAGAATACACAATTAGCGCAAGTGCTCGTTAATTATGAAGCGGATGTGCTCCACTGTTAACTTGCTCTCTCTGGCGATTTTGTCAGCGTCGATTACTGGAATGCCCTGACGCGCGAACACCTTGCTGACAGTGCTTTTTCCTGTGGCTATGCCACCAGTGACCGCCACAATAAACATTATTAAAAGACAAGTATAACTATTTAGTTTTATGAGACGATAGGAATGTTTAAACTTTTTTTCAATTGTTAAAGTTGCAGTGTAACCAAACCACTACATTTTAAAAATACCGTTGATAAAAATACCAGGAATTATACATTCAGTTTGAAAAAATAAAGTAAATAAATTAGTGTATTTCGTACGCGACTGAATTGCTGAAAATTCTGCAGAACATTGAGTAAGCAACTAATAAATTTTAAAGTCTAATGGTCAAACAGCCTACCCACATAACAAAGTTATTTTCGTTGAGATTTAAAAGATTTTTGTTTGTATTTTTGCGTTGTTAGTTAAGCCTAGTACTTAGATCGACAAAAACTGTACGCCAGTCATGAGAGAGAGCGAGAGGCAAGCAGCTGGCGTTCACTTTTCGTCAGGATTTTTTTCACCTCGGTACTCAGATCGACGAAAACAATACCATCAAATTTCATAGCGTTGCCAGTCTGCTGAAATGAACTTTGGGTGAACCCTAGCGAAAAGAATAAAAAATTTAAGCCTAGTATCGAGATCGACAAACGATTATGCTAGCGTAAAAACTTTAATCTTTCCAGTGTGACCAAAGTTTCGAGAGTTCATCAGATTTAAGCGTGCTACGGTCGTACTGTCAATCAGCTGGGTTTGTTGACAAGCAGTTAAAATTCAAATATCGTATTTCCGGAAATAGCCTTTAAAAGATATTACCAAATACCTTGGCAAGACAAGTCTGCCGCTGTACAAAGATATTAAAAAACAATACAATTTAAATTTAACAGTTGTTTTTTTAATTTACTGATAATTATTTGCCAATTTAAAGTTCATAGCTGCACTTTTATTGTGTTTTTCTTTTGTGATTTTTGAGTTTTTTATTTCTTATAATGTTCAGTGAGGACGCCAAAAGATTACATTTTTTTCGACGAAAACCGCACGCCAGTTAGGCGCAACAGCTCGTCTTGGCTTTCACGTCGGCTGATCACAAAAATACCAAAATTCCATTGCCGCTGTCTTTGGGATCAAATTAAAATTATTGCGTGCCTCTAACATTATAAAATGGAAACAAAACTCAAAAGTTGATTGCTGTTTACATGTGAGGACAAAATAACATTAATATATTTTTGCAAATGTTTTTTGTCCACACATGTACGAAAAACACACTACAATCGACTTTTGTGATTTTTTTTGAGTTTTTCCCTCCATTTCTTATAATGTTCAGTGAGAAGCGCACCCCAAAAGATTACATTTTTTAATCTTTTCGCTAGGGTTCACCCAAAGACAGACTGGCAACGCTATGGAATTTTCTGGTATTTTTTTCGTCGATCAGGGGACCGACGTGAAAAAAGGCCCGACGAAAAGTGAACGCCAGCTGTTTGCCTCTCGCTCTCTCTCATGACTGGCGTACGGTTTTCGTCGATCTGGATACTAGGCTTTCATCTTTTGGCGTGCGCTTCTTACTGAACATTTTAAAAAATGGAGGGAAAAAATCCAAAAAAACAGCAAAAGTCGATTGCAGGAGTTAACATGTGAGAACAAAATAACATTAATACTATCTGGGGTGCCTCTTGTCAGAGCAAAATGTTTCTTAGGTTAAAAATGTATGAGTACTAGGCTTTCTGTGAGAAGCGCACGCAAAAAAGTTAAATTTTTTTAATCTTTTCGCTAGGGTTCACCCAAAGTTCATTTCCGCAGTCTGGCAACACCATGCAATTTTCTGGTATTTTTTTCGTCGATCTGAGGACCGAGGTGAAAAATAACGTTGACGAAAAGTGTACGCCAGCTGTTTGCCTCTCGCTCTCTCTTATGGCTTACAGTTTTCGTCGATCTGAGTACTAGGCTTTATATCCTGGAAATTGTAACTAGATCGAAGATCAGGATTTTCCGGAAGTTTGAGTAAGGCGCATTTCCCGAACCGATTTAAAAATTTTTTACCTTCTATTTTTATTTAATAGTAGAAAGCTTTTTGATGGATTTTTATCACTATTTTCCTATGCTACATCAATGTGAAAAAATGTGTTTTGCACTTAACTCACTAGCACCCTAACTCGACGCAGTTTGGACCATGCCGTAATTTTAGATGGTGGACCAACTGGGAATGGACCTTATGGACCATCCTGCAGAAAAAAAAGAGTGGAAATATGCTATAAGTCGTCAACGTTATCATAAAAATACCAAAATAATGAGTGCTGCTCAACACTCTTTTTTCCCAGATACAAGATGGCGACTGTGTAATTTTTCGTGCGTCGTTTTGCAGAGTTTGTGAAATTCCACGCGCTCGTTAACGATTAATAATAATTCTCAACTCGACTTTCGGTAGCCGTCAGAGAGCCACCCTTTCCACACACTTCAGAAAGTCTTCATAGTCATCAGTCCACGAAATCAGCAGAATGGTAGACAAAATTGAAATGAGCCTCGACGACATCATCAAGTCGACTCGCTCGCAAAAAAAGCCGCAAGGCACTCGCGGTGCTCCAGGTGGAGCCCGACGGCCGGGCGGCCAGCAGCGAGGTGGAACGCGTCGTGGAGGCGCCATCGCCAGCGGATCGCCCAGGAAGCCGGCGCCAGCTAATGGAGCCGGTGGAGTGCTTAAAGGCCGACGAGGCGGTGCTGTTAGCGGATCCGTTCAAAAAGCCAAGTTCCCACGGGTAATTCAATGCATTTCAATGGCCAATCGGAGCAGCCGGAGCAGAAAATCCCCTGTGCTCACAAGGACAATAACGCCAAGCAAGTGTCTTGCGACCCATGACCCACTTTACCAGTACATGGCTAATAGCGAATGACGAAATCAAAATCAAAATGGCCACCCTGCACCGCCTTACAACGGACGGAGTAGATCTTTACTTACAATTCTTCGAGCCCAGGCCACTGCTCAAGTTCCTTTAACCCCGTTTTTTACAGAATATCAATCAGAAACAACAGACGAACACTGTGTCTTAACTCATTTTCCTTCAAGTCTCACTATTTCCACGTGAATCTTACCCAGTTAACAAGCATTTCTAGTGTCTCCGCTCGATATGGGTGTCCTCTTAAGGCCAAGATACGATGCAACTGCTACTGCCACGGCTACTCCCGCCAAATTCCAATAATTGATACGTCTCGCGTTCGAACCAACAACAGAACATACCCATCTACCTTCTACCTAATACTACCCCACCTCTAGGGCGATGTGAACAGCGCTTGGAAGCACGATATGTACGATGGACCGAAGCGGGGAGCCGTTGGTGGCGGAACCGGGCCCACCCGCCTCATTGTCGGCAACCTAGACTACGGAGTCTCCAACACGGACATCAAGGAGCTTTTTAACGACTTTGGGCCGATGAAGAAGGCAGCAGTGCACTACGATCGCTCCGGTCGTTCTTTGGGTAAGTTTGAGTACTCCCTCAGTACTATAACTAGATAATCGGAATGCTATTCATGAACACACCCATTTTTGGGTTGATAAATTATTAAAATTTACTTTGGAATTTTTATTAATATCCAATTAGCTAAATAATTCCATTTTTGGGTTGATCAAATATTAAATTTACTTTGGAATTTTTATTAATTTCCAATTAGCTAAATTATTCCATGAAAATTAATTCGGTTGAACATGAACACCGAGTACCGACCCACCTTATATTGTCTTAATTTTTCCTTCGCAGGCACCGCAGATGTAATATTCGAGCGTCGCGCCGACGCCATGAAGGCTATTAAACAGTACCATGGCGTGCCTTTAGACGGACGCCCCATGACCATTCAGTTGGCCGTCTCCGACGTGGCCGCCTTGACCCGTCCTGTAGCCGCCACCGATGTCAAGCGTCGTGTGGGTGGTGGCGCATCAGCTCCATTCAAGCGTGGTGGTGCGTATCCAAATTTTTTTACCAGGGACCGTAAATAATGCCTATATATTTTTTTTTTAACCTCAAACATCATTCATTAAAAACCATTTCAGACCATTTTTGGATCTATGCACTTCCACAAAGATTCTTAAATGTCTATTTATTTCGATAATAATTCATTTTTAAGATTAAGTTTAGTTTCTCATTTAAATTTATTTGCGAAATAATTTCTATCCACCCTATTGACACAAATATTACTGGTATATATAGTTGTTCAAAAATATTTTCGTTATATTCAAAATTTGTTGGGCTTTAATTAGTATAAGAACACTTTTGAAAAATATGTTGAACGTTTAGTTTTACTTTTAAAAAATATGTTCGAATGCTTGCAGAACGAAGAGCTCAGCTTTTAGACAATTGTTTCTACAATGGAACCAAGAATGATTTTGATTACGGTCCCTGAAGGCAATCCCTAGTTCCAATCCTTACACTTCCATTCCAAACTATTTTTTAGGTGGCCAAGCTGGCGGCTCTCCGCGTCGCGGCAGCTTTAAACGTCCGAGCGCAGGCAAACCGGCAACAGGCGGCCAACGACGGGAGCGCAAGGCCCCTCCAACTGCCGAGGAACTGGATGCCGAACTGGACTCCTACATCAACGACATGAAGATCTAAATAGCCAATAGTCTGAATTAGTCTAACAGAGAAAAAAGTAAAAACACAATCCCTAGTCTTAAGTCAACCATATGGACACTGTCTGCATGGTTAATCAAATCAAACGCATTGGGATCGACAACGCAGTGCTAAGGTTCACATTGGAACCTAAAGACATCAAGAATTAAAACCCATTTGCGCATGTACCCATTTAATTGTTAATTATATCAATATATCGACTGTTGGGATAAGTCGACTAACTGAAATACATTTGATGCTGTATTTATTATAATTAGTAATACGCTTTAACAAAGTTCGACGATGACATAATTCTGTAAACTGAAGTAATTCTAAACTGAAGTGTAATAAATACTAGAATTAATTTCGTGACCAAATCGAGTTGTCTTTACTGACTCACTAGGTTAGGTTAGGAGGACTGAAAAGAATCTCCGCATACTTGCTTAAATAAAAAAATCGATAATTTATAATTGTTTTATTTTGGAATAATACATAAATAGTTATAAAGGGATTTTATTTTGAACAAATTGTACAGACTTTAAGAAGTTTCGATTGGACACTTTAAGTACAAATAATGCTAAATTAGGCTTCGGTAGTAGGTGGTAGTTTAGCAAAGTCAATCTATATAATCCATTTTTTGTGGGGCGGAATCACGAGTTATTTAAATGTCAACAATTGCGTTAGACATTTACCTTAGACGATAGAACAAATGGACAAGAATGAAAATGAAACGGAAGGAAGAACGATTTGGAGAGCTTCTTTGCCAAATATAATCATTGATTTCTTTCACCGGCTGATCTGCTGATTTATATAGATAATGTGTGTATACGTATGTTATAAGCGAGTTATTTTTATAGGTTTATGTTTTTAATGTCGTTCTGAGGATGTGATGGTGAGTCAATAAATGCTTGCAAGCTTCTTCTGTACTCCTTCTACCAGAAGCCTCCCGACGAGTAACCGCCAGGTGGGACTCGGCCACGAGCCTCTCCGTTCGTGGCCGCCGGCTTTGTCGCCGACTCCTTGGGCTGACTAGGTGGGGAAGTTACCTCCTTTTGAGTGGTTACCTCGTCGCGCAGCTTCTCCACCACCTTGTTGGGATCGGTGGAGCCCATGCAGGCGTTGAGGTTCGAGGAGTTCTGTTGGTTGTACTTGGCGCGAGGGGCAGGAACTGCCACATCGGGCTCCGAGAAGATGTTGGTGTGTCCTCCACCTGGTGGCTTCAGAACACGGCTAGAGGGACGGGCACTTGTGGTCAGACCAATTTTCAGCTCGGTGGATGTCATTTTGTCGCTGCTGGCTGTGGTGGCTGCAATGCATAACAATAAAAACTAAATCGGATGCGGTCGGAAATACGAGTACCCTAGAATACAGTCACGCCAATTGCGGATATGCTTCGTCGCCACAATGATGCCAGTCAACCGACATCACCCCATTGGGGAGATTCTTTGTGGAGTAGAGTGAAAACGAGACCTATTTGTTCTGCCCTTCTTAATGATTTCTCTACACATAGAAATTCATCCGCCCCTATAATTTTTTTCTGGTTGCGTTCTCTTTAAATTTTTAACTTTGCCATTAACTGTAATTGCGCGTTTTGTGGCTATCGCACTTTCGTTGTTGTTTTTGCCGTTATTCATTTCTTCGTTTTGGTGTCAAGCATTCGCACAGTGGAATAGTAAGGTACAAATTTCGAAAAAAAAAAAAAACATGACAAATTGGGAAGTCTGTTGGTAACCACAACAATAACATGTACATTACTTAATCTAAATAGTAACTAAAAAAAACAACGTTACTTTTTTTTCGCGAATAAAATTACTATTCTCAGATTTCCTTCTCTCTAACGTATATAAACTGTAGCTGTGCAGTTATTTCCATCAGCATAGTGAAAAGAGGTCGCCGTTCAGGCGATGACATATGCCGCAAGTGCTGTAAAGCATTTGTAATGATGCGTCATCCGCTGTGGGAGGCTCTTTCCTCCCAACTTCCACCGCCCTCTTGTGACACCAAATCCCCCGAGGTGTATCACTTTTGGGGTGGCTCTTGGCAACAATAACAAACAGCACAGGCCACACTCGCAGTTTTGTTGGGGCATGGGAAAAAACAAAGCAAAGTGAATGACCGCAGCAAGTCAAAGATCTTTAGATTAGACAGACGGTCCGTAACGATTCCGATTCCCATAGTTCGAGTGCTTTCTACCTCGTCAAAATAAAATATTAAAAACACAAAAAAAAAAATTAGTCCGATATTTATGTACATACTCCACATCATTTCAATGTGTTTTTCAAGGTAAATTATATATTTAATTATTACTTTTGTAAAAATATTAATGAGTAGAACCTCTCATTACAAAAGTCAAAAGAGCTCAAATACCTCCGGTATTTTTTTATTTAACATTTCAAAGCAAAAAACAAAATTTGGAAACGTATGGAATTGACTTTATGCGTATACAATTTAATTGATGCTATCTGGTGTTTATATATTAATTCCTATCACAACAGTTTATCTTTCTGTGCAGAAAGGCAATAACAGCGACACATTGATGTGTTCCCTTTCCATTGTACTTGTCGTTTTTGCTTCCCTAGGGCGAATGCCGGCTCACACACACACATGTAAGTACGTAAATCACATTAACTGTGCTTGCGCGTTTGTGTTTGTGCTGAAATTATGAGTAATGAGCAATCTGGATATAACTCGAAATTGTGGGCTTCCGTCGACTTGTTGACTAAGTAAACATGGCCAAAACACATTAGACAAGCGGAAATCCAGTTTTGCGGAGACCTACTTAAAATGAATCTTCGATTAAATCCAAAACGGCGATGCACACGGAAACTGGCAGAGCAGAAAAAAACAACGTTAAGAGCAGACTACTAAAATTCGGTTCAAACTGCTTCCAGCTAGTTTTTAGGTGCATGCAATAATCGCCCGACTAAAGCGAAACATAGAAAACACGACCAACATGGCTGCCAAACAGGAGGGGCGAAAAAAAGACTCCGTCAGAGAGTGGAGCCCAAAACAGGGAATCTTCCACTGAGGATGTGTTATTTATAATGCATATGGCAGCTGTGCCAAATAAATTTTAAAAGCAGCTGCACACACACACAGACGGCGCTTGCGCTCGGTGTATAAAATTCCACGACACAAGTGAAAAAGTAATGGTCTGCGAAAATTATTGATTTATCTGGTGTCTTAGGGATCTTCTGACTCCAGACAGTTGGTCCATCTTTTGGCACCCAAAGCACTCTTACCTTTGAAAGAATCTAAAACACAGATTTACTTGGAGCTAATCAAGCTCTAAATTTACAGAAATTGCTGAGGAAAACGACGCGCACTCTCCAACGAACGTTGATTTCAAATGCAGCAGTGTGGCCGTGGCGGAGCTTTGAGAAATATACTTAGCACTTAGCTGTACAAAAATACCACATATAGACATAACAGGAATAGCAGGCGCCAACTTGTTTAAAGTTCCGGTAAATCAGCAGTGACTTGAACCCATTTATTAATCTTTGTAAAATAAGTTTTTAAATCAAACACTGCATTAATCAAAAGTGTTCAACTAATTTTAAATTTTTGATTTAAATAACAGTGTTTTACATACACATGAATTGGTTGGGAGAGTTAAGCCTAGTACTCAGATCGAAGAAATCTGTTCGTCAGCTATGAGAGAGAGCGGGATGCAAACAGCTGGCGAACGCTTTTCGTCAGGCTCTTTTTCACCCCGGTACTCAGATCGACGAAAAAATACCAGACTGCATAGCGTTGCCATTTGCTGAAATGAACTTCGTGTGAACGTTCGTCAGGCCCTAGCGAAAAGATTGAAAATTTTTATTATTTTGGGGTGTCTGTGGTCAGAGTAAAGTGTTTCGAATATCAAATATGGACGGAAAACCCCTAGAAAAAATACAAAAAATCGCCTGTAAGAACTTAGGGCAGCTATAACCTTTAAATTACCGAATAATTATCAGTAGTTAAAAAAAACTATTAAATTTAAAATTTAAATTAAATTTAAATTAAACCCACAAAAGTCGATTGCAGGAGTTTACATGTGAGGACAAAATAACATTTATATTATCTGAGGTGCCTCTTGTCAGAGCAAAGTGTTTCCTTAAGCCTAGTATCCAGATCGACAAACGATTACGCTAGCGTAAAAACTTTAATCTTTCGAGTGTGACCAAAATTTTGAGAGTTCATCAGATTTAAGCGTGCTACGGTCGTACTGTCAATCAGCTGGGTTTGTTGACAAGCAGTTAAAATTCAAATATCCAAATAGCCTTTAAAAGATATTATCAAATACCTTGGCAAGACAAGTCTGCCGGTGTACAAAGTAATTAAAAAACAATACAATTTAAATTTAACAGTTGTTTTTTTAATTTACTGATAATTATTTGCTAATTTAAAGTTCATAGCTGCACTTTTATTGTGTTTTTTCGTACAGCTGTAAGACCGTAATAAGACAGTAATATAGCTGCCATATAACTGATTGATCGGAAATGCCATAACTTTAGTGTTTGTTAAGTTAGGGAGTTGGGATTTTCTATGGGTTTTATTTTTGACCAATCAATCCGACCTACCGAATTTTATAAGCATCGGAAATGCCATAACTTTGGTGTTTTTAAAGTTAGGAAGTTGGGATTTTTTATGAGTATTAAGAATGCATCATATGAATAATTTTGGAGAATATAATTTACAGACTATTCTGCAAGGGTATATCAACTTCGGCTCCGCCCGAAGTTAGCTTTCCTTTCTTGTTTTTTTTTATATTTTTGTTAAACACGCCATTCAATGATGGACCTTGTTTTCGTGTATTGTCAAATTATTTATAAAGATCCCAAAAAAAGCGGGTGCTCCATTCTTGGGCAAATCAGGTGTGGTCATAGCCTTTCATGAGCTAATCAAGATGTGTAGTTATATAAGACGACTGTGTCTGTCACGGCCGAGAATCCATAAGTCTGCCGGGTGTCGTCTGCGGAGACGCCTTCGACCCAGTGATGTTGCAAGATTTTTTGCCAGACAGTTTGCATGTCCTGGAACATAACTCGGTTTTCCACATAATGGTCCCACTTCACCCCCAGCATCATTCTAAGAGCCTTTGTACGATTCCACACTTTTTAGTGATGAATCACAGGCCGTGCCCCAGCAAGTGATTCCTCAGTTTAAAGTTGGAAGGACAATAATGAGCAATTTGTCCCTTCCAACAAAGGCGACGGTCTAAGGTAACTCCTAGGTACGTCACCTTATCTTTGTGCTTGAGCCTATTCCCATCAATGTAAAGGCTACGCGAACGGCCAGGGCGGAGAGCAAATGTGGCATGCTCCGTTTTGTCAACATTTACCGACACGTCGGGAGGCTGACGTAGTGGTGCTACCAGCTGCAAGAAATGCAGTGTCATCTGCATATGTGGCCAGGAGTGTACTACGAGAAGATCCGAAGTGTTAATTGTGTACAGGACCGGACCAAGGACGCTTCCCTGCGGGACACCAGCACGGTGTCCACGAATATCTACAGCAAACTTCCAAACTCTAAGAACGATACAATAAGATTCCAGAGTCTCTCAGGCAAAAGCGGCATTAGCTTGTAGAACAATCCTTCGTGCCAAACCCTGTCAAAGGTCTGTCGAACGTCGAGGAAAACGGCTGAGCAGAATTTGTGATCTTTGAAAGCATCTAGAACATGGTTAACTACTCTGTGCACTTGCTCGATAGCACAATGGCGACTACGGAAACCAAACTGGTGGTTCGGAAGTGCGTCTTCAAATGCGTTAATAGCTAGAAGTATACCAAGCATGATCCGCTCAAAAATCTTGGATAAAGTGGACAGCAAACTAATCGGCCTTTAAGATTCCGGGCAAAATGGGTCTTTTCCTTTTTTTTGCCACCATTGTGACTAATGCACGTTTCTAAGATGATGGAAAATGACCAAGGTAAAGGGAAGCATTAAAGAGGAGAAAGAGATGCGCAATGACAGAGCTAGGCATAGCCTTTGCTACTTTGCCATCAATCGAGTCCATGCCAGGAGCTTTAGTAGTAACCAGTCGCTTTACCATATATGATCATGTACCTTATCTTCGTCTACTGGACGGACAGTAACAGGAGGACCAAATGAAAGCCCTAACCTAGAGATTGTTGTCTCGACTTCTTCGCTTGCTGCAAATTCAAATGGAGTAAAGCGATTCTCAAGATCATCAGCAAATACTTCAGCAAATTTTGGAATCACTGTGGGCCCAAGTCCCATCGCTACGTTTAAGGGAAAACCTCTGAAGCGGCTGTCTTTTAAGGTTGCGGGTGCATTTCCACAGAGCAATTCCGTGATTCTGGTTAGGATCAATTGCACTGAGCTGGTCTATAACAAGTTCTGACTTGGCCGATCGGAGGACTTTTCTTAGCTGTGACACAATTGACTTCCACCTTGCCATATCGATGGTATGACTCGTCCTCATCCAGACACGGTGAAGTGCATGACCTTTTCTGGCCAAGGCTGTAATTTCTGACTTTGAATAACCCCAAGTTGGAGGAGGAAAAGGTATACTTCTAGGAGGAGGGGCAGATTAATGATTTAGTTCAACTAAGACCTCAGCTAAGGAATCTACGTCGTCCACAGAAAGAAGAAAAGGTTCTTCCTGAGTCAGAGCAGTAAGTTTCGCACTGAAACTTTTAAGATCCGAACCCCGAGGAAGAAGCCTGGATTTGGTAACGATCGTATAGGCAGCCACGCAAAAATATATCAGGAGCGGAATGTGATCAGAGGAAAGTCCCGGGCACTCTAAGATAGTAAAGTGGTTGCACGGGATGCTTCTGTGCACTGCAAAATAAATGGCCGTCGGGAGGTGGTCATTGATCCAAGGAAAATGAGTGGGTTCGCCAGTAGCCAAAATCTGCGTGTTTGACACAGCAATAACTGACATCACGGTGTTTCCCCGAGGGCACGAGCGCCTGCACCCCCAGAAACTGTGGTGCGCATTCCAATCCCCACCAATGACAAAGCGGCTACCTACAGAGCTAAATAGACGCAGATATTCCTCAGCCGTCCAAGAAAGGCGGTAGCCAGGTGGACAGTAGACAGCACCAAACGAAATTCTGCCAACCCAGTGACCAAACTTATGGCAACTGCCTGCAGGTGAGGCTCCGATATTGTGGCGCTTAGGTGACAATCTTAAGAGGATTTGACGATGACAGCAGCACCACCACGATGTCAATCATCAGGGTGGTTGGCAGAGTGTCCATAAATGTGGAAGAATGAATGGCTGGTAAAATGTGTCTCTGAGATCATTAAAATGTCAATGTTGCGTTTCTGGAGGAGGTGCTCAATTTCAAGAGATTTGCCAACTAAGTTGTTGGCATTCTAAATAACGATTTGTATACCGTAATTAGTCATCGCAATGCGTTGACCCTAATGGATTGGCGTGCTTAGAAATCTCGCTCTGTAACATTTGTGGTGTTTTCGTCATTACTGTCATCATTTGATCAATAGCCTTTTAATAGCCTCTAAATAGGACATCCACGGGAGGACGAACTATGATTAGAACTACAGTAAATGCACTTGAGTTGTTCCTCATTTATGGCCAAGCTCCTCTCCTTGTCTTTTGTCTCATGGTCACCAGCACATCTGGCACACTTTGGCCAGAATGAGCAAACATTTTTAGAATGTCCAAATTCTTGACATCGGAAACACATTAAAGGACCCTTTCTCTAAAGCTGCGGTTCCACTTTAACCATCTGGTAGTCAATTAGATGGATATCATATACATCTTTGTTGTTTCTAGCTGGTTCCAGTGTAACAAAGAATATATCCCGGTTCGCCTTTCCATTCTCACCAGAGGGATTGAATACATTCCGAGGGTTGTGCCCCAAAGCTTTAAGTTTCGCAGTAATTTTGGAAGCATGAAGTCCCTTAATGACGACTCGAAAGGCTCGTTCATTTTTGAATTTAAAAGTGCTGACAGGAATTCCATTGTCCTTGAAAAGCTTCTGAACATTGCCATCATCCACAGTAAACCTACAGGAAGATATACCAGTTGTCTTGAGGCGAACACCAGTTGTCACAGAAGATAGTTGTTTTACCCTTGCAGAGGGTATTATAATTTTGGTCAGAAGTTTGTAACGCAGTGAATGAGACGTTTCCGACCCCATAAAGTATATATATTCTTGATCAGGATCAATAGGGGAGTCGATATAGCCATGTCCGTCTGTTTCAATACCGTTTGCGAGCTCAGTTTAAAAGCTAGCGATCTGAAACTTTCACAGTCGTCCTTAAATACGTGTACGCAGATCAAGTTTGAAAATCGGACGTCTATATCCTATAGCTCCCATAGGAACAATCGGATATACCTTGTAAGATTTGATGATATTTCGCCCAGTGTAAAAGATATTGACATGAATCTTTCCAAATCGTATTTTTTTATGCATACCTTGATCAGGATAAGTGGGCGTACCGATCAGACGTCTATATTCTATAGCTTCCATAGGAATAATAGGGTGAATTCGGTCCAAATTCGCGCAGTGTATAAGCTATTGTCATCAATTTTTCCAAGTCTTACTTATTTACGCATACCTTGATCAGGGTAAAGCCTAGTATCCTGATCGACGAAAACCGTACGCCAGTCATGAGAGAGAGCGAGAGGCAAACAGCTGGCGTTCACTTTTCGTGAAGCTTTTTTTTGACTTAAGCCTAGTATCCAGATCGACGAAAACCGAACGCCAGTCATGAGAGAGAGCGAGAGGCAAACAGCTGGCGTTCACTTTTCGTCGGGCTTTTTTTTCACGTCGGTCCCCTGATCGACGAAAAAAATACCAGAAAATTCCATAGCGTTGCCAGTCTGCGGAAATGAACTTTGGGTGAACCCTAGCGAAAAGACTAAAAAATTTAATCTTTTGGCGTGCGCTTCTCACTGAACATTATAAGAAATGGAGGGAAAAACTCAAAAAACTCACAAAAGTCGATTACAGGAGTTTACATGTGAGGACAAAATAACATTAATACTATCTGGGGTGCCTTTTGTCAGAGCAAAGTGTTTCTTAGGTCAAAATTGTACGAAAAAACATAATAAGTGTGCAGCTTTAACCTTTTAATTAGCAAATAATTATCAGTAAATAAAAAAAACAACTGTTAAATTTTTTTTATATTTTGGGGCTGTCGGGTTTGTAATATTTTGGTCTTTTTTTTGATGCTTGCAACCCGCTGTCTCGAATCTTGGATTAGTTGGTGTGGAGGCCGAGAAATTGTTTTATTAGTTATATGCTGTTGAAATAGGGTATATTTGTAAAAAAAAATTGTATTGTTTATTAATTTCTTTGTACAGCGGTAGACTTGTCTTGCCAAGGTAGTTTATAATATCTTTTAAAGGCTCTTTCCCGCAAATACGATATTTGAATATTAACTGCTTGTCAACAAACCCAGCTGATTGACAGTACGACCGCATCACGCTTAATTCTGATGAACTCTCAAAATTTTGGTCACACTGGAAAGATTAAAGTTTTTACGCTAGCGTACTCGTTTGGCGATCTGAGTACTAGGCTATAGGAAGGATTGTTATAGGCTGTGAAAATATCCCTTTTTTTCTATTTTTATATGTCTGCAAGGGTATTAAAACTTCGGCCTGCCGAAGTTAGCTTCCGTCCTCGTTTTTTTTAAAAATTTGTTTAGGGATCATTTTGTGTGTTTTTCCGTCCATTTTTGACTAAGAAACACCCTGATCTGACAACAGATACCCCAATATATTAAAGCCTAGTATCCAGATCGACGAAAACCGAACGCCAGTCATGAGAGAGAGGAGAGGCAAACAGCTGGCGTTCACTTTTCGTCGGGCCATTAATACTAGAAAATTAAGAAATGAGAAAAAAAAACTAAAAGTGATGAGTTTTACATGTGAGGACAAAATAAATTAATTTTATTGGGGGGGCTCTTGTCAGAGCAAAATGTTTTTTAGGTCCAGAATGTACGAAAAAACACAATAAAAGTGCAGCTATGAACTTTAAATTAGCAAATAATTATCAGTAAATTAAAAAAAACAACTGTTAAATTTAAATTGTATTGTTTTTTAATATCTTTGTACAGCGGCAGACTTGTCTTGCCAAGGTATTTGGTAATATCATTTAAAGGCTCTTTCCCGCTAATACGATATTTGAATCTTAACTGCTTGTCAACAAACCCAGCTGATTGACAGTACGACCGTAGCTCGCTTAAATCTGATGAACTCTCGAAACTTTGGTCACACTGGAAAGATTAAAGTTTTTACGCTAGCGTAATCGTTTGTCGATCTGGATACTTAGTCTTAAATATTTTATTCTTTTCGCTAGGGCCTGACAAACGTTCTCCCAAAGTTCATTTTAGCAGACTGGCAACGCTATGTAATTTTCTGGTATTTTTTCGTCGATCTGAGTACCGGGATGAAAAAAGAGACTGACGAAAAGGGTTCGCCAGCTGTTTGCCTCTCTCTTTTTCTCATAGCTGACGAACTGATTTCATTGTATTGTTTTTTAATTTCTTTGTACAGCGGCAAGGTAGTTGATAATATCTTTCTAATATCTACTAAGAATAAGTCCCCCTAATATCTGTACACCCGAAACGCACAGCGGAGTATTCCAGTATATTTCTCAAGGTGTTTGATATTTATTGTCCCCTAACTTTGGTCACACCCCAAAATTTTGGATTTTATTTTCTGTGTGTTTTTTCCAGATATTCTGCCGATTCTAGCTCTAAGCTGTTGTGTTTTTTTCAAAAGTTGTGTTCATCTCCACGTGAATGCAACAAATTGCGGTAGTAAGTACAAAAATTGGATGGGGCATGCCGGCAATAAAAAACATGAACGCGGCGAAAGTTTCCCGCACGAAAGGGCACAATGTGGCACACATTAGCACACAAACAATAACAGATCGCTTTGCTTGCGAGGGGAATCATAACAAAAAATAGTAACAAATAGGGGATACATTAAAAGGTTCCAGGTGTTGTGAGTATTCTGGGCCGTGCCGGTAGTGTTCCAATGACTTGCGATGACTTGGAGGTCGCCGTCTTTCACATCACGCACCCTTAAGCAAAAAACGAAAAAAAAAAAAAAACAAACACCTAAAGTTTAAAAAAATGTAATCCATTCTTTAAAGTATAAGATGGCATACACCAAACATCTATTTATTTAGGCGCTCTAATGGCAGAGATCCCTGTTGCAGGAAACCACTAGAATTTAATGCCCTACCCACCGGCATGGCGGTCAAGGTGCAATTCGAAATTGGCCACACGTCGAAGCTGCGCAGCAAGAAGACCCCGCATCCGCAGTCCTTTACACACGATTGGGAGATCTACGTGCAGGGCGTGAACAAGGCGGACATCAGCGCCTTTGTGGAAAAGGTGGTCTTTCTGCTGCACGAATCGTTTCCCAAACCTAAGCGAGGTAAGTGTGGAAATCGTATATACACCACAAGCTCCCCTTGAATCTATATTTCTTGTTTGTAGTGGTTAAGGAACCACCGTATGCCATTCAGGAGTCGGGCTACGCCGGCTTCTTGCTGCCCGTGGAGATCTTCTTCCGTAACCGGGACGAACCCAAACGGATTATGTACCAGTACGATTTAGTGCTGCAGACCACGGGTCCGCCGCAACACCACGTCGAGGTAAAAACGCACATCTTCGAGGCCCCGTCAGAGGAGTTCAGAGCGAAGCTGATGCGTGGCGGCGGGGTTCCCGTGTTTGGGGCCAACATCGGCGACAGCAGCCTTACGAGAACGCTTTCGCCAAGCGTTGGCAGCTCTGAGACGCCGGCAATCAACGATATGGCTCTGGTCAAGCCCAAAGGCGTCCCTGGAACAATCTCGCTTAACGTGGATCTGGGGGCCGGCAAGAAGCACAAGTCGCGCAACGAGGATCCTGGCAAGAGCAACGCCTTTTCCGCCCTCTTTGGCGCACCCATCACAAAGGGCAGCGCCACGACCAACAACATGGCCTTACTCCCCGTCTCCAAGCACTCGCCGGAAGCGAAGACCGTTGCTCTCAGCGGCAAGGGCGGCTTTCACGACGGGAGAGACAAGGCTAGCAAGGATCGGGACAAATCCAGCAGTGGAGTCAAGCCGCGGGACAAGGACAAGAAGGATAGGCACGGCCGCGACAAGGATCGAAAGTCGAGCAAGTCCGTCGACGGTAAGCACGAACGGGATAAGGAAAAGTCGAAGAAGGACAAAACTCGCGATAAGGAGCGTGAGCGGGAACAAAGCTCAGGCAACACTTCTTCCGTCGGCGGTCTGGCGGTGGCAACTTCCACCGCTCAAGTTGCAGCTGGAGCACTTATTAAGCACACGGCAAGTCCAAGGCCCGGAAAGCCGAATGAGATGGGTGCGCCCAGTCCCAAGAAGACAACAATTGACGCGACCACGGGTACTGCTGCACCTGCATCCCGATCCAAAGAGCGCGATGACCACAAGTCGGGTAAGTCAGAGTCCAAGGACAAGGAGCGCAGCTCCAGCAAGAAGTCCAAGAAGGAGAAGAAGGACAAAGACAAGGAGCGCGAACGAGACCGGGAGAAGCAACGCGATGAGAGTAAAGACAAGCGAATGCCCAAGGATGACCGCCATGGCCAGAGCGACAGTCCGGCTTCTGGAAACCCGCAACCTGCCCAGCAATTGCAGCAAAACCAGTTGGCCGGTACAGGTAAGGCCACCCCCACTTCTGTGGGCAGCAACAGCAGCAGCAGCGTGATATCAAACAGTGTCAAGCAAAAAGAGGAACCCACGGGCAAACACGCCGAAAAGCCCTCAGAACCCAAGGTCGATAAGGGCACCAGCAACGGGAATGCGGCGGACACAAAGAAATCCCACAAACACAAGAAGAAGGATAAGATTAAGGATAAGGAACGAAGCGATCGGGACAAAGACAAAGATAAGGAGCGTGACAAAGAGAAGCCAAAGGAGCGAGAAAAAGACAAGCAGCCAGCGACCACTTCCGAGAAGGCCTCAGCTGCCGAACCATCGCCCAAAACCGAAGGCGCCAGTCCAGCCACCGAAGGAGGGGCACCGGACAAGATCGCAGCAATTGTCAATGCCAGCGGCAGCAACAAAAAGGAGAAGCACAAAAAGTCCAAGGAGAAGTCCTTCGGCAAGGACGAGAAGCGTCAGCGAGATGCGGGCGAAAAACAACCCGAGCCCAAGCACACTGGAAAGCAACAGCAGACACATCCGCAGCCGGGTCAAAACAAGGTACCCAGCAACCTGGATCTTAGCGATGTTGACTCAGCACAGTCAGCCCCGGATTTGGCGGCCACAAATGCTTTGGCTGCAGCAGCAGCTGCCACCCTTCAGCACTCCGACAGCTCCAACAGCAGCTTTCCGGACCTGCCCGCCAGGGCCACCAGCCAACAAAAGACGGCGAAAGGTAGTGTGGGTCCCGGCAGGGAATCAAAGACTGTTGGCAAGGAGCACAAGGGCAAGTCCAAGCAGAACGATAAGAACAGCGACAAAAATGGTCCCCAGACGGAAAAAACAGAAAAAACTGCAGACGCCAAGATTGAAAAGTCAGAGAAGTCGGACAAAGAGGAGAAGAAGCGCAATCGAAGAAGCTCACAAAATAGCAACAGTGGCAGTGGCGGAGGAACAACCGGTGGCTTTATAGAGCCTCCTGTTAAGCCGTCAAGAAAAGAGCAGAACAAAGCGCAGCGAGAAAAGTCAAAATCGCCCTCTCTACGTCCACCAAGAGATACCAACTCGACAGGGGCAGGAGTAGGTGCAACCAATGCGGGATCAGGCTTTTTACCGCCGCCATCGTCTTCGCCCAGCAACAACCACACCGGACCAGTTACGGCAGCTAGCTTAAACAATAATAATAACAACATCAATACAAACAGCAACAGCGTCCACTCGCCCGCTGAAATGACGACGCCAGGACAGCTTCAATTACCAACGGAGTATTTAAGCGAGCTGCAGGAGTTGCACCATAAGATTATGACCTTGCAGGACAACGAGGAGTTGCAACAAGTGGTGGAGATGATCGCGGCCACTGGTTGCTACGAGATCACGCACAAGACGTTTGACTTCGACCTGTGCAAGCTGGACCGCGGCACCGTGCAGCGGCTGCAGGAATTCCTGGCCACTTCGGTGTCGTGACACTCCCTGACCCCCCCAACTGGCACGGCTCTCTACAGCTAGATGTTGCACAAACCCCCCATGCACATAACCAAATTAAAAAGCATAGTGTTAACGTTGTAAGCCAAATGGAAAATAACTTGGGTCGAAAACAACGATTCCCCTGCCTAGATCATAAGTTGTTTGCCCGAAGGGCACACAAAATCCGAAAGATTTCACTTATGAATATAATGAAATCGTCCTTTAGTTTTTGAGACTCATTTGATTTAAGACCTAATTTTTATGTTTTTGGTATCCTATTCGATTATAACTTAACGATTTTTAGACTCTACGCTTTTTTTCTAGACGCTACACTGCATTAGTTTACACAAAGAGTATACCTCTTTAAAACCGTATTTCGAAAACTTGTTTGATGTCTAAAACATGTTTAAAGAAAACATATTTTACGGAATATCTCAAGAACGGTTACTTAAAAACGACCTTATTTAATTAAAAATAAAAGTTGTTAAAGTGTTCGCAAAAAAATGTATCATTTGCAAACTATCGTTTATTATTTGCAAATAAATTACTTCTTTTGTACGATACATACTTTTGGTTTATTTTTTGTTCCACTTAAATTTATTCAATATATCATAGTCCCAAGTATTATAGTTAACCGCCTAATATAAAAGGGATATACCTGTGCAGTGTATTTTAGACCATGGTAAAGCTTGACTTGTCGATCTGAAATAGCAACTTAAATATTAAGCTCTACTTAAGAAAAGGATTAATGAATCCCAAATACCCAGTCTGAAGTTCAGCAGTAAAAGGGAGTAAAATGCTCGCATCAGCCTTGAAATATATAAACTATGTATGGATAAACCAAAGGAAGTGCGTCTAGTTTGTCAAGTTTTCTGGCATGTGTACATATATACGCAATTACGAATTTACGCAATCAGTTATTTTAACCCAATAATTTATTGTACAAGAACATCACTAGATGTGGATGATCTGGTGCAATCCCCTTTCTTCCCACACCCATATGCGTATATACTTATCGTAAGTGTAAGCTAAATTTAAAAGTATTTAAATAAACAATTACAGGCGTATAAAAATATATCTTAAGATAACAACCAATAGTTGCTAAAAAAATGAAATTACGTAAAAGCCATGAGTTGACTCTTTTCACTTTCTTCGCACATACAAAATATATTTTTTATTACTACAATTCTATCGTTGATTAAAGGAACCTATATTACAAACTGAGGCAGATATTTTAACTTATAAGAGACAGTGATACTTTCTTTGGACAAAATTTCAAAATATTTTTAGAGCTGGGAACAGCGCAAAAATCTATTCTAGTTGATTAATTAGTTCAATGTCTTAGACTAGGTTTTGTGACTTCGAACTAGTTGCCACAATAGCAGTACTTCCGCAGTTCGGGATCACGATCGTATATGCACCGTGCCTGATTTCCATACTTGTTAACTCGCGAGATATCCGTGAGTTTCGTTGTGGCACTAAACGTGTGCAGGCTATAGGCCACACTCGCCTCGAACAGTCCCTCACCAGGCAGCGTAACCAACTGCAGCTGATACATCTCATCCCTTACCAGCGTTTGACCCGTCATGTCCGCCAGAAAGCCGTCCTGGTCGCTGTTCATCTTGAATTGCAGCAGTTCCTTATGCGGTTGCAGGCGCAGAGCCCAATTGACTCGAAGAAGCTGGAAAATAACACAAATTTCGAATTGGATTACTCAGTGGTTTATATATTACACATACAGTGAAACTAGCTTATCAGCTCTTTTCCTCTTAATTGTAATAAAAAAATTGTATTTGTTACCAAGCAAACTATTATAAAAACATATTTAAATGGAAATCCAGTGGAGCGGTTTTGGAGCTTAATCGGTACAAAACAAATACTGGACTCCACTGAATATAAAAACTAAGTCAAAATATTCGCTTTTACATCTTTCCTCTGCCACAATTTATAAGACTACAACTAAGATTGATTTTAGTTAGCTTTGCTACCAACCTGCAGAGGTGCACAGTGCTGGCGTTGCTCGACTGTGGCCGTGTTGATGGCACTGACAATGCTCTGGGCTGCCTTGAGAATGATGCCGGTGTATCGGGAGTCGTTCAGCTGTAAAGGCAGCCAATTAAGACACGCACACCAATGTGGCTCTATATAAGCGTCGGCACAAGATCGATTGCTGGGAATGGGATTCAAGAGCGAGATGGCTCGGCCCCGAGCCAAGTCTGAGATGTGAATCCCGGGATTGCTGGTTTCTATTTTCCAATCATTGCTCCCTCCCAATTGTTCTTCCCCGCCAGCGGTTTGCAGTTCTTTACAAAAAGTATTAGTTAGTCACTTCAAGAAATCAACAAACTTCATTCTTACGTATTATGTGCTTCAGTGTGGCATGTATGTCAAATGGCGTCGTCAGGTGCTGCTCGTTAGCCAGAAAATTCTTGTATTCCTGCGGAAAGCGCTTCTTAAACGACTCAGGAAACTTGAAACTAAAGAATGGCAGTCGCTCTTCCTGTTTGCCCTGCAGTGTGGCTCGCACATCGGCAAATCGGTTACCATGATCGGCCATCATGATTAGAATTGTGTCGTCTAGCAGCGATCGTTCCTTGAGCGCCACCAGCCAATCGTGGACATCATCATCCGCTGCGCCCACCAGGTTGATAGAGTCGTGTGACAGACCGCCATGGAAGCTGAACACAAAACGAGGGGCATCGCGATACTTAAGCATAAACTGGAAATAACATGATTAAAATGATTAATTAGTGCGATTAATGTGCCGTAACACGAATAAAAAATTACATTTTTAGTGTATTCAAGCATGGTTACATGATCCGGCTGGTGGCCAATGCAGTTGGGCTGGCTCTCGGCGAACATGTGCTCCGCCTGGACATAATAGGTGCGCAGGTAATGGTCCACGGGCTGGGCCTCAAACCCGGTCATGCGGTAGGTGAAGGTGCCCACATTGGGCAGGTCTTCGTTAAACGAAGTCATATATCCCAGGCGGGCAAAGTCCTGCCAGATCATAGGATACGAGTCCACGCTACCTGCTCCGGACAATCGCTTCCGCGTCTCCGGCAGCTCCAATTCTGTGAAACCCGTCAGCAGTGGCACCAGGGCCTGCGGTGTTCCATCGCCAACGATGTTGTAGCCCCTAAGAACGGTGGCGCCCAATTGTTGGGTGAGATACTCGTAGGTCCTGGGCAGCTTTCGGATGAAGGCGTTGCGACTCAGCGAATCGAAGCCGAACATGAGGACATTGTAGAAGGACGCTGTGGGCACATCCTGCATTTGAAGCTGAGCCTGGGCCACAGCTTCCGGCGGCAAAACAGCCAGATTCGGGGAAAAATTGGCGGCCAGGGGACGAGGCACAGTATCTCTAATGCCATGGGCCATGCCAAACCAACTAGGTAAATATATAAAGCATGTTAAGCAAGGGTAAGAGTTTGGGAGTCAGGTGGAAGTCACCTATCGCCGGTCGAGGATCGGCAAGCCACCTTGACAAAGTCGCTGGCCTGCAGAACGTAGGGCTCCTTCAAGCGCAGTGTTCTTCCGAAGCGTACTTTGTAGTCCGACTTGCGAATAATATCCGTGTAGAAACATGTCACATCCTCATGGCTGGACGCAATTTCCGGGCGAACAAAGCAAATGGATTTCTGTGTGAGATTAGGAAATTAACAATGATGTCCTGTGGATGTAATTTGAACCTGATTTAACCTCGCATATCACCCAATCCATTCCCTCGCCGCAGTTGATTCGTTCCACGGGCTTGTAGAACTTCATGATGTCCGGATTGTCCAGGGGCAGATGGGGGTGGCGGCACTCCCCTTGATTCATCACCGATCTTATAGAGCGCTCGATAATTTCGCTTAATCAGAAGAGCATTCATATAAACAAACATCCTACGATCAATACCGAAAAACGCTCGCGACGCACAGCTATACATACATCTTAACGTGTTTATCCAAATCTCGCTCGTCTTTCAATATATACAAGGTAACCATCAATATCACCAGAAAGCAACCTGCTATGATTTTGGGGACAGTTCCCCGACGGACAAAACGCATTTTGAATAGTTTATAATCTGAAAAAATGGACTAGACTTGTAAGAATTTTATTACATTTCTGCAAAATCTGCGCATACTTTTCTTCCGATTAGTACGATGCTTTTTGAGTACACCACATGAATTCCATCGGCATCGCCTATTTAATCGTTACTGATTTACGTACATTTTAAAGTTAAATTTTTAACAATAATGACTAAACCGCTATACGCAAATGCCCAAAAATGCCAAAACAATTAAAAATGTTGGTCATACTGCATTAGTTGGCAACGCGACCGTTACCTTTGAATCTAAATTTGATCATATGACAGCAAAAAAATTATGTCTCCAACTTTTTTATCTTTGAAAAAAATCATAGATTTCTAAAACCTATCTTATGTTTTCGGTTTTATATAAAATCGTCATTTTAAACATGCATTTATGTTTAAACAATAGAACGAACTTAAGGCTTACGCCATATAAATGGAAATATTTTCTTTTAATTACAGCTTTATAAAGATATTTATTTCTTCTGACTACTTTATATACTATTCCATTTTTATTCCATCGCAGAGTAAAATATATGTAACAGGTAGAAAGCAGTTTTTCCAACCTATGAAAAACATATTTTATTGATCAGAATCAAAAATTATCAGAGTTGGAAAATCCACGCCTTCTATTACGCCTATAAATCTGTAGAGGCATGGTATTCATGCGATGAAAATACACACAAAAAATTTCATATTGTCTATTGTCTATCGTCGTAGTATTCTGAAAAAATGTTTTTTAATATTCTATTTGAAAAACATTTTTAAAAATTACTTTTAATCACTTTATGAAAAATTATTATCGAAGCAGAAAAACTGCAGTATATTTTTCCGTGAGCAAAATGTAAAGAATCTATTTCGACTTTAAATAACGAAGAATTCGCACTAATTTTCACATTTGACTTAAAGTCATGTCGAAAAGCTTGAGCAAAAGCTTATTGGCTGAGAATTCCAGGCAAGCTCAGCTTCGGCTTCTTCACTTCACTCCGATCCGTGGGAATTCCGTTTTAATACCCGTATCGGTACGTCCATATTATCGCACCGTTTATTTTGATAACTGCTTCTGCAACGGATCTGCAATATTGCAGTAAACAAAACATCATTACTCCAAACCACTGACGACGTCTTAAAAAGAATAAGCCTGTTTGCGTAATCAAAATGTTGAAGCTAACATTAATTTGCCTTCTCTTGGAAATGTTGCCAAAATCATCAGCGGGCCGTAAGTAAATAAAGAAATAAAGGTCTGCCGTGATTACCATCTGCTGGGAATGACAAGCTTTAAAGTATTTGTTTTGCCGCGGGCCTTCACAAATTGTTCAAAACCTGTTTCCGTATTTCTATAACGAAAGATATAATTTATTCACAAAAATGCTAAGCTACTTATATAAATAAAACTGCGAAATTCCAGAATTTTACTTCCCCAATGAGGCGGCCCAGGTGCCCAACTATGGGCGCTGCATAACGCCCAACCGAGAGCGGGCTCTGTGCATCCACCTGGAGGACTGTAAGTACCTGTACGGTCTCCTAACCACCTCCCCGCTGCGGGACACGGACCGACTCTACCTGAGCCGCAGCCAGTGCGGCTACACGAATGGCAAGGTCCTGATCTGCTGCCCAGATCGATACCGAGAGAGCTCCTCGGAGACTTCTACGTCGGCTAGGCCAAACGTGACCAGTTCTAGCCTGCTGCCGCTGCCAGGACAATGCGGCAACATCCTGTCCAATCGCATATATGGCGGTATGAAGACCAAGATCGACGAATTCCCCTGGATGGCTCTAATTGAATACACCAAGGGTGAGTGAGGAATTATCCGCCCGAACAGTCTTACTCATCGATGCTCCCTTCGTGCAGCCCAGGGAAAAAAGGGTCATCACTGCGGCGGCTCCTTGATTAGCACACGGTATGTGGTGACAGCCTCCCACTGCGTCAATGGAAAGGCGCTGCCCAGCGACTGGAGGCTGACTGGAGTCCGTTTGGGCGAATGGGACACTGCCACCAATCCAGACTGCGAGGTGGATGTTCGCGGCATGAAGGACTGTGCTCCAGCGCATCTGGACGTGCCCGTGGAGCGCACCGTGCCGCATCCCGCCTATATACCGGCCTCCAAGAACCAGGTGAACGACATCGCCCTGCTGCGTCTCGGTCAGCAGGTGGAGTACACCGATTTTGTGCGTCCCATTTGCCTGCCCCTGGACGCCAATCTGCGGGCGGCCACCTTCGACGGCATCACCATGGACGTGGCTGGATGGGGCAAAACGGAGCAGCTATCGGCGAGCAACCTGAAGCTCAAGGCGGCCGTGGAGGGATTCCGAATGGATGAGTGCCAGAACGTCTACAGCAGTCAGGAGATCCTGCTCGAGGAGACGCAGATGTGTGCGGGCGGCAAGGAGGGCGTAGACTCCTGTCGCGGTGACTCCGGGGGCCCGCTCATCGGCCTGGACACGAACAAAGTGAACACCTACTACTTTCTGGCGGGCGTGGTGTCCTTTGGCCCAACACCCTGTGGCTTGGCCGGCTGGCCAGGCGTGTACACTCTGGTGGGGAAGTACGTTGACTGGATCGAAAACACTATTGAGGCCTGAGAGCTGTGGAATAACTTTTGCTCATGTAAAAAAATCGACTTAGGACCTCTTTTTAAAAGTGGTTTTTAAATGTAAAATAGCTTTTTCAAGATATTTATCGATAGAAATGATTTTGCTACAATAAATATATAATTTTGGTTTAACTATTATTGCCAATACTAAAAATTTAAAAATTCTAATAAACTATATCATTAAAAAATGAAAAACAAATTACAAGTTGCAACATTTAATGTAAATCGCCAATCCTTTGTAGAGATTTTTATTTTGCAATTTTTTTGACATAGTTGCACTTTAAGCAGTAATGTTATAATTTAAAAAACAAAAATTACAATTTTTATGTGCTGTTTCTTTTTAAATCAATTTTAACAAAGTTATTTTATATGTATTTTATAAATTACAAATAAAAGTTATTTTATGGCTTTTATTCAAAGCATTACTGTTATATTCGGATTCTGTTTTAGAAGTCGAATGTTATTAGTTATTTAGTTTAGTTTTTATTATTAAAAATAACTGTCAAGCAAACTTCGGCAAGCCAAAGTTTATATCTAAAAACAATGAAGCTACATATGTACATATGTCGATTTTGCGCTTCATGTGCCATCGTTTCTATGGCAGCTATATGATATAGTTGTCCGATTTTAATTTAATTAAAACCGTGATTCCATAATATTTAAATATTATCAAATTCCAAAGAATTAAAAACAACTTCGTTCTAATTTTTTGAATTGTGATTTTCCGATTGTTTCTATGGGAGCTTTATGATATAGTCGACTATATCATATAGCTCCCAGGAAATGTAGTCGTTTTGTAATAACTGCAACAGTTCGGTTTGCCGAAGTTTGATTCCTTTTCTTGTTCTTAAAGTAAAACCGTTTTTCTGAAATTGTTTAAAAATATATATATAAATATATATGTAAAAAGCATAACAAACATAAATTCGATTTATAGAATATTAAATTTTTGTTATAAACACAATATTAAATTTCAAGATACTTTTCCTGTTGCACTAGATTCAAATGAATGTAACGAATTACAATTAAATGTACACAAATGATTAATCAAAGTAATCAATGAAAATCACACTGCTGAACGCGAACACTATTAAATTAGTCTTTCTGACAACTCTGGCAAAAAAACGGTGTAGTCTGGCAACGCTACGCAATGGTACTGGTGCTAAAAATGTTGAAGAATATATACGTAACGCCGTTAAATTTGCTTAAATCGGTTTCCAGCCTGCATCAGCAGGTGCGGGTAAGTCTTGCATTCAATCAAGAAAGAGTACCCCATACACCACTCAATCCTTTCCAGACCACGTTCATACTAAAGCGAAAATATGACCCGCCGCTCCACAAAACTAATGAGAAGCCTCACCGAATGCGGGCGAAATACTTCATTTACGACCTGGTAGAGGACACGCTGGTTAAGAAGCGGCCCAACATGGAGGTGGTACTGAAAACATTCGTCGAGGGCGTCGGCGACAAGGGCGACGTTGTGTCTATGAAACCACACTTCGTCTACAACAAGCTGCTGCTGCCAGGATTGGCCGCCTACAACACGCCGGAGAATGTGGCCAAGTACGCCAAGACAGCGGCCGAAAAATCCGCCGTTAAGCACAGCTCGGCCTACGCCCAGCGGACGGTCAATATGCTGGAGTCTATTGTCCTTGCTGTGGTAATGAACAAGGACGAACCCTGGTTCCTGGAGCCCTGGCACATCAAAGCCTCGCTCCGCAAGACCGGCTTTCACTGCAGCGAGGAGTGCATTACCCTGCCAAAGGAGCGCATTGAGGGCCCCGATCTGAAGAAGGAGAACAAGGACTTCTACTGCACCGTGACCATTAACAAGCTGGAGCAAGCAAGGGTTAAGTGCCGCCTTCATCACTGGAGCTCGGATCCCAGCGAACGGCTGCCCTACGTCCTAGAGCACTGGAAACTTCAGTCCGAGCCCCTTCTGAGTGTGGGTTCGCCTGAAAAGAGCGAATAGGCTATATGGAAATAAAGGCGATTGTTAAAAAAACTGTTGGTTAATGAACAGCGTGAAAAACAGATTTTATTTAATATTTTATCAAGTTGTACGACGCGGATACTTAAAGGCTATATGATTACGAGTCTACATGATGTTAAGTGAGTGCGTTTAGTGCACTGCCTTCAACTCCACATCGAAGACCAATGTCGAGTTAGGGCCGATCTTGGGAGGTGCTCCACGAGAGCCGTAGGCCATGGCCGGGGGGCATGTGATGCGGCGCTTGCCGCCCACCTTCATGCCGGCGACGCCCAGATCCCAGCCCTTAATGACTTCGCCGCCGCCCAGAGCGAACTTGAAAGGTTTGCCCTTCAAGAGGCTGTCGAATGTCTTGTTGTTGGACTGCAGTCGACCAATGTAGTACACGGATACGCGTTTGCCCGGCTTGGCTTCCTCGCCCTTTCCGGCGAGCACATCCTGAACCTTAACGCCTCCGCTGATGATGCGCTGCTCTCCGGTCGTCTGTTGCTTGGGCTGCTCCTTGGCTTTAGGCTGCTCCTTCTTGCTCTCAGACTTCTCCTTTTTCTTTTGCTGCGGCTTGGCCTCTTCCTTTTTTGCCACGCCATTCTGTTCCTTGGCCGATTTCTTGGCACTGGCGGCGGGCGACACCTTAGCCACCTTGGCCTTTGGCTGTTCCTCTTCTGCTTCTGAATCGTCGCTGTCATCGTCATCTTCCTCGCCGCTCTCATCACCATCCTCCTCTTCATCGTCGTCATCATCGTCTTCTCCATTTTCGAGGAAGGATTCGTATTCTCCTATTATCTGACTGTCGTCAGTATCCTCATCCTCCTCCTCCTCCTCGCCGCTCTCATTCTCATCATCTTCTGACTTTTTGTTTTTTTTGCCCTCCTTCTTGCCTTTCAGTAAGTTCTCGAGGGTAAAATCCTCGTCTTCATCTTCGGAGTCAATGTCGTGCAAATAGCCCAACAGGGAAACGCTGGCGTCGCCTGTAATGCGGAAAAACGTGTTACATACAGATATCCCATTGAAAATTAAACATCACGGACTCCTCACCTGCAGTGTAAAACATAATGCGATCGCCCTTGCTGAAGTTCAGATCTAGTGCCACTTGGGGAATGGCCTTGGTCACGGTGGCAACGATGTACTCCTGCTTCTCGGCCGCCAGGTACAACCTGGCCTCCTGGCCTTTGTCGAGGGCGACGCCCGAAATGTGGAAGGACTTGATGATCGTCTGCGAGTATTTGCGCTCAGGCTTCATGTTCAAACCTGGACAAGGACAGAATTCGAGATTAACATGGTTTACTTTGACCGTAGAAATGGCGCCGCTCCACGCTGCCGGCAACTCAATCGCAAGCACGTGGCTGCGGAAAGAGCGCAGGAGGCGTAAAACTCTACAGGCAGGGGTTAAGTAGCTCTGGAGAGCAATTATTAATTATTTATAGTTAAACTTACCCCAAAACATCGACATCTTAAAGGAATATTGGTTACTCTCGACAGAAATTCAAATAATAAAGAGGAATTAATCGTCAGAACGGAACCACTGACGCCGACTTCGATGTGCACAAAAATGTTAAAGTAGATAATACCGAAACGCTTTTAAAAAGTAGTCCAACTGGTCACACTGACCTGAACTAAAATAAATGGACGCGTTCACTGATCACTGATTCTTCCATCTAGATCAGCAAAAAAATATCGTAAAATACGCTACCTTTCCTTCATCGTAACTTCAATGAACAATAATAGCAGAATATTGAAAAAATCGAATACTATTCAGACTTCGGTCTTTTAAAAATAGTTGGTTTTGTTTATTCATTGGAGTTGCAGACAACTCCACTAGTGCACAAAATTAATATTTTTACACCTTGGCTGCATCACCGTGAAAAAAAATTAAAAATAAAATATAAAACTGTAAGTAGTAGCTTAAAAATGAATTTAAAACGCCTTCGGTCAAATTATGCCGTAGATTATAAAAAATAGCCCACTCCATTTTAAAACCAATTAAAATTACAGAACAATTTTTCGTAACTCGAGTTATCGAGATAGCCCAACGTGGTAGCATACTCGTAAGAAAGCTCGGGGCAGATTTAAAACTCGTGCTCACATTGTGCCACCAACTAACAAAAGCCGATAACAGAGACGAGGTCTTTTAAAAAAATACTGCTATTTAATAAACAAATTGATGCGTGCCCCCATTTTCCTGACTATACGAGCCTGGTGTACATAAACAAAGAAATGTAAATTGAACTTGTTTTTACATTTCGCATAAAAATGAGCGGTTAGAAACTTAAATCCATGATTTACCAGTGGAACGGTTGCGTATTTTGAAAGATGTGAAACTTGTGCTTTCACTGAGCCACCATTAAAAAAAAATAATAAGAATCAGTGTCGTAAGCATTTAACTCTATAAATCTATTTCAAAAATACTTTTCCTGCTTTTACTTATCAGTTATTAAATAATTGCTTGCAGATATTCTATAAAGAAATTCCTGTCTGGAGGATGGTGGTGCATGGTGCTGTCCAATGTACATTAATATAGACAAGGTCTTCCATAAGAAAAATGTGGTAATTCAAATAAAATTTGTGTGGATTTAAGTTGACGGTGCTGCCAGATCGACGATGTCCGATAGTATTAAATAAACCTCGATAGTATCGGTGTAGTATCGAAGTTTCTTGCAGCTCTGAACACGGCTCTTTTCCTAAATCCTGAGAAGAAATATTGCACTTATTTGGTTCTCGCAATCGTCACATCAAAACCCCTGGGTCGTGAGAAATGGCAGATGAAGCTGGCAGCCAAGCAGATGGCCAGCGGCAGTTTATTTGCGGCGTAATCGAGGGATTCTACGGCCGGCCGTGGACAACGGAGCAGCGTAAGGACCTTTTTCGTAAGCTTAAATCCATGGGTTTGAGCTCCAGTCCGTCCTACATGTACGCGCCGAAGGATGATTACAAGCACAGGGCATACTGGAGGGAGCTGTACACCGTGGAGGAGGCGGATCACCTGTCTAGTAACTAACTTTTGATCTATGCAAATCCTTCGGTAAATAGCTATTTTTGCAGGTCTGATTGCGGCAGCGAAAGAGGCCGGGATTAACTTTTACTACGCCCTTTCGCCCGGACTGGACATGACCTACAGCAGCCCCAAGGAGATCGCCACACTGAAGCGCAAGCTGGATCAGGTTTCGCAGTTCGGCTGTGAGGCCTACGCCCTGTTATTCGACGACATCGAATCGGAGCTATCGAAGGCGGACAAGGAGGTCTTTCAGACGTTTGCCAATGCCCACGTGTCGGTCACCAACGAGATATACACGCACCTGGGCAGCCCCAAGTTTCTCTTCTGCCCAACCCAGTACTGTGCTTCACGGGCCGTGCCTACCGTCCAGGAGTCGGAGTACCTCAACACTCTAGGCTCCAAGCTAAACAACGACATTGACATTCTCTGGACGGGGGACAAGGTCATCTCCAAGACCATTTCTATTGAGTCCATTCAGGAGATAACTGAGGTGCTGCGTCGTCCTCCGTGCATCTGGGACAATCTGCATGCCAACGATTACGACCAGAAGCGCGTCTTCCTGGGACCATACAGTGGCCGGTCGCCGGAGTTGATCCCGTACCTGCGAGGCGTTATGACGAACCCTAACTGCGAATTCTACGGAAACTTCGTTGCCATCCACTCGCTGGCCTTCTGGTCGCGCTGTAGCCTGGACTCCAAGGTTAACAGCTCGCTCAGCGCAGACATAAAACTGGAGACTGAAAACGAGGATGAGGTGCCTGCAGAGTTCCTCTCCAAGAACGTGTACCACCCGCGAGTGGCTCTTAAGTTGGTAAAACTAAAACAAATTCTTAAGCAAAGCATTCTACCCGAAAAATTTTTCAAGGAACGCTATTACGGACTGGCTGCCGGAATTCTTCATGGAGAAGGAAGCCTGGGGTCCTATCACAAAGCCGCAGCCGCAAGTGCAAATGGTCATGCCCATCATTCCCATTATACCCTCTATCAACACCTGCATGAGTCTCACTACCACCACAACCACTTCGACGAATTCGAGGACGGTTCCTGAGGTCAACACCACCCAACTGCAAGCCCTGGCTGATGTTTGGTAAATTGATGGTTTCTTGTGTATAAAATCCACCATTACACACAGTTAAATTATTAATTACAGTGTTGTGACCTCCTCCCTGACACCGATCTCCAATCCAGTGATGAACTCTTTGGTGTCGCCCACAAAAGTGATTACGAACGACGATATCATAAATCCCATACCGACCACAGCTGCCAGCAACATTGAACTGCCTAAAAAGATACCTATCTCCGTTGTCTCAGTGCCCATAATGGAGGCGAAAAGTGTAGAGGCATCCGTAGAACTGGACAATGCAGTTTTCGATAACAATTTAATTAAACCGAATAGTGAATCGGCAAAGGAGCGTCTTGAACTAGAGATGGACGATTTAGAGGAGAAGCAGGAACCAGTAACCAGCCTTAGTGTGGATACAATGCTGGACGAAGCCAGTCTAAGTTCAGTTAGTGGCGGAGTCAACGAGCCTATGGAGTGCAGCAGTAGCATAGCCTCTCAGGTCTCTCCGAGGGAGGAGGAGGCGATCAAACTAGTGGCAGACGATGTACTGATGGAGTCTGTTAACGATGTGCATGTTAGTATGATGTTAAATATGAACAATTGGTAATTAACTATCTATTCTGTTTATCTAGAGTATGCATGTGGAGAGTGGGACTTCGTCGCCGATCTCAAATGCGGAAATGCGAGAGGAGAACGAAGCTCAGTCTGTTAAGACCATCGATAATAAGTATGTAAATATTCAGTAAAAAGAACACCATTTTTTTTGGTGATGTAAGATTTGTTTTTACCCTTGCAGAGGGTATTATAATTTCAGTCAAAATTTTGCAGCGCAGTGAAGGAAACATATCCGACCTCATAAAGTATATATACTCTTGATCAGAATCTAGCCATGTCCGTTTGCCCGTCCGTTTCTACGCAAACTAGTCCCTCACTGTTAAAGCTATCTACTTGAAACTTTCCCAAAAGTTGTCTTTCTATTGCAGGTAGTATATAAGTCCTATAGGAACAATCGGAAAAAAGTATTAATTTGATGTTTTTAATTTTTGTTTGTTACTTGGGACTTGGTAATATTTTAATAATACGGAATTGCTGTTTGATTAAATTAAGATCAGGCATCTATATTATATAGCTCCCATAGGAAAATCAAAAAATTAAAAAAAAAATTTGTACTTTGCATTTTTTTTATTTATCAAAATATTCCTTTAAAATATAGTAATTATTTACTATATCAGACTTATGCTTTTAGTTTTTTTAAAAGCGGACAACAAAATCATATAGCTGCCATAGAAACGATGACAAAATGCAACGCAAAATCGACATAGCTTTATTGTTTTTAGTAATATAGACATAGAAATCGAAATGTAGTCGTTTTGTAATAACTGCAAGGTTATATTGTTTCCTTTCTTGTTTTATTTTCAATTAATTGGCTAGGATAAACATTCTACACACACTACACATTCCAATTACAAACTCCAAAAATAAACTAAAGGTTGGTTAATTCTAGTTCGACCGCAGGCGGATACGAGTCAAAGGTAACCGTTGAGGATTTGAGTCTGCTCTGTGATCTTTTCTACCTGCCCTTCGACCACGGCAGCCGTGGCCTCAAGCTGCTTGTCGAATTCAACTGGCTAAAGAGCAACGCGAATGTGATACTGCAGGACCGCCGTGCTAGTGGGGTAATAGATGCCATAAAAACCGCCAAGCCAGAGGTTACTGAGTGGCACCAGCGATGTGAGCAATTTGACGAACTCTGCACCGACGTTGTGGGGCTTTTAATCAAAATCGCTAACTGCCAGAACAAGGAGATCTGCCATGAGCTGTACTCCTATGTGTGGGACATCTCCGGCGCGCTGTCTCTACTCAACTGCTACGTCAAGTGGTTGGCTCTCGGTCACTTTCCGCATAACACGTCTTCTTACACGGAAGGCAGCTACACTTGTAAGTGTTACGATCAGTATTTCAGTAATAGGTAATCAAGATCCCTCCACGTCCCCTTTTAGGGTTTAGCAAAGGCTGGAAAGAGGCTTTTATGTCCGGTGACCAGGAGCCCTGGGTTTTCAGGGGCGGCCTCATTGCAGACTTGCAGCGCCTGATGCCCGTGGACTCTGGCAACGACCTGTTTGTGTATAAGCTTCCGGAACAACCCACGGCCAATTACTATCTCCTGAGGCCTTACTGCAATGCGGACGAGCAGAACGTCAATGAGGTGTGCACTCGCTTATATTTGCAGTGGCAGGGAGAGCCGGACGGAGGCAGCCACATACCTTTCCCGCTGCCGGCAAATGTGGCCAGCATTGTAGCGGATGGGCTGGTAGGTGGACATCTCGTCCTCAGCCCGCAGCTCTGCATTGTGGCTTACGATGAGAACAACAGCGTCATAGGCTATGCTTGCGCGGCATTGGATGTCAACATATTTCGACGCAACCTCGAGCTTTGCTGGTTTACGGAGCTGCGTGAAAAGTACCCAAAGGACCTTTGTCCGCAGGAGGGTGACGAAGACGTAAGGCGGCTCGTTTCACGCTTTGTGGAAAAGTTTCATTGCTCCAGCAACAACGTGCCACTGAAGGACTGTCCCGTGGAGGTGAGCGGCTCCTTTCCAGCCGTACTAATCTCCGGGACTCTGCGGGAGGCCGAGGAGCGAGACTCGGGCATTACCAAGCGGATGCTCACTGTGCTTCTGGCCGCCCTGCGAGCCAATGGGTGCTTTGGGGCTCATGTTTGTGTCCCCGATGAGGACGTCGGTCAGGTGAACTTTTATTCCAGGATCGGGTTCGTCGATGTCTATCGCGAGGAGGCCACCAAGTGCATTTACATGGGTCGACGTTTCTAGCGTTATTTTTTATGGAAGCCAGCTTCACTGCCTCCACTTTTAATGTTCCTTCGTCATTGGTATTCCGGATAGCTACGCTATCCATTTCACTCTCGTCCTTGTCCCTTGTTCTCTTAAGGTAAAAAGTTTGTATTACTGACCAACCCCTCTAGCATTTATCTTAAGCACCGTTTTCTTAGCGTGGAAAACAAAAAATATACCATTTGAAAACTCTTGCTAGCTGTTTCCGCTGTTTTTCTTCACGTTGTAGAACCACACAGTGTTCACTCCATCCTCGATTATCTTAACGTGCTGCAGGCTGGGCAGTGGGAACCGGCAGGCAATGATCTTGGTGTTGTGCGGACACTCGGCGACCAATTTTTTTTCCAGGTCCTGCATCATCTGCTCCACGCCGAAGATGACCACAAAGTTGTAGTCTTTGATATCGAACTTCCATAGATCTTGCCGGAAAAATCTCGTCTGCTTAGAAACCCCGTGACGCAATGCAGCCAGGCGGGAGTAGTATACAAGCCATGGATTCAGCTCAACGCCGTCTGTTCTCAGAGCTCTATGGTGCTGGGCCGCCGCTGGAAAGGATTACATAAGTGAAATATAATTATTGTGGACTCCTCCGGTTCAGCAGACTCACCCACAACGATGCGCCCGTCTCCAGAGCCGATGTCCAACAGTTTTCCGTCCGCGGCCTTGGGCAAAAAGCTCAGGACATTCTGTATTTGTTCGCTGGTGGCTGGCACATATGGTAGACAAATCCGCCTGAATGCGGGTGCTACAAAGGAGGCGCAGACAATGGACAGGCCGATGCCAATACCGCCGGTAGCCGCTATCAGAATTTTCCCTCCCGTGGAGATGCCATTTTTTGGGGACTTTGAAACTGCCTGCGGGACGCTCTCATTCAGGACTTCCATTTCAATCAGCTGTTTAGAAAAGCTGCTAAGTGTAAGTAACGAGCCTTGTCTCCGAAATATTCATATTCGGCGATAGTTAATCGATGGTTGGCATCCCTGCACGACATACGGCCATACGGTCACACCGCACGGGGCGCTGTTAGCTACGCCACTTTGCAGCACTGCACTGTACACACACTAGTGTTTGACATGTGGCAACACTTTTTTCGGTCTTTTGATGTGTGCGTGCGCTTCCTACTACAATTTTTCGAAGGATTTTCCGTATGTTTTGTTGACGTGCTGGGCGGCGGAAAGTGAAAAACGAAATTAAACAGTGCCGTGCAACAGGGCGGGTCATCGTTTGGCATAAAGAGCAGTGTGTGCCCCGCGTGCGTACAGGCGTAAGGCGTTAAAAATGGCGAACGTAAGGGACAGCGACACATCACTGTGGCTGCATAATAAACTGGGTACCTCGAACGACTCGTGGATAAATGGCTCGATTTGCTCGCAGTTGAACAAGGAGGTGCTGCGCAACATCAAGGAGTGCTTCCCGGACCTGCAGACGCAGGTCAAGCTAAAGCTCCTCCTCAGTTTCCTTCACATTCCGCGCCGTCTGGTGGAAGAGGTAAATGGCGTTGGTGTGTCTGTTGAAAAAGTACACCAGAGCACACACACAGCGACACTCGCACACGTATAGAGCATACACTTGCTGTTGGTGAAACAAAAATGCTGAAAATGTGTAAAAAGTCGGAAAATATAATAAATCCCATCAGCTGGAAAGTGTCTAAACGTGTACCTATCGTTTTTTTTTGTGATTACCGACGGGTGATTTCGCTGGCTGGTGAAAATAAATATTGAATACGTTTCCCGCCACTTCTACTTTTGTGTACACATTTCTCTCTCTGCGACACTTTTCTTCTCTCGCGTGTTTAGGTGTGTGAGAGTGGGCTGTTGTGGGTGGCTCGCGGATTCAAATGTTTGTTATATACAACGCAGTGTAGAAGGCATTTCCGATTGAGCGCTCAGTTTAAACACTATTGCAACCGATTTCCTTTAATTTGGTGTTTCTAAAAATATTGAAATAGGGTTTGTAACTGTTCTGATTTAAAAGATATTGGCGTAAATATCGGACTAGGGTCAATAAAAATAATTTGGGGGAATGGAACATTTTATATATGTAGATCGATATAAAAATATTTTCATACAATAGGCTCAATATTATAAACATGTTTTGGAAATGGAACGACTACATTACAACATATAAATTTAAATTAGATTTTTATAAAACTAAAAAGGATATATTCGATTGTATTTTTATTATATCCCTTTTCCAAGGGTAATAAGACTTCGCTTATACGAAGATAACTTCCCCAAATATTGTTAATTTAAATACACTTTTCAGTGGAAGGCGGAGCTTGAAGAGGTAATTGAGGTGGCCGGTCTGGACTCGGAGCTTTGGGTCTCCATGCTGGCAGAGACGATGAAGACCTTCCCGGCCACCAGCTCTTTAAACACAGAGATCTCCGACTACGAAGACACGCGTCCCATCTTCACAGACATGGTCAATGACTTGCGCAAGTTGGTCACTAAGCACTCGGACCTGGGTATGCTGCCCCTCGAGTGCCAGTACCTGAACAAGAACGCGCTGATCTCAGTGGTGGGTATTAAAATAAATAAAAACTCACTTTTATTCGAACTAATCCTTGTTTTCATTACAGGTGGGCCAACAGCCTGCTCCCGTCAAGCATTTTACGCTGAAGCGCAAGCCAAAAAGCGCCCAGTTGCGGACCGAGCTGCTGCACAAATCCGCGGATGCGCAGTCCTCGTTGAAGAAGGCCTCGGCGCCAACAATTCCGCTGCGGTCACGTGGCATGCCCCGCAAGATGACTGACACCACTCCGCTCAAGGGTATCCCATCGCGGATGCCCACGACAGGATTCCGCTCTGCCACGGTGCCGGGGAACGCCGCACAGCGGCCAAATCTCAGTCGCACGCCCGCTGGACGCAAGGATGGCGGCATCAAACTAATCGAGTTTACCGAACAGCCGCTGGGCTATGCCGCAGCCAAGAAGCGCAAACGTGAACAGCAGCTGGAGGAGCAGCAGAAGAAGCAGGAACAGAAGCAGCAACAGGCGGCTGCGGCAGCTGCAGCGGCCACGGCAGCAGCGGCCAATGCTGGCGATAGTTCTCCAACGGATGCAGCAACTGCCAGTGGAGGAGAAACACCCGTCACGCCCACATCGGCCAACAACAGTTTCGAAATCAAAATGGAGCCACAACTGCTCAACCAGAGCGCTGGCAGCTTGGAAGAGCCACAGGAAGAGGAGATGGCTGGCAAAACGACAATGGAGTGCGACCCCGAGACGCCGGAGTACGCTACAGCCACTCTGGATTTTGCCCAGGCTACCGCCACTTCCGTGACAGATGTTCAACCTGGAAAACCCTCAGTCGAGGCTAAGTTAAAGACGCCGCGCACTCCAAAATCAGCAGCAAAGTTGAACAACAACAAGTGCTTCAATCACACCCCAAAACGAATCAAGCAGGAAATCGAGATCAAGAGCGAGGAGATTATAGTACCCGCCAGCATCAAGCTGGAAAAGATCGAGACATCACCGTCGACACAGGGCCAGCAGCAGCGCGTCATAATCCAGCAGCAACCGCCTAGCTTGGTGCAGCGCACCCCGCACCTGCTTATTCGAAGTTCGCCTCAGAAGAGACAGAACAATGGAGCCACCACAAGCTCCGCCACAACCACCGTGGGCAACACTACTATAAAGATGGAAAAGCTGGACATCAAGCCTATGCTGCGAGCTACAGGCGTCTCTCCCTCAACGAGTGCGGGAACTGCGTCTACCCTCCTCACCCCGCAGCAATTACGCCAGGTGACAAATCCACTTGCCAATCTGCCCAACAACATCTCTGTGAAGATCACTTCCGCCAAGGCGAAAGCGGCTGCTGCCGCAGCGGCAGGCCCCAGTGGAAGTCAATCCCAACCGCACGTACAGCAGCAGCAGCAGACGGTGCAGGTTCAACAGACATCGCAGCAGCCGCAGCCCCCGCTTCTGATCAATAGCTCCACCCCCGTCATCCTGGCATCCTCACCGAGCGCTCAAAGAGCGGTAAGTTGTTTTAGACACAAAGGTATAATAATTTATTAAAAATTAACAGGGTCGTTTGATACTTCTAGAAAAGGTCTTTTTGTTTTGGGAAATAACAAAAAATTTCCAAATATTCTACAGGTCTTTTCCATTTTAATTAAAAACAGAACTGAAATATGAACAAATTTATATATTCATATATGGGCCCTCTGTCCTGCGTATTCTGTTTTTTTTTTTTAACAAAATCAATAAGTTAAAATTCTAGCTGGCATGCGTATCGTATGCGTGTTTTTTATGGAAACTTTGGGGATCATTGTCAACGCCTAAAACTTTAAATAATATTTGTTGGTTTTCAAATAAGTTTATTCCCCGCCAAATCAGCCAATATAAAAAGGAGACAGTGTGTGGACCAACCAATACAAATGTTAAATATTTAAATGTTTCTGGTTGTTTTAAAAACTTAATATGATTCTATTGCATTTTTTCATTGAGCTAACTTGATTAATACTTATATACCGCATACTAATCAGTGTTTCCTTATTTATTATTTAGAAGGCTTTGGCCATACCCAGCAGCAGTACCGCATCCACCACTACCACGACAATACCGTCGCAAGCCATAAAGACGATGCCGCTCAGCCAACTAAAGACGGCTACCAACAGCGGACCGGTGATTATATCGCAGACTATTATTCAACCCGCAAAACGAGCCCAACAACAGGCTGGAACCTCAAGTGCAGCGGCCGCTTCCCAACAGCAGCAGCAACAACAACAGCAGCAGCACCAGCAACAGCAACTGTTGCACCAGCAAATCCAACAACAGACGCAACAGCAGCAGCTGCCACAGCAACAGGCGCCGCAACAGCAACAAACGCAGTATATCCTGGCTACGCCCCAGCAGCAACCGCAACATATTCAGCAGCAAACTATGTTGCCCACGCTAACATCGTTCTCCCACAGTCGACCTTTGCCACAGACCACGACGCTTTACCAAGCCACCACTCCAGGCGGAAATGGCCAGACACCTACCAAGATATTGCTGAAGACCTCGGGCACATCGAGCGTGGTGATGACTCCTCTGCGCCAGACCCAACCGCAGCAGGCTACCGCTGTGGTTTCCTCGAATCCGCCCCCTCTGGTGGCCACCTCGGCGGCAGTGGTTTCTCCCGGACAGACCACCACTCTAAACATTCAAAACGTGCAGCTGCCCAACCGGCCAGTCACCATCCAACCAGCATCTCAGGCAGCCCAGCAGCAGCATATGCAGGCCCAGATGCAGCAGCAACAACCCCATCCTCAACACACGATCGTGGCCAACACGACGGCCACCCAGCAGCCTAAGTTGTCACAGGTCATTATGCAACCAACTGGAGCAGTTGGGGCGGGTGGCGTTTCCGCTCTGAACGTATCACCTACGTCCGGCAAGAACAAGACTATCATACTCACCCAGAAGGGCGTTATACTGCGCAACATCGGCGGCGACATGTACCAGCAAATACCCATCAGCAATGTGGGAAACCTGCAAGGGCTTGGCGGTACCACGCTTATGACCACCACGGCTGGACCGCCGAGTTTGGTGAAGACTACGCCCTCGACCGGTGTGCAGTTGCAGCAGCAACAGCCCGGCAAGCAGATCCTGCCCACACTCATACCAACCAGTTCGCTTGGTGGGCAACACGTCATAGTGCAACAGCAGCAACCCACCAACGTCATCGGCAATGTAAGTAAAACAGCAGGAAAAGTGCTTGTTAAATTAATTGATAACTATCAGTTCAAGACTCTGTGACTTCTTTAATTTTGGATGTATAGAATTCAAAAACCTTTTTATTTTATTTCTTTTTTAGTAAAAAAAATATTTTATCCCACATATTTTTGACAAGGTATATTTTAAGATATAAGAGGTTAATGTTAAATCGGTTCCAATTTTTTTTATACAGATAGGTTTGTTATACAGATTGGTTTATTAATGATAATATCTTTATTAAAAATTTGTTTTAAAAATTTTCAAAAGTTGAAAAAAGTTAATTTGTGGTGTACATAAGAACTCACCAGAGAACTTATATTTCATATTTCAGATAAATAATTAGATTTCATATACAATTATTAAACCTAATTTTCCAAAAATTTGTTCAGCAAAATTAAAGATAAAACAAGAAAGGAAAGCTAACTTCGGGCGGAGCCGAAGTTGATATACCCTTGCAGAATATTCTGTAAATTATATTCTCCAAAATTATTCATATGATGCATTCTTAATACTAAAAAATCCCAACTTCCTAACTTTAAAAACACCAAAGTTATGGCATTTCCAATCGTTCAGTTATATGGCAGCTATAGGACATGGTCGGCCGAAATTTATGAAATTTAGTAGGTCGGATAACCCATAGAAAATCCCAACTTCCTAACTTTACAAACACTGAAGTTATGGCATTTCCGATCAATCAGTTATATGGCGGCTATAGGATATAGTCGGCCGATCCCGGCCGTTCCGACTTATTTACTGCGTGCAAAGGAAAGAAGGGGGTGTGCATAGTTGAAATTCGATATCTTTAAAACTGAGAGACTAGTTTGCGTAGAAACAGACAGACGGACGGACCTACAGACGGACATGCTTATATCAACTCAGGACGCGATCCTGATCAAGAATATACAGTCATGGAAAAAATAATAGAAACGACAATTTTTTTTTCGTATTTTTCAAACTTTTCTTCAGTCAATATTTTTTTTTTAAGTTTATTAATTTTGATTGATAGTCGATACAATTATGTGTCAAAATATAACAAAACAATAATTTTCAAAAAACGTAACGAACTCAAAAATAATTTTTTAAATTTTTAGGCCTGGAAAAAATAATAGAAACGATTGTGTTAATTCTATGGTAAACAGTTTTGTAGCTTCGAAGCCTATTAGTTTAGATGGTAACTTTAATATATAGTTGTGCCACCGCAATTTTTAATGACTTCGGTTCATTAGTGTCCCATTGAATCCACCAAATTGACACAAACTGATGGTTCAATGGAGTACCACTCGGAAATCACTTTCTTCCACAAATGTTCCCTATTTTTGAACTTAAACCCACCAATCCTCTTCTTTATTATCCCCCAAAGGTGCTCTATAGGATTTAAGTCTGTGGTCTGCGATAACGGCGGTTCATCATTAATAGAAAATCAAAAAAAAATTCCTTTCTCTCGTCGAAACATCTGATTTGAATGCACCGGTTGCAAGTCCAACCATAAGAAATAGGCTGATTGAAGTTGATCTAAAAGCCCATTCAGACCGAAAGGTACCATACCTCGGCAAGAAAAATATCGGCAAACTTGTACATTTCGCGAAGGTTCATTTATTGGGCTCCAATTTGAAAAATTCGTTGTGGTCGGACAAAACCAAGATGAATTTGTTTGGATCTGATGGGAAACCACATGTAAGGCGCCCTAAGAATACTGCCCACGACCCAAAGAACTCTATTAAAACCGTTAAACATGGTGGTGTTTGGGGATGCTTTTCCCAGTCGGGTTTTGGTCCAATACATTGGATAAAGGAAAAAATGTGTGCCAACCTTTACGTAGACAGTATATCTACAGCATAATGCTACCTTATGCTGAAGAGGAAATGGCAATTGAATGGAAGTTTCAGCAGGATAATGACCCGAACCATTCTTCAAAGCTGGCCAAGAAATGGTTTGTGGACAACGAAGTTGGTTTTTGGAATAGCCTTCGCAGTCCCCAGACTTAAATCCTATAGAGCACCTTTGGGGGATAATAAAGCAGAGGATTGGTGGGTTTAAGTTCAAAAATAGGGAACATTTGTGGAAGAAAGTGATTTCCGAGTGGTACTCCATTGAACCATCAGTTTGTGTCAATTTGGTGGATTCAATGGGACACTAATGAACCGAAGTCATTAAAAATTGCGGTGGCACAACTATATATTAAAGTTACCATCTAAACTAATAGGCTTCGAAGCTACAAAACTGTTTACCATAGAATTAACACAATCGTTTCTATTATTTTTTCCAGGCCTAAAAATTTAAAAAATTATTTTTTAGTTCATTACGTTTTTTGAAAATTATTGTTTTGTTATATTTTGACACATAATTGTATCGACTATCAATCAAAATTATTCAACTTAAAAAAAAAAAAAAATTGACTGAAGAAAAGTTTGAAAAATACGAAAAAAAATTGTCGTTTCTATTATTTTTTCCATGACTGTATATACTTTATAGGGTCGGAGATGTCTCCTTCACTGCGTTGCACACTTTTGACCAAAATTATAATACCCTCTGCAAGGGCATAATAACTCGACTCATAAAAATTACCCTTTTATATAAACCGAAGGATTTGAGACGTCCGTCCCAAAACTCTTCAACGATTTTTAGGACATTTCAATTATGATCGCTTGATATTCGAGTATGTGAAAAACTAATTATATTTTTATCAGTCCCAGCAGCAGACCATCATTCGGCCCGTGATGACCAACGTTGGTGGAGGCTTGACCACGCTACCGCAGGGCCTGACGCTGATACAACGGCCGGGCCAGCAGCCGCAGCTGGTGCAGGTGCAGGCGGCGCCGGGCAGCACGCAGCGCACGATTATTTCCCAATCGAGCACGGCGGCGGCGGCGCCACAGCAGCAGCCGCGCCAGCAGCAGCAACAAATCCTGGTCCAACACAAGCCGGCTCCGACCCTGCAGCAGCGTTTGGTCACCTCCACCACCAGCGGTGGCCAGGGCCAACCGGGCAACCCGAATGCGGGGATCGCGCGCACTGTCCAGGTCCAGGTGCAAGCGCAGCAGCAGCAACCACAGCAGCAACAGCAAGCTGCGCAACAGCAATCGCAGCAGGCCCCACAGCGGCGCGGACTCTCACTATCGGTATGAAGAGTGTAGAGATTATGTTTATATTTAATTTAAACCGTCGAATTTATTTCAGAACGAGCACGTGCACAAGGCGCATGAAATGTTCCGCAAGGCGAATCGCGTCTCAAGACCGGACAAAGCTCTTATCCTTGGCTTTATGGCGGGTCTGCGTGAGAACCCCCGCCCGAATAATGAAAATGTGCTGGTCATAAAATTGGGAGAAACTGAGGTAAGGTACTTGAGACTTATCTTTATGCCCCCGTTTCGGATTAAACAAAACGTACTTCCAATATGACACGAGAAAATATCGCTTAATACTTAAAATGTTTTTGAAAATATGATTATAAAATTGATGTCCTATAGAAAACTGACAACTATAAATTGCTGGCTTAGATTTTCTCAATATTGCAATCTTCTTATATTTTCTACTAGTTAGCTTGTTTAAAAAACTCAATATGATCAAATATAAATGCCAAAATCGAGAGTATTAAGAGTATTGACGAAAACGGGAATGTTTTTATACCCTTGCAGAGGGTATTATAATTTTGGTCAAAAGTGTGCAACGCAGTGAAGGAGACATGTCCGACCCTATAAAGTATATATATTCTTGATCAGGATCACCTCCTGAGTTGATATAAGCATGTCCGTCTGTCCGTCTGTCTGTTTCTACGCAAACTAGTCTCTCAGTTTTAAAGATATCGAATTAAAACTTTGCACACACCCTTCTTTCCTTTGCACGCAGTATATAAGTCGGAACGGCCGGGATCTGCACTATATCATATAGCTGCCATATAACTGAACGATTGGAAATGCCATAACTTTGGTGTTTTTAAAGTTAGGAAGTTGGGATTTTTTATGAGTGTTAAGAATGCATCATATGAATAATTTTGGAGAATATAGTTTACAGAATATTCTGCAAAGGTGTATCAACTTCGGCTCCGCCCGAAGTTAGCTTTTCTTTCTTGTTTTCATTTATTATTCTTATAAGTAGTATTGTTATTTAGGTAATGCATAGTTATTTTATTTAGGTAAACTTGGTTAATCCAGTTTTTGTTTTATTTTTGTAGGAAAAAGTTCAACAGGATAACGGCAACACGGCCCTGTGTTTGGTAGAATCGCATATACGGCTGGACTACAACACCGGCGAGTGGAAGACATTCCAGAACTACAGGCTACAGGACCAGAGCGCCGCCTCATAGTCCACGAGGGTCATACGCATAGTTCGCAGCACCAAGTGAATATGGACAGCCAGGCTGAACCTGAACATGCGTATATGGATTATGAATTATATATTTTGATTTGTCATCCGTTCTGCACGGGATGCTCCGCCGCCACCCCTTATTAGCTACTAAAAGTCTCCTTTCCCCTATCCTCCCGCAGTCAGCGAAGCACCCTAAAAATTCTGGAAATAATGAAACTATAATAATTAAGGTAAATTAGCTGTACAGTTGTTTAGTATGTAGTAAAGGCTAGCGCTTAAACATTTAGTAAACACGCCCGTTCACACATCCACAAACAAACAAGCATTCATCAAAGCACACAGGCATATTCACCTCTGATTGAACGCTTCACCGGAGAGCAGTTAAAAGGGCGGATGGGCCTGAAGTGAACGTTCGGACAGATCACATAAGAAGAGACACTACAAGCAAACACTCATGCATTTCAAATCCGCATATATATATCTAGCATTATGTAATTATTGTCGAGTAAAAAGTGTGTAATTATCTTACCAAGCAGCATAAAATTTAAAGACGCTAATTTGCGCTCGTTATTCATTAGAAATCCAATGAAAATATATAGTTATAGTTATATATGTATGAGCCGCAGCAACTACAGCAAAATTAACTTAAATCTTGAAATGTGTAATAGACAAACAATAAACTTAGCATATGTATTTATGGCTTAAATGTTAAAAACGTTACATTGCGTTTAAGTCGGGAAATGTGGGTCGGGTAAACTCCAGTTCAAATATTTACGGAAAACTTTGAATATCTAAAAAAAACCCATGATACATTATAGGTTTACCATTTCCGTCCATCTACGGATATCTCTTTGCAAAAAGTTGGAAGAATCCACGGTCAAGTGAGCGTCAGTAAAATCAAACACCGATGTCGTTAATTATCGATTGTCGTTTCTTTAATTGTCTCGAAGTGGGAGGCTTACAACTAGTCAACACAAACTTACGAAACTTCTCGCCAAGTTACACTATGCCTAGGGCTAATACTAGGTCGTACGCTATCTGGAATAGTTAAATATAATACGTTGTGCGTGATAAATTCGCTGCAGATCTGATTCGCTGACAGTCCCGTCAGACGGGGCGGTCCTACTTGGCCACTTCCTTCCAGTGGACGATAGCGCGCTGCTCGTCCGGAGCATCCTGGAAGGGACGGTTTCCGTCGGAGTGCACGTACTCGTTGACCTGGAAGTTGAGGAGCGTCTTGTAGTGGTAGACGTCGGCCAGTTGCTGCGTCAGCGGACTGGTGTTGGTGGTGAAGATGCCGGCAAACTGCTTCTCGCGGGCCACCCGCAGCACCTCGTGCTCCATGAAGTGCATGCAGGCAATGTTCTCGCGGGGATTCAGCTTCTCGGCGGTTCCCATCATAAACGAGTGCAGGATCTGGTTAAGGCCTTTGGGCAGGTAGTTGTCCCTGTTGGAGACCGACAGTGAGCACATTGATCGTAGGGCACTTATGGCTAACTCACCTGATTGGACCCTCGCAGAACTCAAGGAACTCGAAGACGATTAGCAGCTTGGACTTTATGTCCACCTCGGGCTCGTTTCGCGCATCAAAGTTCAGCGCTGTGCCAATGATGCGATCTGTGTTGCGATCGTAGATCACGAAGCTCAAGTCCCGCTCCACCAACACATTCCAAATGTCCTGCGGAATTATGAGGGGGAACAATATTTGTCTTGTTAAACCAAAGGCCTACAATTTGTACTTACGTTCAGGATATCACTGTAGTCGGTTCTCAACACGCCAGGCTTTAGCCACTGCTCCAGGTCGGCTTTATTAAAGAAGCTAGCCACAATGATGCTGCGCGGGAGTTACGGAATTAGTACAATCAACATTAATTACATCTCTGTCATAAACTACTCACTCTATCACTTCTTGGCGGTGCTCCAGGCGCAGTGGAACCGCCTCCATCTTCAGATGCGGACAGGCATTCAGGGACTCCTCCTCCAGCTGCACTGAGTCATGGTTGGCTGCCATCTTCTCGATAACCTCGCCCAGATTCTTGGCTGCAATGAATTCGGAAATGCCGATGTTGTAGCCCTTCTCACGCAGCAGGGTCACCGTGAAGATGGAGTTCAGCGAGTTACCGCCCAGCTCGTAGAAGTTGCTGTGGGGGGCCAGGGTTGCCCTTGTGGAGCGTCCAATAACGCCACCCACTGTCTCGAACAGATCACGAGCCGTGAGCTTCAGATCCTCGGGCACCTGGGAGTAGTCAAAGTCCAGAACTATGCTTGAGTCGCCTTCGTTGTTGTTGGCCGTTTCATAGGATTTGAGCAACGCCTGGCGATCCACCTTTCCGTTTACCAGCAGCGGAATATGCTCAAGGATGACCACCTGGGGCGTCATGTAATCGGCCAGCTTGTCCTTAAGGCGCGTCTCCATCTGCATCTCGGTGACCATGGGGGCATCGTCGCGCAGCTTGACAAACGCCAAAATCGCCTGATCCACCTGGCCGGCATGGTAGCAGAGCACGATGGCCTTCTCCACCAGCGGTAGTTCGGCCACGTTCTTCTCCACCTCGGAAAGGTCGACGCGATGGCCTCGGATCTTCACTTGCGAGTCGGTGCGTCCCTCGTACATAATGCTTCCGTTCTTCAGGGATCCGTAGTCCCCGGTGCGATACAGACGGGCGTATTCTGGTGGGGGTAAATTCGGGTTTCAATTCGGAATAATTTAAAGTAGAGTGATGGTTATGGTAAATAAGTGCCTTAATCTTTATGTTATTTTAGTTCAGTCAAAGAAAGGTGTATCAACACTTACTCTTTTCTACAGCCAGTGGATTCTCCAGGAAACGCTCAGGATCGCGTCCGTTAACATAACCAGCAGCCAAGTTGAGCCCCGAAGCAAAGATCTCCCCAATCTCGCCGTTCTTTACGGGACGATAGTCGGTATCCAGCAGATAGACAACAGTGTTGGACACAGGAATGCCTATAAGATTAGGGGAAACGGGTTAAGTGGAAACTAAGATTCTAGAATAATCCTCACCTATTGGCACATTGTCGTACAAACTCAGCTGTTTCTTGCTCTCGCACGTAAAGTAGGTGACATCGCCCATTACCTCTGTGGATCCATAGAAGTTGTACAGCCGATGTACGCCCTCGTCGAAGTAGTCGAAGAAGCTGCTGGCCAGGGACACAGATAGGGGTTCCCCTGAGCAGACCCAGATCTGGAGGTTGTACAGAAGTTTCTGGGCAGCTCCCCCTCCCTCCATCTTCAGATACATGAGCAGCGACCGCAGCAGAGTCGGCACCAGCACCAGACGTCTGATCTTGTACCGTTCCAGCAGGGCAACCAATCGCTGTGGATCCTTGGTCACTGCCTTGGGAACCACGAGAATCGCCAGGCCGCACATCAGGGGACCCCAGAGCTCGGCGATCGAGTCCACGAAGGTCAAAGCCGTCTTGAAAACGCTCACGGCCTCGTTGGCCGTGTACGGGAAGGTGGCCCACTGCCACTGAAGGCGGTTGAGGATGCTCTCGTGTGGCAGACGCACACCCTTCGGGACACCCGTGCTGCCCGAGGTATAGAGGACGATGGCGATGTGGTCGTTGCCGCCGCGCAGCATCTCCTCCGAGAGCAGATTGGAGCCAGCTAGCTGAAGGGATTTGGCATACAGTTCCGTGGCGGAGAGGGTGGGAGTTCCCTGAAAACGGCTCGAATCGATGTCGTCGTCGCGGATCACCAGGGTGGGCTTCGCCTCCAGCAGGATGTGGTGGATGCGGTTCGCCGGGAAGCTGGGGTCGATGGGCAGATAGGCGCCACCAGCCTTCCAGATGGCCAGCAGTGTGGTCACCAGTCCCTCCGACGGCTGCATGCACACGGCCACGATGAAGTCCCCATCGCTGTTGGGCTGCAGGAAGCGGCCATGGGTCTCGGCCACCAAGAGACGGGCCGCCCGGTTTGCCCGCTCGTTCATCTGGCGATAGCTGCTCTGACTAGGCACCATTCCGTGTCCTGGACTATCGGGCTGATAGATTAGAGCCACCTTGTCGGCGTACCGCAGCTGCTGCTCCTCGAAGATGCGGTGCAGAGCTCTCGGCACGAAGTCCTGCTGCAGACCCTTAACAATCGACAACTGTGGCAGCGAACCCATCTTGAAATGGTGTTATCTGTGAAGGGAGTCACGATTGCAGTAATAAACAATTTTGATTAAATATACAACCAAATCAAATTAGGATTCTTTTTTATTTAGCATGTCACCCAGGGATTTTTTAATTTTCATCATCCCTCCCAACTTTAATTTTTGCTTTATTGCCGTAGTAATTAGTCATATATGCATATTTATAGCGCATCGAGCTCATGGAGAGGTCTCACAATATACTAGAACTTAAATATTTATTTTTTTGTTGAATTATTGTAGGTTCAAGGTAGAGAAAAATTAAATTTTGAAGTGTAAACCTATAAGTTCACTTAAAAGGTTCACTCACTTCAACTTAAAAAAACCAAGCCTAAAGCATTTAAAGTTATACAAGACTCCATGACTAAAATGAGCCCAAGGGGTTCGACTTACAAGTGATTTTAAGCCTCTTGGAAACAATAAAGTTAACTTGTAGAAAGCTTGTAGTAACAAAATCCAAATATGGTTATTTCTTAGCTACTAAGTCAAGTAATTTGTTTAGCAGTTCCAAAGTGCCTGACTTCAAATAACGTAAGCTAAACTTAATATTTATTCTTTAGTGACATCGGAGCAATTTCTAAATACAGCGGGAAAGTGAACAAAAATATGTCCCTTAATTAAAATTTAAAACCAGAACGCTAGTTAATTTCGACTTTTAATACCCTTGGTGTCTAACCCAATATTTTTAACAGCGTGTACTGCATAAACTCATAAAAAATGCAATTTTTGTTTAGATAGCTCTTACTCTGTGCCAATACCCTTACGGCCAGTATGACAGATATATAACATCTATGGGATATAGTCGTCCGCTGTTGATTCAAGGCATTGGTCGAAAGTGGTAAAACATTATATTAGACAACAAAAAGTATATAAGAATTGCTTCAAAAAAAGCAACTTGAACAAATTTTATTTTGGCAGTTATATAATATAGACGTCTGATTACAGGCATTTTTGGGGCTTGTGAAGGACCGGCAAAGGTGTGCACATATGTATTATAATCAATTTAATTTCCAAAAATGTTAAAAAGAATTAAAAATAAATCAAAATAACTCTTGATCATCTTATCGGTATTGCATTTAGTAAATTCATTTTAGATTACTAAGTTAATTGTAATTAGCAGCAATCTTGGTTTTTATTTTCTTAGGTGTTATTTTGTATTGGTATTTAAACACCACTTGGCAACAGCCACATGTTATTTTAAATTATGGCGACATTTTTATCTCTACGCTTAGCACCATATTTCCATAACCTATCCGACATACTTTCATTACTGGTTTGATGAATAGGGAACTAGTGTTCCTCCTTCAAATTGCGTATTATTATTTAATTAATTTGCATAGCCACTTGTTTGCTGATACTAATTACAGTCAGATTAATAAATGTGGGCTTATACTATGAATTCAGTTCTGTTTCTCCATTGGTAATTCATGTGTATTGTACATCTCGCCTAGTGCATTATTGTTGTACTTTATTATGCAGTATTTATCTTATATATTTATAAAATAATTTAGTTTGGAAATGTTTTTCCTAGGTCTTCCCTTTTACATACACAGGTGTATTCTATTCTAGCCGGTGTAGACTGTTATTTAAAGAATTCACATAGTTGAAATTTTATCGCTCGGTCGACGGACTTGGCTAGAAGCCTAAAAAACCGCTTGGAATGCGGCATGTTAACTCGTTAATTGCATTAAGCAATCGAATTGCCCGAGCCATCGGGCTCTATCCTATATGACTTGGCTATAAAGTTAAGTCAAACGCAGGCCCAAGATTGCTGGGGGTCTTTAAGCTGCGCTAACCTTATGCTCATGTTCGTTAAGTTCCATTGGCGAGCCATAAAACCCAGCTAAAATGTCATTGTGCCGACCATTTCTGGTGTCCGAGACTGTATCTGCTACCTGTATCTGATTCTGCCTGGCTCCAATGTCAAGCGCTCTAATCCAAAACATGAAGACAAGCAGCCGTCTAGAGGCCCAAGAACGGCAATTACGCGTACCCCTGGCCTTTCATAATGCTAATCTCTGATTTGGTTTTAAAATTTGAGTTGACTTGCGATCTCATTAAGGCACTCTGATTGGGGAAGCGGGAAAGGCGTGGCCACAGGGAAAAGCAAGGTGGTCAGGAAGCTTCTTGGGCCGTTGCGATATGAATTACTTATTTGTTTCCGCTTCTTCCGACTGAGGAGGAAATGGAATGGAAGTGAAGGTGGACGGTGGAAGCTAGTTGTAACCATCGCGGCTGTTAAGCGCCAAACAAGTTATACTTCAATTGCGCAATATCGAAGCTAAAAATTCGCCGTTGGCCCAGTCTTGTCTGCTTCTGGTTCTGGTTTCGGTCTTGCTTGGTTCTGGTTCTTGGTTCTTGGTTGACTGGCACACATTTTTTGGCAGCCAAGCAATTTACAATGGTTTACGGGGCGTATACGTAACAATTTCAAGGCTAGGCAGAAATCATTTCCCAAGCGCCCATTACGTATGCGCCGTGTGAGTCCAATTAGTTTGTTCACTTGCATACACAACTTGTGCTATGTTTGCCGACAATACATATTTGACTGTCTCGATTCCAGCATATAGTGAGTACAGTAGTACATATATTGTATCTGCATACAATGCTGCTCAAGTCCATTGTTTTGGTCCCGCGGCTCGAGTGAATTCTTAAAGCCCCTATGGTGCTTAGCATTTCACATCATCGATTTAATGCATCCAGCGACTTCTGTTCACCTTCGCTGCCTCTGTTGATGAGGTGAAATCCATGTGGCTGATTTAATGTTATTACTGTTGCCCCTGTTGCCATTAAACTAACGAAAAAACCATAAAAAGCTAGGTGCCAGTGGCTCGATTGAAAAGCATTTAAGACCGACACACCGAGCAGAGTACGAGTGCTGCTTATAATTTTCCGCCCAAGGTTGCACTTGTGTTAGATTGTTTTCAGTGGGCTCTGTGGTTCTGGGGCTTTTGGAAAATCGTTCCATAATTATCAGCGTGCCATGTAATTGTAATTTACATAATTATTGGCTGCGATTCGGCAGGGTTGAATGACTGTTGGTAGTACGTCCACAACGGCTGCACTTGCCAGATCAACAACATTGCCTAAGGTCGCTGAGTTTATCTAGTATCTCGTGTCGGTAAAATGTTTCCGCTGGTGGCAGTTCCAAAGAGTGTGGCTAATTAATTTGTCGAACCGTCGTGGGAGGCGGGCGAATCAAAACACAACTGTCTCTCTGTCAAAGTCCGTTTTTGCTCTTTTATTGGGTGTATTACTACGTTTTTTGCCGTGACTGATTTGCTTAATTGAGTAAAGAGCGTCTAATTTAAGCCATGGTGGGTGCACTGCATCTGCACGGCATTGGGGTCGTCCCCGGTGAGTGTGATCTGTTTTTGTCTGAGTGGGGATTTTTTTTCCCCACCGCCGATGTTGTTTTCCGCAGTATTTCCGATTGTGAGTCAATTGGATGACAGGCCCGTATAGAAAAAACCGCACTCAAGAACACAAAACTAACGATCTCTGCAAAGAGTCTTACGTCAATGAGGGAATCATTTCGCAAGCTCATTAGCGTGCCAAGTCCAGGTCGGCATATGCAAATTGTGCACCATAAACAGTACTTGTAATCGATATGCGACACTCGTTTAGCACATACTTAACATACTTAATAGCCGATCACTCTGGCCAATGACTCAATTGCAATTATAAATCCATCACCGCTGGCTACCGATCATAAGTATACGCCGTGGTCGCTCTTAATAGCAGTTCACAGATGTGTAGCAAGCGATTTGTTAGCCACGCTAAGACAAATTAAATGTCATTTGCTGGGTACTTATGTTAGCATTCATTATGTCAATGGTGTGTCTGACAAGCCAAGTGGTTGGGTAAGAACCAGGTGCTAAAAGCTAGAAAACCAACTGCAACTGCCAGCACCTTCTAAGAAAAAGAAGGCTATTATCTTCACTTTAGAGCTGCGCTAATTAATTTACCCCCTGGGTCATTACATTTTATGACCGCGCCCCGCCTTGAATTCTGTTTGCCGTTTGCATTTGGAGTGCATTCTCAGAGAATGAGCCGTTTAGCAAATCAAGTTTCCTTTTTATTTTAAGCATTTCGTTACTTCCTCGAATTGTGACGTTTTTTCAACAAACTGGTTAAGTAAACAAAACTGAGTTACTGTTTTGGCTTCTAGAATACAGAGCAGGTCTCGTCCGTTGGCATTTTAAAAATCATTAAAATTCAATTTTAATTGGTTGATTTAAATACAATTTTTGGAAGTCCAAAAAGGCGAATAGTAATTACTTTGTAACCATTTTGACAAAAGATACCTTAGCGCATAAAAATTGTGAAGCGAGGTGAAAACAGTTTTGTTCTCTCCATTAATTACTATTTTAATAGTTTTTACTAATTGCATTTTTTGCTCATTATTAGCTTAATGCATTTTATATAATTTTTGTCGGAAATGATGCAATTTTGTAAGAAAATTAGGAACTTGATTTGGGCATTAAATTACGCGAGAGTTATTTTGTTAAAAGCTCCTTAACATGCATGGCTAGCCAATTTGCATATTAATTTCGGGAAAGCGAGCTTATCAAATATTCAAAAATTTTTGATTGTCACGTATACGTACCGTGGGTTTTAAAAATGATTGTCACTTTATAATTTGAACAGTTTTTGTGTATCTCTTTCAAATGTTTTTCTGTGGCCGTTTAACACTGAGCACGTTTCGCTTGATATTATTACTTTTTTATGAGTGAGTCTACCAGATCGATAACTTCCTTTTTGGTCACTTCACTTGCGTTTCACTTTTGATTTTGGGAGACAACCCAAAAAAACTTGCAACGCACTCTGGAAACTTAACGTGCTATGTACTTGTAAACGGCGCTCGCAGACTAATCAGAATCCCAGCACCCGACTATCTTATATATCCGTCCGATCCGCCGCAGTCTCAGTCGCCGCGGGCTGCGCAGTCGCAGTGCTGCGGTGAAGAATGGCAGAGCAGCGGCAGCGGCTGCGGCAGAGCCCAGAATGACAGAAAAAACCAGTTCCTGGTCTTACAGCCGCTGCAATTACCGCTCGCAGCATACTATATGTGTGGACGCCAGATTAGAATTTGTATCGCTTTAGTTTGGCTGCCATTTTCAACGGACCGGTGACGTAGGAAATAGAATGAAATTCCTGGCGGTCCCCGCACTTGCTAATTGGCTAGCACACAGTTACGATTATTTCCCTACCCACTAGACGCTTGGAAATCCCTCGCATGACACACAGCTAAAATAGTGAAATGGCTCGATGAAAGTGAGATAACAACTTCTAGTCGCCTTTAAATGGATTTGTCCTTCGGATGTGTTTACGGTGATGGCAAAATACAACTTATAATATATATTTCGAACAAATAAGAGTAAATGTCTAAGGCAAACTACGGATGTAGGGAAATTAAAAATTAATGATATCTTCCAGTTTCAAATACTTCTATATGGGTTTTCAAATATTTTAGAAAACGGATTTTTGGTAATTTAGGTAAATAAGTATGAATAGTTGTTGCTTTTTCGAAGAATCCATGCCAGCTATTTTATAAAAGGGTAACGAGTATCAGGTCGGTGTTCTTGACTTTAGTGGCCATTTTTGTTTAAAACTCAATTTGAATAATAGAAAAACTTATTTTTTGTTTGTAGCAAACATGTTCTCCTACCCAAATATTTCTCATCAGTGTATACTCAGTTCTAGTGTGCAGATCTCAATTGCTACTGCTTTTTAAAGCTCGAATAGTATTTAAACTTGAATGTGAATGCTATTACAACTTCATTACTACTAACGCCTTTTAGTTACTCAAGTATCGAATTTATGACTGGCCATGCCGGAGGAGACTGTGGCCAAGGGTGTTTGTGATTTACGGCATTTACCGCCCGATTGTTAGTATTTCGTATCGTGCGAAAGTAAATTTGTAATTAAAAATTGAATTTCAAGCCAACCGAGGATCGGTGCAATTTGTAGACCGATGCTGTATCTGTCAGTTAAGTCGATCTTCGTACATATGTGAGAGGGACTGCTAGCTGTCATGTTGTGCTACCCATTACGAAGTCAGTGTGATAATTTGCAGTTGAAGTATTGCATCGAGGCGCCTGTCCCCTGACTTTTAAGTCAATCATTACTCAATAAATACCCACTGCTTATGGATGCGGCGGAGCTCGTTCAAATCATAGAAAAAAATGGACTTCATAAATAGTCTACAAGTCTGAAGTCGATCTTTGTTTACAGTATCAAGGTTAATCAGTCAATTGATTGAATGCTTAAAGAAAGCTCAGGCACATTCGAATGTCCAGGAATCCGAAATTAATATTATATCCAATTAATCGTCTATTAATTAGCAACAAATGGGTGTTCCGCTCAAGAATCCAAAGCAGCAAATCCAAACAACGATGCGGGCAAAGAGTTTGGAACTCTCGACAGGCATCATTACAGTACAATGTGGTCTTATTTGCATGTACAAATATCAATTTAATTTTAAAGAAAGGAAATATGACAGCTGATCGATTAAATAATTTATTTTCGAATTAAATTAATGAATTTTATTTTAATCGAGAACATGAATTAACAGGTAGCCTAATAAATATTTTAACTAATTTAAATTTAAATTAGGCTCATTTTTATTCTATTTTTACTACCGTAAAGGCAATTAAAACTTAATTAGTTGCAATATTAAAAGTTGTTTTCATAAAAATGCTTGGCGGCAGTTTAACGATTTCAACGCTAGTTGCATTCGCTGTTGATTGACCATATAAATCGAGGAATTTCTATACATTGCACTATGGAAAAAAATGTTTCCACATTTGCGCAATTTTATTACTAGAGCGTTTAAATTTTAAATATTTAAATAAAGTATTTATTTTATTTGTATATTATCATTCCTTTTAATGCCTAACTTTATAACTTGACAAATTGCTTTAAATAAATAACTTTTGAGTTGCTGCCTCCATTCGATTTAATCCAGCATCCACTTTCCTAAGACAGTATCTTATTTACAGATGGCCTTCACTTTAAAGAAAAAAACCACAACAAGGTAGAATGCTGATCAATACTCACGGTTAAATATTAATAAGTCAATCTAGCATTTAATTAGCTTACTTGGTTGCGTTGCAAATTCAAATTGCTCAGTTTTATCTTTTCTTTTTATGTATAATTGCAAAACAATTTATTTTAATTTTTAAAAATATAATATATTAGAATTGTTTGACTTTTGGTACACTATGGTAAGCGATCAATAAAACACTATCAACTTGCTTCCCTCAATTGTTTTAATAATTAGGCATTCTGCATTTCAAGAAGTTGACTTTCATGATCAGAATAATAATTGCCTATTAGGTGTTTACTGCTGGATAAAACAAGGATTCACATGCGAATTTGGACCGAGACTCTTAACTGTTATTGAGAATTGGTTTTAAAGTTGCGTCATTTGTTCCCGAAAATGTTATAGCATCGGATGGCTGCTTATAAAGTGATTTGCAAGAACTCTCAATAAACTGATTAACGAAATCTTATTGATTTCAATTAACCCGAGTCACAAAGAGGGTGTGGCTATACCAATTTCAATTAATCTGTGGTTCTGCCGCGTTCATGTATCTGGTAGATGCAAAGATTCGTATCTGGGTTCAATTTACACCCGTGTCACGTTTCCAGATCGCAACGTCAGCGGCCGTGAGGAAGCATTTTTGGAACCGGCTAGTCGTCGGCTGATCTCGCGCATCCGGACATCCCCAAAAAGAAAGCGTGACACATGCGCCATGTCATCTGGAGAATTCTACGAACCGATTCGCTTGTCGGCAACACTTGTGATTGCCGATTCGCGAGATTTGTGTTTTTTGAGGCACGCTTGTGACGCTATAATTCTGCTGTCATTGCACAGGGACAAATTCCCGCAAGTTATACAAATTCCGTTATTTGTTTATGGATGGAAAATTATTTTTAATCTAATACTTAATTACATAGTTTTGGCCAAGTACAAACCGTAGGGTTATTGTTATAATTAATTGATACTTAAATTTGTTAAAAAAAAGCAAAAATTAAAAAAAGTTTATTAAAAAGATATATAATAATTCAAATAAAACAAATAAACCTGGTTTTAATTTGGCTTAATTTACATTATACATCATGTGTGACTGGTGACATTTAATTTTTTTTGTAGTTTTGATAGTTTATTTTATAATATTTACTTTAACACTTTAGTAAACAGAAACAGAAAAGATTTTCCAATCGTGTTAATAAATATAATGAAATTTTGAATTTCTTTCAGTGTGTATTTGCAGGAGGCAGTCGAACTTGTTTTGCCCCGACAAGTATTTCCCTAAACAACTCGACTCGGGACAATTTACTGTTAAAAACAGCCGCCGGCTGGCGAGCGGCTATCCACATATAGAATTCGACTGTGCTGATTACTTTCGCATTCGGCTGATCGATTCTTTTGATGTTGTTGTGATATGCGACTGTGATTTGGTCTTTTTTGGCCAGCTTTGTTACGCATACGCCATGTTGGACATGACAATGACAGCGCCGCTTTTTGTCAACATGCGAACCACAATCACAACCATCTTAATCGCGAACGTGTCGAGTGCCATGCGGATAATTACTTGCCAGAATCTGGCTCCTGCATTTACGGAAGTGCAGAGCACTTAACCAACCGGACAGCTGGACCAATTCTAATTAAATTACGCGGCCAATCAAACTATCATTATAGCTGCAGGGCGAAGCCTTCTATCTACGGACTGTGATATTAATGCATAGGCGTGGTGGCGGAGACGGGCCACTTGGTCTTGTTAAATGCAAATGTCGCAAAATGTTAATGACGGGATTGTAAATAAATCGATATTGTACGATGAAAAACTAATCTATTGAAAGCAGGTGCAAGATTTAAGACCGGGTCAATATTTCCAAGATAAACAGTTATTATTTAATTTGACACAGTTTTCTCCTTTTACCATATTCAAAACACTCGTTTTGACTTTAGCTAATTTTAGCCAAAGAATACGACTACGGAAATATGAGGAACCAGATCGTAAATTACTTACTTCGTTAGCGGCATTGGTGAATTTATTATTCAAGTTGATATACTGACCAGATTGGGCACCTGAAAAACATTTAAAGTGATTAGTTAAGGAAGTCGGTTTTTATACCCTTGCATAGGGTATTATAATTTCAGTTAAAAGTTTGCAACGCAGTGAAGCAGAAATTTCCGACCCTATAAAGTACATATAATATATTCTTGGTAATGCTGACCAGGAGAGACGATCTAGCCATGTCCGTCTGTCCGTTTCTACGCAAACTAGTCTCTCAGTTTTTAAGCTATCTGCTTAAAACTTTCTCAAAAGTTGTCTTTCTATCGCAAGTAGTATATATGTCGGAACGACATGCCGGATCGGGCGACTATATCATATAGCTCCCATTGGGACAATCGGGGAAAAAAAATGTAAAAAAGTATAACTTTGTTGTTTTTAATTTTTTTTTTTGTTCTTTCGGATTTGGTAATTTTAAAATACTACGGAATTACGGTTTTGATTAAATTAAAATCGGACATCTATATCATATAGCTCCCATAGGAAAATTAAAAAATTAAAAAAATAAAAATTATAAATTAAGACAAGAGAGAACGCTATAGTCGAGTGCCTCGACTATTAGATACCCGTTACTCAGCTAAACAACTTTATATAAATATGCCTTCTTGTAATAAATTGACTAGAAATATAATAAACATACATACTTATATTGGCTAAACACATTTAAAGGAGATATCATTGCCGGGTAATTGCAACTGTGTACAATGTAAATATATACATATGCATATGCTAACATATGTACATACACACATACGCCATTGTTTGACTCAGACCTCCAATTTGGCTAACTTGATTTGATTTGCATAGTTCTTGGGATATAGTTCGGTATTGACAAATGAAAACCATCGCAATTTCCTTTAATAGAAATCCTTATCGAGAATTAACGTTGACTCTGTTGAGCACCTTGGCCAGCTGTTCCAAAGTCATCCGTTAGATGGCGCTATTGTATTGCGCCATCTACCCCAAGACATTGGTACCACGGGCCATGAAAGGCGGAAATGTAGGCGCTAGCCAGGCTAAAGCGTTTAATGGGTTTTTGGGCGTTAGAGTGGGCGTGGCAAACTTTTATTACGCCAATCGATAGGTATTGACGAAACAAATACATATTAATTAAAATTTTCATAATAGCATTAAACCTGTGGCCACAGCTTGTGGCTTGTGGGCGTCAGAGGGGGCGTGGCACCATTTTGAAACAAACTTGCGCTGCGTAGGAACTCCCAACATCTACATGCCAAATGCCAATCTTCTAGCTTTTATTGTTTCCGAGATCTCAGCGTTCAAACGGACAGACAGACAGACGGACATGGCTAGATCGACTCGGCTAGTGATCCTGAACAAGAATATATTTATAGCTTTTTATGTATTAGGGTCGTAAACGCTTCCTTCTACCTGTTACATACTTTTGCACGAATACAATATACCCTTTTACTCTACGAGTAACGGGTATAAAAAATGTATTTGGCTGTTTTTCTATTTATCAAAATATTCCTTTGAGATATATTAATTATATACCAAATCACATAATACAGCAGCATTTTAACTGAACGATTGGAAATGCCATAACTTTGGTGTTTTTAAAGTTAGGAAGTTGGGATTTTTTATGAGTATTAAGTATGCATCAAATGAATAATTTTGGAGAATATAATTTACAGAATATTCTGCAAGGGTATAGTAACTTCGGCTCCGCCCGAAGTTAGCTTTCCTTTCTTGATCTATAAACTAACGGTTTTCAAAAAATTGAATTCAATTAAAATTTAGTTTATCAATTGCCTTACCTTCTTGGGATTCTTTCAAAACGGATCAAAACGGAAAAAACTTAAAAATCTAGGTCACTACAATCTTCTGCTCATCTATTGCGTTGGCTGCAGTATTAATAAAGGAGGATTGACCAACCCCTTTCTGGCCAATTCACAACACTGAACCACTAGTATTTTTACTCGTACGCACTTAAGTTCAAAAGAATAATGCTTAATCATACCTACTATTATTATAAGATGCTTGAACTCTGAAAGAATTTAGATTCTGAATAATTCTTGACTGGGTCAGGTATAATCTAATCAAAGCTCTTTACTCTTAAATCGGAGTCCCGCTCCCAAGTCCACTTAAACATTTCAAGAAGTAGCACCAACCATAGACCCTAAATGAAAACAGGAAACGTTTAATTAAATTAACAATTTTTGTTTGAGCAAAATTAAGCTTGCCAATTGTAGTTTAAAATTCGGAAATCAGACCGCAGATCGAGATATACCTTCTAGGTATAGGTAATAAACACTACTAAGCCAGTGCGAATCGAGTTTGAATTGCCAGACATTGGTAGATAAGAAACTGAGCTAAATTTTGTATCCCAAATATGTTTGACTTTTTCACCTATGGAAATTGTCAATATCCCAATTTGGTTTTGCTTCCACTACTTTCGATGTATTAATAGGATATGAAAAAAACAATTTTAATGGATTTCAAGACCATAAATTTGGCGGATTATATATACAAATATATTCCAGATTGCTAAGTTACGTTAACGAGGAAAGTCCCATATATATTAAAAATTCTTATCTAACACGACCATTAGACATCGTTTAAAAGAAGTCTCTCTAGTACGGATGCGAAACATTCTGTAGTTGAACGTCCAAAGATTTGGCGATAATCACAGAACTGCTTCTTGTTTTTAGCCTGGTCGTAGCGGATCACCTCGACTTAGATCTGAAACTGAACGGAGGAAACTAACTGGATGTAAAGGATAACCAACGCCTAAACAAACTGATGCGTTTGTTGGTGGAGTTGTTCACCCACTACCAGAATGTAACTTGAGAGGACTTGCTGCTGATCCGAAAAACGGCTGCTCACGGTCCAGGATCTGCAGATTTGTTTAGCTAACCGCAGAACTGACTACTGGCAGCCTTTGGCCCAGCAACCAGTGATGCTTCTTAAGATTATTTCGAAGAAGATTTGTTGCACTATACCCACAATAGGGATTCTTGATGGATTACTGTTCGGATACTTCTTACACACGATCCGTCAGCTTAGGCCATTAAGCTGAGTTGTCCTGCTGTCTGGGTAGGATGGGTCTCTAGTCTGGCGCAAGGATGAAAACGCTTCAGTAAACATAAGAACATTTATGGGAATGCTTGAGCTTTCTTTAAGACTGCTTCAAATGTAATTTAGAAGCACTCAATTAGAATACTATTACAGGTGCATACTGAACGCTACTCAAGTCGATCGAGCTCCAACTATAAGCTAATTAACCTATGCATAAATCAGATTACTAAGATATTCTTGCTATCAACGTTCAGATCGTATTTACTTACTTAAAATGTAATAAGCACCACCTGGAAACCTACTAAACCTGTCCGAAGCGTGTTTAAATTGCCAGATATTTGTAGATAAGATTGGTTGATTTTTAACCTGAGGAAATAGTTATCAAGTGGGCAAGGTCGTCAAGCCTCTGACCACCTTTATATCCCAACATCGGAATGATTTCATATTTTGCCAAATGGCAGGGTTTTGAATAACTTAGCACCCGAATTTCGTGGTATCGATAAGATAATCAAACTTCGACCCCCATAATATGCAAAAACAAAAAATATTTTCAATCATAAATTATATTTAAAAGTATATCTCAAATTGCTCAGTCATGTTAACAATAGAAACTGAGCTAATCGAAAGTGCCCATATATTACTAATCCTTATCTAATACGACCACTAGACATCGCTTAAAAGGGGTCGCTCGAGTCCGGTAGCTAAACATTCGGTGTTTGGACGCCCACAGATATGAAGAGGATCGCAGTGCTACTACTTATTTTTGGACTGGCCGTAGCCAGTTCCCTCGATTTGGAACTGGGGCTGAACCGAGGAAACGAACTGGATGTAGTGGACTACCAACGCCTTAACAGACTGCGGCACTTGTCGGAGGAGTTTTTTACCCACTACCAGAATGTAACTTTGGAGGACTTGCTGCCCGAAGGACGTCTGCCCACAGTCCAGGATCTGCAGTGCTATGCGGAATTTGCTCAGCTAACCGCAGGACTGACTACTGGCAGCCTTTGGGCTTTCCAAAGTGAGTAAGAAGGACATTTGAAAAGGGCGGCCATTTTATAGAGTTTTGTGAATAGTGATTGACTCATGGGGATCAATACCCGCTGGTATCCTGAAGGGTCACTTCAAGGACCTGGGTCACTACGACGAGTGCATTAGCATCGAGCAGACCGTAGCATCGACCAATACGCTGCTTGGAAAATACTGCCTGGCCAATCTGCCCCTGCAGCAATTGCTCGGGAACTCTGGCATGATGATGTTCAATGTCCAGACGGCCGTTTGCTTTCCCGCCTCCTGCTCAGCCACCAACATAGACACACTCCTGCGGAGGGTCTTTAAACAACTTATCGGACTGGAGCTGAGTGATAATCAAAGTCTGGTCAGGGAAAGCTCCTGCAAAACTTCGGAGGGTAAATCTTACGACGGCGTAACCATTTTCACGATGTAAGTTATAATATTTTCATGAAAGGGTTGGCCTTACATTCATTTCAAATTAACAGCGTTCTTTTATCTGTGTTTGGCGGTGTGGTGGTTTTGTCCACACTCTACGACTATTTCCTGTGTGAGGATCAAAGTGAGTAGAAATATTTCCAGAAAACAGGACATCATTTCTAAAATGAAGTACAACTTTTAGAAAAACTGCCTGCCCTTCTAAAGGTGTTCTCCGCACGTGCCAATTCCCGATCGCTATTCCGCATTACCACCAAACCCAATCCGAATGTGATAGAGTGTCTCCATGGAATTCGTGGAATGTCCCTTATTTGGGTGTGTTATGGTCACAACTACATTATTGGTATCACTTCACCCAACATAAACCTGTATGATGTGTATTCTGTGAGTATCAAAAGACCCTCGCGAAGAAAGCATATGGCTCATCATTTTACTCCTATCCCCAGTGGGCGAAGACACCCTTTATGGACATAATTTATGAGGGCGTTTTCGCAGTAGATACATTTTTCTTCATTAGCGGGCTGCTGGTTGCAATGGTAGCCCTGCGTTCAATGGAAAAGTAAGTTGGCAGTGCATCTTATCCCAAGCTCCCTACCTACTTCTTTAATTTTAGGGCCAAGGGAAAGCTGAATATTCCGCTGATGTACCTTCATCGTTATCTCCGCCTAACGCCCATCGTGGCCGTTTCTATTTTGCTCTACCTCAAGCTACTGCCTCTTATGGGCGATGGTCCGCTTTTCGGCAACTGGAACTTTGATAGCTACGACAACTGCAACGATAACTGGTATTGGACCCTGCTCTACATTCAGAACTACGCTACTGATCAGGAAGTAAGTCCGCTACAACTTTATTTGAGCACTATACCTATGATAACCTTTTCTTTTAAGTGTTTGGCTCACACGTGGTATCTGGCCATCGATATGCAATTGTATATCATTGCTCCCTTCCTATTGATTATCGTGTACAAGTGGGGCAAAAAAGGTGCCACGGTGGTTCTGCTTCTTTTGCTGGGACTCGCTGCCTATTTATTCGGAACCATGGTGGTCAATGACTATTCTTTGTAAGAAATGCTCAAGACTCTCGCTTTTTTTCCCGATTCAAACATACTTCTTTTTGCGTTTCAAAAGGATAAACGGTGGAGGGGGAGGAGGCCCAGATGATTATTCAGAAGACCTGTCGCACTATACCCACAATAGGACTTCTGGATGGCTGGTTGGATTTCTGTTTGGCTACTTCTTGCACACGATCCGTGGAAAGGCCATCAAGCTGAGTCGTCCTGCCGTCTGGTTAGGATGGATCACCAGTCTGGCCTTACTTTTGACCTGCATCTTCGCCATGTACCCTTATGGTCAGACCAAGACCACGTCCCTTCCGATCCTTAACGAAGCCTTCTACGTATCGCTCTCGCGAATCGCATGGCCCCTGGCCTTAAGTTGGGTGGTCTTTGCCTGTATGCAAGGATACGGCGGACTGGCCAACTCCTTCCTCTCCTCGCCGCTGTGGCAGCCTTTGTCGAAGCTCTCCTTCTGCACCTACATGGGTCATCTGTTGATCCAGAACCTCAATGGTGGGCGCACGCGAGTCAACACCTACTTCTCGAACTACGACATTGTAAGTTATCACTTAGTACTGATAAAAGTGAGAGTTTTGAACGAACATTATTATTTTCTAATCTCTTTATTAGATGTTGCGTTTCTGGCAGGACTTTGGATTTTCGGTCTTGCTCGCCTATGTCATGTACATTTTGATCGAAGCTCCTTGTGGGGGATTGGAGAGTCTGATCCTGCCAAACCGAAGACCAGCTCCCCAGCCAAAACTGCAGGCTGCCGAGTCCTTTCCAGAACCGAACTCACTGCCTGTTGATCTGGAAAAGCAAGCTCCAGAGCCCTTAAACACCAACACATCGGCTTCAGCTCCTCCACTGCAAAGCAAGATTGAACTCCAGGGCAACGGGGAAGAAAAAGCAACTCATTAGTTAAAGCACCCTAAGATATCTGAGGCGCGTTTATGTATTAGAATAATATTTATACTTACACATATTATGCACACACACATATATAACAATTAAAGATCTTACATGAAAAAACTGAGTCTGAAAATCAAATGCTTATCTAGAGAATCTATCTTATACAGGAACTAGGAATTACTAGTTTTAATGACAGTCTATAAAAGGAACAAAATGAACAGGAAACTTTCCCATAGAACACGCTTTACAAGCATATAAAGTTCTTACCATTTGAGCAGAACGTGACTCACAGCCTGATTTGGTAGGTTTTTACTGAACTTTGAAGTTGATTGCCGTTATTAATAAATCGCAATTGGTAATGTTGGCTGTTGGCTCAAGTGGCGAACGGTCTTAGTTTACTGCGAATTAATGAACTCGAAGAGGTTTACTTTGGCCACGGACTGATTATCGGCAGTCTGAGTTGAGATAGGCTCAAGCGTTTTAAAAGCCTTTTGGAGATGCATATCTGATTGAATTTCAAGAAGCCAAATAAAAACAAACCTGCTGCTTGGTATCACAAAGTCTGGCGTTTGGGTATTACCTGCAGACTACAATAATATTTTTATTGCTCATTTGGGTTCTCATTGACCCGATAAGAGCACGTCGCTATTTTCGACAATTAATGTTGAATTGGTTCAGCAAGAAGGAAATCCCATTTATTATTTTCTTGAAACTAATCACAATTTGATTAGATAGTAATTCGAAGAAATCCAAAGTTTACTGATCCTTAGCTGCAATATAAGTGTATCTTCTAATAAGCTCAGCATGGGTAGAAAAGTGAAAGTCACAGTATGAAATAATTTAGTATTTAAAATAATATTTGTAATATTAAATTATTAGACCTGCGATTTTAAATGATTTTACATTTTCAGGCCGACTGAGGCTAAATTTCACATCTTTGCATTACATTTAATTTGAAACAAGAAATGAAAGCTAACTTCGGGCGGAGCCGAAGTTGATATACCCTTGCAGAATACTCTATAAATTATATTCTCCAAAATTATTCATATGATGCATTCTTAATACTCATAAAAAATCCCAACTTCCTAACTTTAAAAACACCAAAGTTATGGCATTTCCAATCGTTCAGTTATATGGCAGCTATAGGATATAGTTGGCCGATCCTTATGAAATTTGGTAGGTCGGATTGATTGGCCAAAAATAAATAAAATCCATAGAAAATCCCAACTTCCTAACTTTGCGTAGAAAGAGACAGACGGACAGACAGACGGACAGACGGATATGCTTATATCAACTCAGGACGCGATCCTGATCAAGAATATATATACTTTATAGGGTCGGAGATATCTCTACCAAAATTATAATACCCTCTGCAAGGGTATAAAAATAAAATTCAAATAGGATGTTTACCTAAATAATATGTCTAAAAATGTCAAGGATATCTAAAATAAGTTTAATAAAGATGGATAAATTGTTTAATTTCATTTCAGTATTAACATACTAAATTTAGCAAACTTGTTAATAATACCAAATAAAACATTAAGTTATTGTCCAAATTCTTAGGCTACTAAAAAGCTTATATATTTACTGATTATAATATCAACAGGACTTAGTTATTTCTTAATTTTCACTATCTTATAAATATAGTTCAAGACAATAAAACTTAAGTATATCGTTGAACAATGATAAGAATAAGTTATTTATTATTGAAAAATTGCAGCGATTAGTTATGGTTAAGTACCATAAGTACGATTAGTTACACATTATGTTTGCAACGTTTTAAATGGTATCAACAACTGGATGGGAATAGCCTTTTAACACCCTTGTAGAGGGTATATTAACATTAGTTAGAAGATTTTGAACGGTATTCGGCTGTTTCACAACTTTTCCCTTAATTGTGCGATCATAGTAAAATTTAGATAGTTGTTATAGGTATGACGAAACTAAATTGTTGTTGGCTCGGAAGATAAAAAATAATCAAGATAGCTCCCAATTGTTGTTCTTTTACATAAATTATTGTTATAAATGATTTGTGTATTTCAAGTATAATAAAAATATATGGCCGAAATCAGCCATACTAATTACCATTGTTTAGACTTAATACATTTTAGACATGGCATAATAGACCTGTTTGAAGCACCCTGTATTGCTTGTGAATGCATGCCAGCTTCTACGCTCACTTCATTCAAGTTGCGTCACAGACTCGTGAGTAGTGACTCCCCCGTGATTCTACGCACTCTCCCAATCTAAACCTCCAATTTCCCATTCACTAAAGCCCAGTCGAGTGCTTTGCGCGCCAAAATGACATACTGCTGGACGGATAGCCGAGTGGAAAAGCACCCGGCTAGCTGGGAACTGAGAGCTTTGCCGATTCCGTTGCGAGCTTTTGGCCGTTGTTTTGGTTATGCCGGCAAACACGGCGTATTAAAATTGTTTGCTAGAAAACCCCGATCAGACGTCTATATCCTATAGCTCCCATAGGAACAATCGGGTATACCTTGCAAGAATTGATGATATTTCGCGCAGTGTAAAAGCTATTGACATGAATCTTTCCGAATCGTACTTTTTTATGCATACCTTGAGCAGGGTAAAAGCGCGTGCCGATCGGACGTCTATATCTTATAACTTCCGTAGGAAAAATTGTTAAAGGCTGCGAAAATATCCCTTTTATTCTATTTTTATATGACATTTTTGCAGTATAAAAACAAGAGAGAACGCTATAGTCGGGTGCCCAGACTATCAGATACCCGTTACTCAGGTAAAGGGAGTGCGATGGAGATGGAAATAGAAACTTTGATCACGCATAACTTTTTAACGAATGGTCCGATTTGAAAAATTTCGTCTACATTTCGATAGGTATTGATAAACACAATAAAACTGCATTTTTACTTTTCCGAAATATTTAAATTTTTAAAATCGTATATAGGCGATTGTGGGCGTTAAAGGGGGCGTGGCACCTTTTTGAAACAAACTTGCGCTGCGTAGGAACTCCTAGAATCTGCATGCAAAATGCCAATCTTCTAGCTTTTATAGTTTCCGAGATCTCAGCGTTCATACGGACGGACAGACAGACGGACAGACGGACATGGCTAGATCGACTCGGCTAGTGATCCTGAACAAGAATATATATACTTTATAGGGTCGGAGATGTCTCCTTCACTGCGTTGCACACTTTTGACCAAAATTATAATACCCTCTGCAAGGGTATAAATAAAAAAATTAAAATAGGATGTTTACCTAAATGATATGTCTAAAAATGTCAAGTATATCTAAAATAAGTTTAATAAAGATGGATAAATTGTTTAACAATAAAGAAAATTGTGTTCCATCCGAATATAATTACATTTCAATATTGATATAGATGAAAAATATTCAAGATTGCTCCCAATTGTTGTTCTTTTACATAAATTATTGTTATAAATGATTTGTGTATTTTAAGTATAATAATAATATGGCCGAAATCAGCCATACTAATTACCATTGGTTAGACTTAATACATTTTAGACATGGCATAATAGACCTGTTTGAAGCACCCTGTATTGCTTGTGAATGCATGCCAGCTTCTACGCTCACTTCATTCAAGTTGCGTCACAGACTCGTGAGTAGTGACTCCCCCGTGATTCTACGCACTCTCCCAATCTAAACCTCCAATTTCCCATTCACTAAAGCCCAGTCGAGTGCTTTGCGCGCCAAAATGACATACTGCTGGACGGATAGCCGAGTGGAAAAGCACCCGGCTAGCTGGGAACCGAGAGCTTTGCCGATTCCACTGCGAGCTTTTGGCCGTTGTTTTGGCCATGCCGGCAAACACGGCGTATGAAAATTGTTTGCTAGAAAACCGCGTTGTTAGTCTTTTGGAAAACTTGCCGTCGAGCGGTTGGCTGGATCAGTTGCCCTTGTCGCGGAGAAAGAAAATTAGTTGTGGATTCGAATTTTGGGGAAATAGAACCGACGTCGGCGGTGACAGGTCCATCTCGGTATACGGATCGGTTCCACTCTCGTCTTTGTGCCCGGAGATTCTCCCTATCCGGCCAACTGCACTTTGCTGGTGCCATTAATGTCAACACCGCTGTCAGCTGGCTGCGGTTGTCGGCGAGGCTGTGTTAATGCTTTTAATTACATGCAAAACATAAAAAGTATTTCGTTAAGTGTTGCCGTGAAGTTTGACATCGGAAATTAATGCACTTGCCACCGCAAGCATTTGCGGGGGCCGACGGAACAGTTTCACAGACCCGATCTATATCTGTTTTTCCCCCTGATCTTGAGTTTTCCGCCGGCTTTTCGGAGGTAAGTTGTGCGACCGCATAGTCTACCACTTGCGGTGTGTCAACAAAGTGAAGGTGTTTATGATATTGATATTGAATCAAACTCATATGCTCTTGATAATTTGAAAAGTAAATTGGGAAGAACACAATGGAGAGCTGCTATGTTAGTAAAAAATATACATCTTGTCAGATGCTTCCTATATTTATTTAAAAAGAAAAGGAACTTACAAGAGCACAATAAACTTAGTCCCAAACAAATGTTAAACGTATTCAGTGTTTTTAAAAATCAATCTGCTAGACTACAATTTTGTAATATCTTTCACACAACAGCGTGCAATATTGTTGTATTGAATCCCACCTCTGTGAGAAAATAAGCTGCCACATTAAGTTTTTGATCGAGCAAATGAAACCCAACGACTTGTCGGCATTTGCATACGCGTTTCAATGGTTCTGAAAATCTCTATAGCCCCGACAATCCATTGAACGGTGGCTCAAGCTCGTTATTAATAATGTTTATTTTGTTGATAATATTGATTTCAAAATATAAACATTGACAAATTAATGCCACTACTTAGCGAACGCAATCGTCGAGTCATGATCATCATGATCGCGTTTGTCGTTATTAATTCGAGTGTACGCTTGAAACCGCACTCGAAAAGTGTGGCGAACTGTGTGTCTTGAGTAGCCCCCTGAACTCCCTTCGCTGTGACCTTGGGTCGCACTCAAAACCCCAAGCGATGTCGCAGAATTTACAAACTCATTTTGGCGGCTCACATTCCCATACTCAAGTGCCGGTCCAGAAGTAGGCGAATAAGTTGTATAAATATAGGTTTTTATTTGCTTAAGAACACATTTCCAACACCCCATCGCCCACCGCGCATTGCCCACCCATCGTCGGCTCATTAAATAAATGCAACATCTGTTGGCGCTCTTCGGGCCTTTTGTTTACCATTCGTATTGCCGCCCAAATTTAATGCCAAACATATTTAATACGCACACAGGTCGACTTAGCCCGGCTCAGTTGTGCTTGTTTATAAATTTCGGCAGTCGAAAAGTCATATGTGGGCTTGGCACCACCCCTTGCTACTATATCGTTTACAGCCCAGCGAATTTTGGACGCAAATCGGATAAGGGAGCGCGAGCGGCATAAGAAATATTAAAATTTATTGCGTATACGCCGGAGCGGCCGGCATTTCGTTTAAGAATTTTCCGCCTGCATCACAAGTTGATTGGGCTTTGCTATTTTGGTCAGCCAGAAGCCATCAGCAATCAGACAGAGGCCGAGTTCCAAATCAAATGTCTTTATTTATGCGAGTATGAATTGTGATTTATGCGTCCGTCTTTTATGTTGTGATTTTCTATCTGCCCGTCTCATTTTTTACGCCATGCTCTGCCTAATTACGCACTGCTGGAAATGAGAAAAGCCAACGAGAGCAGAGGAGCCGGGAAAAAGGAAAAGTATGCGGTCAAACACGTCGGAGCTGTCCACCGAAGAAGGAAGATGAGGGGAAATTAAGTCAGTCGCTTGTCCATTTGATTTGCCAGACGCGTGTGTGCGCCTTTCGATTTCTTGACTTTAGTTTGCGTTTTCTGTTTTTTGGGGCAATCGCGATCGCGTTTGCAATCGCAGGGACGCCGCATGAATAAGAAATGCCCGCCACTTTTGTCGCTGGCTGACTCACAGCCACAATAAACAGCAGCCACGCCATTCTCAGCGTGAATTTCTTTTCAAAATTTAACTCAACTGTCACCCGCAATGCAAATAAAAGGTGGGCCAGCCAAAAGGGGTGATATTTTTGATGGGTGGGCCGCTCTTTTCGATGCAGCGTTTGCTTAACCCAAATCGAAACTATTGATGATTGTCGATACAGTTTTAATGTGCCTCATATTTATTTTGTTAAAATGTTACTTTTACTTTTTGTGTGCGCTAATTCTTTTTTATGACCAAAAATTTCGATTGAACTTTGGCGAGTGGGTTGGACAAATAAACAAGGGAGCAATGTGAAAATGAGCTCAGCGATTAACTTTAACGATTATGAATTGTTGAAAGGGCACGTGCAGGATTGGGGTGATGAAGTGGGGGTCTACTAATGCGTGCTTAATTTACTGTCAACGTAGTTACTAAGTACTACACAGAGGAAATAAGAAGCTACATTCCAAAAGTTTTGAGTTTGAAGTCAAGTCAAACAGTTTTCCTTACCGAATACGCCTAGTGCTATGTTGTTTTTAATTAAACCTAAAATTTAATTTAATTAATTTAATATAATTAAAAAATATTTTTATACATTTATTAACAAAATATCTATTAGGATTTTTCATAGCAGAGTTATCTATACAATATTTATTATTGGGTATAAAGAACCACTTTTTCAGTCGACATCTGAACTCTGGCAATTGAATTCATAATTCTGGTTATAAATGGAACATTTACTCCGCTTTTTAGTACTTAAGCTTATGTTGTTTACTTTCACATCCCTCAGTATATCTTGGAACCCTGCAACTGGCAATCAGGAAGCGGCAACTGTTAATTACCGTCTTGTTGTTACAGATTGAACCTAATTCGATTAATCCATAACACTCGCCTCGCGTCTCGCAAAGTCAAATGTAATTACCAACACCCCGAAAACAAAGCCACAATACCAAATTATTGTATAATCATTATCGACAAGAAAAACTCCGCTGAAAGGAAAGGGAAAAGCACACACATTTTCCACTTTTCTCCATTCTATTCCCACTGGCTGTTTACTTTTCAGCCTCTTGACTGCTGACTAAGAACCGTGGCTATCACTACTGGCCTTCGGCGGGGAATGGCGTGGAAGTCTGAGTAATTCATTAGACGTTTATTGTGCCGGGGCATTTGCATAATTATGCAATCAGTTTTGGCACACTTACACATTAGACGCAGACTGCTGATAAACAAGCCAGTCCTGGGCCCGAAAGATACAGCTCGTAGACAGGGACTAGACCCAATTTGATTAGCGCGTGCATACGGAATGAAGGCCACCACCTCCTCCGGAGATTCCCGTAGTGCCCCGTACGTGGGCGCCTAATCTTCGCCTGGTGGCAACTTTGCTTTCTTGCCGTCGGAGCTTAATTAAAAGCCAAATGTTTGCCGCCCGGCAAGGTCGTTTCCCTGGGTTTTTGCCTACCGCTTTTTATTCAGAACCGCGCCATATGTCTTGCTTTTTCGGCTGGTGTTTATGATAGGTCTTATTGGCCATTTGTATGCTCGGGAGTCATGACTTCGAGATCTGCCGACAAATGGGTTATTAAGTCTGTGCGCCCTACGGACAAATGATACCGGAAACGTTGAATGGGAAAAGTTTATATCCAGAGAAATGATGGAGGAGTTGACACCCGACCTGACACCCTTGTCAACCCGTTCCACGACCTTTCCCCCTGAGAAATGACGGCAATCAAGAAGTGAGCCCCACTCGATGAGAACGCCCCATTTGTCATGCAAAGTGCGCCCATATGGCCACTTGGAAGATATGCTCCCATACCTCATTAAGTTCTATTTATATTCAGCCACGCTTAACTAAACAATTAGCACCGCCTTGCTCGGGAAGTCGCTCTTTTGGCCTAATGGAATATGTTGCCAGGCAATTGGCCAATTAAACGCAATTGTTTTGGTTGCTTCTTGAACAGTACCTGATTCCCACATACACCTCCGGCCGAAAACAATTTGCTCGATTCAAGTGTACGCATATTTATAGCTCTTTTATTCATGTCTATTGATTTGGGCAATTAAACCGATGAAGCTTCTGCGTATGCGTCTATCAAAAATCAATTGACGACTGCTAGACGTTAGCGAAAATTGTATAATAACAACAGCAGGAGCTAGTGAAAATCCGAAGGCAAAGATCTTTAAATAAACTGCCTGTCCATTTTTCACGCCATTTCTGCACTTATAAATTTATGCATGCCTATTTTCCACGAGCCGTTTAGATTATAACCCGCTCCGTCGGAGGCTCCAGGAAGTCCCGGTCCCCAATCCGTCCTAATCCCAATCCCTGACAAATGAGCCACACGCCGAGTAACAACTTTCTTCGTCATTACTCTCAAATTGTTTCTGGGGGCACCAAAATTGAAAAACTGTGAGCTCCCACGCAATGCTCGGGACCGAAGGATACCGGTTCCATCCCCCGAAATCGCCGGCCACTTGTTCCGCACTTTGGTGCCATTTCCGGATTCGTCTTCGTCTTCGTCTTGAGTTCGGATCAGCTCCCCTTCACATTTATTTTCGACACACGCTCAGCTGGTGCTCTGGTTGTTCTGGTTTATATTTTTGGCTCTTCTCGGGCAGTTTCATTTGCAATTCTAATTGCCAGCAGAGTCGCCTTAATTGAAAGCCAAACAAAAACCGGTTCGAGAAATTCGGGAGACCAATATGGGGAAGTGAAGGTGGTCTTTGTCAAAATATAAGATCCATTTAATGAGACTGCTGCATTATTCTGTCTATAAATACATAAAAAACGTATATGCTTTGATTACTTTTCTGGCCTTATCGATCTGCATTTATTTCATCGTTGTCGTGTAATCAGCAGCTCATAATGACATTTATCGCCTTCATGCACGTGCTTTCTTGTTCTCTCATTAACAAATAAAAGGGGAAGTGAATAACCCCATACGGTTTGTTTGTGTTTCTGATCGTAGGGAGTCGAATGCTTCGATGCACTCTTTCCTGGACAGCCGCCGATTTTTTTGAGCCCAACTTCGGTTCGGGTTCCACTAAGGATCGGCCATAATCGTAGGTTGTAAAAGCGAGAGACGCAAGTTGTTCCCGCTGAGGGCATGAATTTATTGTCCTCACACTTTGTTAAAGGCCCGCGGATTCTAAATTTAGTGGCCGGTCCAGCTGGTTTCGGTCTTCTTGGCTGATTCGCGAACGCCCCGGAGTTTCATCATGCAATCTGCAGTGACGACGACATTTGGGATAGATCCAGACGACTGACAGCGCGTTTAATTTACTGATAAATATTTTTATTCCTCAATAAATACATTTTTCATTACGCACTTGGCCAACTCGTGGCCGGCAAAGTCATAAAAACAAGGCCAAAGCCAGCAGCCGTGTACGCGTCCATTTCCATTGTGTCCTGCGGTCATTATAATGTTGTGTTTGCATATCAAGCCGCCGGATGGCGAGGTGGGTGGTGGGTGGTGGTACGGCGGTTACAGGGGTCGCTGAACTCGTAAAACATTTGGCCTGGCCAAAAGTGAAAGTCAGCCAAGTTGGCAGCGGTTAACTATGCAGGCAGCTCATCAAAATTGCAGCCAATAAAAGGCGACAATTGCCAAGTCCGACCACTAGCCACTTGGCAGTTGGCACTTGGCACTTGGCACTTGGCCCTTGTCTACGGACTTATCGCTCATCGGCATTCCACGGTGGCTCGGCTTAGTGCAGTTTTAAATCCCCCTCATTAGACGCTGGCAAATCGTAAGTAAGTCCCCCATTCGTCACTCTTCGAGGACTCTTAGTGAACAGTCCTTCGAGCTGACGTCAGCGGCATGGCCACGCCCCTCAGCAGCGGTGGGCGTCAGTGTCACGATGACAAATTAAGTGAAACGGCAAAGGAGTGCAAGGGAAGCCATGGGAATGTCAAATGCGGACTGGGAAACGCCCAAGTTTGTTTAACAGCCACTTGGCGGCAGGATACGAGTTAGGGCCAAGTTAACGACGCGGGGCCACGCACCGCTCAATAATGCCCCAGCGGAAGTGCGGCAAGCGCCATTTTTCAATATGCGCACCGGAAATGACAGGGGACAAGCGGCAGCGAAGGACGAGGCCCGCAGAGTGCAGCTCATTCCTGTCGAAGGATGAAAAATCCCACACATGTGATATTATTGCATTCTTTCCCTCGGCGAATGGGTATCGAACTGGGAGCCATTCCCATTTGGCGCTGCGTAATGCGATAACTTCCAAGGTCAGCCAAATGTTAAATACGCATTAGTGGTCCATATTCAAATGCCACATGATACGCAAAGCACACAAATACAGAAACACAAAGAAAGCACAGCGCGAATAGAAGCAATTAAAGTGTCTTTAGCACGGGGCATGTTGTGTGTAGTTTTCCCTGAGCATAGCCTAAAATTTCGGATCAGCTGGAGTTTTCGGTGGAAATAGATCTGTGGTTCTGACATCCATAAAAAAACATTAGCATGTCGTAAATAGACTAAAAAATACATATTCATTTGTACAAGGTTTTGGAGAACAAACAATTTTCGCTTAAAGACGGACGGAAACCTTATTAACTAATTCAATATTCCTTATGAATTCTTGATGTCAATGTAACAGTTGTTTTTAATTACTTATGGTAGAGTCCCGTACATTGTTTGTTCTGTAGGTATTCTATACTATTATAATAGCAACATACTACGGTTTCAGCTTTATGCTACAGAAGTCCGATCTTAATCTTTTGTGAACTTGAATTTTGTTTTCAAAATTTATATCGTAACGTTTCCAATTAGTTTCCAAATTAAAAGATTCCTGGAATTGTGAGAACTCATGAAATAAGATGATTAAGAAAGACGGCAACAGTGTAATAGGCATATTCTAGGTAGTCGGACGTATCTATATTTATTCTACTTTACTGGGCAGATAATATTTTTCAATATCTTACAAAATTTATCCAGTGTAACGATAACTTTACAAAGGTCGAAAGCTCTGCAATTTAACTTTTGCAGCTCTCCGTATTTTTGAGGAGTAGCCTGTGAAGAGTATATCACAGTCGAGCACACGGTCTCGCCATTCTACAGCTCTGTTTGCAATATACATGAAATCGTAAAACAATAGCTAGTGCTATCTGTGCGATATGACCCACCGACAGTCCGCCCTTCGGTCCGGGCTGAATGTGTGCTGTATGAATTCCCATAGCGGGCAAATAGACAAACAGAACGTAGACAGCACGGTACGGACGGATTCGGAGATGTGGCGACAGCAGCTGCAGAGTTTCCCGGCCCGCGGCGATGGCGATGGCGATGCCAAAGTCCGTGGCCAGTCGCATCTTTCACCGCTCCGCTCGGGGTCCGGCGATAAAACGCCTTCCCGGCCAATGGCTTATCAATGCCGGGGCTCTGGAAAGTTCGCACAGCAACAAGCTCCGAGCACGAGTATAAAATTACATTCGTCAGGAGTCAAGGAGCGGTGGCAGGCTAACCGGGTGGAAGAGCGACTTGAGCTCAAAACACAGGCACATTCTCCCTCAGATAAAGAATTCTAGCTTTAGAAAAACATTAGTTAAACGACCAACCCATACGCAATTGTATCTCTTTATACTTACATGTATTCACAGCTGCGTTCAACAAATTAGTACATTCGCGCATAGATTTCGGAAAAATAACAGTTCCATTTAAGATATCCTTAAACTGTTTATGTATTTTTTTCCTTTGAATAGGTATTTTTGTTATCGACACATTCATTCTTTATGCCGATTATAATTGATTTTGTTAAAAGGTAAATCCAAATCGAATTAAAGTATTTTTAAGACGCGGATTTATGTTATTTATATGAAAAGGCTGTCTTATATATTTTGAAAATTTGAATTGATTAATAATTGCTGGTATTTGTATACTGATTGGTAATGGTTTATTACACTAGACTGCTTATTCAATCATTACCAATGAACCCCACTATTTTGAGCGGCATGGTTGTAATCCCAGTTCTGAGGCCATTGTTTGAACGTTTAGCCCGCGACCGTTGCCTTTTCTTATTGCGGGCAACCAAACGCACAAACCGACTGACAAACGGTGGCAGTTACAGTTCCCAGCATCCAGTAAGGGGCACACAGACGGGGCAGCCGCATAAATAAGAGAAATCAGACATGGCGGACAAAGGAGTTGGATAGTTGAGCTGACATCCTTGACTCCTTGCAGCAGCGGCCTGAGAAAATAATTGGACCCAAACGGCGGCTAAAAACTCGCACAGGAACTGGGCTTCTTTGGAATCCAGGGAATGAAACAGTAATTCAGGATGGCGTGCCGAATCGTTTAGCTCTTTCAATTTAAATTCTTGACCATAAAAGCTATCGCAGTAACTCTGTTTCACTGAGTAAAAAGAAAGAAACACTGAGATTAAAATAAAATTGATTAATTTAAAGAAATTGTTATTAATTATTTGTGATCAAAAAAATGTAAAATATCAGTCTTTCTTTTTATAACATTTAACTGCATTGATAAGCCCCTTAATGGTTTGAGGGTTAAAATATATATCTTGGACATAGAATTACTAAAAAATGTTTAAATTACTTTAAATTAATTAAATTATTAAAATGTATTTACAAAATATCTGTTTGCTGAAATTTTTTTTTGTGTATAACCATTTTTTTCAACCCTATAATAAGCAAAACATATTTCAAAAGCTTCAGCCAGAACTAATGTGGCTTTTTTTTGGGGATGGGCGCCTCAGCTAATGCACTCGAACTAGCGTGAACCCAAAAATAGCTTCTGCCTTAATTGCCATTCAATGGTCAATTAAAGGGACATGACTCTGGACATGACCATCGACATGTCAATTTGGATTCGAGGGTTTTCACACAAAAGCAATTTGCCACCCCACCTATCCGCTTGGCCAAAACATCCACTTTGGCTACTTTGGGTGGATTCAATTGAAAAACAAGCTTTTGGTTTTACGGCGCTTTGTTCGCCTTTCTGTTGGCAGTGGCTGTTGATTTTGTTTTGCCATTGGTTCCACACGAGCGCTGCGCCGGCATGCGAACTAGTTAGATTAATTTGGCCAGAGCCACAAATACAATTACGAAGTCATTTCAATTTATTTAGCGTGCGACACCCTCGCCGAAAAAGAGCCACGTCCACGGGATGCGGTTGCTTTGGGGGAAGTAAATGTGTTTTAGACCGCTTTCCTCGGGATATTTTAGCGGTTAAAAGCGCTGATACTGTGCCAGAGAGTTCGAAATCACTCCGGCGGCTGGGCTTTAACTTGTTCGCCACCCACTCGTTCGCTTTTTCACGCTTAGCGATTTGTCAAAGTGGCTGCTAAGGCACATCCCCCATAACCATCCCATATATCCACTGGCTTGACTATTATTGAACGATAAATTGATTAGATATGCGTGTGTGCGGGGTGTGGCAACTTTCTCCGACTCCCCGCTGCCGATTTTGATACTCATGCGGGAGCTACTTCTGCTGCTGATTCTTATTGCCGCCTCAAATTGCCATTTCAATGTTAATTTTATTAGGGTGTCAGCAATAAATTCCGTTCAATCTTAAATACCATAAAAAGCGCTTCACTGCCACATTCACACATGCTATGGGAGTCCTCGTACACGCAAATCCACTCGGCCCCCCGCTTAGACTCCCACATCCAGGATGCAGGCCAGTGGCTCAACTTCCATCATTGCCAGTCGCTCAAACCTTGTTCGAATCTCAGCCAAAAAATTATACGAAAATGTACACGAAAAGAAACCACTTCTAATAAGTATCCTCTTTTTGTATGGGGTGAAATCGAATTCCATTCAACTTTTCAAAAAGTTCCTTTTTATAAAACTTATTCCCCAAAAACAGAAATGCTGTGGTTCATAACCGTATCTCCAGCTATTTTTAATCAATCTAATAAAACTTTTCTTAAGACATTTTTTTTTAAGAAATAGCTATTTATAAAGTTATCTTTTAAATCAGTTTAGTTTATTTAGAAGATTAGATAGTACTGGATTTTCAAGAAACCCCTAATTAATAGATATGGGTAAAAATTGTGTATACAAATACATATAAAGATCATAAAAAACTATAAAAATCTTTAAGGGTCCTCTTTGGCACCCCTGATCGTACAACTTCTAAAATATCTTGTATTTTGTTCTCTGTTCGTAACTTCTTTATTAATGCAAACGCCCACACAGCCAGGCCACAAGTTATCCATCAAATTGCCGCTCAGCACTCGAGCAGTTGGGATTTCGGGCAAAAACCATAAACCGATTTCAGATTTGCATGCAGGCCTCGCATGTTTGTGGCGGCAGTTGTTCGTTCTTATATTCCTATATATATATATGTGGTTTCTGGTGTTGACCTCTTGTTCAGCCGAGTGGGCCATATTGATGGCCGTGGCCACAGCTCTCAGCCAAAAGTTTGGAACGATTCATTTGTCTTTCTACATGACCAACTCGAAACTTTCGAAACAATTACGCCCAGCAAAATGGCCAATAGAGAGCATGGCCCTGCCCTTCACTCCTCGGACAATCCCTCGCCTAGCATCGTTAAAGTCGCATTTTTAAACCAAATGTGACACAAACTGCCTTGTTATGTCATCCGGGGCCGTTGAACCCACAACCCACTCCGAATCCTGGGCCACAACCAACAGAGTGCACAGCTTGGCCCGGGGAAAAAGGACAGCATCCAGACCCGTAGTCAGAAGCATCCGGACAGGAACAAGCCCCAGGATCTGGCCAATATGGTGTGCGCATAATGAATTTATCAAATTAATCAAAATGGCGCTGCACAGGGGCCCTTCACCCCCATCCCCCTCCCACCAATCGCAAACAAACACCGGAAGCTTGTGTTTACTCGTCCGAGTGTCCATTTTCCTGGCCGCATCCTTGGCTGTGTGTGTGAGGCTCCGTACGAGCATAATATAATTAAGCTAGATGCGCGCCGCAAAGATGGGGACTTAATAAAGCCATTTGGCTGACAACAGCCATTCGGCTGATGAGGATGAAGCTGAGCAGCAGACGCCATCGGCGGTGGCTCTGGGCGATAATCGCCGTCTGCCAGGCGGCACTGTCACCCGAGATGGGGAGCAAACATCCAAGTCAGGAGCGGCGACTGGGGATAAAGCGGTTAAGCAATAATTTGATGCGATCAAGTGAGGGGCTCGGAATCAAATATTATTATTGCAGACTTTTTCTGCAGGTCTAATTGAACGTGGCAAATTAGGAATTTGACATTATCGTTTTGCTCAATCAGCTCGTTTTTGCAAATTTAAGATCACTTTTTTGTTTTGATGATTCTGATTTAATTAATATATAAGAATGGTTAATTAACTTTCTTTAACCATTCGAGATGGATAGTAAGCATTCAAGTCAGGAGCGGCTTTGGGGATAAGACTGTTAAACAATAGTTTAATTTAATAAATGTAAGGTGCTCAGAACCAAATATTACCTATTTAAAACAGTGGTTATTACATTTTCTAAACTAAAATAATCATAATTTTTCTTCAACATAACTTTGGAAAACAAAACCAACGTTTAATAAAATTTGCTTTAGAAATTTAGTTGAGCAATCGAATTGAAAACTGATATTCTTTAATATTAAATTCCAGATTTTGTAAGCATAATTGCCACTACACTTAGTGTAGTGACAATAAATATGTAATTATGCTCACAAAATCTAATATTTAATACTAAAGAATTTAACTTTTTAATTCGATTGCTTAACTGTATCTCAACAACAAATGTTATTAATCTTTTTTAATCTTAATCTCTTTAATTGCCACTACACTTATGGAAGACAGACCATAATGGAAGACAGACCATAACTGTAGTGACAATTATGCTTACAAAATCCTAATGTATCATAATCATTGGCTCTGCAGAAGGAAAGAAAAACACAGTTTCTAGCATATTACAAAAATTGTTCTGTTCTGATGATTATTGTTATCTCAAACTCAGTTGAACTACCATGAAGAGACAAACTCTTGTAGAATCAACACCGTTTATTTTGTATTATATAACTGAAGCTATTCAATTTAAGTTACTTTTGTGCTTAGTAGCTTGTCTTTTTGTTAAGATAAATAGAAAACATCCAAATCCAATCAGGTATATTACATCTTCTTAGTGCTAACAAAAATGACAGGATCGATAACGCTTATTAAAATATATTTTAAAAGGTAGTTAAAAGTGATTCTAAGGTAATAATTGGTTTTGTCTTAAATGTGTATATGTTAATCTAAGCTTAGCGGAGCAGTGAGGTTGGGATGCACCCTGCCGGCAACTAAGACCCATGCCTCTGTCCTGTTGGCTTCGGTCCACTGCTTTTGGTCAAGAGCCTCGGGGGCGCGTGATGAGCTTGTTTATGGCGGCGGGGGATGTCAGTCCACTGGGGCGGATGCTCTAATGTTATGTAAATGACAGCGCCTAATGAACTTTTCATTCATTATCGTTAGTTAGCCGGCCTGGTCAATGGCCGGTTATTTCCTGATCCTGGGCAGGACACTTAAATGCTAATCCCATTGCCGTTTCAGACACTTCAGGCCGCGAGCGACAACCGCAAAGCCCCACTGATTGATTTGTTTAATTCGGCTGGATCCGGCGATAGGATAGTACCCGAGAGGCCGTTGGACAACTTAATTTCATTAGCGCGTATTTAAGAGTGAGCATAAACTTGCAGGCCGGGCAATTACAACGGATTTGGGCTGGACAGCTCCTCGTAACCCACTTAATTGAACAGCGGGCGGTGGCGGCAGCAGCCCATCCCCGAATCCTACGGGACCCGACGATGTTGTCCCTGTGATTCCCATTACGAGACACCCACTCCGAGCACCGCAGGACGACGAGGACACCGACATCGCTGAGGGGCAGCCACGGCGTCGCTGTGGCCAGGATTGGGCAGCTTCCACGGCTGACCAGCACTGGCGTAGGCCCGGGGATCTGCCTGTGGCCTCTGCTCCTGCTTCTGCTCCTGCCTCAGGCCCTCCTCCAGGCTCAAGATGCACTCCCCGCAGCAGCAACAACAACCGCAACAGCAACCCCGTCGCAGCAGGCTGGGATATCCCGTGGCGCTGCTAGTGGCGGCCATGGCCCACACCACGCAACTCATCGTATTCCAGCCGCAGGATTTGACCACCGGGACAACTCCACCGCAGCAACATCAGCCAGTACAGCAACATCAGAAGGCGCAGCAACAGCAGCAGCAGCGGCAACATCAACATCCAAAGACGATGCCGATGCTGAGCCGATGCTGCCACAGATTCCGTCGTATATCCGCACAACCGCCATGTTCTTCTGCATAGTCATTATGCTGCTGGGCGTGGTGGGAAATGTGATGGTGAGTCCTTCTCTTGTCCCCTCCCTGAAAAGAATTGGCAAAAGCATTTGTAATTGAAATTAATTCATTTGGAAACTGCCTTCAGGGCGCACAGGGTGATTCACCCTTTTTATGGGAAGAAAATATTTTTTAAGGGATTGAAGCTACTAACATAAATAAAATCTTTTTACTCTTGACACTTAAATATTCTTAGTAGAATATAAATGAAAAGTCTGACCTTTGTATTTTTGTGTAAAGTTCGATGTAAAATCATGAATCTTTAGCGGAAACTTTCACTTTACTTCTGCACTTTTGAGTTCACAGCAAACGTTTACGTTTTTAGGTGTCTGCAGACTACCATGGTAGTCCCAAAATTTGCAATTTATTAGTATGCTTTTTGGGGCTCGACAACAACTGTTACGCAAAAAATCTACTTAAATTCTTGAACATTTATGTTTACAAAATATACAATCAATAGAAAATACCTTATTCTTTATAATGGCTTCCTGGAAATTCGTAATTACGACGAGTTTTGTTTTTAACTAATTTTGCTTACAAAAAATAATTCTTAAAGCGTTTGAGTCATAAAATGCAAACTCAATTTTTTGTTACATGTTTTATTAAAGACGCTAACGAATTGGCTTATGAAAAACTTTATGGTTTTAATACAATTTACTTTTAATGACTTGCACAATTACATTTCTTTGAATCTAATACAAATAACTTTGAACAACTTACAAGAAAAATTTTGATTTCCGATTTGGGAATGTTACCATAAATCTGAATGATTCCACATTCTACACAGAATGGCTTACCACGAGAGTTCAGGTCCGACTGAGCAGTTTAATAGAAGTGAATATCTCCAGATGGATGGACGGAGAAGCCTGGCTTATATGACTGAAGAGCTGTCAAATCTATCAAATCATTTTCAATCCACTGCGTTGCAGGTGCCCATCGTGATTGTGAAGACGAAGGATATGCGCAACTCCACGAACATCTTCCTCACCAACCTGAGCATCGCCGACCTGCTGGTGCTGCTCGTCTGCACGCCCACCGTTCTTGTGGAGGTCAACACCCGTCCTGAGACCTGGGTACTCGGGCACGAGATGTGTGAGTGGCTCCCGCCCATCCACGGCCACTGGTCTGTTTATTTTCCCCAACCTAATTAACTGCTTTCTCCAGGCAAGGCCGTGCCGTTCGTGGAGCTGACGGTGGCCCACGCCAGCGTGCTGACCATCTTGGCCATCTCGTTCGAGCGCTATTACGCAATCTGCGAGCCATTAAAGGCCGGCTACGTCTGCACCAAGGGGCGGGCCATTCTCATCTGCGTTTTGGCCTGGGGCATCGCTGCGCTCTTTACGAGGTAAGCGGTCGGTTCCATCCGGAGACAGTGCAGTGAACCCCTGTCCCAGCTCCTACTGTTTCTTAAATTTAATTAGACATTAACCGTATAATTTCGAAAGCGTACTTAGTTCGGTTGCTTCATTGCATGCTCTCTGGTGTTGGTAGTCCTTTATATACACGGTATTATCCTGGTTATATATAGTTTATGGCTTATTTCCATTTATTCATTTTGGCCAGTCAAGCATCCAGTTCCTTGCTCATTAATTATAAGTGTCAATCGCCGTCATTTTAATGATTTGTGTTTTGTTTTTGGGTTTTCCACATTTTTTCCGTTTTGTTTATTTTCTATTATATTGTGGAATTTCTGGTCTTGGTGTTTGACCTTTTGTGTGCCATCGGTATGTCCATTTACATACTAAACTGCGACTGTTGCCGCTCTCTGTCCCTATCTACTCTATTTCCATTCCTGCTTTTCCTGCCCTCACATCATCATTCCTATTGACATCCTTCGCCTCGAGTTCCGGACGGCTTTTGTGCGAGTTTGAGCTCCCCGTTATCAGCGCCCTGTCATCTTTAATAAGCACCGATGTCCGCTATCATGGATTTCATTTCATTGACACATTATTATTGTACGCTTCGTCCAAGGACGACCGACGACCCTTTTTAATTTTGCAAATCTTGCCGCGTCCATAACAATGAAATAAACAGCACATTGTCGAGCCGGCCACTGACCCTCCGTCCGACTGTTAGCCTTCCCGGCAGTCCGGGTGGTGGGGTCTCTGTTGGAATAGGTCCATAGGACACCCGCCTCCGGGCCGAGACCCATTAATTACGCCTACACAAGACGCCGCAGGCCAACAGCAGCGGGCAAACATTTTAAAACACATTCAAACCGACGCCGAAGGGCGCGGCTATGGCTTGGGGGCGGGGCAAATCGGTGACGCACGTCCAAACCGCCCGGATCATCTTCAGAAAAAATACTGTACCGCCTGTTGACTGTCATATATTTCGGTCTAGCCGGGGAGGACTGTTTAATCTGCGTTTCGGGTTACAACAAAACAAACAACCATCACTTAAACTTTTTTGTTTTGTAAAAAATATTTACACCAGACAAAAGCAAATGTATGTCTAGGACACCAAATTTAAGTCCTAAAATTACTTTTTGTTGATTTTTTTAACTTTTGAAAGTTATAATTGGAATTTTTAAGAATGTCTATTAAATAATATGGAATTTTGTAGTAGTTATTTAAAGAATTTTATATTGTTGGTTTGCATTTTAATAGTGATTTCAGTTTAAATGTGTAAGTACAAATTCTCCCATTTATTTGTATAGGAATTACAAGCGCAAATATTTATTTCAAAATTGAACAGAGTAACACGATAGTGAATGGTCACGATTATCCCTTCTTGTTGTTAAATATGAATAAAAACTTATTTGGGTTCCATATATCAGTTATGTGTAACTTTACGGAGTTAAATAATCACGCTGACACTCCACGAAATAAAAACCTCTTAAAGCCAACAGGTTATGAAAATCGGTTCCAAGCCAAAAAGTCCATTAGACACTTGAACTTCATCCCAGACTGGTTTAACCTTTCCTACATAGTCATTGGTTCATCGTCATCCACTGCTGTTACTCCTCCTGCCTTCCATCCTTCTCTTTTTCCTGCCACTCTAGGCCTTTTCCCCGATTCCACCCGCATCCATTATCCACTTCCCCGGTGACCCCGCCACCTGATTACGTTTCTTGTTTGCTTTTTCTCCCTAATCTTCGATTTTCCCGAGCAGCCCCATTCTGTGGGTGGCCGAGTACAAGCTGGCCGAGTACATTGATGGATCGTCGGTGGCCGTGTGCCTCACGCAGGCCATCACCGACTGGACGCTCGCCTTCTTCCTGATGACCATCTCCGTGTTCTTCGTAGTGCCGTTCGTGACCCTGGTGGTGCTGTACGGCATCATCGCCCGGAACCTGGTCTCCAACCGGCCCGCCATGCTGCGGGCCCGACCCACGAAGCCGGAACTTAGTCTAAGGGCGCGCAAGCAGGTGGTCCTGATGCTCGGCGCCGTAGTGCTGTCCTTCTTCGTTTGCCTACTGCCCTTCCGTATCCTCACGCTGTGGATCATCCTCAGCACAGATCAAACCCTCCACGACCTGGGATTGGTGCGGTACTATAGCCTACTCTACTTCTGTAGGATCATGTTGTACCTCAATTCAGCCATGAATCCCATTCTTTATAATCTGATGTCAACGAAGTTTCGAAGGGGTTTTGCGCGGCTTTGCCAGGACGCTGGGAGACTCCTGCTGGAGTTGGTTACCCTGGGAAGGCGGAAGCAGAACTCTTCTCGAGGACGAAGTGGCACCTTGTCGCTGGGCATGGGCACCAACACGAATACGAATACGAACTCTTCGAATGCCACGGCAGCTACGAGTTCCAGTATCCTGTCCCGGAGTTCCAATCGTCGCTGCAGCGAGGATATCAGTCGCACCCGCCTGAAAATTGAGATGCAGATGCCATGTGGCAGTGATCTAGAGGCCATGGCCATGCTGCAGCACTCTACTTTGGGAAAGGGAATGGCTAGGAGAGTGAGTGATAGCCGACTTTCGGCTTTGAGGAACCCGCAAGCGCTACGCCACAAGCCGCAAATAAGTTTCGATGAAGAGGCATTGGAAGGAAAGGAATTAAATGAGGGGGAAGTCCTGACAGGGGAAAGGGATCAGGAGAAGCTTCCTAGAATAACAGGAATAGGAATAAATCCCCCCTAAGAGAGATGGGCGTGAAAAATCGACTGTAACCCGTTTACACAATCGCTTCACTTGGCTGGAATGTGCCGATGACGCTGATCCTGGCAAACACAAATCGCATCCTGAACGCTTTGGCAGGCATAATCGATTTCAGTCAACCGTTGACAGCTCCGAGCATCGAAGTTGGGCCGCCGCCTTGGACATTTCCGTACGAAAAACAATCAATTTTTCGGGCTATTAAACTCGAATGAATGTGCCAAAGATAAATAACAGCAACGACAGCCAAACAGCACTACAACTACCACTACTGGTCAGAGTTTGGAGTCGTGGTATGGATTGGGGGTAAGCCATTAAGCGGCGGGCGTTCGAGAAGGAGAGGGACATGGACATGGCTTAATATGCGATTGGGTACCCCATCAAGGCGGCGGATAAACATGATTTAGGTGTATTGAAATAGTTTCCGTAAGCCGGCGATGTTGTGGGCCCTACAAAATGGCTGCCATTACAGGGACGGCCATCACCGGATGTCCGAAAAAACTGTTGCCTACTTGCCGGCAGCTCAAATAAAAAGCTTAGCTCAATATGCACACAATGTTCACATGTAAACACAGTTGTACATACACCATGCACACACCTACGCAAACATAGCTAAATATTCATATTTATATTTATATTTATACGAACATACTTATATATACGATACACTTTGCTTATAAATACAACGCAACACACATCGCACACACAAGAAAAGCAAAGAGTTTGTGAGTACATAAATACATTTTTTATGACAACTCGTGACGGGTCAAAGGAATCGTCTTTTCCAACATTTCCCCATCCAGCTGGAATCTCTAATCATTTTGCGAGCAGCAGTGTAATTTATATAATTCTATGGAAATCGGACAAATGCTCGCCCCTGTAAATATACGTATTCGTACCGTACGCGTAGCTTTTTAAATTGTTTTCGTAGCCCCATGACGTAGATTTCTTTCGTTTTGTAAAGTTATAAAGTAGATAGAAGAACCCACACCATCCTGCGAGTATGATGAGTATGAGCAGACGTTGCCGTTTCCGTTTCCGCAGTGTGATTAAGTTGAGTGCTTCGCCCCGAAACTTTTCCAGTAGTTAGCCGTTGAGTAGATTTTAAATATTTGTTTGTTTCCTGCTCGCAGTACGTTAAAACTTTGCAGACAGCAGCAGCCACTGAAAGCTACACACTCGATTCAATCTAATGATAAATATGATTCTTGCAGTCCCATCATCGCAATATCCAGCTACAGTGTGGAGCCCTATGGGGACGGAACCGATGCCCCAGTTTGCACGACCGCCGCCGATGGTTTCTGGCCGATCTTTTACTTTGTGGGCAGCATCACGGTCTTTTTTTTTCTGCCGTTCGGGATTTTGGTCCTCTTGTACGCGGCAATTGCCTACAAGCTTCTGCGCCCGAACAACGCCTTCCATCGACCCACCTCCCCGCAACCACAGCCGACCACTAGCTCCACTAGCACCCAGGTGCCCAGCTCCAAGGGCAACAGCCACCAGCAGAGCAACGGAATGAGGAAGCACCGGAAGCAGGTGATCTTCATGCTGGTGGCCGTCGTGTCCAGCTTCTTTGTGTGTCTGCTGCCCTTTCGAGCCTTCACCCTGTGGGTGATATTGGCTAGCGCCGAGGATGTGCAGAGCCTGGGCATCGCCGGCTACTACAACCTGTTGTACTTTTCGCGCTTTATGTTGTACCTAAACTCGGCCATGAACCCGATCCTGTACAACCTGATGTCGTCCAAGTTTCGCAGCGGCTTTTGGCGGCTGCTGCTCACTTGTCTAGGCCAGCGTCCGCATCGCCACCAGTACCACCATAGGCAACATCCGGCGACGGGCGAGAGTGGGCGCAACACCTCCAGACGTCGGGAACAGGATGCGGAAGAGGGAGCCACTTTGGCGGGATCAGCCAGTACCCGTCATCCACGACGCACCCTCCGGCGCGAGGCCACTTTCCTGATCAACTCCATATCCACCTCCTCGGGCACGGATCGCACGACCTCCTCGTCCGCGTGGCGCAGCAACAGCATGTCCGTTTCCGGGCTGAGCGACCGCGAGCGGGGCATCCTGGGAGCCGCCATCATCGGGACGACGGCTGCCACTGTCACCACCGCCTGCCTGCAAGAGCGACGAGCCAGCAAGATCTGAATCTTTCCTCCGAATCCATCACTGCCAGCAACCGTTCAAGTATTTAGTTGAATTCCAACAGCAAATAGTCCTAGATTTAGAAGAAATTTTGTTGTAAAGACTGAAGTACCTCAGAAGAAGTCAATAAAAGCTAGAGAAGATGTTTTTGAAACCAATGAATAGATCCCGTTTGTATGTATAGTATAAGTGTATGTAAAAGTAATTACATATTTTCTTCATGGCTGTACATAATCAGACATAGTTGATAAAACGGTAAGACTTTCAAAACCAGACCTTTTTTTTATTATTCCTATATAGTCAAATATCTTTTCGCTTTAATATATTTGTAGAATATTATGATTAATAGGGGTTAGGCATTTAAATACCGATTATGGCAGAATCAACCCAAAATTCGTAAAGCCCCATTCGGAATATGACAAATTAATCTCGCATAAAATGTGACAAAAATGAAATCTATATATATATTTAAAGCTGTCCAGTAATTTTTTACGAATTTTTATTGGCGATATGTAAAGTATCAGTTAAATTTTTGTTTTACCATCTGATAATACACATTTAAACAATTTGTGGGAAAATTTGAATCAAAAAATATTAAAAAGTAAGTGAGATTTAGGCTATCTCCAGCGGCACCTCAAAAAAATGGTGGTTACGGTGAACATCGTATTTGGTCACAGAGTCATCGGAATTGAAAAAAATCAAATTGCATTATTTAAAGGACTAATTTCCACAGGTAAATATGTCGTTAAAGTTTTGGACACCCAGAAATCGAATACAAAACGAGCTAACTTACCTACGTTCAACTGCCCATAACTTCGGAAGTTTTACTCGGATCAATCTACAATTTTAACACAATTTGTAACAATGTTGTGCATTCAGAAAAAAAAAATGCAAAAAAAAAATTAAGATTAGCCGGCGAAGATAGATTTGCAAAAATGTATCAAAAAATCTACACTCATAGCAAAATTAACCCTAAAAACAAGAAATTCGCCCTATTTTTGTCTTCAATGGCATCGCACCATAAATTCTAGGGTAAATTTTTCTAAAATTAAGGGCGTTCCTTTGTAAAATCTAATGCAAAAAGCCCTAAAATCAAGAAAAACTTTTATAAAAAATAGAAAAATATTTCTTAAAAGTAGGGCACCTTACCACAAATTTCAGGCTAATTATACCCGTTACTCGTAGAGTAAAAGGGTATATTGTATTCGTGCAAAAGTATGTAACAGGTAGAAGGAAGCGTTTCCGACCCTATAAAGTATATATATTCTTCAGGATCACTAGCCGAGTCGATCTAGCCATGTCCGTCTGTCCGTCTCTCCGTCTGTCTGTCCGTCTGTCTGTCCGTCTGTCTGTCCGTCTGTCTGTCCGTCTGTCTGTCTGTCCGTATGAACGCTGAGATCTCGGAAACTATAAAAGCTAGAAGATTGGCATTTTGCATGTAGATTTTAGGACTTCCTGCGCAAGTTTGTTTCAAAATGGTGCCACGCCCCCTCTGATGCCCACAAGCAACAAGCTGTGGCCACAGTTTTGATGCTATTATGAAAATTAATTTAATTGATATGTATTTGTTTCGTCAATACCTATCGATTGGTCTAATAAAAGTTTGCCACGCCCACTCTAACGCCCAAAAACCCATTAAACGCTTAAGCCTGGCTAGCGCCTACATTTCCGCCTTTCATGGCGCCATCTAACGGATGACTTTGGAACAGCTGGCCAAGGTGCTCAACAGAGTCAACGTTAATTCTCGATAAGGATTTCTATCAAAGGAAATTGCGATGGTTTTTATTTGTCAATACCGAACTATATCCCAAGAACTATGCAAATCAAATCAAGTTAGCCAAATTGGAGGTCTGAGTCAAACAATGGCGTATGTGTGTATGCTGGTGCAGGACAAAAGCTGCCTGCGCTAAAGCAGCGCTGGTGATGATGCTCGTGCTGTAAAGCTGCCAGCTCTAAGAGATCGCCGAATTCAAATTGATAATTTTTACTTTTTGTCCTTTTTTCCTGTGGTCGCTCCAATTCACATTATGTTAATGCAAAATCTAAAGTTGTTTAGCTGAGTAACGGGTATATAATAGTCGAGGCACTCGACTATAGCGTTTTCTCTTGTTTTTTCTAAAAATGAGAAAAAATGTGCCTACATTCATCATGATGTCAATTTTCATTCAGGATTTATGGACATTTATGTATGTGTATATGTATATGATTTAAGCACTTCGCTTTTCATTCAGAAAAGTCACAAAGATTGTATTAGTATTGCACTAATGAATTGTCAGGATGGATTTCAACTGGAATTCTGTGGGGGAAGAGAAATTGTATATAGTTATGATTTATTTCAGTTATTATGTTACAAGTAGAGAACCCAGGTCTCCCGCGCGTGAATTCAAAGAAATTCACGCGCGGGAGACCTGGGTTTGAGTCCCACCAACGGACGAATAAAATTATACGTTTTTTCGGATAGATACTTATCGGAGTTTACTTGTAAGAACTGAAATAAATCATAACTATATACAAATGCCATTAAAGACAAAGATAGGGCGAATTTCTTGTTCTTAGGGTTTATTTTGCTATGAGTGTACTGAATTTGTTTAAAAATGATAGCGTGAAATTCAATTAAAACAGAAACATAGCCGATGGCCAAGGAACTTGTTCACGAACATTTTTATGATACCTACATATGTATGTTGTGGAAAATATCTTCGAGGCATCTGCGGTATTAGACGGTGAGCTAAACAATACCAAAATTTGTTTTGTGTTTACTACTTTAAATAGTCCTAAATTAGTTAAAGTGACTTTATTTTGGTATTCCCATCTTTAAGAAAGCTAAAAAAGCTTTACAAGAGACGTAATTAGGATTCCAATAGGGGTTCCACAGAAATCGACTCACCCTACTTTATGTGTATGCCAAAACTGTATTCGGAATCGTTCCGACCTTTACTAGTCTTTGAACACTGTCCAAAATCGAGAAATAAAACAAATCGTTAATAGGCTTCGGTACAGATTGATTTTATTAGACTTAAGCGAAATTAAGATTCAAACTCGGCGACAATGAAAACCAAAACTAATGTGTATACTTGTGTCCTTGATCCCAAACCTTTCAATTTAAATACGCTCATGCAATCATTTTTATTAAACTTCATCGCTATGTCGTCATTATTACACTAATTATGTGCCTAAACAAATCCCTTGCGTCACACGAAATACAAACACACAATCGCTCGATTTTAATTCTAAAAATGTTCGTTCGGTTTTGGGTTCCTTTCGATTTACATAAAATTTCAATATGACAGAGACAAGTGACGAGCACGTTCGCTAGAGATAATATGTTTAGAAAATTGTATTTAAACACATACATATGTATACATAGTGGTAAGTAGTAACTGACACAGTACAAGTATAATTGTTCTTGCCGCCGCCTCCGCTCAATTAATGTGTAGTTTAACAGTACATATTGGTTTCGGTATCGTTTCGCGCTGCTGTGATAGGTAAATTCTTACTGTAGGTTAGAGTTTATTAAGTTAATTGCTACACCGAATTTGCTTGCTTTGCACTACTTATGAACAGAACTGCTGAAATCAGAAAGACGGTTAGTATCAGGCTTAATGTCCATGTTGTGTGTGTGGGGATGTCTGAAGTCTGGATCTGGTTGGCTACATACCTAATATATATTTGCTTAAAGTGTGTATCGAATTGGAGCACGGTTAGGATCATACAAACGCACTACTCGTCAATCCTCATCATTATTGTTATTACAGAATTATTTTTTTATTACGATTTTAAGGGTTTCGCCATCGTTTTCGCTTCTGTTTTGTTATTATTGTGTGGTTTCCGTTTTAATTTATTATATTTAAATTTTGTTTAATTGTATAATAAAATAATGATTCACAATCAGAGTTATTCAGCAGCAACCGGATTTGGTGTTTTCCACTGGACGTCCTTGATCGATTTTAACTTTGCTAGCGTTGTCGGTGGCGCTGGACGGCGGCCCGACGCGATTCTTGATCTCGGCCGCCATCGTCATGAAGGCTTGCTCCACGTTAGTGGCACTCTTGGCCGAAGTTTCAAGGAATGGAATGCCTAACTGGGCGGCGTACTCCTGCAGGGTAGAAAGCAAAGGTTTAGATCAGTACATTTCGAACCTCCAAATCTAGGTCTATACGCACCGCAGCTGTGGTGTGATCGACGACCTTTTTGGTGGTCAAGTCGCTCTTGTTGCCCACCAGCAACTTGTTGACATTCTCGCAGGCGTACCGCTCGATCTCCTCCAGCCACTGCTTCACATTGTTGAAGGACTCCTGGTCCGTGCAATCGTATACGACGATGATACCATGGGCACCCCTGTAATATGACGACGTGATGGTGCGGAAGCGCTCTTGGCCAGCAGTATCCCACTGTAAAGAGTCAAATCAGCCCAGGTCTTGATTGCCTCCACCTATTTTATGCTTACGATTTGCAGTTTAATGGTCTTTCCGTCCAGTTCTATGGTCCTGATTTTCTGGAAAATAGTGCTTTTATAAGTCTGACATTAACGCGTTTCACAACTTTTAGCCAACTTACGAAATCCACTCCGATTGTGCTGATATAGCTCTCTGTATATGTGTCATCGGCAAATCGCAACAGAAGACAGGACTTTCCAACGCCCGAGTCACCAATGAGCAGCAGTTTAAAGAGATAGTCGCTGTGGAAAAAGGAATGTATATTTGTAGTCTCGCAATATTTAATCATAAAATTTCAATTTATTTAAGAGATATTCAACAAAATTCATATCTAAAGAACCACATATTTAAAATAAAATGTATAATTATACATGTGACGGATGTATACAAGATACAAAGTTAAAGAATATACAGTAATCTTGAACAGAAATGGATTTCATTGAGGAGCTTTGAGTAAACTAATTTGTGATAATTACACAAATCCCTGGAAGGTTCATAGGGGGCGTAGTTTAGTCCGTTTACTCTCCGAATAAGCATAAAACCGGTTTGCGCGAGGCTTTATCTTATCGTGTTAGCTCGAACATCAACCCCCAATTTTTGGGTGATATGTGATAATGTTACAATAACCTATGTATACGTATATAATGGTGATCACAAAAGACTTCCAGGACTGTGCGAATCAAGATCGGAGCTTTAATTGCCTTAAAGTGAAGGAAAGCAATTAAATGGAACTAGAATGGCTTTTGATTACGTAGCATTACGCTGGGGGTGGGAAACGTTCTCCACGCAGGTGACTCATCCGCCAGCCCAGCGATTTGTCTCGTCTGCTGGGACCTGGCTATATATACGGCCGATTCGAGTCCGAGAGCAACAATTATCGCGGTTTTCGCTGGGTAACAGAGTTTTCTATCGCTCCTCACTCGTGTGTATGCATTTTTCATTCAAATTTTAGCTATAACATAAACTTTTGATTCTGGTTTAGGGCGGTTGTGATTGTTTTTTGTTTTTCAGCGAATCGTCTGTTTTTGGAGTTGCCAACGAACGCGAAAAGGGAGTGGGGCTGCTCGATGATGAATGGGAATGAAACGTAGCAGAAATGACGTCGCAGAAAAAATAAAAGAAACTATTATCGAAGGCCAGGGAGAAAATGTTTCCACGGAAAACCAGTCAGTGTTCCCAATCCTAATTATGCGCAGTTGCTGCATGTGACGACTTACTATTCCGGATTCACAGATGACATTTTCTGGCTTTTTCACAAGATTATATATTTGCCACGAACAAATATTCGATTTCTGGCCCTGGACTGGCTGCTGTTTTGACCGTTTTCACTCGACTTGCGTGCTCCGAATTACTTGAAATCGACACGCACTCAGTTGTGTTGTGTTTTACAGTTCGCTATAGTATTTATTGCAGCGAATTTAAAAGGGAAATACGTTTATTTCCACAAATTCGAGGGTCGAGAGAGAACAATGGCGACTGAAAAAATGACGAAGTGGCATTAGCGGCAGTGTTGGAAAGTGCGCGTGGCCTTCTTTCGACCAGGGCTGCACACCCACTTGCAATCGGATGAGAGTGGGCGGAACCAATAAAAAAATCTGACCCCAACACCCCCAATAAAACAAACATCTAGCTTTTACAATCTCTTATGGTACATCATTTGTTTCTAAACACGGCTTTTAACATTTGAGTGCTTGCATAGAGAACACATTACAGATAATAATAATAATACGCGTAATAATATATGAACGAAGATTCGATAAGCGGGAATAACGCCTGGGGGAATGCATATGGCGATCCTATCCGGTTAATCTATTCCAGCGAATTCAGCGTGAGCAGCTGCTTGAGCACCTTCGTCTGCGAGGTTTCCCGGATCTCGCCCGCCAGAAACATCTCGTCCACCACGCTGTACACTTTATAAAAGTTGAATACCAGGTCGAGCTCGCACACGTTATGGAAGTATTCGTTCAGCACCTCCACGAAGTTGTGAATGGCTTCCAGATAGCACAGATTGTTGTCGTTCACGTCCACGCAGATGCAGAAATACAGCCCCGCATAGCGTCGGTATACGATCTTGAAATTCCGAAACTAAAAAGGGCAGTAGGTTAAATGGCGTTTCCAATAGGATATACAAATTCGATCCCACCTCCACAAAGTTAGTGTGCTTGGCATCGCGCACTGTGACTACGGCATGCACCTCCTCAATCAGTTTCTGCTTCTCGTCATCGTCAAAGTTCATGTACCACTTGGCAAGGCGAGTTTTTCCAGCTCGGTTTTGTATGAGTATGAAGCGTATCTGGACAAATAGAGGGTCATAATAGGATCTTTATTTTGAACTGACTATATACCCACCATTTTCCGTGGTTTTTCTCAGACAGCTGCTTGGCTATTTACAATTTTTTCTTTCGGCGACGGAAGCGAAAAACTGATTATGAGCAAATTGTGTATCACTAGAGCTAGGGCTACCGCATCTAAGGAACAGCTGATTGGGGCGCAGTGCTGGAAAGTGCCTGAGGCAAAAAAAAGGGGGTTGGCAGCACTGCCGCGCTGTAATACGAAGTTTCACATTACTATCGTATTTGTTTTGGCCGCACTCAAAACTAGTCATATACCAAAAATGTTGGCCTCTCGCTTGAATCTCCTGCTGCCCCGGATGTCCTGGCTGCGCGCCTGCTCCACCACGGTGGTGGGCCAGCAGCAACAGCGCGAAGTGCCCACGGAATCCGTGCATGATCCCCTCCAGGCACACGCCCTCAAGGAACAGTGCATCCTGGTGGACGCCAACGACCAGGCGATTGGGGCAGCCTCCAAGGCCGACTGTCACCGGGTGCACCCAAAGTCAGGAGATGTGAGACTACATCGCGCCTTCAGTGTTTTCCTCTTCAACGCAAAGGGCGAGATGCTGGTTCAAAAGCGTTCGTCTCATAAAGTGAAATCACAGAGATATTCACTCGTTATATAGTATATTATAAGATAATATTCGCAGATTACTTTCCCGAACACCTATACCAACGCTTGCTGCAGCCATCCTCTCCACGAAATCGATCAGGAGCGCGAAGAGAGCAACGCCCTGGGGATCCGATTGGCCGCCCAGAGACGCCTTAACTATGAACTGGGTATTCCCACAGAGGAGCTGCAGCCACAGGACTTTCGCTACCTGACCCGCATTCACTATGCGGACACAGGCGATGGAGTGTGGGGCGAGCACGAGATCGACTACATCCTGTTCCTGCAGAAGGACGTAACCCTGAGGCCAAACAGCAACGAGGTCAGCGAGGTTCGTTTCCTTCGACGCGACAAGATCGACGAGGCGGTTGCCAAGTTCAGTGCCCCGCTGACACCCTGGTTCTCCCTGATCCTACAGCACCGCCTGAAGCTGTGGTGGGACAATTTGCATCAGTTGGAGCAGTTTGAGGACTTGAGCAACATTCAGCGCTTTTAAGTGTGCTAACGAACCAAAAATACACGTTATGACGTCTCAAAGAGTGCCTTTGTTCATTTGGGTTTTAAATTCGCTTTATTGAAATGGAAAATAGTGTGTGTCTGTGTGCGGACAATGGGCACAAAGCGGATTTTATGCAACCTCCGCGGGTCGATCAGTTCAGTACAATGGTTTTGTATATGTAAATATAACAAAATATAGTATGTATAGGCGCACGGTAGTCAATATGTTTCATAGCCTAGATAACGCGTTTGTATGTTCAATATCATATAAATATTTAGCTCTTAAAATGATCACATTACGTTTCCCATAATCATCATCGTCATCGTCGCAACAAGAATAAATATATACAAAAATATGACTACAGGCTAACAAGACACGAACTAAAAATAATGATTCTAGCCTAAATACAGAAAACAAACAAAAGACAAGCTGCAGTACTTAACATCTATATCTGACGCTTCGGAAGCGAGTTCGAAGCGCGCGCCTCGAAGCGTGAAGCGCCGACCTAGTACAAATCCGGAGTAGGCGTCCACTTGGCACCACCTTGGCACCGTTTCTCAGTGGTGCTTCAGTAAATAAAGCAATTGCTCGGGAAATTCCAACAACTTACAGCTAGCCCCTGCAAACTTCTATCGATAATTTGCACCTTTACGGTAAGGGGGTGATTATATAGGTATTACGTATACGTACTTTTCGCATGCAATGGGGATCGTATTTGTGGGCGTGTGTATGTGTGGGGATCAGGATGAGCGCTTCATCCTGAATTCGATTAGTGGTTAAGGCACATAGGTATGAGTCTATCGTGAATCTCAGGATCGTTCAATTTATAGTATTACGGTTTTAAAGCTGCTGGTTGGCACACTTTATCGTTCAGTTCCATGTTGCTCCGTTTCTATTTTCTAGGACAAGCCGAATAGTTTAAGGGCATTAAAGGCGGTGGCCAGAGCCACCTCATCTGGAGTTTTCTTCATGAATGCAGCTATCATCTCTACAATGGCGGGCAGGCTGCAGGGTTCGTTGCGTTGGAAGGTACAATATCTGGGTGACACTTACGATCATTAAAAAAAAGTCCTGATTATGGTATTAGTACCCCTCTCACCTGTGTAAGTACAACAAAGAGCGTTCGGTAATGCCAGTTTTGACATGTTGCGGCAGCTTGGAAGCCCTTGTATTCGGGTACATGAAAGGAGCATCCGTCTCGACCAGTAGTCTGTCTAGCGGCAAAGTGCCATCTTCTAGCAGTCGGCGCACGCCAGAATCAGATTTGTCCTTGCACAGGTAGCCCGTGAGGCTAATATAGAACCTGCGCTCTAGGTACTTGAGCGCCTCTTCGGCGGTTCCCATAAAACCTCTTATAATCACAGGCGGCATGTTCTCGAATCTGCAAGCGGACCAGGTTTAGAAACTTTGTAAGGCAAAGCTACGGCGCATACTTGTCAAGTATTTCAAGAAGATCGTGCTGAGCCGACCGCTCATGGATTAGAAGAGGTTTGTTTAGCCGGATGGCCAGGTGAAGCTGCTTGGCGAATATCTGCTTCTGGGCGTCGGGTTCGGAGAAGTCCCGCTGGTAGTCCAAACCGCAGGGCCCAACCGCCACGCACTCCTGCGCCTGGGCAATGTGCTCCAAGTCGAACCACGTGGCCGGCTCCTCCACGATAGACTTGGAGTCATGCGGATGAATGCCAGCAGTCGAATAGATGATGTCGGGATAGATGCGCGAGAGGCGCAGCGCTTCCTTGCTAGATTTGACCGAAGTGCCGTGAACCATGAGTTTTTGAACACCTGAAAAGATGAGGGGGGAAAAAATTAGTGCACCTTGCACATACAGAAAAATGTAAACTTCTAAAAACAGAAGTTTAACTGCCCTTTGCAGCTGTAAGATATTAACACTATTTAAAATGTCATCCTAAAATCTTATTAAACGAACATAACTTAATTTCAATGTAACTATGTAACTAACTTAAGACAGCTATAAAATAAATGTATTCAATTTAAAGAAAATGAATGAATTATATAAAAAACCCCTAACATGTATCAATTTACATAGATTGCATATGATACAGTTATTTAGTTATTTATATAGCTGATAGTTTTACAACTGGTGGAATAGATACAGGCTAAGTTTAAAAGACTCGTCAAAAATGTATAGTGTCTGAGATTTCTGCCTTGATGCATTGCAAACTTCCAACAAAATCATAATACTCTTTCCAAGTGTATAACAAAACACATGCCTAGCCTGCACACTTGTTGTTCACTTATCGCCTGACCTTATGGCTGCCTGGTGTGTTTTTGTGGCCTCGCCCCAAAACAAAGAAGCTGCCTTGGTTTTATAATAAATTCTTGTGTTCGAAATGCTATAACAAACCTGCGTCTCTGGCTCTCTGAACAACGGAATCCAAATCACGGCTATACTTTTTGTTGGTCAAATTCGCACCCACGTCGATAACAATTAGGTTCTCGAAGCAGTGCTTCATGTCCATGTCCAGCTGATCCTCCATCATCGTGGATGCGGTGGCCACCTCCTCCTCGGGCTTCTGTTGTTTGGGGTCCATGTTCTGGATTTTTGGATATATCGACGAAAATAGCTTATGACGCAGGCGATGGGTTGGTTGCGTCTGTGTGCGTGGGTAATTCAATTAGCTTTTGTGGGTCCAAGGAAACGCGACGGCGTTGAAAACCGTGAAATATGGCTCTACAGAATTTAGTGCAATTTGAAAGAAGACCAATTGGGCAATTAGCGGTCTAAAAGTTGAGAAATATTAAACTAAAAACAATCCCGACACGAACTACGACTGCTGGCTGGTGTTGAACAACGTGTTAAACGAGGGTTCGATATAAGTACTAGTTTTGACTTCAATCGATAGTAATTGAATGTCTGATATTATCTAACTTTGTCGATAACTAACGATGTTCTTGGGTTTAAATACGTTTAAAAATGTAAAAAAAAATTGGAAAATAAACAATATTTACTGATTTTGGTGCTATTGAAAAAATAGACAAATCATTATTTTCTTTTAAGCTTCTAATATTAACAGAGAAACTTCAACAAGAAAGGAAAGCTAACTTCGGGCGGAGCCGAAGTTGATATACCCTTGCAGAATATTCTGTAAATTATATCTTAATTTAAATCTTAACACTCATAAAAAATCCCAACTTCCTAACTTTAAAAACACCAAAGTTATGGCATTTCCAATCGTTCAGTTATATGGCAGCTACAGGATGTAGTCGGCCGATCCTTATGAAATTTGGTAGGTGAGATTAATTGGGCAAATATAAAACCCATAGGAAATTCCATCTTCCTAACTTAACAAACACCAAAGGTTTGGCATTTCCGATCAATCAGTTATATGGCGGCTATAGGATATAGTAAGCCGATCCTTATGATTGATTCGGATTGATTGGCCAAAAATAAAACCCATAGAAAATCTCAACTTCCTAACTTTACAAACACCAATGTTATGTCATTTCCGATCGTTCAGTTATATGGCAGCTATAGGATATAGTCGGCAGATCCCGGCCGTTCCGACTTATATACTGCGTGCAAAGGAAAGAAGGGTGTGTGCAAAGTTTCAATTCGATATCTTAAAAACTGAGAGACTAGTTCGCGTAGAAACAGACAGACGGACAGACAGACGGACAGACAGACGGACAGACAGACGGACAGACAGACGGACAGACAGACGGACAGACGGACATGCTTATATCAACTCAGGAGGTGATCCTGATCAAGAATATATATACTTTATAGGGTCGGAGATGTCTCCTTTACTGCGTTGCACACTTTTGACCAAAATTATAAAATGCTCTGCAAGGGTATAATAATAAAAACAAGAAAGGAAAGCTAACTTCGGGCGGGCCGAAGTTGAAATACCTTGCAGATATTCCGAATTATATTCTCCAAAATTATTCATATGTGCATTCTTAACACTCATAAAAATCCCAACTTTCTAACTTTAAAACACCAAGTTATGGCATTTCCAATCGTTCAGTTAAGGGTGGCGGCTATAGGATATAGTGGCTGATCCCTATGAAATTTAGTGGGTCAGATTGATTGGCCAAATATAAAACTAGAAAATCCACTTCCTAACTTTACAAATCTCAAAGTTATGACATTACCGATCAATCAGTTATATAGCAGCTATAGGATATAGTCGCCGATCCTTATGAAATTTGGTAGGCCAGATTGATTGGCCAAATATAAAAGCCATAGAAAATCCCAACTTCCTAACTTTACAAATCCCAAAGTTATGGCATTACCGATCAATCAGTTATATCGGCTATGGGATATAGTCGGCCGATCCTTATGAAATTTTGTAGGTCGGATTGACTGGCCAAATAAAATACCCATGGAAATCCCAACTTCCTAACTTAACAAACACTAAAGTTATGGCATTTCCGATCAATCAGTTATATGGCAGCTATAGGATATAGTTGCCGATCCTGGCGTTCCGACTTATATACTGCGTGCAAAGGATCGAAGGCTGTGTGCAAAGTTTCAATTCGATATCTTTAAAACTGAGAGACTAGTTCGCGTAGAAACAGACAGACGGACAGACGGACAGACGGACATGGCTATATCAACTCAGGAGGTGATCCTGATCAAGAATATATATACTTTATAGGGTCGGAGATGTCTCCTTCACTGCGTTGCACACTTTTGACCAAAATTAGAATACCCTCTGCAAGGGTATAAATATTTGGCGTGCGGAAGATAAGGTTACATCTGTTTGTTCATGTCCTATTGCCATAAAAAAAAGTTAAAAAGTACGTAGAATTACAGTTTAAGGCAAGAACTCTAAGGGAAAATTATATTTTTCACAAACAAGCTATGCTGTTATTATTTATGCTGTTTTCTACATATATATATTTATATAAGATAAATTAATAATTTTGTAACTTGTAATGGATACTAAAACAGTAATTTTATCTGAAAAAATTGTATTTTTAAACATGTTATATTGAAAAAAGTTATAAAGTTGATTTGCCAACAATTATTTCGTCACTGTGTGCGTGTGCCAATCCGAAGCTCAAAAGCTTTTGGTACCAAGCTTAAATTCAATTTTTAAATCAATTAAAGCAACCTAATAATTTTAAAGGTTACTTTGTTTAAATATTAAAAATACATATAAACATTGTTGATTCAAAGATTAATTAGTAGGCTATTGCTGTTATTATTGTTGCTGGCACAAGATTGAATTGATTAAAATGTAGTGCCTCTTAATAGATTACTTATGAAATTTCTCAGCAGCTATAGTTCAATGACTTTATTTATTAGTTTTGCGAAAAGTTCAGACTGGACCTTGCCTTCGAAGTGGACACTTCAAAAGCGTTCGCCAACAGGCTTGATAATAAGTTCATGTATCTGAACATTTGGCGGCGTTTGGATGCAATAAGAAACTGCATCGGCCACGTCGGCCGATCGCAGCATAGGCATTCCACTGGGTTGTTCCCAAGATCCGTTTTCAAAGATTTCCGTGTCTACCACACCAGGACTGATGCTCTAAAAGGGGGGATATTAGTATATTTGGACATATTAAAGGCTTATAATCTCACCGTAATCTTGGTATTGGTCCCTTTTTTGTTGAACTCCTGGCGCAGGATCTCGGTTAATGCTGTAATCGCGTGCTTTGAGGGTGCATACATGTTGAGGCTAAAATTCTCCACGGCGGGTACTTGGTGACCCACCACACTATTGATGATCACCACATGACCATCGTTGACCTTGCGGCGTTGTAACGATAGAAACATTTCCCGGGTGCACCAGGTAACTCCCAGTACATTGACGTCCAGAATGGCGCGCACATCGTTCGAGTTTCCCTCATCCGTGATGTTGATATTCCGCACTATTCCAGCATTATTGATTAGCACATCGGCACCACCCAGAGTTTTATCGATCCAAGCGAAGACATCTTTGACCTGTTGCTCGTCGCTGACATCACAAGAACGGCTATGAAAACGAGCAGCCTGATCGGCGGGCAGGGAGGATTTTATCTCCTGGAGAACCTTCTCTCTCCTGGCTAAGCCCACGACTATCATTCCCTTGGCCACCAGATCACGGCAACAGGCTGCTCCGATTCCACCACTGGCCCCTGTTACGACGGCAACGCGATTTAACCAACGATTCATGGCAAGTCCGAGTTATTAGGTTCCCAATTGGACACTACCCTATAGCGATTTTAAACATTAGGTATAGGACAAGCTTTTTGGTGAGAAGTTTGAGCAGAGATAACCTTTGGTGTGGGGTTTTGGAAAGCTTAATCCGAGTCTGGCCTAAAAATGATTGTGAAACGCTTTTATGTATTTCGAGTTTAGGAATAAGGATTAGCCAATTTTGATCCTTATTTGTAGGTAACCTGAGTGATTCTAGAAATTAAATGAATTAATAGTGTTATTTATTTTGTACCTACTATTTCTAAAACTAAATAAAAGGCTACAAGATGTTATTCAGTTTTGGAAATGTTTCTCCCAAAAGAATGCTATATTTTTTTTTTTATTTCGAAGGGTTAGTCATATAATCAATGTATAGTATAGAGTTCGGCAACGCTCATTTCATGGACTCGAACACGAGCAGATCTCTGATGTATACGTCTCCTTAATTATTAATTTAGTACCAAGATATCTAGAAAATGAAATTGATTTTTGAACTTGATTTTCCCCAAATGATCGGCAGTTGCTTATCGATAGTTTGGTACGGCGGCAATTAAAAAGAAAATACGCTTCTAGTTTTGATCATATTTATTTATTTATTATTTCTGCTAACATGCATGTATCTTTGGTGTTAGCTCTATTCGATAAATATACATATATATGCATGCATAAACACATATATTTACATATTTAATATTGCGTTGCCATAATGTCATGCTTTCTGTTTAACTGGTTTACGCGCGTTTTTTTATATATCTCATTTTCCGCAGCGGTAACGTAAATAACGAACATATTGCACAGGGATGTGGGTACGGGTATGATCTACATTTTAAAACTTTAAAACCAAATGTTCAATTTGTTTCTTCGATAAATATTACTTTTGCTTTTATCCTCTGGTTCGCTACTTTAAAGTTATTCTTTAAGTTAAATTCAAAGCAGGAAAGGACATTTCTATTGCGCTCTTTTACATACTTGCAGCATATAATATATATTCGTATAAATGTAATCTCATGTTTACTAGACTTCGTTATTCTGTTCTGTGGTTGGTTGCCGATACTGCTGGCATATGAGTCGTTAAGCCTATATAAATATATGTATGTATATTTGAAATATATTATTGATATTCCTCATTGTAGATTCTTGCCTTGCATTAAGCGCTGGAGTTTTGAACGGGCCGTGCGTGACTTTGTCGAGCATTTTACTCTTTCGATTTTTGGGTACGACTTTAAGTTCTTCCCAAAGTCTGAATGGAGACCAAAGAGTACGGCTTTTATTTACTTTTATTAATCTTTGATCGTTTCGATTCGGTTTGACGACATCGAAGCAAGCCAAAACTCTACAATCAGCGCCTAATGCTTTCGAAGTATATAAAGATATATAACGTATGCCTTTACTTGATATATTCTGTATACATATAAATATTTACTTGTTCGTTACTTGACATTTATAAAATTTTGGCTAACAATAAAATTGCATAGTTAATCTTTACGTTTAGTTTCATAGTTTTACCATTGATTTCGCCTCCCCCTGACGTCCGTTAAAATTTTATTTCATATACTTTAAAGTTCATTGGTGTTTAGTGTTTAACGAATTTGAGTTCGATTATTGTTTGCTTCTTTGTTAGTTTGTAGTGATACGTTTAGTGCGAAATCTTTGACTGCTTTGTGCTCCTTTGGCGGACAACCACCTCGTCCGCCCCGCTAATCCTAACCTATCCATAGTCCCTAATCCCTAATCTACCCCATCCCGTCGACTCTGTCCCAGCATGGTCAAGTGCTAGGTTGTGCGCGTTCGATGCCCTCTTTTCCACTACCGCTACCCCTTCCTCTGCCGATCGATATAGCTATCGAATAAATCGGCGATTGGCCGACTTCGTGTCCGATAACTAAACTATGATGTTGTGCCAATCATTCGAACTTCCGTTGTATTGCGTTTACTAACCATTTTCCGGTGCTGTGCCATTTCCGCTGAGCGACTCGGTTGTGTAAATTCTATTAAAATTGATTATTGTTGTTTGATAGATACACGGCGTACGCGCAGACATACGCTTGTATTGCATATTGCTTATTTCAAAATCAATATAAATATATATGTATAAATTGTAAGAATTTCCATACAAAAATTTAGTAGGTACGTTACTTTAGACCTCGGTGTTATCTCATTTTGTTTTGTTTCGTTTCTCAACTATGATACTGGACTTGCCCGTTTCACTCACGTTCGCCGTCGTACAAAAAGTTTAGCAAAGCTATTTTAACCCCTTCGAATCCCACGATTTTCCACCCACACTTAACCAAACTTTTCGATATAGCAAATTGCGAGTACAAACAATCTTAAAACTGCGTAACGGTACATGTAGGTATTATATAGCCATAGCCAAGGAGTAGTTCATATCTTGTGTAGTACCGCTGAAACACGTATAAAACATCTATTAACTATTAGGTCTGTGGGGAGTGTCTGTGGTGTGTGGTGTAGTCCTGTTTTCCGTGCCCGTGTGGCGTGTCTGTTTCTAGCTAAGCGATCTCTGATTAGATACACCCACCCCGATTGGTCCATCCCGATGTCCGTCCCTACTGGCACTCTATCCACTATCCACTATCTTCTATCCACTATCCTATCTCAACGACGATGACGGATATGTGCGGCACAGACTATCTCAAGTTCTGAACCCATCAGCACTGCCGACTTGTATCACAGTCGTAGGCCTATCACTTTAATTACATTCGATCCATGTCTGTCTAGCTGCTTTAGAAATATACCAGGATTTATCTTGTGGTTCGGTAAGTTTTTGGTATCGTTGCGTTAGTTTGTATGTTGGGGTGAATCGATTTGCATAGGCAAAATCTTGGGGGATATGTGATCCATGCTCTTATTATTTTGAAAAAGTACATATAGGTCAAATTATATTTTAATTGTGCTAAAAAGCCCATAGGTCACATGAACCCCAGATTTTGTATTTTTTTGTTGCCAGAAAATCGACTCACACAAGTGGTAGGTGGTACCCACCAGAGTAAGGAGTTCGTTCAACCGATGGTTGCCTATTCGTACAGATCCGCATTCCTGCGCGGAGAAGTAGAGCTTCCGTAGCTGAGCTGCGAGTCGGTCTTCTTCAGTATGGAGACGTGGTGTGTGGGAGCATCGCCCGCCCGGTTGGCCATTAGCGAGTCCTGCTTGTGGAGCAGTCCGCGTCGCTGGTCGGCAAAGGAAATCACCGAGTCCTGCTTGACCAGCTGATGGCGTCGTTGTTCCGGTCGCTGGTCCACGAAAGAGATCACCGAGTCCTGCTTGACGAACTTCTGCCGCTTGTCCAGCAGGGAGCTCGGGGTGGCGCCCGGGCGTCTCGATTCCGCGGAGACATTCTCCCTGTCCACTAAGGAGTCGTTTAGGCCGTGGCCGGCGGCTCGCCTCGCCTCCATGTAGGACACAATCGAGTCCTGCTTGGACAGCGACACCTTAGAGCCGTTGCTGTCCTGCTGGCACAGGGGTCGTCGGATGCCGGAGGCGTCGCTGCAGGAGCTCTCCTGCTTGATGAGGAACTGGCGCGAGCCGTGCGAGTCCTGCTTGAGCAGCATCTGCTGCGACAGGTTGCTGTCCTGCTTGAGCATCATGTTGTGGCGCCGGAGCGAGTTGTGCTCGTAGATGTAGGACACCGCGTTGTTCTTGCTGCTCGGGCTCTTCCGGGAGCTGTTCTGGTGGTAGTGCGACGACTTCCGGGTGCTGGTGGTGCTGGAAGCGATGGCCACGTTATCGTAGTACCTGGGTTGAAAAACAGCAAACGGTTCGATTGAGGAACAGCCACAACAGAATACTTTTATTTACATACTGATTAAGGAAACTGTCGGAGTTTTGGCAAATGTATTTTCTATTGCTCTAACTCATCGATACTTTTAAAACTATGTGTCGGTTAATCTTCCTATTTAATTGAAGTCGTGATACTTTATATCAAAATAAAATATTATACAATATAATTATATTTATTTTTATTCGTACTTATCAAAAATTAAATTTTCGAACAATATTGCAAAGGACATATAAACTATAATTAGAACCACACTAGAACTAGTTATAATAATTTTAAAGCACCCACGTATCAAAAAAATCAAGTTTTAAAATTTAAATAAATTATTATTGAACTTAAAAAAAAATTTGTTTTATCTTAAAAACTAATTTTTCTTAACTTAAACTAATTTTTATTAAGAAATCATTTACAAATAATAGTGCTGAGCAAATAAGTAACTATCTTAAAAATTGAATAAAGATCAAAGAAAAACTCCTCACAATTTTAACATAAACAAGAAAGGAAAGCTAACTTCGGGCGGAGCCGAAGTTGATATACCCTTGCAGAATACTCTGTAAATTATATTCTCCAAAATTATTCATATGATGCATTCTTAATACTCATAAAAAATCCCAACTTCCTAACTTAAAAAACACCAAAGTTATGGCATTTCCAATCAATCAGTTATATGGCAGCTATAGGATATAGTCGGCCGATCCTTATGAAATTTGGTAGGTCGGATTGGTTGGCCAAATATAAAACCCATTGGAAATCCCTGCTTCCTAACTTTACAAACACCAAAGTTATGTCATATCCGATCAACCAGTTATATGGCAGCTATAGGATATAGTCGGCCGATCCTTATGAAATTTGGTAGGTCGGATTGATTGGCCAAATATAAAACCCATAGGAATTCCCTGCTTCCTAACTTTACAAACACCAAAGTTATGTCATATCCGATTAACCAGTTATATGGCAGCTATAGGATATAGTCGGCCGATCCTTATGAAATTTGGTAGGTCGGATTGATTGGCCAAATATAAAACCCATAGGAAATCCCAGCTTCCTAACTTTACAAACACCAAGTTATGTCATTTCCGATCAATCAGTTATATGGCAGCTATAGGATATAGTCGGCCGATCCTTATGAAATTTGGTAGGTCGGATTGATTGGCCAAATGTAAAACCCATAGGAAATCCCAGCTTCCTTACTATACAAACACCAAAGTTATGTCATTTCCGATCAATCAGTTATATGGCAGCTATAGGATATAGTCGGCCGATCCTTATGAAATTTGGTAGGTCGGATTGATTGGCCAAATATAAAACCCATAGGAAATCCCAGCTTCCTTACTATACAAACATCAAAGTTATGTCATATCTGATCAACCAGTTATATGGCAGCTATAGGATATAGTCGGCCGATCCTTATGAAATTTGGTAGGTCGGATTGATTGGCCAAATATAAAACCCATAGGAAATCCCAGCTTCCTTACTATACAAACATCAAAGTTATGTCATATCCGATCAACAAGTTATATGGCAGCTACAGGATATAGTCGGCCGATCCTTATGAAATTTGGTAGGTCGGATCGATTGGCCAAATATAAAACCCATAGGAAATCCCAGCTTCCTAACTTTACAAACACCAAGTTATGTCATTTCCGATCAATCAGTTATATGGCAGCTATAGGATATAGTCAGCCGATCCTTATGAAATTTGGTAGGTCGAATTGATTGGCCAAATATAAAACCCATAGAAAATCCCTGCTTCCTAACTTTACAAACACCAAAGTTATGGCATTTCCGATCAATCAGTTATATGGCAGCTATAGGATATAGTAGGCCGATCCCGGCCGTTCCGACATATATACTGCGTGCAAAGGAAAGAAGGGTGTGTGCAAAGTTTCAATTCGATATCTTTAAAACTGAGAGACTAGTTTGCGTAGAAACAGACAGACGGACAGACAGACGGACAGACAGACGGACAGACAGACGGAAAGACAGACTGACAGACAGACGGACAGACAGACGGACAGACAACTCAGGAGGTGATCCTGACCAAGAATATATTTACTTTATAGGGTCGGAGATGTCTCCTTCACTGCGTTGCACACTTTTGACCAAAATTATAATACCCTCTGCAAGTGTATAATAAGATTTTCGATTCGACTAAGTAAATACACTTTGAAAATTTTCCCCCACTGGCCCCAACAACTCAAGTTTTTGAAATGTTTACTTCAACATGATTATCTTTATTTATCCTATGCCAATTGTGTTCCTGCAATCCCCTAAGTTAAAGCGCTATCCTTCTATCGTTATATCACTCGTTCCGATCGAACCATGACAGCAGATCTTTACACACTCTTAAAGTGCAAATCGCCACTACTGTAGTCCAGTGCAATATATTACTCAAAACATCTAAAGCCTGTCTACACAGTCTGATTTCTCAGCTTTAAATAATGTGGGCATTTTCAAGTAAATATATATATATCTCACTAATATCTGAAAAGACCATTTAATACTATTGATCTGTTATTACACCTTTAAAACTATAACAAATGAAATGTAAACTTTTAAAAAGGCTTTCAGAGAAGATAGTTTTAACTTTATTAAAAATATTTAAAGGCTTTCCCGTTTTTAAAGAAATGTATTGCATTGCTTACCTGAGGCGGCCGCAGCAGCTGCGCGACTTGATGATGGCAGCGAACCCGCGTCGATACTTCTTGTTCACCGAGTAGAGGATGGGGTTAATGCAGCTGTTCGAGGAGCCCAGCCACTGGGCCACAGGCATCACCTTCTTGAGGATCTCGAACTCCTCCTGCGAGATGTCCGATCCAAACTTGATCCTCGCAAAGATGACGTAGAGCGGCAGCCAGGAGAGCACGAACAGGATGACCACGGCCACCAGCATCTTGATGACCTTCACCTTGCTCTTCTGCTGCATGCGGTCCATTTGGGCGTCCTTCGACTCCCCGGGAATCGACCGCGTGGAAACCTTGATCCAGATGAGCACGTAGCAGAGCGTGATCAAGGACATGGGCAGCAGGTAGCAGGCCACTAGGTTGGCCAGCAGGAAGTACAGGTTGCCGTCGGTGCCCGGGGGCCAGACCTCCTGGCAGAGGAACTGGGGCTGCGAGTAGGCCGAGACCAGTGCGTCGGAGAACACCTCTTCGGCGGGCACGAGGTCGAAGAAGAGCAACCAGGGGATGGTGGTCACCAGCGCGATTACCCATATGCCGATTATCATGATGCGGGCACGTCGCTTTGTCATCTGCTTCAGGGGCCACCAGATGGCAATGAACCTGCAAAGGGAAGGCGCGACAAAGGGTGTTTACCAGCTAGTCATAGTACCAGGCAAAGTCGGGGCAGGAGCAGGAGCAGGAGCACCGGCTCCAGATGCCGCTGACGGCGCTGAGCCGTCAAGGATAATGGCAATCATCAAGCTGTCGAGGCGACGATGACGACACCGTTTCAACTAGGAGCTCGGCATGCAAATATCTCCGCTGATTAATTCGCACACGCAGGATGCCACCAGCCATCCTTAAGCCTTTTTCTGCTGAGTATTCGCTTTCCAATCTCGACTATTGACCCCGCCTGCTCCGCCCTCGAAAACGTGGGGCTGCGATATTGGAGCAGGGGTGCCATTTTTTATTCTGCTTGCCATAATGAATTGTAATTTGAATAAGAGCTGCGAGGTACCGAGACGAGTCGGTATGGGGCCACAACGAGTTCAGCATTTTTCATTTAGCTTAGTGCAGCCGGCTCATTGTGGCGCCCGCTCAATGGTCATAGACAAGACTTGTCCTGGCCCAGGAGTCTGGGTGCCTCGGTTGCCCGGGGTGTATGCTCCTGGCCAAAACCATGTAATTACGTGCATTGTGCTCGTATTTTGGACTTGGGTCGTCGCCTGTGTCTGTCCGCCAAAACATTGGGCAGATAACACAGCGGTAATTCCATTAGAGGGCGGCCCTTACCCAGAATCCTATTTCTCTGACGCCCGACTAAAAATAGCCGGCTAAACAATGTGGTCCGAGACCCTCATCTTGGAAGATTGAGCGGGATGGGACCAAACAAAGCTGTCCGCAAAGCCAATAATCAAATTGTCATAACGTTTATTTATAGGAGCAAACCCATTGCATTAGCATAATTTGCTCATGCTATTTGTATGGCCACAAATCAGACGAGAGCTTAATTGAGTTCTTTGGGATAAACAATGCACTCGGAAAAATGTATCAATCATATAGTTGAGTGCACTATATTGAAATTAGCATACCTTTGCGCAGGAGATTATAATTTCAGTCAAATGTTTGCAACATTTCCGTCCCTGTAATCATCACTAGAACTTCGAGTTTAAGAATAAAACATCTTCCTCCTCTGTTTAATAATTATATCAATGAAGTTGTGTCTTATTTGTAATTGGATATGGAGTGTAATATTTATACCCGTTATTTATAGAAAAAAGGGATATTTTTTTTTTTAAAAAGTATGTAACAGGTAATTATTTTTAAATGTATTCTAATTTTCCTTCAAATTACAAATTTTTCAAATCATAAACAATTCGTTGAAATATTATATAGTTTTTCTTTTGGTAAGGTCTGTAGTGGGGCCATATAGGTTTTGTTTAATGTATTTTTTCTTAATAAAATTTCAAATCATAAACAATTTTTCGTTGAAATCGGAATTACCATAACTGTTTGGATAATCGTCAAGGTAATATGCCATGTGTGTAAATCTCCATACGACGACATTTTGCTGACGCTGACGTATTTATTAAGCAAAATGTATTGCTTATGCTTTCTTAGTGGAATACTCAATGAATGCATGACTTTCCGTGGGTCTTATAATAAAAGTAGCTCGCTCTACATTCATAATAGCGCTTTTAAGGATTTTAAGGAGCGTCGAATTTAATAATTGGACATAAGCCACCACCCTCCCCCGTGTTTCCTTGATCCACGTGGTTTTGTGGCGCTTATACCGGATCCTTCTGCGGTTACCCATACGCACTGTTGACATTTGCGACGACGCCGCAATGCCAGCGCCATAAAGTCCCAACCATGTTTTTATGCGAGTGCACTGATATTTGGACTTTATGATTAAACTTATATACGTATTCGGGCCTCGAAAGACCCTAATTAAATGGCATAACTACGAGTATAAGCAAGTGATAAGCTAAGTCAGTCGGGTATTAGTGCCCCAGCGTTCGCGTGCGCCGAGGTCCACCCATCAGCCCTTAAGCCCGAGGAGAGATTTAAGTTTCGTGTTACAGATAATAAATCTTAAATTTCGATTCAGTTTACGAGAGCTCGTAAAAGCACAAAGCAACAGCAAATGCGGCCAAAACAACTGGATAAACGGACATCGATGGCGCAGGACTTGGACTTGGTTTCGGACTATGGGCTGGGATTATGCGTGGGCGGTGACTGTCATGCGGGTCTGTGGGTGACCAAACGATCAAGAGATGGGCTACGCCTTTGTCCCCGCTGGCTGAAAAATGACGGTGGCAGAAACAGAATCAGAAACAGAAGCAGAGTGAGTGCCTTCGGCCACAGCTCCTCCTCTGAGAGTGCCAGAAATTGATATAAATGGAAGTGCACATAAAGCGACGGGCGGCTGGCATCTCTTATTGTCCTTGGGGTTATGACTGGCACACGTCAAAGCGCTTCAGCATCACTTGATAAATCAGTTGCCCGCGACATCGCTGACTTTATGGTCAAATCGTTATGGTTTTTTTATTCTTTATGGGACAGGAAACGCAGGGCTTGCACTGTGATTCCTGGCCGCCAGTCTTCAATGGTATCGCGGCAAACAACATTCTAAGGCAATTGAAAATGCACAAAAAACGAGAAACATGAAATTGATTGTACGCAGCGCCTAATACGGACAAGGTGAACCATAAGGCATATGATGAACTTGATCTTGAGACGACTGCTCCACGTACTCCCCTACTGCCTAACTGACTAACTGCCGAGCTGACCAGTTTTCCCGCAGCTGATTGCATTGAGCCGCGCACTTTCGGATCGGTCACCTGGCGTTAGTCTCCTATAAAAGCTGATCTCGGAGCTCGACTTGTCACCAGTTGACAAATACAAGTCGTAAGCCTAACTCCTGCTCCAGTTATCCCGCCAAAAAACACCACCAACAAAATGTTCAAAGTTGTGAGTATTAAGTGTAGTAAAATTATTTATCAAAAATCATTTATTTTTGATTGGAATTGGAAGTTTTAAATAAAGTTTCATATAAATAAATTTATTTAATTTACTCTAGGCACAAAATATTAAAAGTATTTTAATTTGTTAAAATTAAAACAAATTAATACTCAACATATAATTAATATAAGCAGGCATTAAATATGTCATTTCTATTAAGATAACATATTTCGTTTGGAAATGGTTAAAATATATTTATAAAATCAAAATATTAGTCTGTGTAAAGTTAGCTTTGAATTCGAAAGTAATTTTTATTTATTTGGCTGCAATTTTTAATTCAAAACACTGAACTTGATTTTAATATCTTACAAATCTTACAAATTACAAATTTATCAAAACAAATCTTTAAATATTCAAAATGATAACTTTGAAGATTTTGTATAATTTTTTATTCATGGACAATATAATCCATTTGTGCCAAGTTTTCGGTGTCTTGAAGTCATCCCATCTGTAACTAACAAGTTTTAAAATACTTTTGAGAATGGCAACCACCTGCTGCTCCAGCTAATACCCCTAACCCACCTAATCCGTGAATTCTGATCCGCCGCAGCTGTTCGTGCTCGCCGCCCTCGCCGCCGCCCAGGCGAACGCGCATCCCGGAGTGGTGGCCGTGGCTCCCGTGGTGGCCCACCCGGCGGTGGTGCACACGCCCATCATCCATCACGGCGCCCACTCGGTGCACTCGTAAGGCCATTCATTTGCAATCTGCTTATCGCGCTCCCTACTTACCCTTTACTTGCCCCGCAGCCACGTTGTTCATCACCCGGCAGCCGTCAAGGTCATCACCCCCATTGTCCACAAGCCCGTGGTGGCGGTGCACGCCGTCAGGCCGGTGGTTCCCTTGGTCCCAGTCCATCACGCCGCCCCCGCTCTGGTTGTGCATCATTAACAGCAGTGAATACAGCGTCCCCGGCCCCGCCCGTCCCAGTTCACGATCCCGATCCTTATCCCCGCCCCCACTACACCACCCAATCCCGCCCTGACCCCACAACCGATCCCACAATAAAAGTTCATAGCCACGTAATTGGAGCGAGTGTTTGCAACTTACCTGTCCAGGGAAACGGCAATCAGGCTGTAAACCGAGGCTGCCACGGAGACACCCTGTATGTAGGGCACAAACTTGCACATCAGCCATCCGAGCATCCATGCTGCAAGTAGAGGGTTTGGGATGTGGGTGCGCGAAACATGAAAAGCGAGAGGAAGAAACGGGTAAATATTGGTCATAAACAAGGCACAAATGATGCTGAGTAATTTTCGGTCACATCGTCCTTGTGGACCTAGTCAGATACTGAGGAAAAAGGGGAATTAAGACTGAATAAAGGGACTATTCCTGTGTTACCATGTAGAAAGTGATTTTGAGCAGGGATCTTTATGTCATTCGAAAATGCTTTGCAAATTGGCTGATTTTTATAAACTGTGTCTTTGAAATAATAACTCTTGTTCAGACCCAGATATTTAGTCATCCATTAGCTATCAAAGCTTTGGCTAATTACGACCTGGCCAGGACCTGACTTTCCTCAGATAGAACGGCGCTTATTAATTGAAATACGATCTAAGTACGAGATTTATTAAGTCCTAGTCACTTTCCATTAGTGTTATAGCTAATAAAGGATTTATTTTAAAAAGATTTTTCTATCCTTGAGTTTCTCTTTGTGCAGTGGTGGTCACGGACAGTTGGGTTCGAGTTGTGCTCGGTCCTGGTTAACGTTCAATGCTTCTTGTCATCGCCGCCGCCCACGTCCCCGTCGTTGTTTGCTGACTGAGATTTATGTGCTGCATATCATTCATAATTTGGTGACAAGTCTCAGATTGCGCCCACCCAGCCAGGACGAACCAGGAGTACTGGGAGCATTGTTTGCCCAGACCATGGCGGACCGCAAGACTGCCTAAGTTAATTTGTATTCCTTTTATTCCATTTGATGGAAGATGGAAGATGGAAGACACGGGCCGTACTTGCGCATAGTTGTGCGTTATGAATTTTATGCTAAGAGGCATAACTCACTCAGACACAATAGGTTATAAAGCACACATGGCCGGGCGAACTTCGCCAAGGTTGATGACAGTCGAACAGGCCAGTGCAGAACGGCGCTGGGGCATGACATATCGAATGGCAATTAAACAAGTGCAAGTGCGGCCCACACATCATTAGCAGTTGGCAGTTGGAGTTCATGAGTTCAACGCTCGACCGGGAGACGCCTCCTGGCTCGAGGGGCTCCTAATTTCCTGTCTCGGTCGCCTGTCTTATCTCGATTTGTTGTCGCTTTTTATTATGCATACGCACCGCACGCCGCCGAGGCAGCCCAATAAAAGCTAACTTTAATATGATTTGGCACATAAAAATATAAATATTATTGGTGCTTTGTGCAAGTGAACTCGGCGGGATTGGACAGGTTCTGGCCGGGATCATGTGTGGGGCAGGACAGACAAACAATCAACTGTGTGTACACAGGACAGCAGCTCGAATGGGTTTTTCGGTTTTGTTCCTTCGATTTGAAATGGCTTTTGGGCAGACCTGCAAGTGCAACAGACTGGATCCGAAGCTATTAACGCGAGTGTATTTGGCCACTCACTTGATGTTATGCTGATAAGGGTGAACTTTGATATATCGCCGTCTGCGAAAGCTCTTGACTGCCAAACTTCATGCTTTCAAGTTGGTTAAAAACAATTTAAATTCAAATTCGGTTCCGAAATGCTCCATCACTTGCGAGCCAGCGAATTAGCATTCGAATACAGTGAACTTTCCCAAAATAAATGTTTACCCAACTCCTCTTCGGAAAGTAAACTATCTAATTGGCTATGCAATTCTATTAGGACGAGCAAACGTGACTAGACCGGTTTGTGTGGGATTAGGGTTTGCATCAGTGCACTCAAAACCCAGCGCAGTCAAGTATCTTAACCGAGTTATGTTATGGTAAGCTCAACGGAGTGAAGTGACTTTTCGATAATCGCAAGCAAACAATGGGTTTAAAGTTAACAGAGAATTAATACACACAACTTGAAACTTTTCACATTTAAATTTTTTTACTTGCTTGGTCAGGATACATTTTACTTAAAATGTTAGAAAAACACATTTATGGATTCCCTATACAAAGGAAATCAGTTTTCGTTCGGCAAATATTTTCTTAGTTCAAAGAAAATAAATAGAAAAGTTGACATTTAAAATTTTGCTTTACAATGAATAAGCTGTAAAAGAAAAATGTGAACTTTTAAATTTGTCCAAATAAATGAAAAGCAAAAACTATGAGATCTAAAAAAAAAAAGGCACATACATTTGCATATATCAAGCTAGCTATTTTTAGAAACCCTAATACAACTTTAAAATTATATTGAAACTACGTTAATATAAAACTAAAGCATTTAGAATGCATTTAATGTATTTAATGATATATTTTATATATATATATAACTCAACCATTTTCTAGAAATACACAATCACACAAAACTAACCAAACCCCAACTATTACATAAACTTTTAGGCTTCTTTAATGTGTTGTACAAACATAATTGAAGGTACCGAAATAACCCTAATTGACTTGCGTGTCGGTGGGACCCTGAAACTCCTTGTGGCATTACCAATTTGTGGCCTCAAGTGAAACCAAACACTCCTCAGCGTGCTCGGCAAACATCCAGCTTCTTGCGTCAAGGTGAGGAGGAAGGGTGCTTGATCCGACTTGGAGTGTGTTTGACATGGCAACATATGGCAAACAGACGCCTTCATTTATAAGCGTAAGCTAGTGCTCAATATTGATCAACTACAGGAGATAATACCAATCGATATTTTGGCTTATCGACAGCCTTCGATTATGGGTGGTGTGGTTGGCCCCTCCATCCCCTAGGAAAATGTCAAGTGAGCCCTAAGCCTTTTATTTTTTACCCTCTCCCTTTCTTTGCGCACTTTTATCTCTCGCTTGGACACAGAAAGAAATATTAAACTAATATTAGGGACGGTTTTTATGGGCCTATGACAAAATACAAATGTAGCATACCATCTTGTCATTTAGCTTTAACTGTACAGTAACAATGTAGTATATGTATATATATAGAAATATTGTATTAAGCACTTTGGATTATTATTTGTTCGATTCGTCTGGATATCAGATGTATATTTTGTGAGTTTGAAAAACCTTAGCGCTTTACATTTTTATGAACACTCTTTTAGACAACCTTTACAAGAAATTTCAAGGCACACGATTTTTCTGTATTACTAATTTAACACAAGGGGACCATTTTCAAAGCTTATTTTAATATATAAATAAATACTTTTATGCATTACAAAAATCTTTCTTGGTTTTGCTTGTGTAGGCAAAGTGGATTGGATTATTTTGGGCATTGCGGATTTGTTTCGGTTGCGGCATTATCATGCACAGAGTTGGGTCGTAAAGTTAATGAAATAATCAGGCGTGACAAATCCGCAGGTTCGATTGGAGTGGGCGATGAGTGGCCATGGAAAAGGCGTAGCATAACACTTCTGGCAAACGCGTTATTGTTATGATTATTGCCGCGGCATCACGTCCTGCGGCGACTTCTGTGGCAGCCCGGCGCAAATTGAATACCACAGTCGCAGTCAGTGCGCCCAGCAATGTGAGTGGGACTCGTAATCGGGGAACCTCGAGGTGAGATATGGGATTGAGGGAGCTGTTAGTTGCAGATCGTAGGTGGCGAGGTCAGAGGCTGGATGCCTTTTGCCTGCGGCACGTAGAGACTAAATTAAAATACAATCGGCGAGCAGAGAGTGCTGAAAAATGACTTCATCGGGGCAAGGGAATGGCGGCTGGTGCGACGTTACGCATACGCCGCGTTCGCCTAGCACAAATCACGTGGCCCCCTAATGAACAAACTGGCAACGTGACTTACAGATTCGCCAAACGAGAGATGCGGATCTAAAGGGGCCGTAATGATAACGATTCCCCATTGATAAAACGGCACAACGATGGCCATAAAGCGCCATTTGGGACAATTGCCTTTGCTGTTGCAAGGATATCCTTCGTCTCAAGGCGGTATCGTAGCTGGGAAATCAATTCATTTCGCATTTTATTGGATTTCGAAGCGCACACATAAATAAGGGCTAGCACCACATTCCAACCACCACCCACCACCCACAAAACCACCCGCAAACCTCCCACAAACAGTACAGGCCCAACCCAGAACAGGTGCCCCCACACACACTCGTGTGTGTATAACCCTGACTATTAGGTTTGCCAGGCGAAATATTTAGGTCAATTCATCCAGCCGCAAAGAGCCTTGAATGCAAACAACCTTCCATTGCAATTCTGAGGCTGAAGGTGTGCTTAGATAATGGCGCTGCCGACAGCGATGGCCACCGTGGACGTCGCTGCCAACTGCGACTGCGACAGCGACTGCGACGGCGGCGTCGTCTTTGACGGCTAGAATTTGATTTCATATAATTCAGTTTGTTGGCGAAACATGGCGACCATCCCTGCCAGTCGCCATTCGTTCGGGGTGAATCGTGAAAACTATCAGACAGCAGCGAACAATGTTCGATGTGCAAGTATGCGAAACTTCCAAACTCCCACGCGCTCCGCTCTACACTAAGAGAAAATTGACTATCCCAGTAGAAGCACAAATCGAAAGCAAGAATTACTAAATAAAAAGATTTATGAATTGGTTTGCTTCGTCCTTAATCTCTGATCCATTTTTTATTAAATTAAACATGTCTTTTATATTAATATTTTGTATTTTATTAATTTACGAAAATAAATTCCTTTAATTCCTTTTTTTTAAATTAAAAGTATTAGCTTTCTACAGTTTTTAACGCCCGACTGCAGGGTGCATTATAATTGCCAACTGAAATCCCCCTTATGGCCTTAGAATTACTTTAATCAAATAGCAGGCTGTGTTCCAGAGATAAATCTTATGATCAAAGCTATCATAACAACAATTTATAAGCAAAAGCCCAGTTCTCAAGCTCGTAGGGTTTTATGGACTTTGCATGCTATACACACGGACTAGTTACATGGACTGGCCTAGTGACCCTGACTTATTATATTTTAAAATGTTATCTTATTAGAGTATATAGTATAGCAGTATATTTTTGTTAGTAGTTATGCTTAAAATGCCCCTAGCGCAGCGGCCTAGAGTTATGAAACACTCCTGAAAGGTATTGTAAAGATAATAATAATACGATTTTAGTTCATGAAAACATAAATTATTGTACAGCATGACAATGATATAAAGCAACTTTACCCTAATAAAGAAATATCACCGCCCAAATATATATTCTTTTCAAGAACACATGATTTTTTCACCTGCTTTACCGCTATTTCATCGATGTCGCTGTGAACCCGCTGCCTTCGATTTAAACTTCAGCAGCTTGTCGAAAGTGAAGAGGAATGTGAGTGGGTTGGGGGTTGAAGGGGTGAGCTCCAATGCCAGCGGGCGGGCTGCAATTTGTTGTGACTGGCGTTTTTGCTTAGGCCTCATCGGCTGAGCCCAACTCAAGTCATGCCAGTGGAAAAAAGGTGGTTTGGGTGGTGGTAAATGTGGAGGTGGAGGTAGCCAAAGGGCGCACGACCACCTACCACCCACCACCCCCAGTGACCCACTAAGAGCTGTCGGCCCTGCGCCTAGCTTGAATTTGTGAAATTAGGTCAGTTTTGTGTCGATGATCCTTTGGGCCACCCCGAAAAGCAGCAACAAATGCACCAACACGTTCACGCTCGAGAGTACACACTCAGATAGTGAGAGCGGGCGAGAGAAAGCGGAGAGAGTGCGCAGTGACACCGATACAGACCCACACACAGACACAGTCTCACAATGCAGGCTGAGGTGAACTCATTCACTTTTTCGCCACTCGCTTCATTCGTTCCTGGCGGTTTACACTCGGGAGCCTTCGTTTACTACAACACCCAAGTGCGCGTATCAGAGGGAAGGAAAGGAGTAGGCCCGAGTGCATTGCCGAGTCCTGGAGTCGAGCTACACGGGGAAATACATCTGATAAATTTATTACCAGATCTCTTCCCTTTGAAATTAGTAGCATTTACCAGGGTTTTAAGAATCAAAAATGTTTGGTATTTTCAAACGACGTTTTTTGATAGATAATTCACTGGAAAAATAATTTATCCTAGTAAAGCATATCTGTTTGAAATTTTTTTTTTATATGGAAACTTTTTACTGTTTATATACAACATTATGTATGATATTTTTGACTTAGCCGTCAATTAAATTCATCGTTAACCTTTGAAATAGAGCTACTTATAATAATATCATCTGCCAACAAATTAAAACTCAGATGTTATGTAATAAATAAAATATTATTTTAATATTAATTGTAGTATTTAGATTAAATTATTGATTATTATCAAAGCCTCGTACAAAATCGAAACCCAAACTATAAATATGTTTTAAGCGTATTCAAGTTTTTCTTGTCCTTTTCTCCAAGTCCCTTCGATTTTTAATTATAATACTTTAAATATTATTTTTATTTTAGTTGTTGTATTGATAAATAAAATAAATAAAAAAAAGAATTTAAATGCAAATTTCTTTCAAAAATGCAAAAAATTTTGTTTGCCAATAAGAAAAATGTGGGTATTTTTATATTATTTATCACTGTCAGTTTTTCAATCATTAAGTTTTCTCAAATTCTTTTTGAATTTGATTATTGTTATCAACCACCATCAAATTAAAAAAAATTTATTTGTGTGTTATTTTTACAGTGTACAAGCGAGTATAGCAACATTTAGAGTTCTCGCAGGGCAGAGCCACCTAATTGGCAACACTTGGCACAACCTGCGAGCCTACGAGATGGCATTGAGTTTTGGGCTTGGTGTAGCCATCGAAGGTAAATTACAGTAGAGGATGGCGTGCTCCACAATCGGAATTTGATTTACCAAGGATTTCGATCATTTTTCCATGTCCACGGCGATTTGCATAGACATTTGCCACTCTGCTCACCTCCTTGGTCAGGTTTACGACTATCAATTTGGATGGCAGCCCTCAAAGTCCGGGGAAAAGACGAGAAAGAGCGGAGTCAAGCCGAATAAGGGTGTACGACAGCGGACAGGGACAGATAGATAGATGGATGGATGGATAGGCATGTCAGGCAAATTTATTTAAATTAAAGCATACAATTATGCGTAGCCTCGTTTATCGGGTCGTTTGTGGGTCGTCGCTGGGATTTCAAATTGGCCTTTAATTAAATAGACACTTGTACTTGTACTCTGGCGGATTGCGAGTTCCAGGGAAAGCTTAATTGAGAGCAACATCTTTCCCTAATTTCGGAGAATTGCCACATTTATGGTGGAGTTAGTATTGAATAAATTTAACCTGGATTGTCTTTGCTTAATTTTTTCTTTTTGGCATGTACAATTTTTTTTTTTTGTAATCTCTTTACTTAATTAAGAACTTGTACTGGACATGTCTGTCTATTTTAAAATTTATACCAGCCATTGCAGAAAGCTATTAAAATTTGGTACTCAAACTTGACATTTTCCAGACCACTTGAAAGGCTTATCATGTGCTGCATTGCTATGTCCGTTTTTATGCATGTACTATAAACTCGAAAGTCGCCAACGAGTCTGCTACATAACGTGCAGTTTCCAAATAAGCGAAATCAAATGCGTCTGTCAAAAACAAGTACGTCCTAACTATAATATAAACGAATATAAAAATTCAGCGTTGTTTATTTTGTTTTAACACTATCGGTGAGAAAAAGTTGAGCACTTTTACTCGGACATTTATGCCGACATTATGTCTAATGAGGGTCCATTACGTTTGCTCTCATATGTATTAGTAGTAACATTACGAATACGCAGCGTAAGCACGCAGAAGCAACAACTTTCGGCATTGCCATTTGGCAGGGCTTTATCCAAGCGACGATTAATTGCAGGACATAAGTCCAGCTAATATGCAGAACCAACAGAAAAACTCCGGCTCCTCCCTAATGTGGCCCCCAGTGTCAAATAAATCTCGACGTCTTACGGAATTAAAAGGATACTTACGCACAAAGATGTTGCCAATCAGAGTGGCCGGCAGGCAGAAGACAATGACCAGGATGTCCGCGATGGCCTGCAGTCGCATAGTTGGGGGAATGTAAATTTTATTTCAAATTAATGGGGTTCTTCTGTGAGATTTACGGTCCACCCACCAGATTGACGATGAAGTAGTTCGTCACTGTACGCATGCGGGGCGCCCGCAACACAACGGCAATCACGAAGCTGTTCCCAACGAGGCCCACTAGGAAGACCACGATGTACGCCACGCAGTACACCATGGACATGGCCAGCGAGTGACGGTACAGCGGGTCGAACCCGAAGTCCACGCTCCCGTCCAGCTGCTCCCATCGGAGGGCACTGTCGTTGTACGACTTGGTGGCCGCTGCCGCCGAGATCAGGCTCGTAGTGGCCGGCGAGAGGTTCAGCAAGTTGGCGTAGTAGGTGGATGGTGTGGCGTCGGCAATGGCAAGAGATCTGCCCGGCAGAGATCCCCGCGCCGACGCGGTGGTGGTCGCCACCAAGGTGGCTATTAGAGAACTGGCTGCCGGAGCCACCGTGGCGGTGGCTGTGGTCAGGACCGTGCCCAGCAGAGTGTCCCTGACGGCGCCGTTACTCAGCTTAATGGCACTCGACGCGCTCGAGGAGCTGCTGCCATTCAGTTCGTTGAAACTCAAGAGGTTCTGCAAATCGACGAAATTATGCGTGAAATTATTATAATCCCCGGAGAGGGCGGCCTCCTCCATTGTATCCTCGACTTTTTCAGGCGACACTGACGCCGTGCTGGCCGATGTGGACGTTGTGGTCGTCGGACTTGGAATGTCGCCACTTAAGTGGCTCTTATGCTTTCGCTTGCGAATCCGACCGCTGGCTGCCATCATCCGGCCGTCTTGATTGGGCGGACGGCACTTTCAATGGCGCCTCGCCTTCGCAATCTCTGTTCGAATCTAACTGCTTAGAAAAGGTCTATAAAACTGGCATCGTCTCTTGGCATTTCGTTGGTGTGGTAGGATATGCAGGAAGTTTCGTGCCTTTTGGATTAGACAACAGCTTGATTAGCACTTCCGTCCGACAATGTCTCGTTCATCTGGGGGATATGTGCGTTTGGTGTGCCCTGAAGTTGCACAACAGATGCAGTTTCCTAGCAACTGGCTTTGGCGCCCAAGGATTTTTGGAAATCACCTACAACAGTATGTTGCCGTTTCGGATGCGAATCCGACTGCGGAGTGAAATGACTGGGTCGTTCGGTCGTTCGTCAGCTGGTTGACGTTGCCTTGGCTGGCATTACGAAAAAGTCGGCGGCCCAAGGCCGCGTGTGCATATTTCAGATAAGGCCAACTGCTGGGTGCCTGTGCCTGGATAAATACTGCTGGAGGGGATCGGAGATCGGGGTACCGAGAGACTGGGCTCAGGGACATGGTCACAGCCGCAGTTCCAACACATGCGCGTCGCTAATTAATTTTAATGTCATTTTTCCCATTGTTTGGCTGCTGTTTTTGGCACAATTGAAAAGCCAGGGAGCGTGCACTTTGACCTCAAAAAATCGGCAAACAAACATCGAGCCAAAGAGCAATTGAGCGACTCAATAGCAGCGCATAAAAATTCCATTAAGCACAACTGCCAAGCGCACGCAGCACTCTTCGATTGAGTGCCGAAAAATTGCCAGTAAGCATTGAAACAATTGGTAACAAACGAAGCCAGGGCGACATTCTTTTGTGCGGCTCCATGGGAGTGTCTACATCAGACAAACTGGCGACCAAGAACCCCTCGGCACAAATTTCAAACTGTCCAAGCACCGTAAAAAATAATGCTTAACTTTCTTACAAACGTATTATCAGAACTTTCTCTTTAAACAGAATGCAACTTGCCGTTTTGATAAAACTAACTTTTAAAATGTAATATTTAGGATGTCACTGGAGTTTGTTAATACTGGTATTTTCCAGTTATTATTATTTATGGATTAAAGTGGCACTATCTAACTATACTTTTAAATAGGTTCATTAATAATGCTGATATTTAAGTTAAGTAACAATTCAAAATTAAAAGTGTTACCAATATATACATTAAGCTTAAATCCTTATTCTTCATTTGAAAAAATGTATTCTTACATTTAAGTTAAAAAAAATTTCCATTTTAAAGTTAATGAAAAAAACAATGTTACTAAATTTTTTTTTGAAATTTACATTAATAATATAATATATAAATAATAATATATAAATTAATCATATACTTGATATGCCAAGAAAAAATAATTACTGGTATTGCAATCAGTTAAGAAGGGGTAAGCTGTTGATACTAAGTTAAAAGTCAGCTTTTTTGTATGTAGCTCCGCAGCTGGTGTTCCGTTCGCAATTGGATTGGGCTCCCTCTTCGAGCGTGAAAGTGCTGGGGACCTAATTGAGCTTACATGCCTGCTGGCCATCTCGGAGGGAGATGCCAGAGCCGATAGTCCTTAGACTGGGTCCTTAGACCCAAGGGCCCAATGAGCGTAAGACTAAGTGTCAACACCGAGGCGCTAAACTAATTAAACTGTCAGAGCTAGAAACTGCACAGCAAACTGCAACTCTTCGAGGACGCCCGCGAATCGAAACGTCCACACTTGCAGGTGCACCACAAACACAAACACTCCCCCGGGTAAATCGGCAGGACATGGACACTCGAAAGGTTAACACTACGCGTGGTCGTTTCCGTGATGCGATGTCGTGGGTCGCCGATCCGCTGGAATGGATAAAGTCATCCGCCCCTGGGGCGACCGCGTAGTCAACGGATTCGCGTCTGAATGAGGACTGCTGGCACTGCGGCGGTGGCAGCTCGGTTTTCAGGCCAACTCGAGCCGATAAGAGACGACAGACAGGATACGACCGAATGTAGGTCCCTGTTGCCAAACCGCGCCCGCCGCCAGTCGCCTTCGCCACTTCGGCTTTTGGATTCGGACCACTAGGGGAGAGGGTTTGGGAGTGGGGCTTCCGCCCACTCGGGCTCTCGCTCAATCGTCCTTGCCGCCTATGTATTCGGTGAGCGCTGAGCCAACGGCCCTCAAATGCATTGACAGACCTCTTCTATATGTTTATGCCGTAGTTTTCTACCGTTCCCGTTCCGTACTTTTCGCAGGCTTAGCGCACAACTTTGTAGGCTTAAAACTGAAGGACCACATTTGGCAATATCCAAGGTTGGATGGTTCAAATGTCAGGGCAGTCGTGTGGGAGGCTGCGTCCCAAACACAAAAAACAAACACACACCTCCGGCTGGGGTAAGGATTCAGCGTCATATGCTCATTTCGGGCCCCTTGATAAATACGTTTATTATGCCATTTGACTTCTTCCTTTTGTTTGTTGCGTGCCCGCCTGCGGCAGGAAACAAAACAAAACCGAGAGCAACAAGAGGCCACACGGCGTATACGCAATTTCCGTGCTGCCTCCATTATGCTGCCGCTTTTGTTGCTCGTGTCAATTGCTTTAGCCTGTCCGCTTGTTTATTATTATGTGGCTATTCCGCAATTGTTCCGATGCAACTTGGCTTTTTTGCGGAACATAGAGCTCTTTCCGCTTTATTCGGACATTGGGCATGTTTCTAAAGCTGGGTCGGCAATTAAATCTCAGACGACCGATAGAAAATAATCCAAACTTTGCATATTTTTTGTTTGAAGTTTAATGACAGTTTTCAAGTTTCGCAGCTCAGTTCTTTAGCATTTATTTCGCGCTCGAAACTGAGCTCTCTGTTGCTCAAGGATGTGCAGGAACCCACTCGAAAAGCCACTCACTCAACGACCCTCTCTCCTTTCATCGAGTCAACCCACCCCGAAGACGATTGCGCGCAGGATGCGCGTGCGTTTGCAACAGCTGGCTTTCCTGCTCAGCCAGCGGCCAAAGGTTCAAAAACCTTGTGTTTGGTTCAGCACAAATATTTGGCCACTCGCCATACACTAAACCGATTCGGAGTTTATTTTCTCATAATTTTCCTGACAAAATTCATTAGAAAATTTTATGTTTAGGACTTTATCTATTTACCCACATTTTCCTTTTTCTTGGACAGAATATAAAAATATGGAATTGGAATTTGAACATAATCGTACAGTCGTTAGCTTGATTGGCTAAAATAATATAACGATAGAAAACTGCATTATTCCTTAAAAAAAAATGAAACACTTATTAATATTCCGTCTCAATCGGAAAAAAATTGTTTGTTACTTATAATATAAAAATGATCTAACTAAACTTTCTAAAAATAATTTTGTCTGATACTTATCAGTTTTTTCATAAGAACTAAATCAAATTTTAATGTCATACACCAAAAATTCGAAATAATAAAATTACTTTTTAAACAATATTTGGTGTGCTAAATCCGAATGTGGCCACGATAATGTTCTTGTTTGATCCCTTTTTGAAAAATGGATCTAAAAATAAAAAAAACAACATTTTTGAAAATGTATGAACCGTAAAAATATAAGAAATTTTGGAATGCTTTATCACCATGGCCAAGCGCATTTGTATTTTAAATATTTCTTTCCCAAAAATTTTAAGATTTTTAACTGTGTTTAAAAAAATTTCCAGTCCTTAAATTAAAGTACTTGTTACTAGTAACAAACGAACAGGAGTGGAATAGTTGCATTAAGACTATATAGTGTCTAAAAATGTTGGCGAAAGTTCAATGCTAGTTAAAAAAAACTGGAATTTGACTAACTGCAATTGGACTACACAGGGTCTACACAATTTTTACCTGTTGAAAATGTAGTTCAAACGTAGTAAGGAATAAAGTAAAGTGTTTAATGCTATTTATAACAGTTTAAACTAACCTAAGCCTTTAAAATAAAACATTTTATATTCGGTTAAATTGTTATTCAATAGAGGGTTTCTGTGTTAAGATGTGGACCGTATTTAAAAAAAAACAAGAGAGAACGCTATAGTCGGGTGCCCCGACTATCAGATACCCGTTACTCAGGTAAAGGGAGTGCGAGGGAGATGGAGATAGAAACTTTGATCACGCATAACTTTTTAACGAATGGTCCGATTTGAAAAATTTCTTCTACATTTCGATAGGTATTGATAAACACAATAAAACTGCATTTTTACTTTTCCGAAATATTTAAATTTTTAAAATCGTATATTAGCTATTGTGGGCGTTAAAGGGGGCGTGTCACCTTTTTGAAACAAACTTGCGCTGCGTAGGAACTCCTAGAATCTGCATGCAAAATGCCAATCTTCTAGCTTTTATAGTTTCCGAGATCTCAGCGTTCATACGGACAGACGGACAGACAGACAGACAGACAGACGGACAGACGGACATGGCTAGATCGACTCGGCTAGTGATCCTGAACAAGAATATATATACTTTATAGGGTCGGAAACGCTTCCTTCTACCTGTTACATACTTTTGCACGAATACAATATACCCTTTTACTCTACGAGTAACGGGTATAAATATGAAAATAACCATCATACAGTAAATTAGCCGCAGTGAATTTTGAGTGCTTTGGAATTTGTATCGGTTTAATTGGCAGCCGTAAAACATAGTAATATAATTCTTTAATTTTGTTGTATATTTTATATCTTAAGAACAACATTTTTATTTATTTACCTTTATGTAATTTATTTTTTTCCCGTTCACCTTGATATTAGAGTAAGTATCACTCTTCAAATAAACTTTTTAAAGTGTTTTAGCGTTTTACAACCCCCAAATTATCTCCGGTTAATTATATCGTTGCAGAAAGTATTTTAATTTCAATAAAAAGTTTACCAAGCAGTAGAAGACATTTCCGACCCATTAAATTATATTTATTATTGATCAGCGAGAAACCTGGTGCAGTCAATCTATACGCAACAACATTGGATCGGCCAACTATATCATATAGCTCCAGGAACAATTGGGAAAATAAAAGAAAAAATGATTACTTTGTTGTTTTTTAGCATATACGGAGATATATTTGTATTTAAGAGTTATGGTTTTAATTTTATAAAAATCGGACTACTTTTTCATATAGCTGCCATCCATATACAATTTTAAATATTATAAATAGCTATAAGGGTATATAAACATACAGATTTGGAAGTGCAGGACAATGCTAAGAAAGTGACTAAAATGCATCAAGAAAAATTCTTAAAAATATTGGTTCTAACGATCGTTTTAAAATAACCAAGTTGGCATTCCTGAACTTTTATCAATAAAATAATGGCTTACTTGCTCTCTCTAAATCCTTGCTTTTTATAAAATGGGGGATTAAAATGATTTTATTTGATGTAAACGGGGTTGAATTAAATACAGCGCCGAACGCAAAAATCGTCTCGATTTTACTTTTTATTGATATTTACAAAAACGAGAAAACACTTCCAAACATTTCTTTATTTTTTGGTATCTACTATAATAATTTTTCGTCAAAAAAGTTTTAATTGGAAACTGTTTTCGCCATTCAAACCTTTTCGTCCTTTAATAATTTTATATATACATATGTCAAATTTAGATGCTCCCAATATTGGTCGAAATCGCGTCGAGGCACATAAGTAAAGTCATTGGTTGTTCCTTTTTGTTTATATTTGTTATATTTTTTGTTTATATTTATTGGGCAGTTGATGGGATTTTGACAAATACAGTGTCTTTACCAATATATATATTTTTATGTACAGACAAGAACTAAAACTAGTAATTTACAAAAAAAAACTATGGTGAAAACATATAAATTCTGTAATTAAAGCCAAATAATTTTAACAACAATGCACTAAACTCACTAAACTTAAAACATACTAAACAATTTTAAGATTATTGTTTAAAAACATTATTTCGTCTACAACTCTATCGCCACCTTCATTCGAGCTAAGTGGCTCGCTGATCAGGGTTCGGGCTTGTGGCAACATATTTCGTGCAAATGCTATACTGGCTGGAGTGGAGAATATTTTGCAGCTGACTTTGTAAAGTAGTGGGAACAGGCATTCGTTGTCCTTCCACCAATGGAGTAGATTAAAATCGGTCTTCAGCACCACCTGCATACTCAAGTATCCGTTGATTTCATGGGCTATCATGTCGGTTTTGGTGTCATTTGAACGGGGAGTAATAAAATCGCTGAATATCCCGTTGTACTCACAGTCCGACTTGAGTCTTTTTCTCTGGCTGTCAGACTCCACATAAAACGACTCCATCATTGCCTTGCAATCGTCTATAATTTCCCGCTTTTCTGTGTCCTCAAAGAGAAGAAGCCTGTTGGTGGGTGGAAAGAGCAGCAGGGCTATTTTGTGGTACTTAGTAATAGATCTCTGGGCAATGGACTCCAAGTACGGTTTCAAGGCGATCTTTAAGCACGACTCTACCGCGACTTCTTCAGTTGCGACATCCGCACATAGTTTACGAAGCTTGCGCAAATGTGGAATAACCATGTGCATTGTTGGTTCGTTCAGGGCTTCCAGCTCCTTTGAACAGTTTTCAAAGTTGGACAGGATCCGAATTATGACTACTACATTAGATAATGTGATGCTTTCACTATCCTGCATTAAAAGATCCATGGAAATCGTACCCCAATGTTGATGCACATTCCTAAAGGCAGCGATTATTCTGTCTAACGGATTGTAATATGCCGATCTTGATCTGTGACAAGGTTTGAAATACTCGTCACATTTTCTGTATAAGTATTGCAGCTGTGGTGTCTCACTAAAAACCTTGTCAATCGCTTGGTTCAACTGAGTGTTGATGCAGAGGACATGCTGTTGACCTGCAAAAGCATTTTTAATACTCGCATCATTTTCCGTAACAACTACTGCAGCATCACTACTAAATGTGCAGTTAAACTTTTGAAGAAATGCCGCTATCACGTCACGTATCGATTTATCTAAAAAAAAAAAAAAAACATTGACGAGAATCGTTTTTTTTACAATAAAGATCACTTTTTTCCTTAAATATAACGTTACATATGGAACATAAATTACTCGTTATCTAATATAAGCTTTGATTAAACAATAACATTAAATAATAAAAAGAATGCAAATCTTTACATTTTAAGAAGCTCCAAGGTTCAGACACTATTGTCTTTAACTCTAAAGCCTTTACTGGTTGACAGGCTCAATTTCTAACTGCTAGTTATTTAGGTCACAAGATCATATAAGTATCTATGAACTTATTTATATGTATATATGATAGTGCCGTGACTCTGATAATACTTGAAGAACCGGAGAATACTTAAAAAACCTTTCGACTATCTATAAATACGAAATTCAAGAGGATACCTAATATGTAGATATTAAAAATCTTAGTCCGAGTATTTTGCAATATATATTTTAAGATAATTAAAAAAACTTTTAAGATTGAAGGTTAAACTAAACAGAAATATTTTTCATGAGTTGTTTGAGATTTTCATGTTCGAGTTGTATAATCGTTTTACTGTTGTGAGCTACTCGAGCTAATCTGTTTTTAAAAAAAAAACATTTAAATCCTGTATTATTACTACTCCAGAGCAGAGCTCAATTTTAAGCTGAACTCTTGCAGGGCTCTGTCATAGAGCTCGGTAACTTCCTGGCAAAACTTTGAAGGCCTTTTTGCCAGTAAACTTACCTCCACCTGGTGTATCCCTGCCGATGGCGGAGACGCACAGCAAGCGGTTGATCACAGCTGATTCTTGTATGTAGTGCATGGTAAGGATGGCGCGGCGCTCCAAAAACGTATCTGTGTACACGAATATGGCCAAGCTGTAGCCGGTGACCCGGATCGCTATCAGCTCCTCGACCAAACTCCTCTTGTGTCTTTCGTATATGTCGGAAATGTTACGGGCGACGGCTGTTGGCTGCGGTAGCAGCTCCCTAATCTTAACATTCTCGCCGTATGTGGCACCTACGTTCAGAAGAATGCGCACCAGATTCACGAACTCGGAGTCTTCAATTATGCTCGGCGGTCGGCAGTTGTATACGGACCAGGCCGTCACAGCACCCAGGACCTTTTTCAGCGTTTCCTCATCCAGGGAAAGATCCGGGGCGGTCTTCGCCTCCAAGTTTTTGGCCTGAGCTTCCAGCTTCAATGCGCATTTGTGCTTCATCAGGTTGGAGGTGCTCATCTGGAACTTGTGGACATTGTAGCAGTTGCGACAGGCCACAAAGTTATCGATGTCCTCTCCGTTTTCGTCCACAATTACAGCGAATAGCTGCCAGACCTTGCTCCGCCCGCGCTTGTCCCGTAGAGTGTACTGCCCATTAGATAGTCTCCGCTTGAGATCGGCGATGTGTGCATAAGTGGCCGGAGTCGTCAAATCTGGAGTGGCGCATCGGGATTTGGAAAGCGGCGGGTACTGCAAGAATGCCTCATTAAATAATTAACTAGTCAGGTGGAGTTGAAATTTTTTGTAAAGAAGAATCCTTTGACTCCACAATGGAGTGTCAATATCCCATGAGCATTACTACTATTGAAGTATAACCAACCTGCTCCTGTTCAAGTCCATCGAAGCTTAGTTCATGTTTAATGTCGAATTCTCTCAGCAAATCCATTGCTGCATTATTTTTAAATCAAAACAAAAAACAAATATCTAAAGATTTGTAAAAGTATCGATACAGTTTTTACTCAGCACGACTAGTTCCCAGTCACGGTTACAGTCGACACGAAATATTTAAATGAACACCGGTTTAAAGTTAAATTGTATGGTCTCTCATTTAAAAAAAAACATATTCATAAGAGGGCAGCATTTTGCTTATTCGACACTGATATCGTCTTCCTACGACTTAAAGTTAATTAAAGTTATTTATACAGTATAAATCATTTAGACAGAAAGCTTTTTAATTAAATTAATGTCTGATTAAGATGAATTGATTCCAAAGTTGAATTGTCACTTCCTTGAACTGTTGTGGGACTTTTAATATATAAAGCGTAGTACTCAGATTAACGAAATCTGTTCGTCAGCTATGAGAGTGAGCGGGAGGCAAACAGATGGCGAACGCTTTTCGTCACGCTCTTTTTTCACACCGGTACTCAGATCAACGAAAAACATAACAGAAAATTGCAATTTGCAAAAAAGAGTCCATCCGTTCGAATCGGTTGGGATTTTTGGCAAATGTGAAACACCGATTCACACAGAGCACATCCACCATCCACCATCCGATAACAGCTGATCTAAACAACTGTGGCTAATCATTTTAGCCTGTTGAATTATGCACAACATTTAAAATGAGCACAACAGCGCTATAAATGATACTTGGTAACAGACTGCATGTGATCTACACGAATAACCAAATCAGACGAATATGTCTGTAAATTTTTGCCAGCCTGCAGAAAAAATAAGAACAGCTTTTGCCCAAAATTGTCTAAGTGGTAACAAATCAAGTTCATTAAATATAAATATGTTTGTCTTTGGTCTTATTATAATTTCATTTTTCATTTTATTTATGTCAAGGATGGTAGTGAGCCAAGCTAAATTCAATGACATGATCTCGGTCTGCGCTCGCTGCTACTCCAGCCTTTCTCGAGCGCTACTTCCACAAGCTCACCCTGTGGTCCACCTTTGCGCGCTTTGCAGGGGGCGCAGAGCTGCCTTCCGCTGAAGAGGCTTCCAGGTCAGCGGGAATACAAAGTATTCCCTAGTCTCTGCAATAAATATATTTTATTGGTTAATTGTCTGGGTCTGGGGACATACTGTCGTTCTCCAAGGTGTTCTGCTCCATGTTGTGAATACGGTATGCGCCTGGGAAAGAGTAGAGCAAATCTTAATGCTGCTACACGGATGGACCAGTAATTAATTAATTATTACATGTATAAACAGCATTTATTGATTTGGCGCTACAATTTTCAAAAGTTCCCCGTCATTATTGTTTACGTTTTCGTAGTGAATGTTTCAATTTTCACTATCAAGAAGAAGAACTCAGAGTTGCACCGAAAAAACATCTCCTAACTATCGCATAAAAAAGTCCGTCCAATTTAAATGGGGAACTAACTGGGAATTTTCGGAACGGCAAGACCTTAAGGACCATCCGTTAAAGCATGTATAATAATGACTAGGGTTGTTGGCCAAACTCAGGTAACAAACAATTCCGATATATCGGGCTTAGCAATATTTCCAATGAAGTGAGGGTAGATTATGTTGAATAGTGATATACATACATATATGAAAACTCGTGAGAAACCAGGCCGAGTCACGTAGTCCGAGACATACATAGTAGTGTGTATTCACTCCAACCCCCAATGCCAAAGGCCGAGAGAGTGACAGATGTTTCACGAACCCGCAAATCGTGTATAAATAGGGCCGCATCAAAATGAGCTCGCCACTCTCGAAGAAAAAGTGTTCAAGTGCAGACGCAGTGTAACTGAAAAATCAAGTTTAATTAGTACAAAGAAATTTTCACTCTTGCTGGCTAGCAAGCAGTAATTGATTCCAAAAATGGAAAAGTGTAAAAATCGCGTCGTTGAAGCCGAGCAGCAGTACGAGTATTGCAAAATGACGCCAGGGCCCACGTAGTATTTGTCCACGTCGGGCATTATTTGCTCTCGAGTTGGAAACAAAGAAACCAGATCCACTGGAAAAGATGCGTATTAGTCATCGATTTTGCTGGTCAGCGTCGGGGAATTTCGCAATGCGACAGGCAGTTTTGGCACTGCAGAGGCAGAGTTTCTAGATTTTGGCTAGAAAGTGACCTACTAGGCAGAGGCAGTCTAACCAGGAAAAGCGGGACCGTTCTCTGAGTCGGATGGCGACGGCCCTGACGTGCGGATTTGATAAATTGGGATAGGAAGCCAGGTATACATACACAGCAGCGAAACCAGCGTGTTCTATTTCTATTCGTAAGACCAACCTAAGCCTAAGACGTAGTTAATAAAAACTCATCGATCTCCACGCGAAATGCGTTTTCAAACGTCGCCTTGAGAGTCATTCTTTTTAGTAAATGCGATTTCACCATGTTGCGTAAGAGGGAATATTTTCCCCAGTATTTTACATTTCTATGTAAATACAAGTCGAATGTTCTCGATTTTCGTTTGCAACCCCCGGATCGAAAGGCCACCAACTGGCTCTCTCTAAAAATAGCGTACTCAAACGCCCCGTTTACGTCTGTTCCCGCTCGGGTATACATACACATTGCCACATACATATATATTCAGAGCCCATACATATGGAAGTATTGTAATTGGATGGCAACGGGAGCTGCGCAAAAACTGCTGAGGTGTGCATTGTACGCTGGCCGTGCTCTTTGTTTGCCTTTCCCTCCGGTTTGCTCCCCGATAACGATCCATATTGTCTTTCAGCGGAAAACTTTCCAGTTTGACGTTATCTCACCGCGTTTCCCTCGCTTCTGTTGGCATTCCTATTTACCTAGTTCGTAGTCGTTTAACATTTACTTAGTTGTTAATTATATTTGTAACCATCTCTATATGCAACTCTGCCATACCACCTAACCAAGCAATATGTATTTCTTTCTCTAAACTTTATAGTTGGGCGTTGAAAGTTGATATCGATCCGTGAAAAGTCGATCCCTGCGCGAGCATGGGGGTATATGGGTGCTAAAAACGCACCCGGCCCGAATGCAGCGTTTTTCCGAAAGCTGTGTCTGCGACCGTGACTGAGATTACATATGTTAAGTATACGAGTATATCTAGTGTCTGGGGTCGCGGACCAGCCAGGGTGCTCGATTCTATCAGATTGATTGAGCGGATTGTGTTATAGGAACACTGGTGTATCGACTTCTCTGCTCCACTAAGGGTGAACGGGAAACAACCGAAAGGCCCTCTGTGGCTCACTACCATCGAACAAAGTTCCGCAACGGGCACACAAACAAACAAGTGATCAGTTGAACTTGGCAGCGTATTGAATCTGTTCGATGACACATCGTCTCTGGATTAGTAATTGAACCAACGAGGTCGAATATCCTGCCAGTTGGTTGAAATTAATTAATTTTGTTCTTATATTCAGTTGTAAAGTCAATACGGAAAATACTTCCACACCAATAATGTCTCACTCTTGTTCTTAAATACCTGAAACTGTTAAAATTTTTGTTTTTGTACACTTCACGAATTAAGATATACCTGTACTGATGTAAATTTACTTGTCGAATCACAACAAAAATGGAAAAAAGATTAACAAAAGAGCTTCTTAATGGAAAAGCCACAGAAAAAGTGAATAAAAAATTTTAAAATTCCAATAATAAATCTCGAAACATTCGCTCGTCATATTTTTTATTTCAAGCTTAGATCCGATTTCAGTTATTCCATCGAACTTAAGGGTAGCGTTACCTGAATTAATCCACGGAGGAAGGGGCTTTATACCAACATGCCAAGTAGTCTTCGCCTATCAAAAAAAATACTTTGATGTTCTCAGACCTAATCGAAAAATCGGACCAACTGTCTTTAATCTCTGTTGAACGCTAGTCGGTATTGGAAAGAGTACATAAAGGTTTAAAAGTTCTTTAAAGTATGTATATTCCGGAATTATATTTCTTCACATTTTTAGGACGCCTATGTTTGGAGGGCACAATTGAGAATAATGAACATAAATATATGGAAATAATATTTTTATAACTAATCAATTATTGGGTAATTTAATTTTAATAAACCACTTTTAAGTCTTAAATAAATCTTCCCCTGTATTTCAGCCCAATAACTTAAAAAGTTCAATTATAAGTTAATAAATTGTTTTCAAAAAAATTAAAATATATGGTATACCAATTTACTGTAAGTCTATGGATCAGTCAGATAAATTAAAAAATATACAGGAACTGAATTGCTTGTCTTGACTTAAGAACTAATGCCTTCCTAACTAAAAAGACGCAGCGACTAAACAGGTAGGATTTTACGATGCATATTTAAATATGAAAAAGTACGTCATATAGACAGAATAAGCTCAAGCTATGACAATTAAGAAAATCCAATTATTATTCAAATTCACATAGGTACGGTTTTCAAAGATCTTATTTAGTAAAAAAAAACTAAAACGCAAATTGTAAAAATCTAAAAAGGTGTTAGTAAAATTTAATTATGGAAGGTTTCTTTATAAGGGAATTAAAACTACGTAATTCCTTTGTGAATTTGTTGGTGTTATTTCTTAAAAAGTTTTTTGAAAACTTTTTATATTTTCTTCATGATATAAGGAACACATATTATAAAAATCGAAATGGCGGGTTATGAATAATTGAAATGTGTGGTACCTGGGATGTCAGTCTTTTAAAACCATTATTATTGTCTGACAACTGGTAAAAAATTGGGAAGAAACTTTAATCTTTCACAATGCTGTAATAATAAAATAATTTGTAATTTCATTACAAAAAATGGTATACGTATTAGAACAAAATTAGGTAGGAACTTATATCTGTCAAACTGACTTTCTCCGTTTGATAACCGACGTGTAAATTTCGAAAATCTATAAAGGTGTTTTATTACTTTTGAATAAGTGAAAGATTAGCAATTTGAAAATATGACCTTTAAAACATACGTTTTTCGTCAATGGCAATGTAATTAAAAATCGTTTCATTACTCTCTTTAAATGTTCAAAATTTTAGTACACGCTTTGCATGTACACAAAACTTATTTTAGATGTTTCGGCAATAAGCACTCATTTAGTTGTGGAAGTTATAATAGCCGCTGCTGCCTTTGCCATTATAAATTATATTTGATGATTTCCTGTTTTTTTTCATATAAAAATGAAGGAACAACATGTTGTATGGTTAGTGCTATAATCAAAGGGGTAGAGTTTTTTCATGTATGTTTACTCAAGATCGTAAATTTCTGTATACCTAAAAGAGGTAGCAACTTGAAAAAATTTCAGGAATATTCAAATTTCCTGTATTGACAACTAAATTTGGCAATTTTTCTTTATGTGGCAAGCCCATTAAAGATCGTAAACTTCCGAATAACTGAAATGGTTAGCAATTTGGGAGGAAGGACTTTTAAATAATCGGTAATTCCCGTGATTTTTGTGGTATTTCAAAAAAAAATTATTTGTTAACCAGTAACAATTTCGTAGAAAACGAAATATGTTAAACTGACTTTCTCCAAATGATAAAAATATGAAAATTTTACAAATCTAAAAGGTGTATTAAAAAATAAATTAAAATAGGTTTCTCGACAAGGTACGCCCTTTCACGATTGTAAACTTCTTAATAACTGCAAAGTTGGCGACTCGGAAGGTAACGACTTTTAAAACACTCGGAAATCCCTCGTGACTTTTTGGTGCTGTTTCATGAAAAATGGTTTACAAATTCGTACAAAATAAGGTAGGAACTTGAAGCTGTCAAACTGATTATATCCACTTCATAAAAGGTACGCAAAACTAAAAAACTTACTAAAAACTAAATAATGTACGGTGCATTAACAAGATTTGCCCGTGCAAGATCGTACACTTCTAAATATCTGAACTATTTAGAAAATCGGCAGGTAGGGCTTTTTAAAACATATGGTAATCCCTCTAATTTTTTGGTGTTATATCGTAAGAAATGGCTTACAAAAGAGTACAAAATTAGGTAGTAACTTAAATCGGTGGAACTGATCTCCACATAAAAAATATGCAAAATTGAAAAATCCAAATAAGTGTTGTACTAAAAACTAAACAAGGTAAACTACATACATGGGTATCTTAATAAAGTTTGCCCATGCAATATCGTACACTTTTAAATATGTGAAATATTTAGAAAATCGACAGGGCTTTTAAAACATATGGTAATCCCTCATTATTTTTTGGTGTTATTTCGTTAAACTTGATTTACGAATTAGAACAAAATTAGGTAGTAACTTAAATCTGTCGAACTGACTATCTCCACTTCATAAAATATATGCAAAATTAAAAAATTAAAATAAGTGTTGTATTAAAAATTAAATAAGGTGGGGTGTCCTAATAAGGTTTGCCCATGCAAGATCGTACACTTTTAAATATCTGAAATATTTAGAAAATCGAAAGGTAGGGCTTTAAAATCATATGGTAATCCCTCGTGATTTTTTGGTGTTATTATTCGTAATCTGTTGAACTGACTATCTCCACTTCATAAATATAAGCAAAATTAAAAAATCAAAATATGTTTTGTATTAAAAACTAAATACGGTTGGGCATCTTAATAAATTTTGCCCATGCAAGATAGACTTCTTTTAAATATCCGAAATATTTAGAAAATCGAAAGGTGTCAATCCCTTGGTATCTTTGGTGTTATAACGTAAGAAATGGCTTACAAATTAGTATAAAACAAGAGAGAACGCTATAGTCGAGTGCCTCGACTATTAGATACCCGTTACACAGCTAAACAACTTAATATAAATATGCCTTCTGTATGTTTTTCGCCGCTCGAATTAGCACCTTGGCCAGCTGTTCCAAAGTCATCCGTTAGATGGCGCTACGGGCCATGAAAGGCGGAAATGTAGGCGCTAGCCAGGCTTAAGCGTTTAATGAGTTTCTGGGCGTTAGAGTGGGTGTGGCAAACTTTTATTAGGCCAATCGATAGGTATTGACGAAACAAATACATATCAATTAAAATTTTCATAATAGCCTCAAAACTGTGGCCACAGCTTGTGGCTTGTGGGCGTCAGAGGGGGCGTGGCACCATTTTGAAACAAACTTGCGTAGGAACTCCTAAAATCTACATGCAAAATGCCAATCTTCTAGCTTTTATAGTTTCCGAGATCTCAGCGTTCATACGGACAGACAGACAGACGGACAGACGGACATGGCTAGATCGACTCGGCTAGTGATCCTGAACAAGAATATATATACTTTATAGGGTCGGAAACGCTTCCTTCTACCTGTTACATACTTTTGCACGAATACAATATAAAAGGGTAAATATTACTCTACGAGTAACGGGTATAATTATGTAGGAACTTTAATCTGTCAAACAGACTATCTTCATTTCATAAAATATATGCAAAAATAACAAATTAAAACAGGTGTTGTATTAAAAACTAAATTAGGTAGGGTTTCTAAATAAGGTCCTCCTGAACTTCTTAATAACTGAAATAGCAACATTGGAAAACAGAACTCTTAAAACATTTGGTAATCCCTTGGATCTGTTATTTCGTAAGAAATGACTTACAAATTAGAACAAAATTAGGCAGGAACTTTTATCTATTCAATTAGCCATCGCCACTTGATAAAATATATTCAAATTTCCAAAATCAAAAAATGTGTTGTATTAAAAACATAATAAGGTAGGGTTTCTTCATAAGGGTTTCTTAATTGTTCACAACTCGACAGGTAGGACTTTTAAAACAAATGAAAGTCCATCGTGACTTTTTGGTGTTATTTCGTAAAAAATGACTTACGAATTAGAACAAAATTAGGTAGGTACTTTAATCGGTCGAACTGACTATCTCCACTTCATAAAATATATGCAAACTTAGAAAATCCAAATAAGTGTTGTATTAAACACTAAATAAGGTAGGGTGTCTTAATAAGGTTTCCCCATGCAAGATTGTACACTTTTAAATATCAGAAATATTTCGAAAATCGGAAAATAGGTAGGAACTTTTATCTATGAAACTGACTATCTCGACTCGATAAAATATATGCAAATTTCCAAACTAAATTAGGTAGGGTTTCTTTATAAGGTTCTCCCATTTAAGATCGTAAACTTTTGAATAACTAAAATGGTTGGCAATTCCTCGTGCATTTTTGGTGATATTTTGTAAAAATGGTTTAAAAAATAGTACAAAATTAGGTAGGAACTTTAATCTTTAATCTGACAAGCTGACTGTCTACAATTCATAAAAGATACAAATTTCTCCAGATGATAAAAAAATATATTAAATTATACAAATCTAAAAGGTGTTGTTTAAATGTTACGGTAACTCCTCGTGATTTTTGTGTTATTTCATACAAAATTATCTGTTAACCATTAACAATTTCGTAGAAAACGTAATTGACATATTGTGTGATTTTTTGATGTTATTTCTTTGAAATGGCCTACAAATTAATATAAAATTCGGCAGGACCTCTTATCTATTAAATTTACTATCTCCGCTTGATAAAATATATTCAAATTTCCAAAATCAAAAAGATGTTGTATCAAAAACTTAATTAGGTAGGGTTTCTTAGTAAGGTTGGCCCGTTCAAGATCGTAAACGTCTGAATAACTGAAATTGTTAGCAACTCGAAAGGTAGGACTTTTAAAACATATGGAAATCCCTCGTGACTTTTTGGTGTTCTTTCGTAAAAAATGATTTACGAATTAGAACAAAATTAGGTAGGAACTTAAATCGTAATAAACAAAATAATGTATATGCAAAATTAAAAAAATCAAAATAAGTGTTGTATTAAAAACTAAAAAAAGTTAGGGTGTCTTAATAAGGTTTGCCCATGTAAGATCGACAACTTTTAAATATCTAATATATTTTAAAAATCGAAAGGTAGGGCCTTTAAAACATATCGTAATACTTCGTGATTTTTTGGTGGTATATCGTAAGAAATGGTTTACAAATTATTACAAAATTAGGTAGGATTTTTAATCTGTCAAACAGACTATCTTCATTTCATAAAATATCTGCAAATATAACATTTTAAAAAAGGGTTGTATAAGAAACTAAATTAGGTAGGACTTCTAAATATGGTCCTCCTGTTCAAGATCGTAAACTTCTAACTAACCGAAATAGAAACATTGGAAAACAGAACTCTTAAAACATTTGGTAATCCCTTGTAATTTTTTGGTGTTGTTTAGTAAGATATGACTTACAAATTAGTACAAAATTAGGCAGGAACTTTTATCTATTAAACTGACTATCTCCGCTTGATAAAATATATTCAAATTTCCAAAATGAAAAAAGGTGTTGTGTTCAAAACTTAATTAGAAAGGGTTTCTCTAAAGGGTTGGCCCTTTAAAGATCGTAAACGTCTGAATAACTGAAATTGTTTGCAACTCGAAAGGTAGGACTCTTAAAACATATGGAAATCCCTCGTGACTTTTTGGTGTTCTTTCGTAAAAAATGATTTACGAGTTAGAACAAAATTAGGTAGGAACTTAAATCGTAATAAACAAAATAATGTATATGCAAAATTCAAAAAATCAAAATAAGTGTTGTATTAAAAACTAAAAAAAGGTAGGGTGTCTTAATAAGGTTTGCCCATGTAAGATCGACAACTTTTAAATATCTAATATATTTTAAAAATCGAAAGGTAGGGCCTTTAAACATACGGTAATCCCTCGTGATTTTTTGGTGTTATTTCGAAAGAAATGGCATTCAAATTAGTACAAAATTTGTCAGGAACTTCTATCCGCTTGATAAAATATATTCAAATTTCCAAAATGAAAAAAGGTGTTTTGTTCAAAACTTAATAAGGTAGGGTTTCTCAATAGGGTTGTCCCATTGAAGATCGTAAACTTCTAAATAACTGAAGTTGTTAGCAACTCGACAGGTGGGACTTATTAAATTAGGTGTAAGATCGACAACATTTAAATATCTAATATATTTTAAAAATCGAAAGGTAGGGCCTTTAAAACATATGGTAATCCTTCGTGATTTTTTGTGGTATATCGTAAGAAATGGTTTACAAATTAGTACAAAATTAGGTAGGATTTTTAATATGTCAAACAGACTATCTTCATTTCATAAAATATATGCAAATATAACCATTTAACGAGGACGGAAGCTAACTTCGGCAAGCCGAAGTTTTAATACCCTTGCAGACTTTGCCGAAATTGCTAAAATTGAAAAGGTAGCGAAAGGAATAAGGTATACATAACTTTTATACTGCAAAAATGTCATATAATAAAGAAAAAAGGGATATTTTCGGAGCCTTTAACAATTTTTCCTACGGAAGCTATAAGATATAGACGTCCGATCGGCAAGCGCTTATACCCTGATCAAGAAATGCGTAAATAAATTAGACTTGAAATAATTTATGTCAATAGCTTTTACACTGCGCGAAATATTCTGAAAAACATCAAATTTTGACCGATTTTACCCTATTGTTCCTATGGGAGCTATAATATATTGACATCCGATCAGCACGCGCTTTTGCCTTGATAAAGGTATGCATAAAAAAATACGATTTGGAAAGATTCATGTCAATAGGTTTTACACTGCCCGAAATATAATAAATTCTTGCAAGGTATATCCGATTGTTCCTATGAAAGCTATAGGATATAGACGTCCGATCGGCACGCAATTTAACATTGATCAAGGTATGCATAAAAATTACGATTTGGAAAGATTCATGTCAATAGCTCTTACACTGCCCGAAATATCATCAATTCTTGCAAGATATATCCGATTGTTCTTATGGGAGCTATAGGATATAGACGTCCGATCGGGGCGATTTTCAAACTTGAGCTGCGTACACATGTTTTAGGACGAGTGTGAAAGTTTCAGATCGCTAGCTTTAAAACTGAGCTCGCAAACGGTATTGAAACAGACGGACAGACGGACAGACGGACGGACGGACAGACGGACAGACGGACAGACGGACATGGCTATATCGACTCCCTATTGATCCTGATCAAGAATATATATACTTTATGGGGTCGGAAACGTCTCCTTCGCTGCGTTACAAACTTCTGACCAAAATTATAATACCCTCTGCAAGGGTATAAAAAAGGTCTTGTCTTAGAAACAAAATTAGTTAGGACTTCTAAATATGGTCAGCCTGTTCAAGATCGTTAAATTCTAAATGACTGAAATAGAAACATTGGTAAACAGAACTCTTAAAACATTTGGTATTCCCTCGTAATTTTTTGGTGTTATTTCGTAAGATATGACTTACAAATTAGTACAAAATTAGGCAGGAACTTTTATCTATTAAACTGACTATCTCCGCTTGATAAAATATATTTAAATTTACAAAATCAAAAAGGTGTTGTGTGCAAAACTTAATTAGAAAGGGTTTCTCTATAGGGTTGGCCCATTCAAGATCGTAAACGTCTGAATAACTGAAATTGTTTGCAACTCGAAAGGTAGGACTTTTAAAACATATGGAAATCCCTCGTGACTTTTTGCTGTTATTTCGTAAAAAATAATTAACGAATTAGAACAAAATTAGGTAAGAACTTAAATCGTTCGAACTGACTATCTCCACTTCATAAAATATATGCAAAATTAAAAAATCAAAATAAGTGTTGTATTAAAAACTAAATAAGGTAGGGCGTCTTAATAAGGTTTGCATGTAAGATCGAAATCTTTTAAATATCTAATATATTTAAAAATCGAAAGGTAGGGCCTTTAAAACATATCGTAATACTTCGTGATTTTTTGGTGGTATATCGTAAGAAATGGTTTACAAATTAGTACAAAATTAGGTTGGATTTTTAATCTGTCAAACAGACTATCTTCATTTCATAAAATATCTGCAAATATAACATTTTAAAAAAGGGTTGTATAAGAAACTAAATTAGGTAGGACTTCTAAATATGGTCCTCCTGTTCAAGATCGTAAACTTCTAACTAACCGAAATAGAAACATTGGAAAACAGAACTCTTAAAACACTTGGTAATGCCTTGTAATTTTTTGGTGTTGTTTCGTAAGATATGACTTACAAATTAGTACAAAATTAGGCAGGAACTTTTATCTATTAAACTGACTATCTCCGCTTGATAAAATATATTCAAATTTCCAAAATGAAAAAAGGTGTTGTGTTCAAAACTTAATTAGAAAGGGTTTCTCTAAAGGGTTGGCCCTTTAAAGATCGTAAACGTCTGAATAACTGAAATTGTTTGCAACTCGAAAGGTAGGACTCTTAAAACATATGGAAATCCCTCGTGACTTTTTGGTGTTCTTTCGTAAAAAATGATTTACGAGTTAGAACAAAATTAGGTAGGAACTTAAATCATAATAAACAAAATAATGTATATGCAAAATTCAAAAAATCAAAATAAGTGTTGTATTAAAAACTAAAAAAAGGTAGGGTGTCTTAATAAGGTTTGCCCATGTAAGATCGACAACTTTTAAATATCTAATATATTTTAAAAATCGAAAGGTAGGGCCTTTAAACATACGGTAATCCCTCATGATTTTTTGGTGTTATTTCGAAAGAAATGGCATTCAAATTAGTACAAAATTTGTCAGGAACTTCTATCCGCTTGATAAAATATATTCAAATTTCCAAAATGAAAAAAGGTGTTTTGTTCAAAACTTAATAAGGTAGGTTTTCTCAATAGGGTTGTCCCATTGAAGATCGTAAACTTCTGAATAACTGAAGTTGTTAGCAACTCGACAGGTGGGACTTATTAAATTAGGTGTAAGATCGACAACATTTAAATATCTAATATATTTTAAAAATCGAAAGGTAGGGCCTTTAAAACATATGGTAATCCTTCGTGATTTTTTGTGGTATATCGTAAGAAATGGTTTACAAATTAGTACAAAATTAGGTAGGATTTTTAATATGTCAAACAGACTATCTTCATTTCATAAAATATATGCAAATATAACCATTTAAAAAAGGTCTTGTCTTAGAAACAAAATTAGTTAGGACTTCTAAATATGGTCAGCCTGTTCAAGATCGTTAAATTCTAAATAACTGAAATAGAAACATTGGTAAACAGAACTCTTAAAACATTTGGTATTCCCTCGTAATTTTTGGTGTTATTTCGTAAGATATGACTTACAAATTAGTACAAAATTAGGCAGGAACTTTTATCTATTAAACTGACTATCTCCGCTTGATAAAATATATTTAAATTTACAAAATCAAAAAGGTGTTGTGTGCAAAACTTAATTAGAAAGGGTTTCTCTATAGGGTTGGCCCATTCAAGATCGTAAACGTCTGAATAACTGAAATTGTTTGCAACTCGAAAGGTAGGACTTTTAAAACATATGGAAATCCCTCGTGACTTTTTGCTGTTATTTCGTAAAAAATAATTAACGAATTAGAACAAAATTAGGTAAGAACTTAAATCGTTCGAACTGACTATCTCCACTTCATAAAATATATGCAAAATTAAAAAAATCAAAATAAGTGTTGTATTAAAAACTAAATAAGGTAGGGCGTCTTAATAAGGTTTGCATGTAAGATCGAAATCTTTTAAATATCTAATATATTTAAAAATCGAAAGGTAGGGCCTTTAAAACATATCGTAATACTTCGTGATTTTTTGGTGGTATATCGTAAGAAATGGTTTACAAATTAGTACAAAATTAGGTTGGATTTTTAATCTGTCAAACAGACTATCTTCATTTCATAAAATATCTGCAAATATAACATTTTAAAAAAGGGTTGTATAAGAAACTAAATTAGGTAGGACTTCTAAATATGGTCCTCCTGTTCAAGATCGTAAACTTCTAACTAACCGAAATAGAAACATTGGAAAACAGAACTCTTAAAACACTTGGTAATGCCTTGTAATTTTTTGGTGTTGTTTCGTAAGATATGACTTACAAATTAGTACAAAATTAGGCAGGAACTTTTATCTATTAAACTGACTATCTCCGCTTGATAAAATATATTCAAATTTCCAAAATGAAAAAAGGTGTTGTGTTCAAAACTTAATTAGAAAGGGTTTCTCTAAAGGGTTGGCCCTTTAAAGATCGTAAACGTCTGAATAACTGAAATTGTTTGCAACTCGAAAGGTAGGACTCTTAAAACATATGGAAATCCCTCATGACTTTTTGGTGTTCTTTCGTAAAAAATGATTTACGAGTTAGAACAAAATTAGGTAGGAACTTAAATCGTAATAAACAAAATAATGTATATGCAAAATTCAAAAAATCAAAATAAGTGTTGTATTAAAAACTAAAAAAAGGTAGGGTGTCTTAATAAGGTTTGCCCATGTAAGATCGACAACTTTTAAATATCTAATATATTTTAAAAATCGAAAGGTAGGGCCTTTAAACATACGGTAATCCCTCGTGATTTTTTGGTGTTATTTCGAAAGAAATGGCATTCAAATTAGTACAAAATTTGTCAGGAACTTCTATCCGCTTGATAAAATATATTCAAATTTCCAAAATGAAAAAAGGTGTTTTGTTCAAAACTTAATAAGGTAGGGTTTCTCAATAGGGTTGTCCCATTGAAGATCGTAAACTTCTGAATAACTGAAGTTGTTAGCAACTCGACAGGTGGGACTTATTAAATTAGGTGTAAGATCGACAACATTTAAATATCTAATATATTTTAAAAATCGAAAGGTAGGGCCTTTAAAACATATGGTAATCCTTCGTGATTTTTTGTGGTATATCGTAAGAAATGGTTTACAAATTAGTACAAAATTAGGTAGGATTTTTAATATGTCAAACAGACTATCTTCATTTCATAAAATATATGCAAATATAACCATTTAAAAAAGGTCTTGTCTTAGAAACAAAATTAGTTAGGACTTCTAAATATGGTCAGCCTGTTCAAGATCGTTAAATTCTAAATAACTGAAATAGAAACATTGGTAAACAGAACTCTTAAAACATTTGGTATTCCCTCGTAATTTTTTGGTGTTATTTCGTAAGATATGACTTACAAATTAGTACAAAATTAGGCAGGAACTTTTATCTATTAAACTGACTATCTCCGCTTGATAAAATATATTTAAATTTACAAAATCAAAAAGGTGTTGTGTGCAAAACTTAATTAGAAAGGGTTTCTCTATAGGGTTGGCCCATTCAAGATCGTAAACGTCTGAATAACTGAAATTGTTTGCAACTCGAAAGGTAGGACTTTTAAAACATATGGAAATCCCTCGTGACTTTTTGCTGTTATTTCGTAAAAAATAATTAACGAATTAGAACAAAATTAGGTAAGAACTTAAATCGTTCGAACTGACTATCTCCACTTCATAAAATATATGCAAAATTAAAAAATCAAAATAAGTGTTGTATTAAAAACTAAATAAGGTAGGGCGTCTTAATAAGGTTTGCATGTAAGATCGAAATCTTTTAAATATCTAATATATTTAAAAAATCGAAAGGTAGGGCCTTTAAAACATATCGTAATACTTCGTGATTTTTTGGTGGTATATCGTAAGAAATGGTTTACAAATTAGTACAAAATTAGGTTGGATTTTTAATCTGTCAAACAGACTATCTTCATTTCATAAAATATCTGCAAATATAACATTTTAAAAAAGGGTTGTATAAGAAACTAAATTAGGTAGGACTTCTAAATATGGTCCTCCTGTTCAAGATCGTAAACTTCTAACTAACCGAAATAGAAACATTGGAAAACAGAACTCTTAAAACACTTGGTAATGCCTTGTAATTTTTTGGTGTTGTTTCGTAAGATATGACTTACAAATTAGTACAAAATTAGGCAGGAACTTTTATCTATTAAACTGACTATCTCCGCTTGATAAAATATATTCAAATTTCCAAAATGAAAAAAGGTGTTGTGTTCAAAACTTAATTAGAAAGGGTTTCTCTAAAGGGTTGGCCCTTTAAAGATCGTAAACGTCTGAATAACTGAAATTGTTTGCAACTCGAAAGGTAGGACTCTTAAAACATATGGAAATCCCTCGTGACTTTTTGGTGTTCTTTCGTAAAAAATGATTTACGAGTTAGAACAAAATTAGGTAGGAACTTAAATCGTAATAAACAAAATAATGTATATGCAAAATTCAAAAAATCAAAATAAGTGTTGTATTAAAAACTAAAAAAAGGTAGGGTGTCTTAATAAGGTTTGCCCATGTAAGATCGACAACTTTTAAATATCTAATATATTTTAAAAATCGAAAGGTAGGGCCTTTAAACATACGGTAATCCCTCGTGATTTTTTGGTGTTATTTCGAAAGAAATGGCATTCAAATTAGTACAAAATTTGTCAAGAACTTCTATCCGCTTGATAAAATATATTCAAATTTCCAAAATGAAAAAAGGTGTTTTGTTCAAAACTTAATAAGGTAGGGTTTCTCAATAGGGTTGTCCCATTGAAGATCGTAAACTTCTGAATAACTGAAGTTGTTAGCAACTCGACAGGTGGGACTTATTAAATTAGGTGTAAGATCGACAACATTTAAATATCTAATATATTTTAAAAATCGAAAGGTAGGGCCTTTAAAACATATGGTAATCCTTCGTGATTTTTTGTGGTATATCGTAAGAAATGGTTTACAAATTAGTACAAAATTAGGTAGGATTTTTAATATGTCAAACAGACTATCTTCATTTCATAAAATATATGCAAATATAACCATTTAAAAAAGGTCTTGTCTTAGAAACAAAATTAGTTAGGACTTCTAAATATGGTCAGCCTGTTCAAGATCGTTAAATTCTAAATAACTGAAATAGAAACATTGGTAAACAGAACTCTTAAAACATTTGGTATTCCCTCGTAATTTTTTGGTGTTATTTCGTAAGATATGACTTACAAATTAGTACAAAATTAGGCAGGAACTTTTATCTATTAAACTGACTATCTCCGCTTGATAAAATATATTTAAATTTACAAAATCAAAAAGGTGTTGTGTGCAAAACTTAATTAGAAAGGGTTTCTCTATAGGGTTGGCCCATTCAAGATCGTAAACGTCTGAATAACTGAAATTGTTTGCAACTCGAAAGGTAGGACTTTTAAAACATATGGAAATCCCTCGTGACTTTTTGCTGTTATTTCGTAAAAAATAATTAACGAATTAGAACAAAATTAGGTAAGAACTTAAATCGTTCGAACTGACTATCTCCACTTCATAAAATATATGCAAAATTAAAAAATCAAAATAAGTGTTGTATTAAAAACTAAATAAGGTAGGGCGTCTTAATAAGGTTTGCATGTAAGATCGAAATCTTTTAAATATCTAATATATTTAAAAAATCGAAAGGTAGGGCCTTTAAAACATATCGTAATACTTCGTGATTTTTTGGTGGTATATCGTAAGAAATGGTTTACAAATTAGTACAAAATTAGGTTGGATTTTTAATCTGTCAAACAGACTATCTTCATTTCATAAAATATCTGCAAATATAACATTTTAAAAAAGGGTTGTATAAGAAACTAAATTAGGTAGGACTTCTAAATATGGTCCTCCTGTTCAAGATCGTAAACTTCTAACTAACCGAAATAGAAACATTGGAAAACAGAACTCTTAAAACACTTGGTAATGCCTTGTAATTTTTTGGTGTTGTTTCGTAAGATATGACTTACAAATTAGTACAAAATTAGGCAGGAACTTTTATCTATTAAACTGACTATCTCCGCTTGATAAAATATATTCAAATTTCCAAAATGAAAAAAGGTGTTGTGTTCAAAACTTAATTAGAAAGGGTTTCTCTAAAGGGTTGGCCCTTTAAAGATCGTAAACGTCTGAATAACTGAAATTGTTTGCAACTCGAAAGGTAGGACTCTTAAAACATATGGAAATCCCTCGTGACTTTTTGGTGTTCTTTCGTAAAAAATGATTTACGAGTTAGAACAAAATTAGGTAGGAACTTAAATCGTAATAAACAAAATAATGTATATGCAAAATTCAAAAAATCAAAATAAGTGTTGTATTAAAAACTAAAAAAAGGTAGGGTGTCTTAATAAGGTTTGCCCATGTAAGATCGACAACTTTTAAATATCTAATATATTTTAAAAATCGAAAGGTAGGGCCTTTAAACATACGGTAATCCCTCGTGATTTTTTGGTGTTATTTCGAAAGAAATGGCATTCAAATTAGTACAAAATTTGTCAGGAACTTCTATCCGCTTGATAAAATATATTCAAATTTCCAAAATGAAAAAAGGTGTTTTGTTCAAAACTTAATAAGGTAGGGTTTCTCAATAGGGTTGTCCCATTGAAGATCGTAAACTTCTGAATAACTGAAGTTGTTAGCAACTCGACAGGTGGGACTTATTAAATTAGGTGTAAGATCGACAACATTTAAATATCTAATATATTTTAAAAATCGAAAGGTAGGGCCTTTAAAACATATGGTAATCCTTCGTGATTTTTTGTGGTATATCGTAAGAAATGGTTTACAAATTAGTACAAAATTAGGTAGGATTTTTAATATGTCAAACAGACTATCTTCATTTCATAAAATATATGCAAATATAACCATTTAAAAAAGGTCTTGTCTTAGAAACAAAATTAGTTAGGACTTCTAAATATGGTCAGCCTGTTCAAGATCGTTAAATTCTAAATAACTGAAATAGAAACATTGGTAAACAGAACTCTTAAAACATTTGGTATTCCCTCGTAATTTTTTGGTGTTATTTCGTAAGATATGACTTACAAATTAGTACAAAATTAGGCAGGAACTTTTATCTATTAAACTGACTATCTCCGCTTGATAAAATATATTTAAATTTACAAAATCAAAAAGGTGTTGTGTGCAAAACTTAATTAGAAAGGGTTTCTCTATAGGGTTGGCCCATTCAAGATCGTAAACGTCTGAATAACTGAAATTGTTTGCAACTCGAAAGGTAGGACTTTTAAAACATATGGAAATCCCTCGTGACTTTTTGCTGTTATTTCGTAAAAAATAATTAACGAATTAGAACAAAATTAGGTAAGAACTTAAATCGTTCGAACTGACTATCTCCACTTCATAAAATATATGCAAAATTAAAAAATCAAAATAAGTGTTGTATTAAAAACTAAATAAGGTAGGGCGTCTTAATAAGGTTTGCATGTAAGATCGAAATCTTTTAAATATCTAATATATTTAAAAAATCGAAAGGTAGGGCCTTTAAAACATATCGTAATACTTCGTGATTTTTTGGTGGTATATCGTAAGAAATGGTTTACAAATTAGTACAAAATTAGGTTGGATTTTTTAATCTGTCAAACAGACTATCTTCATTTCATAAAATATCTGCAAATATAACATTTTAAAAAAGGGTTGTATAAGAAACTAAATTAGGTAGGACTTCTAAATATGGTCCTCCTGTTCAAGATCGTAAACTTCTAACTAACCGAAATAGAAACATTGGAAAACAGAACTCTTAAAACACTTGGTAATGCCTTGTAATTTTTTGGTGTTGTTTCGTAAGATATGACTTACAAATTAGTACAAAATTAGGCAGGAACTTTTATCTATTAAACTGACTATCTCCGCTTGATAAAATATATTCAAATTTCCAAAATGAAAAAAGGTGTTGTGTTCAAAACTTAATTAGAAAGGGTTTCTCTAAAGGGTTGGCCCTTTAAAGATCGTAAACGTCTGAATAACTGAAATTGTTTGCAACTCGAAAGGTAGGACTCTTAAAACATATGGAAATCCCTCGTGACTTTTTGGTGTTCTTTCGTAAAAAATGATTTACGAGTTAGAACAAAATTAGGTAGGAACTTAAATCGTAATAAACAAAATAATGTATATGCAAAATTCAAAAAATCAAAATAAGTGTTGTATTAAAAACTAAAAAAAGGTAGGGTGTCTTAATAAGGTTTGCCCATGTAAGATCGACAACTTTTAAATATCTAATATATTTTAAAAATCGAAAGGTAGGGCCTTTAAACATACGGTAATCCCTCGTGATTTTTTGGTGTTATTTCGAAAGAAATGGCATTCAAATTAGTACAAAATTTGTCAGGAACTTCTATCCGCTTGATAAAATATATTCAAATTTCCAAAATGAAAAAAGGTGTTTTGTTCAAAACTTAATAAGGTAGGGTTTCTCAATAGGGTTGTCCCATTGAAGATCGTAAACTTCTGAATAACTGAAGTTGTTAGCAACTCGACAGGTGGGACTTATTAAATTAGGTGTAAGATCGACAACATTTAAATATCTAATATATTTTAAAAATCGAAAGGTAGGGCCTTTAAAACATATGGTAATCCTTCGTGATTTTTTGTGGTATATCGTAAGAAATGGTTTACAAATTAGTACAAAATTAGGTAGGATTTTTAATATGTCAAACAGACTATCTTCATTTCATAAAATATATGCAAATATAACCATTTAAAAAAGGTCTTGTCTTAGAAACAAAATTAGTTAGGACTTCTAAATATGGTCAGCCTGTTCAAGATCGTTAAATTCTAAATAACTGAAATAGAAACATTGGTAAACAGAACTCTTAAAACATTTGGTATTCCCTCGTAATTTTTTGGTGTTATTTCGTAAGATATGACTTACAAATTAGTACAAAATTAGGCAGGAACTTTTATCTATTAAACTGACTATCTCCGCTTGATAAAATATATTTAAATTTACAAAATCAAAAAGGTGTTGTGTGCAAAACTTAATTAGAAAGGGTTTCTCTATAGGGTTGGCCCATTCAAGATCGTAAACGTCTGAATAACTGAAATTGTTTGCAACTCGAAAGGTAGGACTTTTAAAACATATGGAAATCCCTCGTGACTTTTTGCTGTTATTTCGTAAAAAATAATTAACGAATTAGAACAAAATTAGGTAAGAACTTAAATCGTTCGAACTGACTATCTCCACTTCATAAAATATATGCAAAATTAAAAAATCAAAATAAGTGTTGTATTAAAAACTAAATAAGGTAGGGCGTCTTAATAAGGTTTGCATGTAAGATCGAAATCTTTTAAATATCTAATATATTTAAAAAATCGAAAGGTAGGGCCTTTAAAACATATCGTAATACTTCGTGATTTTTTGGTGGTATATCGTAAGAAATGGTTTACAAATTAGTACAAAATTAGGTTGGATTTTTAATCTGTCAAACAGACTATCTTCATTTCATAAAATATCTGCAAATATAACATTTTAAAAAAGGGTTGTATAAGAAACTAAATTAGGTAGGACTTCTAAATATGGTCCTCCTGTTCAAGATCGTAAACTTCTAACTAACCGAAATAGAAACATTGGAAAACAGAACTCTTAAAACATTTGGTAATGCCTTGTAATTTTTTGGTGTTGTTTCGTAAGATATGACTTACAAATTAGTACAAAATTAGGCAGGAACTTTTATCTATTAAACTGACTATCTCCGCTTGATAAAATATATTCAAATTTCCAAAATGAAAAAAGGTGTTGTGTTCAAAACTTAATTAGAAAGGGTTTCTCTAAAGGGTTGGCCCTTTAAAGATCGTAAACGTCTGAATAACTGAAATTGTTTGCAACTCGAAAGGTAGGACTCTTAAAACATATGGAAATCCCTCGTGACTTTTTGGTGTTCTTTCGTAAAAAATGATTTACGAGTTAGAACAAAATTAGGTAGGAACTTAAATCGTAATAAACAAAATAATGTATATGCAAAATTCAAAAAATCAAAATAAGTGTTGTATTAAAAACTAAAAAAAGGTAGGGTGTCTTAATAAGGTTTGCCCATGTAAGATCGACAACTTTTAAATATCTAATATATTTTAAAAATCGAAAGGTAGGGCCTTTAAACATACGGTAATCCCTCGTGATTTTTTGGTGTTATTTCGAAAGAAATGGCATTCAAATTAGTACAAAATTTGTCAGGAACTTCTATCCGCTTGATAAAATATATTCAAATTTCCAAAATGAAAAAAGGTGTTTTGTTCAAAACTTAATAAGGTAGGGTTTCTCAATAGGGTTGTCCCATTGAAGATCGTAAACTTCTGAATAACTGAAGTTGTTAGCAACTCGACAGGTGGGACTTATTAAATTAGGTGTAAGATCGACAACATTTAAATATCTAATATATTTTAAAAATCGAAAGGTAGGGCCTTTAAAACATATGGTAATCCTTCGTGATTTTTTGTGGTATATCGTAAGAAATGGTTTACAAATTAGTACAAAATTAGGTAGGATTTTTAATATGTCAAACAGACTATCTGCATTTCATAAAATATATGCAAATATAACCATTTAAAAAAGGTCTTGTCTTAGAAACAAAATTAGTTAGGACTTCTAAATATGGTCAGCCTGTTCAAGATCGTTAAATTCTAAATAACTGAAATAGAAACATTGGTAAACAGAACTCTTAAAACATTTGGTATTCCCTCGTAATTTTTTGGTGTTATTTCGTAAGATATGACTTACAAATTAGTACAAAATTAGGCAGGAACTTTTATCTATTAAACTGACTATCTCCGCTTGATAAAATATATTTAAATTTACAAAATCAAAAAGGTGTTGTGTGCAAAACTTAATTAGAAAGGGTTTCTCTATAGGGTTGGCCCATTCAAGATCGTAAACGTCTGAATAACTGAAATTGTTTGCAACTCGAAAGGTAGGACTTTTAAAACATATGGAAATCCCTCGTGACTTTTTGCTGTTATTTCGTAAAAAATAATTAACGAATTAGAACAAAATTAGGTAAGAACTTAAATCGTTCGAACTGACTATCTCCACTTCATAAAATATATGCAAAATTAAAAAATCAAAATAAGTGTTGTATTAAAAACTAAATAAGGTAGGGCGTCTTAATAAGGTTTGCATGTAAGATCGAAAACTTTTAAATATCTAATATATTTAAAAAATCGAAAGGTAGGGCCTTTAAAACATATCGTAATACTTCGTGATTTTTTGGTGGTATATCGTAAGAAATGGTTTACAAATTAGTACAAAATTAGGTTGGATTTTTAATCTGTCAAACAGACTATCTTCATTTCATAAAATATCTGCAAATATAACATTTTAAAAAAGGGTTGTATAAGAAACTAAATTAGGTAGGACTTCTAAATATGGTCCTCCTGTTCAAGATCGTAAACTTCTAACTAACCGAAATAGAAACATTGGAAAACAGAACTCTTAAAACATTTGGTAATGCCTTGTAATTTTTTGGTGTTGTTTTGTAAGATATGACTTACAAATTAGTACAAAATTAGGCAGGAACTTTTATCTATTAAACTGACTATCTCCGTTTGATAAAATATATTGAAATTTCCAAAACGAAAAAAGGTGTTGTGTTCAAAACTTAATTAGAAAGGGTTTCTCTAAAGGGTTGGCCCTTTAAAGATCGTAAACGTCTGAATAACTGAAATTGTTTGCAACTCGAAAGGTAGGACTCTTAAAACATATGGAAATCCCTCGTGACTTTTTGATGTTCTTTCGTAAAAAATGATTTACGAGTTAGAACAAAATTAGGTAGGAACTTAAGTCGTAATAAACAAAATAATGTATATGCAAAATTCAAAAAATCAAAATAAGTGTTGTATTAAAAACTAAAAAAAGGTAGGGTGTCTTAATAAGGTTTGCCCATGTAAGATCGACAACTTTAAAATATCTAATATATTTTAAAAATCGAAAGGTAGGGCCTTTAAAACATATGGTAATCCTTCGTGATTTTGTGGTGGTATATCGTAAGAAATGGTTTACAAATAAGTACAAAATTAGGTAGGATTTTTAATATGTCAAACGGACTATCTTCATTTCATAAAATATATGCAAATATAACCATTTAAAAAAGGTCTTGTCTTAGAAACAAAATTAGTTAGGACTTCTAAATATGGTCCTCCTGTTCAAGATCGTAAACTTCTAACTAACCGAAATAGAAACATTGGAAAACAGAACTCTTAAACCATTTGGTAATACCTTGTAATTTTTTGGTGTTGTTTCGTAAGATATGACTTACAAATTAGTACAAAATTAGGCAGGAACTTTTATCTATTAAACTGACTATCTCCGCTTGATAAAATATATTCAAATTTCCAAAATGAAAAAAGCTGTTGTACTCAAAACTTAATTAGAAAGGGTTTCTCTAAAGGGTTGGCCCATTAAAGATCGTAAACGTCTGAATAACTGAAATTGTTTGCAACTCGAAAGGTAGGACTTTTAAAACATATGGAAATCCCTCGTGACTTTTTGGTGTTCTTTCGTAAAAAATGATTTACGAGTTAGAACAAAATTAGGTAGGAACTTAAGTCGTAATAAACAAAATAATGTATAAGCAAAATTCAAAAAATCAAAATAAGTGTTGTATTAAAAACTAAAAAAAGGTAGGGTGTCTTAATAAGGTTTGCCCATGTAAGATCGACAACTTTTAAATATCTAATATATTTTAAAAATCGAAAGGTAGGGCCTTTAAACATACGGTAATCCCTCGTGATTTTTTGGTGTTATTTCGAAAGAAATGGCATTCAAATTAGTACAAAATTTGTCAGGAACTTCTATCCGCTTGATAAAATATATTTAAATTTACAAAATCAAAAAGGTGTTGTGTGCAAAACTTAATTAGAAAGGGTTTCTCTATAGGGTTGGCCCATTCAAGATCGTAAACGTCTGAATAACTGAAATTGTTAGCAACTCGAAAGGTAGGACTTTTAAAACATATGGAAATCCCTCGTGACTTTTTGGAGTTCTTTCGTAAAAAATGATTTACGAATTAGAACAAAATTAGGTAGGAACTTAAATCGTAATAAACAAAATTAGGTATGAACTTAAATCAGTCGAACTGACCATCCTCATTTCATAAAATATATGCAAATATAACAATTTAAAAAAGGTGTTGTATTTAAAACTAAACGAGGAAGGGTTTTTGAATAAGGTCCTCCTGTTCTAGATCGTAAACTAAATAACTGAAACCTCGTGATTTTTTGGTGTTATTTCGTACGAAATGGCTTACAAATTCGTACAAAATTAGGCAGAAACTTTTATCTATTAAACTGACTATCTCCGCTTGATAAATAATATTCAAATTTCCAAAATGAAAAAAGGTGTTGTGTTCAAAACTTAATAAGATAGGGTTTCTCAATAGGGTTGGCCCATTCAAGATCGTAAGCTTCTGAATAACTGAAATTGTTAGCAACACGAAAGGTAGGACTTTTAAAACATATGGAAATCCCTCGTGACTTTTTGGAGTTCTTTCGTAAAAAATGATTTACGAATTAGAACAAAATTAGGTAGGAACTTAAATCGTAATAAACAAAATTAGGTATGAACTTAAATCAGTCGAACTGACCATCCTCATTTCATAAAATATATGCAAATATAACAATTTAAAAAAGGTGTTGTATTTAAAACTAAACGAGGAAGGGTTTTTGAATAAGGTCCTCCTGTTCTAGATCGTAAACTAAATAACTGAAACCTCGTGATTTTTTGGTGTTATTTCGTACGAAATGGCTTACAAATTCGTACAAAATTAGGCAGGAACTTTTATTTATTAAACTGACTATCTCCGCTTGATAAAATATATTCAAATTTCCAAAATGAAAAAAGGTGTTGTGTTCAAAACTTAATTAGAAAGGGTTTCTCTATAGGGTTGGCCCATTCAAGATCGTAAACGTCTGAATAACTGAAATTGTTAGCAACTCGAAAGGTAGGACTTTTAAAACATATGGAAATCCCTCGTGACTTTTTGGAGTTCTTTTGTAAAAAATGATTTACGAATTAGAACAAAATTAGGTAGGAACTTAAATCGTAATAAACAAAATTAGGTATGAACTTAAATCAGTCGAACTGACCATCCTCATTTCATAAAATATATGCAAATATAACAATTTAAAAAAGGTGTTGTATTTAAAACTAAACGAGGAAGGGTTTTTAAATAAGGTCCTCCTGTTCTAGATCGTAAACTAAATAACTGAAACCTCGTGATTTTTTGGTGTTATTTCGTACGAAATGGCTTACAAATTCGTACAAAATTAGGCAGAAACTTTTATCTATTAAACTGACTATCTCCGCTTGATAAAATATATTCAAATTTCCAAAATGAAAAAAGGTGTTGTGTTCAAAACTTTATAAGATAGGGTTTCTCAATAGGGTTGGCCCATTCAAGATCGTAAGCTTCTGAATAACTGAAATTGTTAGCAACACGAAAGGTAGGACTTTTAAAACATATGGAAATCACTCGTGACTTTTTGGTTTTATTTCGTAAAAAATTATTAACGAATTAGAACAAAATTAGGTAGGAACTTAAATCGTAATAAACAAAATTAGGTATGAACTTAAATCGTTCGAACTGACTATCTCCACTTCATAAAATATATGCAAAATAAAAAAATCAAAATTAGTGTTGTATTAAAAACTAAATAAGGTAGGGCGTCTGTATAAGGTTCGCCATGTGAGATCGACAACTTTTAAATATCTAATATATTTAAAAAATCGAAAGGTAGGGCCTTTAAAACATATGGTAATCCTTCGTGATTTTTTGGTGGTATATCGTAAGAAATGTTTTACAAATTAGTACAAAATTAGGTAGGATTTTTAATCTGTCAAACAGACTATCTTCATTTCATAAAATATCTGCAAATATAACATTTTAAAAAAGGGTTGTATAAGAAAATAAATTAGGTAGGACTTCTAAATATGGTCCTCCTGTTCAAGATCGTAAACTTCTAACTAACCGAAATAGAAACATTGGTAAACCGAACTCTTAAAACATTTGGTAATCCCTTGTAATTTTTTGGTGTTGTTTCGTAAGATATGACTTACAAATTAGTACAAAATTAGGCAGGAACTTTTATCTATTAAACTGACTATCTCCGCTTGATAAAATATATTAAAATTTCCAAAATGAAAAAAGGTGTTGTGTTCAAAACTTAATTAGAAAGGGTTTCTCTATAGGGTTGGCCCATTCAAGATTGTAAACTTCTGAATAACTGAAATTGTTAGCAACTCGAAAGGTAGGACTTTTAAAACATATGGAAATCCCTCGTGACTTTTTGGTGTTCTTTCGTAAAAAATGATTTACGAATTAGAACAAAATTAGGTAGGAACTTAAATCGTAATAAACAAAATTAGGTATGAACTTAAATCGTAATAAACAAAATTAGCTATGAACTTAAATCTGTCGAACTGACTATCTCCACTTCATAATATAATTATGAACAAAATTAGGCAGGAACTTCTATCTATTAAACTGACTATCTCCGCTTGATAAAATATATTCAAATTTCCAAAATGAAAAAAGGTGTTGTGTTCAAAACTTTATAAGATAGGGTTTTTCAATAGGGTTGGCCCATTCAAGATCGTAAGCTTCTGAATAACTGAAATTGTTAGCAACACGAAAGGTAGGACTTTTGAAAACATATGGAAATCACTCGTCACTTTTTGGTTTTATTTCGTAAAAAATTATTAACGAATTAGAGCAAAATTAGGTAGGAAGTTAAATCGTAATAAACAAAATTAGGTATGAACTTAAATCGTTCGAACTGACTATCTCCACTTCATAAAATATATGCAAAATAAAAAAATCAAAATTAGTGTTGTATTAAAAACTAAATAAGGTAGGGCGTCTTTATAAGGTTTGCCATGTAAGATCGACAACTTTTAAATATCTAATATATTTAAAAAATCGAAAGGTAGGGCCTTTAAAACATATGGTAATCCTTCGTGATTTTTTGGTGGTATATCGTAAGAAATGTTTTACAAATTTGTACAAAATTAGGTAGGATTTTTAATCTGTCAAACAGACTATCTTCATTTCATAAAATATCTGCAAATATAACATTTTAAAAAAGGGTTGTATAAGAAAATAAATTAGGTAGGACTTCTAAATATGGTCCTCCTGTTCAAGATCGTAAACTTCTAACTAACCGAAATAGAAACATTGGAAAACAGAACTCTTAAAACATTTGGTAATCCCTTGTAATTTTTTGGTGTTGTTTCGTAAGATATGACTTACAAATTAGTACAAAATTAGGCAGGAACTTTTATCTATTAAACTGACTATCTCCGCTTGATAAAATATATTCAAATTTCCAAAATGAAAAAAGGTGTTGTACTCAAAACTTAATTAGAAGGGGTTTCTCTATAGGGTTGGCCCATTCAAGATCGTAAACGTCTGAATAACTGAAATTGTTAGCAACTCGAAAGGTAGGACTTTTAAAACATATGGAAATCCCTCGTGACTTTTTGGTGTTCTTTCGTAAAAAATGATTTACGAATTAGAACAAAATTAGGTAGGAACATAAATCGTAATAAACAAAATTAGGTATGAACTTAAATCTGTCGAACTGACTATCTCCACTTCATAATATAATTATGAACAAAATTAGGTAGGAACTTAAATCGTAATAAACAAAATTAGGTATGAACTTAAATCTGTCGAACTGACTATCTCCACTTCATAATATATATGCAAAATTAAAACATCCAAATAAGAGTTGTATTAAAAACTAAAAAAAGGTAGGGCGTCTTAATTAGGTTTGCCCATGTAAGATCGACAACTTTTAAATATCTAATATAATTTAAAAATCGAAATGTAGGGCCTTTAAAATTTTTCGGTGTTATTTCGAAAGAAATGGCTTTCAAATTAGTACAAAATTTGGCAGAAACTTCTATCCGCTTGATAAAATATATTCAAATTTTCAAAATGAAAAAAGGTGTTGTGTTCAAACCTTAATAAGGTAGGGTTTTTCAATAGGGTTGTCCCATTCAAGATCGTAAACTTCTGAATAACTCAAGTTGTTAGCAACTCGACAGGTAGGACTTATTAAATTAGGTAAGAACTTAAATCGTTCGAACTGACTATCTCCACTTCATAATATAATTATGAACAAAATTAGGTAGGAACTTAAATCGTAATAAACAAAACAAGAGAGAACGCTATAGTCGAGTGCCTCGACTATTAGATACCCGTTACTTAGCTAAACAACTTTAGATTTTGCATTAACATAATGTGAATTAGAGTGACCACAGGAAAAAAGGACAAAAAGTAAAAATTATCAATTTGAATTCGGCGATCTCTTAGAGCTGGCAGCTTTACAGCACGAGCATCATCACCAGCGCTGCTTTAGCGCAGGCAGCTTTTGTCCTGCACTAGCATACACACATACGCCATTGTTTGACTCAGACCTCCAATTTGGCTAACTTGATTTGATTTGCATAGTTCTTGGGATATAGTTCGGTATTGACAAATGAAAACCATCGCCATTTCCTTTAATAGAAATCCTTATCGAGAATAAACGTCGACTCTGTTGAGCACCTTGGCCAGCTGTTCCAAAGTCATCCGTTAGATGGCGCTATTGTAAGGCGGAAATGTAGGCGCTAGCCAGACTTAACCGTTTAATGAGATTTGGGCGTTAGAGTGGGCATGGCAAACTTTTAATAGGCCAATCGATAGGTATTGACGAAACAAATACTTATCAATTAAAATTTTCATAATAGCATCAAAACTGTGGCCACAGCTAGTGGCTTGTGGGCGTCAGAGGGGGCGTGGCACCATTTTGAAACAAACTTGCGCTGCGTAGGAACTCCTAAAATCTACATGCAAAATGCCAATCTTCTAGCTTTTATAGTGTCCGAGATCTCAGCGTTCATACGGACAGACAGACGGACAGACGGACATGGCTAGATCGACTCGGCTAGTGATCCTGAACAAGAATATACATACTTTATAGGGTCGGAAACGCTTCCTTCTACCTGTTACATACTTTTGCACGAATACAATATACCCTTTTACTCTACGAGTAACGGGTATAATTAGGCAGGAATTATTATTTATTAAACTGACTATCTCCACTTGATAAAATATATTAAAATTTCCAAAATCAAAAAAAGGCGTTGTATCCAAAACTTAATACGGTTTCTTGATAAGGCCCATTCAAGATCGTAAACTCGGCAGATAGGACTTTTAAAACATGAAAAATTATTAACGAATTAAAACAAAATTATGTATGAACTTAAATCGGTCGAACTGACTTTCTCCACTTCAAAATAAGTGTTGTATTAAAAACAAAATAAGGTAGGGTGTCTTAAGAAGGTTTGCCCATGCAAAGGTTCTTCCATTCAAGATCGTAAAACTTTTAAAACATATGGTAATCCCTGGTGACTTTTTGGTGTTATTTCGAACAAAATGATTTACGAATTAGAACAAAATTAAGTATAAACTTAAATCGGTCGAACTGACTATCTCCACTTCATAAAATATATGCAAAATTAAAAAAATGAAAATGAGTGCTGTATTAAAAACTAAATAATGTGGGTGTCTGAATAAAATTCAGAAAATCGGAAACATAAAACAAATGGTAATCCCTCGTCATTTTTTGGTGTTATATTGTAAGAAATTGCTTACAAATTAGAACAATATTATGTTATCTGTCAAACGGACTATCTTCATTTCTCAAAATATATGAAAATATAACAAATTAAAAAAGTTGTTGTATTAAAACTAAATTAGGTAGAATTTCTTAAAGGGGAACCTGCTTTAGAAGCTTCAAAAGTACGATTTTTCCGATGACTTTTTTTGGGAAGGAAAGAAAAATTCGATTGAAACGAAACTGTCAAGTTTTATTGTTGTATATTTCAACAGTCTTCTCAAATTTTTTCATTAAAATATATGTCATAATTTGCCTGGTACAAGCATTTTGCCAAGTGTGCATGTGTCGTGCGGCGGGAAAGATGCAGTTCGCTATTTCCATCAGAAAAAAATCCAACCACTTTGTATTTTCAATAGTATAGCTTCTAGTTAAACCACAATAATTGAAAAAAAAAAATTAAAATTTTTAGCAAGTTTTTTAACTCTTGTCTTTTTTTGAAAAAAAAAAAAATGTTTTTAGATTGTTTAAAAAGTAGGTTTATCGTAACTTTTTTAAGTTTTTTTAGGTTCAACTAGAAGAGAATTTAATTCCGAATCCAATAAATTTTGTCTCGTTTTGATAGGACGTTTTTTCCCTATCTTTGCCGCCAGTTAGGAGAAATCGTAAATATGAAAAGCAGAGAAATAAAACATCGTAACGGTTGCTCGCTATTTCTCCTGTAACTTTAAAAATATTTTGAATTTGCTTCTGAAATTTTAGGGACACATTCTTGGATAGTTTGGGTAGACATTATCGCAAAAAATATAATTCTTTTTTTTGAAGCCTCTAAAGCAGGCTCCCGCCTTAATACGGTTCTTCTGTTCAAGATCGTAAACTTCTGAATAACTGAAATAGCAACATTAGAGAACAGGACTCTTAAAACATACGGTAATCCCTCGTGATTTTTTGGTGTTATTTCTTAAGAATCGGCTTAAAAATTTTTATAAAATGAGGTAGGAACTTTTATCTATAAAACTAACTGACTATCTCGACTCGATAAAAGATATGCAAATTTCCAAACTAAATTGGGTAGGGTTTCTTTATAAGGTTCTTCCATTCAAGATCGTAAACTTTTGAAAAAATAAAATGGTTGGCAATTCCTCGTGCATTTTTGGTGATATTTTGTAAAAATGGTTTAAAAAATAGTACAAAATTAGGTAGGAACTTTAATCTTTAATCTGACAAGCTGACTGTCTACAATTCATAAAAGATACAAATTTCTCCAGATGATAAAAAAATATATGAAATTATACAAATCTAAAAGGTGTTGTTTAAATGTTACGGTAACTCCTCGTGATTTTTGTGTTATTTCATACAAAACAAGAGAGAACGCTATAGTCGGGTCGACTATCAGATACCCGTTACTCAGGTAAAGGGAGTGCGAGGGAGATGGAGATGAAACTTTGATCACGCTAACTTTTTAACGAATGGTCCGATTTGGAATTTTTTCATTTCGATAGGTATTGATAAACACAATAAAACTGATTTTTACTTTTCCGAAATATTTTAATTTTTAAATCGTATATAAGCGATTTGGCGTGGGGCGTGGCACCCTTTTGAAATAAACTTGCGCTGCTAGGACCCTAGAATCTACTGCAAATGCCAATCTTCTGTTTTTAGTTTCGAGATCTCAGCGTTCATCGGACGGACAGACGGACGACGGACAGACGGACATGGCTAGATCGACTCGGCTGTGATCCTGAACAAGAATATATATACTTTATAGGGTCGGAAACGCTTCCTTCTACCTGTTACATACTTTTGCACGAATACAATATACCCTTTTACTCTACGAGTAACGGGTATAATTATCTGTTAACCATTAACAATTTCGTAGAAAACGTAATTGACATATTGTGTGATTTTTTGATGTTATTTCTTTGAAATGGCCTACAAATTAATATAAAATTCGGCAGGACCTATTATCTATTAAATTTACTATCTCCGCTTGATAAAATATATTCAAATTTCCAAAATCAAAAAGATGTTGTATCAAAAACTTAATTAGGTAGGATTTCTTAGTAAGGTTGGCCCGTTCAAGATCGTAAACGTCTGAATAACTGAAATTGTTAGCAACTCGAAAGGTAGGACTTTTAAAACATATGGAAATCCCTCGTGACTTTTTGGTGTTCTTTCGTAAAAAATAATTAACGAATTAGAACAAAATGAGGTAGGAACTTAAATCGTTCGAACTGAACTAAAGATTTACGAATTAGAACAAAATTAGGTAGGAACTTAAATCGTAATAAACAAAATAATGTATATGCAAAATTAAAAAAATCAAAATAAGTGTTGTATTAAAAACTAAAAAAAGTTAGGGTGTCTTAATAAGGTTTGCCCATGTAAGATCGACAACTTTTAAATATCTAATATATTTTAAAAATCGAAAGGTAGGGCCTTTAAAACATATCGTAATACTTCGTGATTTTTTGGCGGTATATCGTAAGAAATGGTTTACAAATTAGTACAAAATTAGGTAGGATTTTTAATCTGTCAAACAGACTATCTTCATTTCATAAAATATCTGCAAATATAACATTTTAAAAAAGGGTATAAGAAACTAAATTAGGTAGGACTTCTAAATATGGTCCTCCTGTTCAAGATCGTAAACTTCTAACTAACCGAAATAGAAACATTGGAAAACAGAACTCTTAAAACATTTGGTAATCCCTTGTAATTTTTTGGTGTTGTTTAGTAAGATATGACTTACAAATTAGTACAAAATTAGGCAGGAACTTTTATCTATTAAACTGACTATCTCCGCTTGATAAAATATATTCAAATTTCCAAAATGAAAAAAGGTGTTGTGTTCAAAACTTAATTAGAAGGGGTTTCTCTAAAGGGTTGGCCCATTAAAGATCGTAAACGTCTGAATAACTGAAATTGTTTGCAACTCGAAAGGTAGGACTTTTAAAACATATGGAAATCCCTCGTGACTTTTTGGTGTTATTTCGTAAAAAATAATTAACGAATTAAAACAAAATTAGGTAGGAACTTAAATCGTTCGAACTGACTATCTCCACTTCATAAAATATATGCAAAATTATAAAATCAAAATAAGTGTTGTATTAAAAACTAAATAAGGTAGGGCGTCTTAATTAGGTTTGCTCATGTAAGATCGCCAAATTTTAAATATCTTATATATTTTAAAAATCGAAAGGTAGGGCCTTAAAAACATATGGTAATCCTTCGTGATTTTTTGGTGGTATATCGTAAGAAATTGCTTACAAGTTAGTACAAAATTAGGTAGGATTTTTAATCTGTCAAACAGACTTTCATAAAATATATGCAAATATAACAAATTAAAAAAAGTGTTGTATTAAAAACTAAATTAGGTAGGATTTCTAAATAAAGTCCCCCTGTTCAAGATCGTTAACTTCTAAATAACTGAAATAGCAACATTGGAAAACAGAACTCTTAAAACATTCGGTATCCCTCGTAATTTGTATACCCTTGCATAGGGTATTATAATTTTGTTCAAAAGAGTGCAACGCAGTAAAGAAGATATCTCCGACCCTATAAAGTAGATATATTCTTGATCAGGATCGCTTCCTGAGTTGATATAAGCATGTCCGTCTGTCCGTCTGTCTGTTTCTACGCGAACTAGTCTCTCAGTTTTAAAGATATCGAATGGAAACTTTGCACACCTCCTTCTTTACTTTGCACGCAGTGTATATAGGTCGGAACGGCCGGGATCGGCCGACTATATCCTATAGCCGCCATATAACTGATTGATCGGAAATGCCATAACTTTGGTGTTTGTAAAGTTTGGATTTTTTATGGGTTTTATTTTTGGACAATCAATCCGACCTACCAAATTTCATAAGGATCAGCCGACTTTATCCTATAGCCGCCATGTAACTGATTGATCGTAAATTCCATAACTTTGGTGTTTGTAAAGTTAGGAAGTTTGGATTTTTTATGGGAAGTAGGTAGTATTTTTAATCTGTCAAACAGACTATCTTCATTTCATAAAATATATGCAAATATAAAAAATTAAAAAAGGTGTTGTATTAAAAGCTAAATTTTTTGTTGTTATTTAGTAAAAAATGGTGCAACAATTAGTACAAAATTAGATAAGAACTTTTGTCTGTTGAACTGAGTTTCTCTACATTGTTTTTCACCTGAATTTAGTGTCTTTTCATAAGATTTGCCTATTCAAGATCGTTAACTAACTAATTTTAATAAAATATAATATTTGCGAACTATAAAAATTTAAAAAGGTGTTGTTATATATATATGACCATTCAAGCTCTTAAGCTTCTGAACAAATAAAAGTGCTAGCCACTTGGTAAAAGACATGCGATTTATAAAAATCTAAAAAGGTCTTATAAAGTAAAACAAATATGGTTTCTTCGTAAAAAAACACGTTTTACCTTAATTGAATTTGAAAATAAAAAAAAATAAAACCAAATTTTCTAAATGTAAGTAATAGCAAAATTATTAATTTTAATTAGACAAAATTTATAAGTTTTTCACTTTTTTTTAAATTAATTAATTTATTTTTTATCTAGGGCTAACAATTAAACTAAGAGCTAACGGTGGTATTTAGAGCCATAGCAGCTTCGGCTCGTGGGGTTACAATAATGTTATATAATATTACTGTACAATTTACAAAATGTAATATTTACAAGTGGTTTTAAGTTATTTAATAATATTTACAAAATATCTATTGTAAATATTAATACAAGTGGTTTTAACTTAGGATGTATTTAGCAAGATGCTATTTTATATTTTGTGTGTGATTTTTGAACTGTTTAGGAATTTTAGGATATTTTGGGAGTTAGTGTACTTCGGTGACTATTTTTAATGTTTTTAAGTTGGTATGCATAAGTAGGGTAACATTAAATTGGAAAAACTGTCAGACTCAAATGTTTTATTACTTGTATTTCTTTATTAATTAAATTTCCGTCAGTAAAATTTTTTTTAATATATAAATATATTGACAACTAACTTACTGTTTTGCTTATGATTGAAAACACAATTTCTATTTTAAACACAACACAAAAACGGTGTGAACTAAGGAAAGGGATTAAGTTTTTTGTTCCTTCGCAACTTTGCATCTTATTGATTTACGATATTCAAAAACTTTTAAAAAAGCAAATGGAATAGTTAATTTTATTAAATAAAAATGTTCTAAGCATTGTCGAACTCTTCGATATAATAAACTTCAGAGGAAATAAATCAAAACTTCAAGACAGGACATTTTAGAACCGATTTAAGAATTCAACAGTCCAAGAAAGTATATATCAAAATTCGAAAAGAATTATTAAGGAATGTAATATATCTTTTTTACGATTTCTCTCACGGATAAAATTGCTTAACACCTTAAAGGCTAAAATACATGAACAACAATCAATTATCTCGTCTAGTAGTTTACTTAGTCTATACTTTTGTGCAGCTAGCACCAGCATGGATAGCATGGAAAAATATTTATTAAACGTAAACTTTTCATTTTCTATTTCGGACTTATAAATTTTACTCACACAAAATATTAATTTAAAATGAATAACTGTTAAAATATATCTGCATTAACCAGTGGTGCTGCAAAGCTTAAAGTTTAAAAACTTTATTTAAAGTATACGTTCCCTTAAATTTGACAATTCATTACTTTAAATTCGAAAATACACAAAAATTGAAGTAAAAGAAAATATAAAATCCATTTGCCAACCTACAAATTATATCATTATTTACCTGGATTAAAATTTTCTCATATGAAAACCAATGACATAAATAAAGAGTTCACGAATAAATACATTTTAAAATATTGTATAAGGATTTGTATTACATAAATACTGGATTTATATCTCACTTCACTTTTAGGACGGATTATAAAATAGATTGTTTAAAAAAAGCACTTTGAAATAACTTAAAAGCATATTCTTTAAACAAAATTAAAAATACTGTATGTTTTGATATCATTTTAATTCCTCAATACCAGTTAGTCAAAACTACTGCGAAAGTTTTTTTTTTATAAATGAAGTGTTAGGTATTTCATTCTCAAGCTCGCTTTTAGTTATTGAAACCTGTATATCACATTATTCGCTTATTGGCTTGCTAAAATGCAAATTGATTTGTTTAAAACTATGCGCTTAGGCGTCTTAAAATATACGCAATCGCTTGCCGTTTTAAAAGTGTTCTGGATAAAAAAGGAAAACAAATAATATAAATTAAACGTAGATCCAACATCTTAAAAATATTGTTGTCCACGAATCGTATCTAACGACAAAAAAAAAAGAATTTCTGAGAATCTTTATGCCATATCAAAATCTAAATAAAAGTCTTAGATTGTTTATAAATTCAACAGGATAAGCCTACATATACGTCTAAAATACTTTGAGGGATAGATCCTGTCGGAATAATAATTTCCTATTAAATCAATGATATAAACTCGATATTAACAGGACAGTATTCGCAAGCCATTTAATACCCTGCAACTTTGCCGAATTGCTAAATTGAAGGTAGCGAAAATAAGGTATACATAATAAACTAGATTTATGTCTGTCAATAACTTTTATACTGCAAAATGTCATATAAAAAAAAAAGGGATATTTTCAGCCTTTAAAATTTTCCTACGGAGCTATAAGATATAGACGTCCGGCGCTTATACCTGATCAAGATATGCGTAAATAAATTAGACTTGAAAAATTTATGTCAATAGCTTTTACACTGCGCGAAATATTCTGAAAACATCAAATTTGGACCGATTTTACCCTATTGTTCCTATGGGAGCTATAATATATTGACATCCGATCAGCACGCGCTTTTGCCTTGATCAAGGTATGCATAAAATACGATTTGGAAGATTCATGTCATAGCTTTTACACTGCCCGAAATATAATAAATTCTTGCAAGGTATATCCGATTGTTCCTATGAAGCTATAGGATAAGACGTCCGATCGACGCAATTTAACATTGATCAGGTATGCATAAAATTACTTTAAGATTCATGTCAATAGCTCTTACACTGCCCGAAAATATCATTCTTGCAAGATATATCCATTGTTCCTATGGGAGCTATAGATATAGACGTCCGATCGATTTTCAAACTTGAGCTGCGTACACATGTTTTAGGACAGTGTGAAAGTTTCGATCGCTAGCTTTTAAACTGAGCTCGCAACGGTATTGAAACAGACGGACAGACGGACGGACGGACGACGGACAGACGGACAGACGGACATGGCTATATCGACTCCCTATTGATCCTGATCAAGAAATATATACTTTATGGGGTCGGAAACGTCTCCTTGCTGCGTTACAACTTCTGACCAAATTATAATACCCTCTGCAGGGTATAAAATTAAGTTTCTGTAATTATACAAAAAAGATTAGCTATACGTAATTAATTTAATTTTTAAATAGCGATGTAGTATGTACTTGTCTGATTGGCAGCAACTTTTACCCTGAGCATGTACATAAATAAATTAGATAAATTGCATAAATTGCATAGTTTCATGCCAATAGCTTTTATACTGCAAATTGTCATATACAAATAGGAAAAAGGATATTTTGCAGCCTTTAACAATTTTTCCTACGAGCTATACGATATAGACGTCCAATACACTGCGCGAAATATTCTAAAAACATGAATTTTGACCGATTTCACCGTATTGTTCCTATGGGAGCTATATATAGACGTCCGATCAGCACGCGCTTTTACCTTGATGAAGGAATGCATAAAAAATACGATTTGAAAAATGTACAGCAATAGCTTTTACACATCGCGAAATATTCTGAAAAATCAAATTTGACCGATTTTACCCTATTGTTCCTATGGAGCTATAATATAGACGTCCGATCGTCACGCGCTTTTACCCTGATCAAGGTACGCATAAAAATAAGATTTGAAGATTTATGTCAATAGCTTTTACACTGCGCGAAATATCCTAAAATCATTAAATTTTAACCGATTTTACCCTTGAGCTAGGATATAGACGTCCGATCGCCACGCGCTTACCCTGATCAGGTATGCATAAAAAATACGATTGTAAGATTAATGTAATAGCTTTTCACTGCGCGATATATAATTTTCGATATATATTGTTCCTATGGTTAGATTAGACGTTGCTTTTCAACTTATCTGCGTCACATGTTTTAGACATTTAAAGTTTATCGCTTTAAACTCTCAACTATTGAAACAGACGGAAGAGGAAAAGAAAATATCCTCCCTTTGTCCTGATCAGAATATATATACTTTATGGGTCGACCTTCACTGCGTTACAAACTTCTGACCAAATTATTCCTTAAAAACTATCAGTGAAATAAATATCGAAGACCGAAATGAAACACAGAAACCCATTAACAACATTACACATTATCTGTAGAATAATGAAGTGTCAAAGGAAAAAATTAAACAATTTTTCAAATGGGTTACCCATCTATCTTTCTGAGGGTCTTCAAAACGGTCTTCTTTTCTGCAAAAAAAAAAACGTCGTTTCTTGGTCGTTGGTGGATGAATAACATAACAACTAGAACCCTTACGAAAGTATTTCCATTTAACAATCTATATTTGCAAAAAGAGTGCTTGAAAATAGCAATACAAGGAATAAAAATCGCTGATAAACAACGTTGTTAAACGTTTTCATTTTCCAGATTAAGCTCTTTTAAAATATACAAGATACGCATACTGCAAAATCGGAAAATTAATATTTTGAGGATTATGAATAAAAATGATTTTCTTCACAAAGCAGCTCCTTTGCGAAATAGAAGGCAACGGCAAACAGTTAGAAAACTTCTCAAAAAAAAAATAATTGCAAACTTAAAAATGGTATTAATATTTAAAGTTTCTAAAATACCTTAAATCAATAATTACAGAAGTAAAGTCTTCTTAAAATTATTTTTATATACTGGATAATTATTTGGATTATTTCAATTACTGGATTTTATTTACTATTTACCATCTGGATTTACTACACAGTCATTATCGTTCTCTAATAAAATATATATTGGACCTCAAAATCGCATTGCTGAAGTTTAATAAATGCAATTACAAGTTTTGATATGATTCTTAATTCCTCAATAACAGCTAATTAGTCACTCTCTAAGCTATTTTTTAAAAATGCTTCAGTTGTGCTAGCTATTTTTCGTACTATTTAAAATGCAAATGGGAAACATGCTTTTAAAAAAATATGAGGGAGAATACATCTTCAAAAACTTGCACAACAATTAATTAATTAATTGAAGTTTATCCACAAAGGTCAACTTTTCAACTCATAAATGCACAGGAAATGGGCTAGCATAAGATACATGAATAAAAGTGAATGTGTATATGAATGGCTATGTTCGGTTTCCGCTTACAAAAATACTTATATGTCTTAACGAACTCTCTTACTCTTATGCTCTTACCAGTCGAAATGGTAACCACTTGTTTTCTGTTTTATTGCTTTGCAAGAATTGCTTACCCACAAACTCTCCTGTTTGCACGAAATTCGTATGGTACTAATCAGAGTACAGAGCAACATTAGTCAATATATTGATTATATATTCAATTCTTTGGCTTTTATTAAGTGTAAACTTAAAAAAATTGAGTAAGAACTATAAGCATGTTGGAACATAAAGAAAACTGGTGGAAAATGTAATTTTTACTAAAAGAAACACTCACATTTTTTACCTCTTCTATTTTTTTTCTTCCTCAAATGTTCTACTTGTATATTTATTGTGCTCAATAAGTCGATACAGATATTCGATCTATACTTCTCTGGAAACCCCACAGAAACTTTTTAAAATAAACTCTATGAAAGTGGAAAATTTCTAATGATGACTGGAATTGGCTTGGAAACTGCTCTTAAAACATGAATCAATTAAAAATTTCTTTTCGTAACGTATTTTACAAAACCTCTCAACACACAAATAAAAAACAAAAACAAAGTAATTATTACTAAAAATTTTTTTTTTTTTTTTTTTTACTTTGTTCTTATTTATTGATCTTCTATTACTTAAGAGACTACATAGTTTTCAATCTTAATCTATGTTACGTTACTTATGTTATTGAAAAGGGATGGAAATATTCCGTAGCGGGTGTTGTCTGGCGCGGTTTGGGTGATTTGATAATCTGGCTTCTATTTAATTTTTCTGGAACAATTTTTTACGGGATTTATATCCAGGTTCTCTGGATGTTTGTTGTCCGGGGGCTCTTGTCGTGGGTTTTGATTGTCTTGATATTTTATTGCTGCGCTTCGTTTCCCGGCCACCGTGGTCCGATCGGTTTAAGACTTATGTGTTTTATTTCGTGGGGGGGGTGTTTGCGGGCTGTGGCCTTTGTTTTATGGGTCTTTGTTTATGCTTTTCCGGTGCCTCCTGTTGGTGTTGCGGATGCTCTGTTTACGTTTTTTTATCTGTGGTTTTTTAGTGTATGTTTTTTTTGTTTTTTTGTGTTTTTCTTTTAATTGTGTTTTTTTTTTTATTTTTAACCCGATTTTTATATTGCCCATTTTTAACACAACTTTAACACAAAAGACTCAGCATTGCTGCACAATCCATTTCATTTAATTCGTAATATATATATTCGCTACTGACAAAAGTTTTCAACTTATAAGTTGTTTTTTATAAATATGTGGATATTGGCAAATAAATAATAAACAAAACTGCATTACTAAGCATAATATTTCCAAAAATTTGAATTTCCTTATATGCTGTTGTATATGTGCTTTAAATAAATATTATACAAACCAAACGAAATGATTTAAAAGAAATTTGCTTACCACATTGGTAAGGTTTAACAATATTAAATCTATAAAATTACGATATTGCTACTCGCTTTGCAATCGAGTAAAAACATGCACCAGATTGCAGGTCTTAACAATCTTAAAAATTAATAAAATTATATCGTTTAATCTCCTCCTGGCCCTCAGTTTAGTTGATTGTAAATGTCATAAAATTGATGTTTATATGTTATTTGTGTTTGTTTTTTCTTGTTCCTAAATACATACTATAAAAAGCTTTTAATATTTAATTTATATGAATGTGGGTCTTTGTAAGTGTAATCTAAATATTATATAGCACGAAAATATTGGAATAAATAATAATATTTAGGTTTTGCTTTTAACTAAATACTTGTACTTTTTTTACTGTTTTTTTTTAATTTTAAAAATCTTGCGGAATTTATACTTCATTGCTTTGATTGGATAGAACCGCAATCCCTATTAATCATAAAACTTCTGGCCCCATTTACTTCTTATCGTACGAGCGAAAACAGCATCAGGTTTTCGGGTGAGGTTTCTGATGCTTTGTCTTTTTACTTTTTCCAATAAAATATCCATATTTCGGTATTTGAAATACTTTAAAAAAACCTCACCCACCAAATGTATGAACAAAGAGATAAAAATTTCAATAAAGTAATGTGGCTCTTGTCATGACAATGGCAATACAATTTAGCAACCCGCTGAAGGAAGGATGTGACTGAAGCTTCTAGAAGGATGTAACCAGTGCTTCAAAAAGGACGATAATAGCTAAATTTCTTATTACTCAACTTATAAAAATGGGATTTTTACTTCATATTACACATCTCTTATTGCTTCTTTAACCTAAAATGTTTGTTTAATGTAATAATAAATATAAAAATAAAATACGAAAAGTGCTGTGAAATTTATCCAATAGCAATACAACTTAGCAACCCACTGAAGGATGGATGTGACTAAAGCTTCTAGAAGGATGTAACCAGTGCTTGATAAAGGACGATACTTCCACACAAAAAAAGGCCGTCTGTCTCTAATTATGCAGCTATTTTCCAGTCAGATAAAAACTACTAACACAATTTAGCAAGGGAGAAAAAATATAAATTTCTTATTAACAGACTTATAAAAATGGCATTTTTACTTCATATACAAATCACTTATTGCTTCTTTAACCTAAAATGTTTAGTATTGTGATAATAAATATTGGAACTAGCCTTAAGACGAAAAGTGCTGTGTTATTTAAAATTTGTGGACTCCAGTAAGTTAGTGTAGCAAGTGTAATCCTTAATCACTGAAATCACATTATTTTTAAAGGTTCAAAAATAACGGTTCATGTTTGGAGTAATAGATTGCAAAGTTATATCACCAATTAAGGATAACTACCAGAGATAATTAGGCGTGGTATTCGACTCCAAAAAATTGGCCGATAATCCTTAAAGAACTTAACTACATTGCCTATATTATATATATCACATCAATTTTTTTCAAGCAAAAAAAATTTAATTAAAATGCAAGCATAAATGCAAAGCTCTTTTCTTTATTTAAAAAGTTTTACATATAAAAGTATTTAAAAATAGGATTGCAGCAGGTTTGTAATAAATAATTGATTTTAAAGCCAGGAATCTGAAAAATTTTAAATACAAAGGAAATTATAGTTCATTAAAGTTTGGCTGCAAAAAAAAACTACTAATAAATTTAAAACATGGGGTAAGAATTATTATAAAAAAAAAACTATGTCTATGTCTCATAAACATAATACTCCAAAATCGAAAAAAAAGATTATTTACATAAAATCGTAGTTCAAGATTTTCTTAAAGTATTCAAGTATTTTTTTCGTTTGTTTATGACAAACTTTTGTTATTCAGGTTCGACTTTTTTGTTTTCTAAGGGTAACTTTCCAGAAACATACAAAACAGTTTTCTTTCCTAAAGTTTAAAATTTTTCCTTTTTCTTATATATGGGTCGCTTTTTTTTTTTTTAAATAATCAGTAATAACCTCGGGTGGGCCCTACCGAAAGAATTCACAAATGTAATTTCTTGTAGTGTCTGTGTCTGATCAAAAATGAACGGAAAAACTCAAAAATCAAATCATTATCAGTAAATTAATAAAAAAAACTCAAACATTTTAATTGTATTGTTCCTTTATATTTTTGAACACCGGCAGACTAGTCTTGACAAAGTACTTGGGAATATCCTTTAAAAGCTCTTTCTTGCTGTCGAGGGACGATAGTTAATCCAGATACACACATGCGCGATGGTCAGCGCCCTACCTGCCGGGTTACCTTACCTTTACCTCAGTGGTAACAGTAAAGGGCAGTCATTATAATCTTCCTTGAGTAACGCAAACCTGCCACCTACCACTAGTAATGACAGGCAGATAGCAAGCGCTCACCTATATACATCGACGGGAACGGTCACACTAGCTGCTATATATCTCCCTCCAGTGGAGAGATGGACAAAAGCTTATTTTGCGGCATTAGGCAACAAATTTATTGCTGGAGGAGATTATAATGCCAAGCATGTATGGTGAGGTTATTAAAGAGCCTGTACCAGAGGTAAACTGTTGCAAGGAGTCATTGTGAATGGGCAATACCAAGTTCTGGCTACGGGCGAACCCACTTCCTACTCCTACAACCTGTGGTGCACCGTCAGCGCTAGACTTTTTTGTAACAAACGGGTACACCATGGGCAGGCTAAATGTAGGAACGCTCCACAAACTCTCGTCGGTCCACTCACCGATTTTGGCTGAGCTGAAAACCACGTCGTTGAGAAAGCCACAACGATCACGACTACTTGCCCACGGTGCAAATTTGAGAGGCGTTAAATATTGATAACGCCATCAGTCTTTTCATGAGCAAAATCAACCAGGCTGCTGAGCTTGCTGCACACAGAAATCGGCATGACACACCCACTCCAGTTACCACCCAGAATTGTAACACTGCTTGAAATGAAGAGTTAGAAGGGAATATGAGAGAGCTGGAGATTACCGAATCCAACAGATACACAGAAGGCTGGCCAACAGTTCACATGAGCCTGGTGACGCACGAGCCTGGAGAAAACTGAAGTGTTCGCTAACAACCTTGAGCAACGTTTTAGGCCTTATGATTATGCGCCGGAAGCCCTGTAACATTAGCAGACGTAATAGTCCTACTATCTAAAATGAGCCAGATCAAGCCTTGCAGTTCCTTGTGTTGATATACAACAGTATATTAAATACTGGATACTTTCCGAAATCCTGGAGATCGGCGAGTATAATTATGATACTCAAGCCTGGAAATTATGGAAAGGCTGATCCTAAACAGGCTACTCACTTTCAAGAATGTTACCAGACTGATCCCGAAATTCCAGTTTGGTTTCCGACTACAGCACGGCACTCCTGACCAACTACTACTGGCTTTTGACTGGGTCTAGCACCCTAGGCTCTTTAAAAAGCGAAGAGACTGTTCACGCCTCTGCTGTTCCAACTTTTAAAAAGTTTCGAGGTAGAACGCTCATCCACGTCTCTGTCGATGGGTAAATCGTCTGTCAAACCAATTCGAGTCCCCAAAGAAGCGACCTTGGCCTTCGGATATGCCAACTCACACACCAATCATTGAAGTTGAAGAAAAAGATGTTCTTAACGCTACCTACGCTGATGATACTGCCGTACTAACAAAAGGCAAAAGTATCTTGGCAGCCACATTTGCATCACAAGAATACCTGGATGCATTTCAGCAATGGGCTAAGAATTGGAATGTGCGCATTAAATTATTAGTCTTAAGCAACACTGAAGACCCAAAGAAATCGATTATATTGTAGACTGATTAGATTAAGCTGCCATTTGGATAGCAGTGCGCAAATCAAATAATACAAATTTACATATAATAAAAAAAAAGGGCCGACTCTAGAAATACCGACATGACAGACAGCGACCAGAAGTACACGCCGACAGCGTCGGTACAGGCTAAGTGGCCAAGGGCAGCGACCAGGTGTAGACACAAGCATCGTCACTTATTTAAGTCCCAGGGTACAAAATAGGAATGCAACATTCTCCCAGTCGAAGTAACCGGTTGATCCCTACCAGGACAGGACAGGCCTCCTCTGGTGCTAGATGTCTTGGATAAAATCGCAGCGCTGGAGAACAAGCTGAGTGATATCAGAGCCCGGAGCACAAGCAGTCCCAGCGATTCCGTAACAGCGAGCGGAGTCGACGTGGGTGTGGTTAGGCCAACGTTACCAGACAGGATTATTGTGGAAAATGGACCACGTTGTGCTGCCGCAAAGCTATGATATGGCGTTCAAGTGGTTGCTCAACGTCGAAAAGAAGATGAAGGGCAGCGAGCAGTTCACGAAGGAATAGTCAAGGATCATCAAAGAGTACGTATCAAAAGGATACGCTCAACGGTTGAAGCCTGACGAAGTCGTAGTGGAATGCGATCGTCTTTAGTATCTGCCCAATTTTTGAGTCGAATAAGCCGGATAGGATTCGGCTGGTTTTTGACGCTGCAGCCAAGGTTGGAAGAACATCACTGAATTCAGCGCTGGAAAAAGGACCGCAACATTGCCAGCTGAGCTTTTTCATTTCAGAGAAGGAGACGTCGGAGTTTGTGGTGACATCAAAGAGATGTTTGATCAAGTTCTAACCCGACCAGAGGACAGATGTTTCCAACGCCTTCTCTGAAGACATTACAACGACACCAGGAAATCTGATGCCTACGAGATGAACGTAATGATCTTTGGAGCAACCTGTTCGCCGGGCGCTGCGCATTACGTTAAGACAGTGAATGCCAAACAATTTAGGCCTACGGATCCGAGAGCAGTCAACCCCATTATCGACCGTCATTATGTCAATGACTATGTGGACAGCTTTGCTACGGAGAGCGAGGCCACGAGCGTATCTACCCCAGTGAAGGAGATGCGTGCGAACGCTGGATTCGAATTTTCGTCCAGCTCACCAGGTGTGGAAACTGCATTGGGCCCACCAGGACTAGTTGTGAGTCGGAACAGAAAATTCTAGGAATGTGTTGGGAAGCAGCCACCGATGAATACATATTCAATGTGAAGAATCTAGTTTTAATCGAACGTCGGTCGTGTCCCTACTAAAAGGTGGTATTTAAGCTTGCTCATGTTTATGTTCGATCCCCTGGGATTCCTTTGGTGATAATAACGGCAAAGTTATTGTTACGAGAGTTTTGGTGGCGCTGCATTCGCGGAGGTGGGCCATTGGAGGGTCACCTACGAGGATAACAACGTACTGATAAGCATCGTTTATACTAATGTATGCCGGCAGAAGCGATATTAGAGGGCTGATGCCCTACATAGATGAGCATGGAGTTCTGCGCGCCTACGGTAGAATTGATGCCGCATTGTGTACTTACAGTGCGAGGATGCAGATAATTCTGTCACATCGGCTTGGAGGCCAATTGATGGCAGTTCAAGAACTGAACTGGATTATTTTAATCCACTGATGGTGACCGTGGCTTGTCACAAGGAGAAGTGATGGGTAGCCCCGTTCACATGCTTGACGACCAGGGCGATACATCTAGAAGTGGCGCATGACGAAAGATGGCAAAAGAATCCAGGATGAGCTTTCAGGCAGAGGCATTAAATGGATATTTATTGCCCAGGAAAAAATGGTGCAGTGCTTCAAGAAAGTCCTGCGTCACACATTGAAGGAGGTGACGCCACGGGATCGCGTACTGGAGAGTTTACTGATCGAGGCGGAGAATGTAGTGAATTCGCGTCCTAATGATTTTCTCAAGGGTTTGCTAACTTGCCGGACACGCCGGGCGAGGATGTGCCCTATATACACGCAAGCAGTGGAGGATTGCCCGACTACTGAGGGAGGAGGAGGTGGATTTTTGGAGTACGTGCGTAGGAAGTGGTGCTGAGACGATTCGCCAGTGTGACTTGGCATTTGTCTGCGATCCTGCCATTCCCAAGAGAGAATGGCGCAAAGGCATCGCGGAGAAGGTCTACAGTGGAGTGGATGGGATCGCCAGGCGAGCTAAAGTTAGTGTGAACGACAACGGCCTATCCAGAAAATGATACGTCCCGCCTCCAGTCCTGCATTCTTAGATTTGATGTCGAGAAACTATAATTAATCCTTATAGCTTTTTGTTCATAATTTATTTAATTTAAATTGTATGGATATTGAGATTTAGAATGAACGGGAATATTTTGGCCGCAATAGATTTAAGCTTCCGCATTATCGCGTGGTTAAACAGAAGGATACACTGCGGCAAGCTTAGCTTAGTAAAATAGTTTTAGGATATATATTATCATTTTAATACTTTTTTTCCGTTTTTATTATTTTAAGTAATATTTTAGAACACGAAATATGTATAATATATATAATAATATATAATATATATTAGCAGTTCTCGTGACTTAATCAATCACGACACAATCATGATAATATTTCAGCTATATGTATTGACAAAGGACAAAAAGAACCCACGATTCTAACCCTTCTAGACACCTTAGAAAAAACAAGAAAAGAAAGGAAGCAAGCTTCGGCAAGCCGAAGTTCATATACCTTTCCAGTTATTACAAAAAGACATTTTGATTTCTATGCCTATATTACCAAAAACAATGGAGCTATGTCGATTTTGCGCTGCATTTTGTCATCGTTTCTATGGCAGCTTTATGATGTTGTTGTCCGATCCGGCTCGTTCCGACTTATATACTACCTGCAATAGAAAGACAACGTTTGGAAAAGTTTCAAGCAGATAGCTTTGAAACTGAGAGACTAGCTTGCGTATAAACGGACAGACGGACGGACGGACATGGCTATATCGACTCTCCTGGTGATGCTGATCAAGAATATGTATACTTTATAGGGTCGGAAATGTCTCCTTCACTGCGTTCAAACTTTTGACTGAAATTATAATACCCTCTGCAAGGGCATAAAAATGAATTTAGGTCAGTTTTTTTAACACAAAATTTTTTATCAGCCTTAGGGAGAGATTATTAGGAAAATAAATTGTATGATGTAGACTTAATAGTATTAATTTTTATGTGAGATAAAAACACACTTTTTTAGTTTTAATTATTTTGTATTTGTATTTATATTAGCTTAAAAACAAATCCAAACAAGATAAGAACACAGTATTCAAAACATTTAATTATTGACGAAAATTGCATACATTTTCTTCACACACATGAACTAAACCGACGGCATAATTTGTTTTGTTTACCTTCTGCTTGTTGCTCTTGTTAAAATAGACAATTAAAATGATTTATAAAATCGTTTTGAATATAAAAATCACTTAAATCTAATGCTTAGCGTTCACACTCAGATGGAGCAGCCACGCCCACAAGCTGAGCCTGGCCGCCCATCACACATAAGTCGGTCGACTGCAGTTGGCCATACACAAAAATTGGATAAAAATTCAAGCGTTGCTTTATCTATTTACAAAAATATCTTTGCACGTTTATGTTTGGTTTGGGTTTATCTTTTGTTTTACTTTTATTTAAATAGCAGTTTTTAGAAACATTCGAATACATTTGTGGAGACCGTTTGGAACATCAATAACACGCAAAGATTCTGACAATGACACGAGAACAAAAAAAAAGGCTGGAGCTGCCTCAGAAATCGAAATTGGGTTGGCTTGGGGGACGGGGACAGTAAAGTGTCTCAGTTTAACAATTGCAAAATAAACCAGAATAGCGGCTACCAAACGGAATTTGAGTTTTAATGGGGGATGGGCCAACAAATGACCTTGACTTGAAGTATTGTTCGATATTTCGTTTGATTCATGTGGCTTTGGGTTTTCTTCTTTAAAATGATTTTATAATTATTTAATATGCTCGTATTTATGTTTTAAAAGCTGACAACAAATGGAAATGCCTATTTAGAGAGGTACACTCAAAAAAAAGTTTCAAGCACAGCGGCTGTTACTCCGTCCGATCATCATTGTACATTTTGTACATCACCACTACTGATTTGTCTGGCCTCAACGATATGGAGTGCTGCTGTTTCTGCCCATTCTGTAAATGTTTCCGTTTTGGGTTTCGATTCCGTTTTCCTAGTGTATTCCTATTGGTTGTCGGACACTTTTTGCCTTCTGTTCGAGTTTATATTTCATTATCTTTGTATTTTTATATAAGTGTGTCTGAATGTATACATAGTACTTAGAAAGTAACCCTTATGTTCTGTACGCGACTGTGCATGCTCGTGTCCTGTCCACCAAGTCGCCGGTTCCCTAGCCATAATCCTTCCGTCCTTTAGCTAACTAGCATTTAGTTACATATGTATACACCGTACCGCGTACCGGGGTCAATTCGCATTACATTCGCTATTTACATGGAACTCAAAGTTACGCTTCATAAATTTTGACTAGTTGCCTTGAAGGGGTCTCTCTCTCTCTGCTTATGTCCTTGCTACTCCTTAATTGGTTACTCAATACTCAATACTCGATACTCGTTATTAGTTCGCTTAGGTTTTGGAATTTGGGCAAAATGCTTGCTTACTACATCGAGAGAAAAATGCTAATTGTTGAAATCCTTTGGATACACTTGATCATCATTAATTCCTTATTCGAACTCTAGCATATGTTGTCTGGATGTTTCTTCTGCTACACCAGTTATTGTGCTTCTATCAGAGATTTGCACAGTTGTTTATTCTAGACCTATATCACCGCTTAATTGTCTTAAACACTCTAATTATTTTAGCTTCCTTTGCTGACGACCTGACACCGTCCTTCTTCCTTTCGTTTGGTTGAGTCGTGAGTTGATTTGTGTTGTGTCTTACAAAGTTAGTTGATTGATTATGAAAGTGGTGTGCCTCTACTTATCAAAGTTGCTCGAATTTCTCACCTTTTCTTACATGCCTAGGTATTTTTGCTTGCCAGTATATATAACTATTACAATGAATCATACAATATATGCGTACTTTGCAAGGTATTAATTATGTATTATGAAACCAATGCGATCCTATGCAAAATGTTATTTATTATAAGTACATAAGTACTCGGGTGTATGTATGTACGATTTTCCGTTTTTTGTACATAAAAATATATTGTATATTTATGCCATATAAGTATGCTGAGCTGTACGCTGCATAATAATCGAGTGACCAACTATAGGCCATTTGCTTCTTTGTACATTTTGAAAGCATCGCGAAATCGGACTTCCTCCGAATACATTTTATATTTATATTTAGTTAAAACTGTCCGGCCTTCGTCCTGTGTTTTTTATGTACTTTGTTGTAGGAAACATTTTGGAAATTATATAAAAAATACATGTCATAAAACTCACTACAAGGTGGTTTCAAAAAACAAAACGAAGAAGCTTTTAGCTTGTATTCGTATAGTTCTGATGTCTTTTCTCTGGTTTGTTTTATATCCTCAATGCTTATTGGGTAATCGTACTATAAATAAATAGCATTTGCAGCAAGTATGCGTTAATAGTGGCGCTACTTTTAGTAATAGACGCGTTTTACTAGGCCTAATAAAAATAGCGCTGATCTAAGGCTGTATTGCAAACCATTTTCCATATTGTGTGTGCTTCTGCTCGTCTTAATTTATCGAAATCTTGTTTATTTTAAGCACTTAGAACTAAACAAAAGTGTGTATCATTACTAAAGAAAAACAATACATTATATACAGCCAAACCAGTGCGACGTGGTTCGATTTCGCCTTACACATACTACACGAAATATACAATAAGTCTTAGATGTGTCTTGTATACATGTCGATCATAATGGGTTTTGGTTTTGGGAAAGTAGTGTTGTATACGAAGCGCTTTGGCTTGTCACGCGTAGATGCCTATGTGAAGTTGTAGTGTATGCCACGAGTCCCTCAGCTGTGCAGATGAAGCCAAGACACCATCACCACCAGGAGCAGCCAGCTGGCCAGATGACCCTGTGCGGCACTGGCGCCAGTTTCGCCACATTTACCTGCGGTTGAACATTTCGAACGTTAGTTTTCCGGAAATCCTGTTTATATCTGGATCTACTCACCCAAAACTGACAGATTGGCCTCCAAGTGATGATCGGGTGGTTTCTGAGTGCCGCGATAGCAGGCATCGCCCACGACCAGTTTGGCAGCAGTGCCTTCCGTGGGTCGATAGGTCAGACACACTCCGTGCTTGCTGCCCTTGTGGCGAGCTATGATGTAGAACGTGCTGTTCTCACTCCAAGATCCGTGGCATGAGTACTCTGCAAATGTAAGTAAATTGGGTCTTACTTATTTATTCCGCCGCTAATAGATTCATACTTAACCTAAAACTTTAACGTAACATACAAAATAATCCCTAAGCTCCCGGCTAATAAACGCAGTCACTTTTATAAAATGGAAATCGACTTTTTATATTACGATTCATAAGGTAACCCTGACTGGAAAAAAATTAAATTGGTGTAGAATTGGTTCCAAATTCTAAACATTGATTTAATGGATGTGTACATTGACATTGCCAAAAGAATTTTAAAACTAGATGACATCATCATCATTTAGAAGAACTAAAACAAGAAAGGAAACAAACTTCGGCAAGCCAAAGTTTATATACCCTTGGAGTTATTACAAAATGCCTACATTTCGAAATCTGTGCCGATATTACTACAAACAAGAAAGGAAAGCTAACTTCGGGCGGAGCCGAAGTTGATATACCCTTGCAGAATACTCTGTAAATTATATTCTCCAAAATTATTCATGTGATGCATTCTCAATACTCATAAAAAATCCCAACTTTCTAACTTTAAAAACACCAAAGTTATGGCATTTCCAATCGTTCAGTTATATGGCAGCTATAGGATATAGTCGGCCGATCCTTATGAAATTTGGTAGGTCGGATTGATTGGCCAAAAATAAAACCCATAGAAAATCCCAACTTCTTCAGTTTTAAAAACACCAAAGTTATGGCATTTTCAAACGTTCAGTTATATGGCAGCTATAGGATATAGTCGGCTGATCCTTATGAAATTTTGTAAGTCGGATTGATTGGCCAAAAATAAAACCCATAGAAAATCCCATCTTCCTAACTTTAAACTATATCCGATAGCTGCCATATAACTGAACGATTGGAAATGCTATAGCTTTGGTGTTTTTAAGGTTAGGAAGTTGGGATTTTTATGAGTATTAAGAATGCATCATATGAATAATTTTGGAGAATATAATTTACAGAATATCCTGCAAGGGTATATCAACTTCGGCTCCGCCCGAAGTTAGCTTTCCTTTCTTGCTAAAGAATATTTTGATAAATATAAAAACAGCAAAATAAAAATGTTGTTTTTTATACCCGTTACTCGTAGAGTAAAAGGGTATATTGTATTCGTGCAAAAGTATGTAACAGGTAGAAGGAAGCGTTTCGGACCCTATAAAGTATATATATTCTTGTTCAGGATCACTAGCCGAGTCGATCTAGCCATGTCCGTCTGTCTGTCCGTCCGTATGAACGCTGAGATCTCGGAAACTATAAAAGCTAGAAGATTGGCATTTTGCATGCAGATTCTAGGAGTTCCTACGCAGCGCAAGTTTGTTTCAAAAAGGTGCCACGCCCCCTTTAACGCCCACAATCGCTTATAGACGATTTTAAAAATTTAAATATTTCGGAAAAGTAAAAATGCAGTTTTATTGTGTTTATCAATACCTATCGAAATGTAGAAGACATTTTTCAAATCGGACCATTCGTTAAAAAGTTATGCGTGATTAAAGTTTCTATCTCCATCTCCCTCGCACTCCCTTTACCTGAGTAACGGGTATCTGATAGTCTGGGCACCCGACTATAGCGTTCTCTCTTGTTTTTATTTTTCGATTTTTCCATGGGAGCTAATTGATATAGATGGCCGATTTTAATTTAATTAAAACCGTAATTTCATAGTATTTAAATATCACCTAATCCCAAAAAAAAAAAAAAATAAAAGCAACAAAGTTATACATAAAAAAATTTTTTTTTCCGATTGTTCCTATGGAAGTTTCATGATATAGTCGCCCGATCCGGCTCGTTTCGACTTATATACTACCTGCAATAGAAAGACAACTTTTGGGAAAGTTTCAAGAAGATAGCTTGGAAATGGAAGTTTTATATCATCCAGAGAACGGATTTATTGTCCATACTAAAAAGTATAATTTATTTTAATTAATAACTAGTATCTTACATGCAAAATCCTTTTTTTTAACTTTCTGATTAGATAGTTGCAAAAAAATTCTAAAAACCTATTTCTAAATTGTTTTTATCAATTAATTGATGAGTAACCCAGTTGCAAAAGGTATTGTATATTCATAGATACCATAACCTAGTCTCAAGCATCAAGCTGATGCTCTCTATTGGGAATGTATCGCTCAATACTTTCAGGACTCCACAACTATCAAATCTAAACAAATTCCCAGAATACAACACTTTAACTGAATTGAAAAAGAAAGAACAATAAAACATAGAATAACCTTGCGCTAAGTTGACTTACCCTCTTCCCCATCCACGCTGCACAACGGACTGACGTCGATCAAGTTTTCCGCCGTACATCCCACCCAAAGCTGCCGCTGGGCATTGTAGTTGGGCACACAGCCCGGTACATCTCGTCGATTCCTCGTGGCTACAAATCCCACGCTCGTATCGCTGCTGTTGACCTTTTCCAGGACCAACGCCTGCTGCTCCTGCGGATCCTTGGGTGCGTTGCGTCGACTGCGAACTGGCAGGCCTCGGGTATTGGCATGCCAGGAGCCGCGGTCCATGCGCTCCGCGTTCCGAAAACTCAGCGAACTGTGTCTGTAACCACGGAAATAGATTGAGAAATGCCAGAGGTGGCGGCCATGAAGCGTACGTACCCCTTATGCCCGAAATTTCCGGAGTCAGTGCCCTCGTGGTGATGATGTCCGTGGCCCAGATGCGACTTGCCATTGTGGTTGCGCTTGTGGCGCGTGGCCAGATACGGCGGTCCGATGGCGCCTCGTAGCGTGTAGATGCCCTCCATGGGACAAATGGCCAGATCCGGGTTGCTGGCTAAAAAGCGACATAAACAAAAGTTTGACAAGACTCGCGGAGGAGGTAGGTCGGTTCAGTTTACCCAGCAAGGTAATGTAGGCCATCTTGTTGATGTCAAAGTGATCCGGTGCACAGGCGTCCTCCAGGCGAATGGCCGGCTTGCCCGTTTGTATCTCGATGACGAACGTGTCCCGACGGTAGAACATCATGCACATGAATCCCGATTGGCTGCGGGCGCGAAAGGGGAGCGGACATTGAATGCGAGGGGATGGTATTTTCAATTTGGGGCCACTTACCACCCGGTGGTGTAGTGCACCACGGCCATCATTTCGGTCGGGGTCTGTTTATTTATTTGCTCACAGAGCGCACGTGTCTCCATATAGCCGTTGGGCTTAATAATGTGCACGGACCCGTCGCTGCAAAATGAAAACGGTTGTGTTCAGGCTCCGTTTCGGCTGACAACTTGGCCGCAGGCCTGATTGCTACTCACTTGGAATGATAATTGTAGACGGCATTGCCCATAAGGGCATGCCAGTGGCGCGGACCCTTGAACCAGGCCGGGAAGTCGCAGCGCTCGGCGACGGGGGGTTTTCGCAGTGACATGATACGTGAGCCAACCTGTGGGCGGGAGTTAGTTGGATTAGGGGTTGGGTGTGGCCAGGCAGCACTCAAATAAAACGATGGTAAGAGGAGCACACGAAATTTTTATTGATCTTCATGGCAGAGCCATTGGGGTATATGAGCTGCTCTTTGCATACAAGATTTATATCTACTTGAATGCAGGAAAAACAAAAGATTTATTTGTGAACTTTTATTTCTTGCATTATATTTTGCTAGCTAAACTTTCTCGAACATAGAGATTGCTGAAAATGTACACTCTATTAAAATCCCATTTAGAAGAAAATCAGTTTTACAATCAGGGACAAACATTTTTCTGAGTGCAGCTAAGTGAAAATGACAGATAAACGGGGTGGGGCTCTGGAGCTGGGGCTGAGGCTTCGAAAATGCTTACCTCGGCACTGTCTAAGCCATTGCAAGTGGCGTCGCCGGATTGGGCCAGCTTATATTCGGCATCCTTCGAGCTGAGCATGCTGGGGCCGCCTGCAAAGGGTACGAATGTACGGGTATTAGAGCCCAAACAAAAGTTCATCCTGTTTGCCCAGAAGCTGGCTGCTGCTTACCCATCAGCGAGGAGATTTTCTCGTAGACAAAGCAGCGATAGCGCTCCTCGTTCGAAATGGCGTGATGGTGAGAGACCAGGCCGACCAAGTAGCGTGAGTTGCCATCCTTCCAGGTTGCCAGGCACGTCAGTTCCTCGACTGCAGCCGGAGCACCGAAAAGGAAGGAAGGAAGGATGTTCGTCTTGAGATCCGGCCATACAGGCAACGCCAGGCCAGGCAAGGCGATGAGTCATTGTCACCGGCGAGACTTACCCGTACTCTCGGTGCCCTGGACATCGGGACAGGCCTGGAAGCTCAACAGGAGGCGGCTCTCCTCCGTGCAGCTCTCAATGTTGGACACCGGCGACTTGCACTCCCCGTGGCCCCGGTTATACGTGAAGATGAAGGGTCCTGCGGGCGAAAGGGTATAGGTTTTAGGGTAAAGTATACCCCTGCGTCCCTGAACTGCTTCTAGTTCGTTTCTACTCACCCTTAAGCGGGCACTTGACCGGTTCGGCGCTCTCCCGGAAAAGCGAGTAAAGCAGGGCATCGCCCGGAATCTGGTCGCAGAGATTCTGTAAAGTCTCACGGCCCTTGCAAAAGTCTGGGGGACATGATTATTTTAAAAGCACAAATAAAAATTCAATTAATGCAAATCGCAAATTAGGTGGTCGTTGAACACAGAACACACAGAAGGAGGAAAAATAGTAGAAGTAGTGGTAGTAGTAGCAGTATTAGTAGTAGAAAGTTGTAAGGTTTAGTGGGAGCAGAGTAGGTGGTAAGTTGTAAACTGTACTAAGAATAGCAAAACATTAAAGTAAGGGCATGGTTGAAAGGAAATCAAATCTACAAAGGTGTAGGGATGTGAAAAATATGTTTTATATCTTTTTTTTTTGTTCAACTTTTGTTGAGTGCCGCACTGGAAGCTGCGCGGCTGATGGGAATTCTGCTCCGTCAGGGCCATCGCCAAGCACGCCATTTAAATTGCACAGAAATTTGTTTAATTAAGTGGCCGCTGATGCTGATGGTCCGGGAGAAAATTGCGCACATATATGACGAAATGGAGCTTTAAATCAGCAGAAATGTCGCAAACCGAGCGCTGCGAGTTGCTTGCTGCGTGCAAAGGCAAAAGCAAAAGGCAAGTTGCCACCGCGGTCATGCCCCCAGTTTCGAGCTTCAAGTGCGGCACAGAGTGGAGAAACAACAACAATTTCTGAGGAAATGTGTAAAAAGCAGCGGTAAGTACAATACATAAGTAAGATAAGTATGTAAGTTCCAGAAAAACAAAAAAGCAAACAAACCGAAGCCGGTAAGGAACAACAAACCAAAGACTTATGACGTTCACAGAAATAACTTAAAGACAAGAGTTTTTCATTTTCAGCGGCGCTTCCTTGGGCTGTGGAATTGCACTGCCCAACTTCTGTATTTTAAACTCAACTGAAAGGCACGACACGTTCAAAAAAAATAACCAAAAAGCAAAAACACACACTTGGTTCATCTTGTTCTCCCGCCTCTGAAACCAAAAGCAAGGATCTGGATTGTAAGTCGGATTGGATGGGGTTGGGGGGTTTTGGGAAATGGGAAATGGGCGGAGAAACAGAGGCGGTTAAGGTTGTAAAATAATGTTAGTGCCTGGTAGGGCCGTATATAGGGTATTTGTTGCTAGAGCAAGCATAACATTTGAAATAACTAAAAAATAACAACAAACATTTACTCATGATGAATAAATTGGGTAATCGGTAGTTTCTGGTTTTATGGCAAACGCGAGAGATATATATGTGGCATATATATGTACTTTTGGTAAAGGGTCCTCTCTTTTTTCATTTTCTTTTTTTTTTAACTGGTAAGATGTGTAGACTTGTTGTAAAAGTTAATTGTAACTAAAATCCGTTTCGTATAAGTATACACTAACAGATACAGATATGGGCATAATATATACAAAAACACATTCAGGCATTGGTCTCAACAGTACAACATGTTTACAGCTAAAAAGGCACACAACAAACGGTTTCGTACATATTTGGTTTTTGTTTAACTTTTCTTTCAACAAATTGAATTGTTTCAGTTTGTTCTTTAGCAATACACAGACTACGGCAAGTAACTCAAAAACAGGCACACGCAGAGTCGCAAAAAGAGGTAACAAATTATGGGAAAAATACCAATTATGTGTGTGTTGTGGTGTAAAAAGCCGGGATATGCAGGATACACACGGGTGTAATCGACTGTATGGGGTTGAGTTTTCGAGACAGGCCTTGTGGCGTTTTTGAGTAATGATTGTAATTAAGTAGCAACTACACTTTATGAGCTATACAAGGCACAAAAGAAAGGTGTAGGGTGGGCGTGGCAGTGTCTGGGTGTGTGAGTGTCGTGTCTCTGTGTGTGGGTGTCGGATGTTTTTCATATTACTTTTTTAGTTGGAGTATGTGTGCGTGTAATGGTCAAATACTACGGAGAAGCGTTTGTAGCATATATATGCGAGTATATCATGACAAGGCAAAAAACGACATTACAGACATGAAAAAACGTAAGAAAAAAATGGAAAATAAATTATAATACTTTGCAGTTGGTTTTCGGTATTCTTTTTACAATTAATTTTTTTTTATTTTGTTTTTTTTTTTTTTTTTTGGTTTTGTGGTCGGACCGACCGTTAAGCGTAGAGTTATATTAGATAGCCGGACTAAATTACAGTAGAGCAGTGGCCCAAAACATTCTAACGCACACGCACAACGAACAACACTTAGAACGAACGCAATGATAAATGAGAGACACACACAGCTAGAAAGAAGAAGGAACAAAGGATTGAACCAACTAACGAACGAACGAACAAACGACACAATCGTAACTTATGAGTAACCGAGAGCAGAAATTGTTGAGTTTCATGTTAAAATTACATTAATTAAATTACACACATGTATGTACAGAACGGAGGGAAAACTGAAAACTGAATAGAAACTAATTAAACAGCAACAAAGCAACTAAAGAAACCAAAAACAACCGATAAGAAACAGAACTCAAAAGGACACAAACACGGACACACAGAAAAGGAAAGAACAACACAGAATGGTGAACCCATAGAGCAAATAGTAGTACGAATAGTAGTAGTAGGGTAGTAGTAAGGTAAAGTAGTAGTAGGTTGTTAGGTTAGGTAGAATGTAGTAAGAAGAAAGTACAATAAGTAATTGATAAATGAGACAATTATACTAGCGGTCACCGGGCAGCCCATCCCAACATTTCATCATCATATACAAATATGTACTCGATATATATTCGTGGCTAAATATATATCACTTTTCTTTCATTTTTGGTTGTGGTTCGTATTTTTTTTCTCATAGGCATGTGCAAAGGAGCACAAAATTTTGCTGAAATCCTTGTTTCTTGTTTTTGACATTCACGAAATTGAATTAGAAAACAAAGTATGACAGAGAGTAGGTAAATGTATTGAGCGCATGGCTTTCTATACAGATGTGTCTCGAGTTCGCTTTCGTAGGCTCTATGGAAACAAATGATTTTTCCTGTTTTTAATCCTTTTTATTAAAGCGAAAACGGAAATCAAAAGCGGGAGTTGTGAGGGATTGTGGTGGGGATATCGGGTGCGGTTGGGTGCATTTTGGGGATCGGACAACTGAAAGAAACTTAACAAACCGTTAAATGAAATTCGAAAGGCATTCTTTGAAATGGAATGGGCGTTTGGGTTGTACGATTTCCAAGAGCTTGGCAGACTTGATCTGATTAAGAAAAACAAGGCAAAGAATTATTTCGAAAACATTATTAACCATAATAAGGAGATTTACAAACCGTTCGCTCGGATCACAATCGAATTTTAAGTTATAAGTGAGGAAATAATGGTAAACTTAGAGTTATGGGGAATATATTACAAGTGTGTTTATGTACATATCTTCATGCACCGCTACCAATCTTGGAAATCCTACTTTTAGCTTCGTCACAAGCCGAAGCTTCTGATTTGGGTTTATCTTTATTTTGTTAGGTTTAGTTTCGCTCGCTCATGGTTTTACTGTACAAAGTTGATGATGATTTTTTGTTAGCAGTGGATTAATATAAACATTAATAATCATAATCATGTACAAATACAAAGAGTTATATATAATATTCAAAAAACAAAATCAAAGCGTCTCAATTGGTGACAACGAACAGTATCTCAAAAGTAAACAGAAAATGAAATCAATCAGTAGTAAATATGTATGTAAGTATGTATGTACCAACAAACAAACACAATTAAATATCTGTACAAGAGAATATATGGAATTTGGACCTTTATTTACAGCGTTGTGTGTTATTGTCATTGTTCATATTCACATTTATACAACTGTCGTTTACGTTGAGGTTGTTGCTTCTGCCTCAGATTCTGCTGATGGTGATTATTTTATGTGGCTACGAGTATTATTGTTTGCAGTTCTGTCGAATTTAGCTTTAATGCAGGAGGCTATGGTTTTGGTATGCAGCTCTCTACACTCCCCAGTAATTCGGCAAGGGGCTCAAGGAGGCTAGACACGCAAAGATAAGTGAGCCGAGCATAAAAATAATAAATAAGTATCAACAAAACACAGAACCTAACCGTAACCGTAACAAAACAAGGCCTACAAATTAAGACGAATGGGGTTTATGGCACGAATTGTATGCGCATACAATACATATAAACGTGTATCACGAAATTGACAATGGTACCGTGGCGGATGGCAAATAACCGGGCCAAAATGGAACCGACCACGACGGTACGGATCTGAATGGAGCGACAACAAATTAATAGAACAAACGGGCACCGACGACAACCAAAACGGGCAAAAAATGAATGAGCACATAAAATATTGCATAAATAAATGAAATGAATTGAAATGAAAATGGCAATGTGAAAATAAATGTATGAGAGTGTGTGCCCGAGAACACGCAAAAACAACAATTGGCAACACACCGTGTTTGGCCAGGAGCGTTGGTAGATTTTTCGGGGCCAGGACCCGTGGAAAACACTCGAAATTGGTTGACACCCCGGGCGCCTGACGCCACTGAATCGCCCCGGAATCGGAATCCGGCTCTGTTCCCGGGTGTCCCTAGGTAAATAAGTTTTTATGCTCGGTATTTGGTATTCGCGCTGTACATATATATATTTATATATGTATATATATATAGGCGGCGAAAACTGTACCAACTCACGCAGGGCTGGCTGCTCTCCTCCAGCCCCAAAAAAGGCGGAAAACGAAAGAAAAGTGGGCACATGAAAATGCCAAAAACTATATAAAATAAAATAAAACTCGGTGTCGGACTAGGTTCGGGGTTGAGTTGGGTTGGTTTGGGTTTCTGCGCCTCCTGGCCGGGCCAACAAATTACCCAGTCAACGTCCAGGTGGAAACTCCCACCCCTCTTTCCCCACCCACACCCACACGCACACCCACACACAACCCATGGAATGGCAATGCCCTGTTATGTGTGCGTGTTGTTATTGTTGATGATTTTCCTTCTTTTTTGCTTGGTGGCTGGCATAAAAGGCATGGCAAACATTTTTACCGACATTTGATTAAATTTAAATATCCTTGCACCGAAATTGGCGAAAGCATGTCCTGTTATGTTGTAACACCAAATAATATAAAGGAAATTATGAGGGCGCAAAGATTGCGAATACACGCTAAACGTCCAAAAAGATGAACTCATAATAAAATGCCCAAAAAAACTGGGGGAGACTGCAAAAAATTATCGTAGAATATTTCCCCAAAAAAAACGAAAACTCAAGAAGCAATGGGGGAGCAACCTCCGGAAAACGGCAAGTGCTTGGATGCCGTAGTTTTGCTTAATTATTTAAATTATTTTTATATACCGCCGCCTACGCTTTTGCGCTGCAATTAAAACGCTGCGGCCTGGCCTTCATTGAGTGCCCATCACCCCAAACTAGGCTTTATTTTTTATTCCCAGGGTTTTTCGCTTTTTGCAGGTGGAGTGGAAGGTAGCTGGAAGTGAAATTGGTATGCAAATGCTGGCTGGCAGCCGGTCACAGGCTACACAAAATGTCTGGCTAAAAGCGCTCGCAAAATAAAAAGCGGTAAACATAATTAAGGGGGCAGTGGAGTTGGGGGTTGGGGGGCGTGCAGGTCGAGTGGCTAGTGATACTATCGTACTACCGTGTGTAGTTTGTACTCGAAAATGCAATTTAAATGGCAGTTAGCAAACGCCCTGAAGTATGCAATTGCTTTTGATGGCTCGCATTGGATTATCATTGATGCCAATGAATCGAAGGTTTCAGGAATCGGGCAGCCGGCTCGTTCATTTGATTGGCAGCTCGCTTACACGCACTTTGCTACCAGTACACATTCACGGTCAAAAAATTAGGCCCGTTACCTTGACATGAATTTCTTTTCAAATATTCAAAATCCCCTGACCGTCGCAGGTTCACAAAGTAAATTAATTAAGTAAGTAATTATTGAAAAAAACTTTTCTAATATTTGTATATTTCCAAAACTTGAAATTTTTGAAACTATGTTGAACATTTAAAAACAATTCAATGCCTTCATAACTAAAACTTATATTAATGCCAGATGTTCGTTTGAGTAATATAAATAAAAAGGTTGTCGAGTTGGCACAGAATTCTCTTTATTTTTAAAATTGTTGTCCCTGTGTCCCTATTATTATGACCGTGAGTACGTATTCGCATGTGTCTGTGGAAAACCTTGCATATCCTTTGATGCCCGACACAAGTGAAAACGACACTACATTAGCCTTATAGCAATTAACAAGGCTTTTCCTGCTAATCCCATATGTACAAGTTTTCAGTAATTGAAACTGTCGACTGTCTAAGCCCAATTACAGTCTGCCATGCCAGAATACATTGTTTCCTTGTGTGTATGCCGGCCATAAAAATGACTGAAATTGTCGGAATTGAAAGCAACTTTATAATGCCTTTGGTGAAAATCTCAATTTAAAGCGCATTAAAATGGCCAAAACGTAAAGGATGAGCCCTTACACTGTTTTCAGCACCTGGGGGCTTGCTCTTTTATCCAAAACTGAAATTTAATATCGTGTTCGTGTGCGCGCTTGTGTGACAATCTAAACAAATAATGATTTAATAAAGAACAAGCACACACGCACGCAATTTCATTGTACTATTGATACCATTGTTTTACGGTCTGCTAATCAAAACCAATTCGACCCCGCCCCCACCATCAACGGCGCACCTGAATTATAAATGAGACCTAAAACTCTCGTTTAATATTTAAACAAAATCAAATCAAGGAAAAACGGAAGGCAGGCAGGCAACACGAGGCAGCCAAGACAGCCAGTCAGCCAGTCAAACAGACTGTCAGACAGTCGGACTCGAGCTCCAACTCGGAAATATCAAGTGGAAAATATCAAATTGTGAGGCCAGGACCCGATGGGTGATGGGTGGTGGCAGGAGTGGGCGTGGCGTTTTTCAAATGCGAAGCCAACTGTCTGACTGCGCTCTGGGCCAAGAGCTCGCCACTTAAACTAATTTGATTTCTATTGAGGCAAACAAATAATAAATAATGAATTTACATTTCTATGCGTGTCCGGGTGGATTGCGTTGCCATGACGGATCTGAATCCGGCTGGAGGAGAGGTTAAGTGAGCATGTAAGAAGGTCGAGCGGCGGTGCAACGAGACTAATTGTGTGCCGAGCCACTCGGCTATTTTTGCTTGTAATTAGGTGCACTGGGAGCTCGCTACCTGATTAAGGACTAAGCGGGTTGCAGCCATTAACGACGAGTTTTGGATGCGAATAAAATGTTTGCGGGCGGAATACTTTTGGATAATTGCTACAAGTGCTCCGTGTCCCTTCGCAACGAAGTGAAAACACTCCGACACTCGGTGTCAAGTTTCCAATTTCCATTTTCGACCTATAAATAAATCATGGGCCCAGCAAGAAAAGTAAGTGGGTTGTAAATGTGATGCCAGATAAAGCGAAAAAATAGAATGAACAAACTTAGGCAATAATTCTTCGACTTCTCGCCAAAGTACTGGAACTTATTGGAAATTCAATACACTCCTCTGCCGTCAAAGATTTGAATAGGTTTCGGAAAACTGGTTCAAGACTTCAATACTCAATACTCGTACCTCTGTTTCGGTTTCTGCTGGATGCTCGTCGTGTCCGGAGTGCTGGTCTTTGGGTATTGTCATGATTGGAGGTGAGATTTATTTACAAATGAGTGGATGGGTCGCATCTCTGGGGTCGCAACTAAATACAAGTTTGTTTTGTAAATACAAATGTGTGGGTGCTCATTTGGGGTTCGGTTTGCTTGTTTGCTATACAGAACTATACAAATGGGAACAAACGCGAAACGAACTGTACAAAAACTTAGCTGCGGCTGTTAAAAATGTACAAATTTCAAATATGCAAATTTCAAAACCAAAATCCAATCAAATTTCTCATGTGTGTGCACACCTCTGTTTGTTATTATTCATCTCTCGATATGTGAAGCAAAAACACACTGGCACACACTCTCGCACACGTATTTTAACTTTGAATTGCTCTAAATTGATTTGTAGTTGTAGTTTTAGTTTGGGTTTTAGTTTTGGTTTTGGTTTTTAGGTTTGGAAAGATCTGTTGCTGTTGTTGGAGTAGTTGAAAATGTTGAAGTAAGGAAAGTATACATATCATATAAATATTAAATAGAGTTTGCAAATATATATGCGTATATATTTAGATATATTTAAATGTTTGGTAATAAAAATAGGTATGGAACAAACAATTTGATTTTTCAGTCTCATGTTCCGTTTTTTACTTTTATATATTTACACAATTGGTTTTTTGCTTGAATTTGTTAATTATTTACATTAAAGGTAAACCGATAAATGCACAAAACCGAAGAAAAACGAAACAAAAAAAGAGGTAAACAAAAGTTCTTAACTAAAACTGGTTATAGTTTCCTGTTTTGATTATTTTCTTCTCTTGATTCGATTGTGGGGGTTGCCTTTTTGTTCCGACTCAATATGATTTGGAATTAGAATTAAAGATTGCTCGCTGTTTTCTTTTGTCTAGATGGTATTGTATTTTGAATCTACTGAGTAGACTTAATTGTTGTTTTCGCCTCAGCTTCGGTTTCAGTTTGGCTTTAATTGGTTGCTCTGTTGGGAGGGGTTAATCTGCTAATCCGCTAATACGCTTGAAAATCGCAACTAAGTAGCTTAATTGGATTGACACTAACTCTAGGTATTGGGTAATATTAATAGTGGTACGAGTAGTTTAGTTTTAACTTTTCGGGATAAATTGCAACGTGTGTATGTTGAGGAAATATACAATTCATTTTGGTTTTGTTATCGGTTTTCTAGGTGGTTATATATATATTTTTTGTGGTTAGATTTGTACTTCTTGTTGATTGATAGATTGAGTTATTATTGGTTGTTGATTGATTGGTTGATTGCTTGATTAAAGTGAGAGTGAGTTCGAGATATACAGAGAGAGAGGTAGAGAGAGGACCCTTGCCATGACAAACGTAAACAAAGTAGAGTTATTTTTATTCATTTCGTATGCAGAGTATTTGTTGTTTGAGACTATTTACAAGTTTGGTTTGGTTTGGTTTCGTTTCTTTTTTTTTTGGTTTTGTTTTGTATAATTAACCAAAGGTTGCATTAAAAATTAAACAAGAACTGAAACCAAAACCAAAGAAAGTTCGTATAAAATGGAAACGAATAAAAACCGAATAGAACTTATCAGAAATACCGAAAAATTAATTCAAAATCCTGCTTTTGTTTTGTGTGTTTTTTAAAAAAGAGCTAAAAAATTGAGAACGTGTTATTTTTCTGCTTTTCAGTTGGTCATTGGACAGAACGAAAAACTTTTGTATTCTCGTTTTGAGTGAAATGAAAATAGCGCATAAATGATAAGGTTAGGTTAGTCATGTTGGATAACTAAGGGAGCATTTCGAAATATGTAATAATAGGTTAAAATGATAACAGAAAACTGGTATTTTGAGATAGCGAGTTAGAAGATAGAGTCTTTGTATTTTCTTTTTAGTTTGCTTGCTTTGCTTATAACTTATTTTAGAGAGAGATATAGATATAGAGAAAAATATAAAGTTAATGCTTACAATCATTCATATCGTCATTGGATCTCATTATGTACTGATCCGATGAAGATAGTCTTGAATGCCCGTTCGTATTGGGATGAGCTCCCCCCCTATGATCACTTTGTTTATTAGAGCTACGCATCGCCAGTGCAGATGGGTTCGACTGATGCATATACATACTATCACCTTCGCACTCACTTTCTTTATATTGGAGCACATTTTTATGCTTCTCATAGATAACCAGGCAACGATGACATCCTTTCCTAAAAAAGTTTTTGGTTGCAACGAAAAGTTTGTATTTGGTAGTTGGTATATGGTTTTGCTTGTATATGGTATAATGGTTATGTGGTACAATATTCATGTTTCTTGATTGGTATTTCTTGGTTCGGTGGTGCGGGATGTGTTGGCTTGTTTTCGGGTTCTTGGCGAAATCGACAAATAAAATGGTTGGTAAACTAAGGCTTAGACTTTGACCGGGCATTCTAAAAGTCCCTCCATGTGTTTGTGTGAATGTTATCGGAAACGAATATATCTCATGTATATATTACTAGGTGCAAAACAAGGAAAATTACACTGCGGCGTTACCCAATCGCCTTCTTCAAATTACTTTCAATAAACATGTTATGATCCCAGAAATGTGACCCAATATCGAAACTGGGAAATACTTCAAGAAAGAGGTACATATTCTAACTTAGTGTTTTGACTTTGTCCAGGCTTTTTATTTGATATTCAATTGAAAAGCGATTACTAAGTTGATGTTATATTTTGAGTAGAAGTAATTAAATGATCATCAAAAGAAACTCAAAGGACGTACACTTAATAACGCAAGAAACTCACAAAATATATGTTATTGAAAAGTGATGTAATAATATTTTGAATACATATTTATTCGTATAGATAAGTAGAAAACGTTTCAAAATAAACAGTTCCATCTTGGGTTTTGTGTTTTTTGTGTTGTTGGTCAAAATGTAGGGGTTCTGTTAGTTTCCTAGCTGGTAAGATAGTTGATGGGGCTCGGTTTTGTTTCGATATGTTTACGATATTAATTGGTATACGACAAAAAATTGTACAGAACTAAATGAATGGAAGCCGGAGGAGAGGGCGAGGCAAAAAGTGAATTAAATATGAATACAGTCCACGCCTTCGCCTCCAGCAGCACAGCAAAAAGGCCAATACTATTTAAAGAGTAAAAGTAAGGCATCGGAAAAATCAAAAAACATTTTCACATTTCAGCTACAACGGAAAATCTTAGCTTACGGATAGGATTATTCATAGGTTTATTAAATATTTATAAGCATAAACATGGCAAAACACAAAATTCAAAATAAACTCGATTTGGGTAACTTAATGCTTCGTTTTTTTGTGGGTACGTCTTATTTTGTTGGCATTAAGAAAGGCAGCTTAAAAGGGTTTTAATTGTTTTTCACATTGCTCTTTACGACTAAAAAACATTCATACGAAAGAAAACAAAAGAGAAATTCCAGGCCAAAGCAAAAGAAATGGCATGGAAGGGCAGTACAAAAAGCAATTTTCCTTTAAATGTCTTTGGTTTTCGTTTCGTTTAAATTGAAAAATCATTGGGAAAATGGGCAGCAACAAACGCAGCTGCTAAATAGGATAAATGGTTGAGTAACACAGATACAGAGAAGTCAAAAAGGCAGTTTTCTAAATTAAAAACACAATACGTGGGTCCGTAAAAGTTTGTTTTAGATTTGAGCTCTGGCTCAGTAGCAATACTGAATGGGTACACAAACACAAGCGCGGATACATCTATCGGGCGATATACATATAGGGACACAGAGATAGAAGGGGACTGGGTGGTTTTGGTCTTGGTACATGACTGGCTCTTGTCAAACATCCGAATTACGAGCATCGCGCTGCCTCCAAGAAAGTGCCCTGCACACGGAGGAGATGGAGTGCGGAGGACATGGCGGCATGGTGCGGCAAACAGACTCGCCTCAAACCCGTTTCAAAGGCAAAAGTTAAGAGCAGCAGCTGGCAGACAGCGGCAACATCAACAACAACAGCGGCGGCGACAACGTTAGCGATAACGTTGACGACAGGTTTGACTGCCTGTGTAAGGGAAGCAATACATGGAGAAAAAACCAGACAATACATTTACATTTATACAAGCGAATTTGAGAATTTGGATTGCCTATAACTGCCAGATATTAGATTTATTGATAATATTTGTTCAATATTTTGAAATTATTACTAATATTTTTTAAATATTTTAAAATAATTATTTTAAAAAAAATATTAAATTTATTATGAGTGAACCATTCTTTAGGAGCAACTTCATTAAACCTTTTGTAAGGTACAAGCTGGTTATTAACTTTGAACTACATAATTTCTTTAATAATAAAAAGGGACAAATTATAAAATCAATTTGCTATCTATTGTGTTACATTCTTGACCTCTGAAATAGTAATGGTCATGTCTGATCAGGAAAGAAATATAAAAAAATTAAGCTTGTCGATGTATATGTATATGTATATTTATTAGGTCTTTAAACATCCGTAAAATGCATGAGTCATAAAATAATTTAATTATCCTAAGAATGCAAGGATTATAAAAACATTCGGATCATTTCTCTATTTTCTAATACATTTAAATGTATGCACTTGATAAAAAGAACGAACTCCCACTTGGCTGATAGAAAATTGGATCATAAATAAAAAAATAAAAACAATTTAAGCCTTTAACCCTTTAGTTTATCTTTTGAGAGTCCTGTGGTGTTTTATAAATTAAAAGTGCTACTTGCAAGCTGCTATTTTCTCTCCGTGTCCGTTAGTTATACGATGTCGATGACGATGTCGCTCACCCCTGCCTGTTGTCTTTGGCCAGCACTCTACTCACTCCGCCGTGCTGACTGGCTTCTTTTTAATGAGGTTAGTGCTGCATTTTCCCGCCCGTGCGGAGGGTCCTCAGCCTTACCTTAACACATTTTATCGAGCACACACCTTCCAAAGTCAGAAATGAAAACTTATTCAATTATAGGCACTCTTCGACAAGGAAACCAACACAAAAAATATATGTATGTGGGGAAAAAGTAAACCAGAACATCTCATTTTCCTCGGCCTGCGCCAAAAACGTACGAGTATTTCGCCAGCCAATGGATCGAGTATCGGGTTGAGATGTTAGCATATTGTTAGCGGGCGGAGCGGGACCCTCGGCCCCAAAAAGGGACAGGGTCCCGGCCGGAGAGATGGTACTTACTCGTCGACAATCAGATATTTGTTACCATCGGAGGCCGCACACCTTCCGCGATAGCTGAATTGGGAGCCCTTGATGTGTATGGATTGCTGATAGCCGGACAGGAACCAGGAGCCCTCCCATCGTGCCGGAAACGTGCAATTTGAGGGCGCTGAAAGCCAAAATACACAGTAATAATTTATTAATAAACGACTTAACCATTAATGCATTAAGATATTATATTCCAATTGCCTCCCCGTGGACTGCAGATGGTTGATGTGACCTCAATTGCGTTCATTGTTCATTTAAGAGCCGTATAAAAGAGCAACCGCAATCTTTTCCAATGAAGTGCGTTTGCAGGCACATTTATTTAAACACACAAACGCAAAAGCACTTGTTTATTGATAAATTTAGATTTAGGCTGGCCACTTTCTTCGGCTGCTCTTCTAATTGTATTGTCAAGTTTTCGGTGCAAAGATTTGTGGCTTTTTAATTTGTAAATTGTTTCAATTATTATTATGATTGTATTTAAGTGCGTGCGCATAAGGGGCCGCAAATTTACGACCCGCCATCAGGAGTGGGATATGCCATTAGGGTAGGGGTAGGGTATCCGTTTAGGGGAGGGCAGGCGCATAAATAAGTTGAACAAGCCAGGCAACCAAAAACTGCTTGTAATAATAATAATGTCACACACAGATACCCGCGAACACACTCGCAGCAAAACTACCGAAATGGCAATTGTGAATATTAAAAAAAGGAAAAGAACGGAACAGAGCAGAGAAATGGGAAAGGCGAAGCCAAAGTATAGAGAAAGAAACGTAAACGGAAAGTTAGCTAACGGCATGCCACACTCGCACACACAGGCAATAAGTACTATATCCCGTACAATGGGTATAGACCCGCACACAGATACATATAGAAAATGGTAAAACCACCCCCTGAGCCATACATATAGCTTAATGTTTGGGCACGATTGGCAGCAGCAGGGAGTTCGAGATGGGGTAAGGGTGGCGGGCAGAAACCGGAGCGGAGATGGCGATGCCAGTCCTGATGCCGACGGTCGGTGGGTGTGCGATCTGGGAACTGGAAACTCGGAACTGGCAAGTCGCAGATGGAGACAGAGAAGGAGGACGGTCCGAGCTCAGGCTACGCATTCAAATACAGAAAACTCGCAAGGAAAGACGAATGTGCGCACCCGAGCCAGAAACAGAAACAGAACCAAAGGCAAAGAGTCGATGTGCAGACGAAAAAATTCTTAATCATTTCCATTACAAATTGTTTTCTAAATTGTTCTTTAATTAATAAAACGAGTTAAGATTCCTGGCACGTTTTAAGCAGGTACAGAAAACACGTGTTTTGTTTGATCAAAATAATTAAATTTATATTTTAATACGATATATTTTATATTTTTTTTCTGAAAAAAAACTTAGGATTTTATAGGATGGGTAGATTTAAGCTCTTTCCTTTTACCGCTTTTTAATTTTAACTATTGAATCCTTTTTTTTGTTTATCATTACTTTAAATATTTTTTTTGTAATGGAAAATCATTTTACTTATATATGTTACAAACACAGTTTCGTTATTATTGAATGATTTTAAATTAAATATAAATTTAATAAAAACTATTAACAAAAAATACAAATTGGTCATTCTCTGTGTAATAATGGCAGCAACAACTACAACGGCAGCGGCAACACGGTGCCACACTCACACTCGAGCACACACACAGAGCTGTACTAACAGCGATACACATTTTATTTTATTATTCCTTTCCTTTCCTTTCTTTTATTTTACTTGTTCCTTGTTGATTCCATTTTTTTCGCTTTTTGTTTTTACATTTGCGGCAAACAAAAGGTACTCATGCGCAGGATCAGCGCAGCGCTCTGAACTCTGAGCCCCAACTGAGCCGCAGCTCAGACCCCGACTATAGTCGAACATATATAGTCGTGGCCGGAGCCGGAGCCATGGCGTGTGTGTGTCGTCCAATGACTTGTGCTTTTTACGGGCCGCATTCGCTTGGCTGTCATAATGCGGCCCATACGCACAGCGGGCTGCCTGTTGTGTGAAAAGTGTAGCACACTTTGTCGGGCAGCCACCGCCCCGAACGAAACGAAAGTCGGACCCCGGACTCCGCACTCTGCACTCCGGACTCCGGAACCGGGAGCGAACCCGGAACGGAGTACCGAAACCACCCCCCGCCGGCGAATAATTGTTTCGCCAATTTCGAGTACCGTGAATAATTTTCCAACATGATTCAATACTTTTGCCCGAGTGCCGCAGCGAGCATTGTTGCTGCCGCTGATGGCAACACAATCATCGCACGTTGCCCTTCGCCCTTAATTCGCTACCCCTGAAATATGCTGCAGGACAAGCTTAAGCAAATACAAGCTGAAAGCAAATATGCGACTACGACCACGACCGACTGGCAGGCTGGCAGACAGACAAGCGTACAAATGCGTATAGACAGTTGAAATGACGGACGCGAAAGCGGCACGGGGCTTTTCAGATATATTTTCGGTGTGTTTTTCGTTTGGATTAGAGTGGCTCAGAAAGAAACACACAGAGCGGGAAAAAAACATGCAGATGGTGGGAGAAGACTGAAGAAGCTTAGGCAACAACAAAGCGAAATGAAGGGGGAAACAAAATAAAATAAATATGCTCAAAGAGTTGCTCCTCACAATGGATCCCTATAAACTGACAGTAATCAGGTGCATTAATCAAAATAAATCTCGGGAGCTTTGTCAGCTGTACGGAAAAGGTATCTAAGGCGACTTTTCAGACATATACATGTGCTAAACAAGATATACGTATTTGGGAGAGAGTCACAGAATGATAATCTTCCATTTGGGCTGGCCTCTTTATCAAATTTGCTTACTGTTATTATGGTCAAAACAAGTTGATAGGTAAAATTCACTAGGAATATATTCGTATAGTATTCGTATTGGTATATTAAAAGTAATATTATTGGGCTGGGTGTGAGTTTAAACAAATTAATTCAAACAACACTTTTCTGAAGTCTGATTGTTAAAACATTGGATTCGAAACCAATCTATAAAAGTAAAAGCTATTGCTTTGAAATATTGTGTTTGATTCTAAGATGTCTGCGTCAGTCATCATTTTTTCCAAAATTCAATTAAGATTGACAGCGAGAATATTTAACACGATATTAATTATGCACTACTCCGTCATTTGTGGTTCCTGTTATGACAAACAATTTCCTATCGCTAGCAACGTACACTTATCTTATCTACTATGATCTATAATGACAACTTCAACGCGCTAACAACTCCTTAACCCAATTATGTTCCCCACACTTATGGGTGTGCGCAATTTGAAGAGGTCGTTCGTTAGGCGCTTGGGTAGGGGTGTGTTTAAGGGAGCCCGGCTCATCACCGGACCACCCCTATTCCCATTGACTGGCTATACGCACCCCGAACGAACAGACAAACACTTATTCTAGCACATAGCCAAGCTCAAAGAGCATGACGCTTTTGCCTGCGAGACTCATTTGCGTTTTGGGCTTGGGTCTGGATTTTGGACTTTCGTTTCGCAGAGGGACAGCTGTGTTGGCAAAGGCGACGGCGGAGGTGAGGGTGGGGGATTAGGGGCGGGGCGACCGAAATGCTTTTGTCTAACTTGAGTGAATTATGGTCAGCGGTCGGTCGGTGGTCGGCGGTTGCTGGCTGTTTGTTTCGGGCAATTTCCGTACAATTTGCCATTGCATGTTGCTGTTGTCGGAGCGGCTGTTGCTGCTTCTCCACTTGTTGTTTTCATTGTTTTTCATTTTTTTTTGGGAAAATTCGCTCATGGAGAAACAGTTGAAACGCATTATACGAACGCAGAACTGCGGTCACAAACTACTTATGGATTCAATTGAGCATGACCAGAAGAGGGGGTGGCCATGGGTGTGGATGGGGCAGTTTAAGTGGGAGGGATGAACCGCCAGCTGACGCTCTGTTGCGAGTACAAATTATGCCACAAAAATTAAATGAAACTGGGGTTTAAGGAGACCCTGGGTCCCGGGGTCCCTAAGTTGCTGGGGCACTTTCTTGGCCCGCCAAGTGAAATTATAAATTCTTATCATAGCGCTACTTATCGGCGGGGGCTACTCACCATCTTGCCGACCGCCCCAGCCGCTGACGGAAGTGGCCAAAAGAAGCATAAGCAGCGGCCCAAGCCAACTTTTTGTCGACGTCATGGCGCAGCTCCTGCTCCTGCTCCTTGCTGTTTTCGTTGTTGTCCCCGCTGGGATGCTGGATTCGTGGGAGTGCGATTGGGTGTGGGTATTGTTTCCGTTGCCCGGCAGCAGCTGCTGCCACAAGAACATCAGCCACGTAATGCCGGAAAGTTCCGCGGCCTCGCCCCGCCGATCCAGACTAATATCACCGTTATAGTTAAAGCACCTACATTCATCATACTCTTCATCATGCGGCAATGGTGCACCAGTTGTGCCCCTTGCCGTTGTTTTTGTCGTTGTTTGCGAATTGTGCGCGGTGGTCGTCGCTGACTTTCCCGCCCCTGGTGCTCCTTCTATTGTTGCTGGGATAGTGCTGATTGGATTTACCTGGGCAAGCGACGCCGCAGACGCATGACCTGGTCCTTCGCGCAGGATTCGCTCACGTCGCCAGCATCGCTTGCCGCATTCCAAGACGTCGCCTTCCACATCCCCACCAGCAACAGTGGGCATAACTAATTGCGACGTCTGCCGGAGATCGGTGCAACCATGCCCCGCTGCGGCCACGGGTAACTGAATACCCGACAGCAGGAATTTACCAGCCCAGGAGGAGGACATTGTTGCCGCTGCAGGTCCTGTTGTGGTTGTTGCCACTGCTTCTGCTGTTGCTGGTGTCAACGTGGCCGCTGAAGCATGTTTATCATAATTTTTATGTTCCCAGCCGGTCGGACAGCAGCAGCTGCCGTGGCAACTCCCGCTGCCTCGGCTCAAAGTCTGGTTTCGACTCCGACTCCTGGTGCCGGCCGCAGGCACATGCTTACATGGATAGCAGAAAGGCGGTAAATAGATTAACGACGTTGTTCCTGCTCTCGTCTTGGATGTGGACGTGGAGCTGCTGGAGCTGGAGCTCGCTGTCTTCAGTGTCGCCTGCATTGGTTGCTGATGTGGCTCCTGATGCCGCGTGTCCTGTGGGGACAGAGACAAGAGTGGAATATTTTATTATTATAAAGCACAAACATGCAGGCTAAGCCAAGTAAATATGATATAAGGTGGCGGCGAATTTGAATTTAAAATAATGCTTCTCCTTGCCACTCGCATATACAAATAATCCCACAAGATTCATTGTTCGGCCTCCAACACGCACCAAAACAGTTGATCGTAAAAACATATATAAATAAAACTTCCTCAACGACGCATTAAAAAGCAATAAAAATAAATATGGGCTCTGGGAAACCGACACTCCAATCGAAATAAAACTTCCAACGATGCGTAAATCAAAAATCACGCGCTATAAAAAAATTAGACACATATGTATACGCATCGATTTATGTGTGTACCCAAAAACGTCTGCATCGCCCCCGTCGCATTGCCATCGCCAGCATTTCTCCGCTATAATCTTCTCCTGCATTTAGCGCCTCCAGCTAGGGAAAAACTCTACTAAAAAGAAAACCACTTGAGAGATTTTCGAATTCTTGGCATGTGCGTGGAGCGGAATTCACGATCCCGGACCTCATATTAGGGAACTCTTAATTTCCATATCGCATGCAAGCTTTTCAAGCAACAAAAATATTTTTTCCAATTAATGGAAACCTTATTGGTCACATTCTTGGCTAGAAATAATTGTCGGAAATTATATATTGAATTGGAATTAATTTTCGATTAGAAGTCCCATTTCTTACGAAGCGCAACTCTTTTGACAGATTACAATTGAGGAATGTTAATCCATCAATTTTCGTTTCCAAATCATGAATTTATTAGTCCACTTAATTCATTTCAATGAGTCTTGCACACACTTTAGTTTCATTATATTTTAAACAATTTATTGTTATAAATCTAGTAAAAAGATTATAACTACAATGACATACGATAAGTCCATTATTATTACTTAGCATTTGGGAGTAACTTTTACCCTCTTACCTTTATGTACTTTATGCGATGGTTCGAGGAATGAAAAGCTTCTCCCCAGCTTCCACCAAGATTCATCAGGTCATGTGTCAGTTAATATGTCACGAAGGTTCTCTTTAGAAATTCAGCATGCTCGAAAGAATCTAAATCAAAATGGAGGGACTTCCCCGGGACGAGCGCCAAGCCAGCGGACCAGCTCGTGAGGCATAATGCAATTTTGATGTTGTGTAAGCGCTGCTCTTAGCCCATCATCTATGCTAATTAAGTTAATTAAAAAGTACCAGCAAAGTATTTGCACTTGGCCAACTTCACGTCATAATCAAAGAGGAGGCGGCGGCGCATCGAATGGAAAATGAAGCCCAAGTCATGTCAAATGCTCTTAAAAAGCCAGAGCTGCCCCTTCCCCCAGAGATGCTGGATATGAAGATGACGATGACGATGTCGAGGTCGAGGGAAATGGAGGTGGAGTGATGATGCTGCCGCAGATGACTTTGTTGCCATCCACACAGTGGAGTGTCTTTATTTAAAAATGAAGAGAACGGAGACCAAAAAAACGAGTCCAATTATAAGCTTCATCATTAATTTGAATAAAATTAATTCTCCCAAACACACAGGGAATGAAAATGCCACAAAAGAAATGTGCCACAAAAAGAGAAATAAAGAAGGAGGTCGGGGGCGGAGTGACAGCAGACGGTGGCAAATAAAACATTTAGGCGGAATTATAATTTTACTTTGCTTATTTATAATTTACGTTTAAAATGTGAAACACCTGACAGCTAAAGAGAATTTATGTTTGCATGTTTTCCATTAATTTATTTTTCCGAGGCGCACCCCTCCCAAGGAACCTGCCAAGACCCACAATTCCAGCCTGGAACTGCACGAAAATGCACAGCAGGAGGGTGCTCCCGGGGCAGAAGGTTGCAGGAGGAGCCAGAAGACGGGCACATTTCGCTATCACGTTTGTACTATAAAACAGGCCAGCCCAGGCCACACAGCCCAAGCCCAAGCCCCATCCCCAGCCCCAGCCCCGGAGCCGTGCTGATGATGTTGTTGATGACGTGGAGCGCCGCTGCACAGCACCGCCAAAAATGGCAACGGGCAACCCAAGACACTGGTCCCAACCAGAAGGCATAAGCGCAACACTCGGAGAAATTTTTAAGGGATTGAATTGAATACTAATTTATAAGGCAATGTTATCAGTTAGTGGCGCCTAAGAAGTAGAGATGCAGAAAACATCGCCTTTTCGATGTTTTCTGCATCTCTACTAAGAAGGAATTACATATTTAATAATATTGAAAGTGGTCTGGCTTATATTACTGGAACCTAATTACTTAAAAAAAAGAGTTTGTCTAAAAATTTTCCTGTAGCTTTATTATTAGTCCAGGTGATAAAACATCAAGTGATCAAATTGGACCATAGTGAATTATTTCTACAAAATATGTAATGATCCGCCATGGGATTTTTCGAGTGTATCTCTGGCACAGACAAAAAAAAAGGAGACGGGGACGTCTCGACGCAGTGCAAAAACTTGTCAAGTAAATATAAACGAAATGTGTGGCACGGCCGGGTCCGTTTCGTTCCGTTCCGCCTCTACTTGCTTTATTTTATTCCCATTTTATTATTATTTTTACCAGGCCAAAAGACGCAGACGCCGCAGCAGCAGAACACACATAAAAATATTTTTATGCAACATTTTTATGATTTCCGTCTGGCTGCGACAGCGGCATGGGCACAAAGAAACTTCGCCCAGTGACAGAAAGGCACACGGTCCGCTCCGATTCTGTTTCCGATTGCCAGTCCAAGCCATCTCCTTCACCTGGTTTCAATTAAAAGACACTTTTCTTTTATGTGACGGCTTATTTCTCATTACGCTTGCCATGTTCCTTGTCTTTATTTTCATTTCAATCCGGTTCTAGGATGCCGAATTCGGATCGGAGTTAAAATTGGAAGTTGCGACTGGGATTGTACTATGGGCAACCCACTACTTTTGTTGCCCAAAATTAATATCTCGCTCAATTAAAAAGATATCAAACTAAAACTACCATTCTCATACCATCCCTACAAACTGTCAGAAAATTTAAAAAATGAGTATTTATCACTGTTTTAACGAAGTATTAAGCAGTTTCCATAGGGACTGCAAGTTTTTGAATTTGCTCTAACTTTATGATTAAGCAAACGTTTTTTTTCGAAATCAATAAAAAAAAATTATACTTGGAAACATTTATCTGCATGCCAAAAGTAAAATTTCCAAGCACGTGAATTTCATTTGCAACAGCTGATTTAAGAGCTGTTGTCTTAATCGAAGATCTCTTTATCGGAATATTCGGAAAATAACTTCTGTTAAGGTAACTTTCTTAAAAATTATGTTGTTTAAATAGAATTGGCCCCATAGTATGTTAGCCGGATGGTGTTGACGGCCGCTCACAGTCTTCCGCAGGAACGAATGCGAATAAAATGGAATGGATGCGTTCGCTCCCTTGTCTCACTTCATCAATCATTAATTTCGTTTATTTTTAGTGAAAATAATCACTTTGGGCAACATATGTGACCGAGCAGCGTTTCGCATGTGCTTCCGAACGGGAATGGGCTGAGATGGGGTGGATTTCGTCTGGAGGTTGGGCAAAAGCCTGACGAAGAGTCTAGAAGATGCGCATGGTCCAAAAAACACCTCCATGCAATTATCAAATGGACTCCGTACCCTTCGAGCTGGCGTGATGGCCCCTCTTCTTTGGATAGGTTAATGTGTGTGAAATGACTTTATTGGTTTTTCAGGTGGTCCGGCCCGGGTAAATGATGGCCTTGGCTCATGCCACGGTCTATTATGGACACATGTGTCCCGGGTGCTAAGGGTGGACGCTTGGGGAAGTTAAGTGCGACTTAGTTGGATAATATGGCAGACATTCCCACTTGTGCTTTTACAGAGAGTGCTAAGCAATTGATAATATTGGAGTCTAAAATAACTAATCTATGTGGAAATAATGCAGTCTATATTAGTATAATGTTTGTCTCTCCAGTTATTGAAAAAATATTTATTTTCTGAGTTTAGTTTGTCGGTGTCTTCGGAATTTTTCTTAAAGCAGGCCTTATTTACCCTTAAGGGTAAATAAATGGTCGAAATAGCAGGAAGTTTTTAAAAATCATTGACTATTTGATGGTACATTTTAAAAGTCAGGTGTATTTAATTAAATAAAAACTAAAACTTTTATTGGTGCCGAATTAGTTGACCGATAGTTTAGATACAATTTTGTTAACCTTTTTTTTGAGGTTTGAGTTTATCATTATCACTCCTTTAAGAAGTTAGACCGTTTAAAGAGGACTTTGTATATTTGTAATAATTCCAGATGTCTTGGTGCTGACTCGGGCTATTTAAATGCTTGTTAAATTCGGTAAATATAATTATTCTGATTATAATTAGTCTAACCAAATTATTGTTATTTTTGTATAAAATAAATTAGAACACACATTTTGTTAGCTTATGACATTTTAACTAAACGATTATAATTCAAAAATGTCCAAGCCTCACCCAAGTTAATTGGGGCACATAACTTGCAAGTAAGTTTGAGTATATTTATGACACTTTTATCTTTTTATACCCCTGTTTATGTGACACATCTGCCTAGCCGCTTACCCGGCAGCTACCTTTCACAACTTATCGTGAGTTTGTCAACTTTTGCACAATGCTTCCTGTGAAATACGTAAATCCTTATTCACTCCAATGACTAAGAGGCATTTCTTATCTCCCCCAGAGCAACGAACAAAGCAATAAATATAAATAGAGAATTTTCACATCGGGCAAACACACAAACTACACATCCGAAACCCACACGCACTTCGAGGTGAATTAATCAACAACTCCGAAGTTGCGTCCCGGAGTAATTCCCCTAATGCAATACATTTCCGCCGTGCTGCGGGCTGCTATCTGGAAAAACTGTGCATATACATCGGTACCAACATGATTTTTATCTATGTGTCGATAGCATAAATATGACGGCTGGTCAGGAAGAATGGAAAAGGGGCGAGTGCAATTGCAGTGCGCACCTCATTGAACTTTTCAGACAAACACAATTTGTCCGATAAGGAAAAAAAGCGTCTACACGACACCCGCAAAAGGGGCGGCCATCTGGGGGGCGGGGCTGCCGAACGGCGCGCGCACTAATGGCCACCATTAATAATTGAAAAACTGAAACAGTCGAGCATGTGAGCAATGGAAGGATGATGGCGCTACGTGGGGGGTGAGGTGAGAGGTTGGTTCGCCAGTTTTAGGGGTTGGGGTGACAAAAATCTATAACCAAAAAAGTTATGAATAAGCGAGCGAGTGGAGAGCAACGACGGCGAGTCGGTGCACAGAGGAAAAATCACTATAGCAGATAATAGATAACGTAATACACATTTCTCCAATGTTGTGTAAATGCGTTTCTGATTTATGTGGAGATGCTCTTAAATATTTTTTTGAGAAACACATATTTAAAAAAATTTGACAATTAAGAACATGATATTTGTGGAATTTAAAGTGAACGATGAGAAACCCATTGTATCTTTCATCCTCCAAACCTCAAAGCTCATTAAAATTCAAAAAATATTTACTTTACTTAGACTTTATGAATACCTTGCTAATAAGATATGTGTTAAGAGACAAAAATTTAACATTAATAAAAATTTCAGAAAATCTTGTAAATGGAAAAAATATGAATTCAAACAAAATTCCTAAATAAATATGTTTCCCTAAAGTCAGTTTTAATAACAAAATAACATATAACTCTAAAGATTTAAGTTGGAAGTTATTTGCTAGTTTATTAAGTTATAGAGTTTTGGATGCACGTTAATTTGAATGAATCTTCAAAGTTAACTAATCTTCTTGCGTGCAAATTCCGACGTTAATAAAAGTTTCATTTTTTATTGTTAATAAGCTGCCTAAATCAACATACAAACATGAATCTTAAAACCATCAATTATTTTCTAGGAGTACTCGTTCAGTTTGAAAAGCCCTATGACCAATAGATCTAAGAAATAACCAAATTTTTGCTGTGTACAAACCTGTTCTCTGTCTTCGTTGTTGTTGCTGGGGCTGCTGCAGATGTAGTTGTTGTTGTAGTTGTAGTTCATGGCTAGCTGATGAAGCTGCTGCGCTGCAGCAACGCTGACGTCGACGGCGATGTCGCGGCGACAATGTTGGAGCTGCTGCTTCTTCTTGTGCTGGGGCTCTTCTTCTAGCCGTTTTCCTGGTTTTACCCGTTTTTCTTGTTGTCTTAGATGAAAATGCAGCAACAGAGGAAATCGCGTGCAAAACGCAGCCAACAAGCATTGGAAAATGCAAGAATCTTTATCCAAGTTTTGGTGTTTTTTTCTCTTATTTTTTGGGAGTTTCTGCAAGTGACTGGGTGATTTTTCGTTGAATTTTCCGCTGCAGGGCAGCAGAAAGCGCACGAAGCGAACCGAAACTGAGACTGAAACTGCGATGGTCGTGCAAAATCGGGTATCTCAGACGGGGGGTGTTAAAATATTGGAGCAAGGTGTTTCCAAACACACAGCTGCGGCGAGTTTGGCCAATTCGCCGGCGTTCTCTGCGCAAAAGCAAGGCGGCGAAGAGAGGAGAGCGGCGCTACATTTGCATGGTTTTTGTTGTTGCTACTGCCTGCTCCACCACCATTTTCACAGTTAGACTTCGACCGTACTAGTGTTGGGGATCCCTCTCCCACTCTCCTTAAGTCTCCCCCTCTTTCCCTCTCACTCTCTGTGTCAATCGAATTAAAACGAATGCTCTTCGGAGAATAATTGGGGTTTAGATACTTTTCCAGCAGACAAAGTTGTATTTTTTGCACTTCTTATTTATATAAATTAAAACGAATCAATCGAATTACACATACGAAGCACACACATAGCGGTTAATAAGCTGTACACCAACACAGTTTTTCTTTTGCCAGCTTTATTACTTTGGTTTTTCTCTCAATTCGCTAGACAATTGGCATTTTGAACCGATTTTCACTTGACTCTTTGTTTTATTGAATTTTTACAGAGACGCTCTCGCACGCAGAGAGGCTTCTACTTCTTCTTCTGCTGCAATACACACCACCTCCGAGCCAGGGGAAATTGTATCTGTGGGCTGTCTATCTACGCGGCACGCGCGACACGTCTGCTCAGTTCGATTTTCCGAGAGAGAATGTCTCCTTTCGCGGAAAGGCTTTCGGTACGGGACCAACGATTCGTATCTTACAAATGCAGTGTGACCGCAGCGCAGAACGCAATATACCGTATAAAAAATCCAACTGGTTTCATATGCACGATCTAATTGTTATGGCGGGTAATTTAAAAAGTGGTCAAATTTGTCTGTGGTTCTTTTGAAACAAAAATGATCAAAATAAACATATCACTTTTTATCCAAATCTTAAAATTGTATTATAAATTATTTAATTAAACGAATAATTTTAAAAGTATTAAGAAATCGAAGTTTCTCATCTTTTAAAATTTACATATAAAAATAGATTTAAAACAAAAAAATATTTTCACTGAAATCCGAATAGCCTCAATAATATAGTGATTCGCCTCATCATTTTCAGCAACAAAATATTTACTCTACGAATAACGGGGATAAAAAGGCTATCCAAGACCCTGCCGTTGTATACCAATAGTTTATAGCAAACAAAATTCTTCTTTAGAATATTTTTATACCCTAGCAGAGGGTACTATAATTTTGGTCAAAAGTGTGCAACGCAGTGAAGGAGACATCTCCGACCCTATAAAGTATATATACTTGATCAGGATCGCCTCCTGAGTTGATATAAGCATGTCCGTCTGTCCGTCTGTCTGTTTCTACGCGAACTAGTCTCTCAGTTTTAAAGATATCGAATTGAAACTTTGCACACACCCTTCTTTCCTTTGCACGCAGTATATAAGTCGGAACGGCCGGGATCGTCCCACTATATCCAATAGCTGCCATATAACTGAACGATTGGACATGCCATAACTTTGGTGTTTTTAAAGTTAGGAAGTTGGGATTTTTTATGAGTGTTAAGAATGCATCATATGAATAATTTTGGAGAATATAATTTCAGAATATTCTGCAAGGGTATTTCAACTTCGGCTCCGCCCGAAGTTAGCTTTCCTTTCTTGTTTTTTTTCATTTTGTCCTCGCTGGGTCTATTAAAGTTTAGAAAAAGCCCTTCAAAAGATATTTGAATTCAGTTCTTAAGGATATTGATATTTGAATACAATAAAATAATAGAATAATAATAAATACTTGATTGATCATTTTTATTTTTAAATTTGATCTTAAAAGATCGTCGAGCTTCCATGTTTTTTTTTGTAATATTACATTTTTAAACGTTCATATATAAACTTTGACTTGCTGAAGTCTTCTTCCTATCTAGTCTTAAGCATATTTTTTTTCGACTGTTTACTGTCAAATTATGTTATATTTGTTTTCATACATTTGTTACTTTATTGAATATAAAAATGTTTACTTATTCGTAGCATCTTGACGGTTTACTTTGTTTTTGCCAGGCCCCTGTACGCAAACTGAGTCAAAATTCCAGAATTTGACTTTTGGGATAAGACCTGATTGTCAAACAGTTTAAACTTAAGGCCTATTTTCAATTTTCTGATTTCTCAATTGGAACTTTGTCGAGTTAAACCAAAAGTTGTAAAAAGCTGTTTGATGATTAGATCTGATCTCAAATGTCAGAATCTCAAATAACAAATCAGAATTCAAATTTAATTCAAATTAATGTTTCCATTATAAGCTTAGGACTTTCTAAAACATTAATTACGGTCAACTAGATTTAACTTAACAAATAAATATTTCCAAGCAAGCCTTATTTTTGAAGCCACTATTTTTATGCAAACAAATGCGTGCAACAGCTGATTAATATGCCGCACTTAAGGAATTTATGAGAACCATTTCAAGTGGCTCGAAAGCTGAATCAGCTTTCTTGTCATTCAACACTTCTCGGTTTTTGGTTGGAAACCGATTTGTATAAACAAGACCCCACAAAGTTTACACAGGGAATTAGCAGGGCCGTCATTGTGTGCGGTATCAATTTACGAACTGGCCATGCAACAGAAACAACAAAGGGTTGTTGATATCAACGTTCGTTGACCTACTGAGAACCAAGAAACGTATCTGTTTATTAAAAACGTCATTGATGTACTTGTAAAACTGAAAAAATCGGTAAATATTTACAAAAAGCATTGTACATAACTAATAAAAAAAGTTTAAATTTAATGTAAAACAAATAAATATGTTAAGTCCAGTTATACAATTTTTGGTTTGTGTTTTGTTTCTTTAATAAGGTATGGAAACGTCCTAAATTTAAATTAAGTAAGCTTTAATCTCGTCTCAAAAATCAAGGACTTAGGCAGGGTCAACTCTAGACGTTATACTAGGAAATACTGTTTTACTTACATATGTTTCGATTAAAGGCCGAAAATCTCGACGTATTTTTAATGGTGTTGCATTTCTCTTGTTGCCCATTGCAATTTGTTAGGAAAGGTAAGAAATCAATAAGAGAAAATATTTGAGTTGCAATATGCTCACAATCTTAAAAACAACAAAATATGTGCAGTGGTGGAAAAAATAATAGAAGTGACATTTAATTTTGCACTTCAAACCTAATTGCTAAATATGTATAAAAGCTCTAGGCTTAGAACCAACTATACTTGGTGCACTGATAACGGTACTTTATTATGTCGGTTTCGCTTTTATTAGGTTACTGTATTGGTTTGAAAAACACATTCGAAATTTCACCTGAAAAAGGGCAGTTTTTTATTGATTAAAAATCGCGTAATTTATCTATGGGAAAATCCGTAAGTGTTTCTCTGCGTATTTGCGTTCTGAAGATGTGGTCAAAATTGTAAGTGAAAATTTTGAAAATTGTTCGAGTTATGCCGCGTACCAATTCCAAAAACGTGTTTTTGAAGAAACGCGTTCAAAGTTTTGACCGGGCGAGCTCCCGGAGCAATTCGAATTAAGGGTCAAAACTATTTTTTTCGGCCTAATTTTTTTCTCCGCATTTTAGAATAGTTAAATTATTTTTTAAGCCAAAAAACAAACGATTTTTTAAAAATTAGGAACCTATTAAGGTGACTGGAAACAAATATTGAAACCCGATCGATTTTTAACGACATTTTCTTTACTTTAATAACTTTAGGGTAAATTTTGCACAAAATTACAAATTTTGGTAAAAATCCGAATTCAAGTTCGACTTTTATGTACAAAATGGGTCGCGGAGTGCACTGCGCAGCTAATGAAAGAGATAAAAAACTGAAACACAAACGAAATATCTAAATTAATTAATTGCTCAAAGAAAAAAGTTTTCTCTGCGATTTCACAGAGACAAAGGAGAACCGAGGTTGAAAGAGAGCTGCAACCCAGAAGTTTGACGACTTGTTGATTCGGACATCAAAAAAGGACACATTTTTACATCAAAGGAACTCAAAAATATGTTGCAGGCATCAGTTGCTACTCTGACAATTAGGAACAAGCTGATTGAAAGAGATTAAAAGGCACTTTCAGCTAGAACAGTTTTACTTCCAAGCAAAAAAAAACATTGAAAACAGGCTCATTTTTGCAAAGCGAAACCTATACAGCCAAAATATGGAATAATGTCTTGTGGTCTGATGAAACTAAAATAAATATGTTAGGATCAGATGGGAAAACATACGAAAAGCGCCTAAAAAATACTGCTTTCAATCCGAAGTATACCATCAAGACTGTTAAACATAGTGGCGCGAACATTGGCGCGTTTTTATTATTTTTTCCACCACTGTAAACAAATTTGAGGAATTTCAAACAAATTTTGAATTTGAAAATGCAAATGTCATTTTATAAATATGATCTGCCTAAGTTTCCGAAAATAATTTTTAATATATGTTGTTCAATATTTAATGTTTAGGCATCCTAACACTAATTCATTTTCCTTAAATTCATTCAATCATTTTATATTTATAGTGAATATTCTTAGTGTTTTTAATGAAAAAAGCAATCTTAGAAACTTTTCATATCAATAGATTACAAGAAAATGGGCTTCTAAAGCCTACGTCATCAGACTAAACAATGTTGAAAATGCTTTCCATCGTAAAATGTAAGTGATATTAAAATAATTTTGGTTTTTAAATCAGCTTAGGAAGAAAACGAGAGGTCGCCAAGTGTTCGAGTTTAGTTTTTTTGTTTGGCCATCATAAAACACAAGTTCTTGTTTGCATTACGTTCTCCAACTTCCGACTGAGCAGAAGTAGTTAGCAATATGCGTAGTTCTAAGTAGTGGGCCGTTTTTGTTTTATTTTCCTTGGTTGACCCGCTATTTTCTGCATATCCCGATCAGTTTTAGGGCAGAATTGTGGAGTAGCACCTTGAAATCCAAGCTAAGGCCCCAAGCCAGTTGTAGATATTGGCCTTTACTTTTAGGTCTGTGCTTTTACCTTCAACGTGTCTGTGGTGTGAGGTGGGTCGTCTGTCGACTTGTATGCCAAGATTTGTTACTTCAAATGAATTTGGAGGAGATGTTAAGGGTAAATGTTTCAGGTTAAAATGTATGTTCATTGATTTTTATTCGCCATTCCCTTTTTCCATACTTTCCGAATTAAGAACAAGTCGCCATATTGCATGCAGCAGTCATTTGAAGCGTCTGTTAACAGCTGTCTGCTCGCCGGTATATCCTTATGGAACTTCTTCTTCGAATGTCTTCTTATGAAGAATATGGGGTCGACCACGGGCTTTAATGGGTCAGCGCTAGCGAAATTCGGAATAGTAATTAGGTTAAGTTGAAGTGCACAGTGCACAGAAACGACTTAAGTACAAGGCTTAGGCGTGGTGATACCAAAGTTCAAGGAGTCCCAGGCGATACAGGCCGCTGAGGTATTAAGACCCATCCAGAGTCCCAACAGTGTTCGGCTCTACCGATCGGTTCCAGTCACTTAATCAGTCAATTAGGGTGAAGCTAGGGATCTCTTAAGAGCAGATGGAGCAAACGTCAAAATTCAAATTCTTTTAATTTGCATGACAAATAATGGGCACCAAATGTAATGGCCCTTTTTGTGCATTTCGGACCCATTTCCCTGCCGAGTCCTTCAAGCTTAAGGTTGGTTGTACTGGTACTTTTTATTAGAAAGTAATAACGTCTCTATTGTCTTATTTTAAGACTCTTGTAAGACTTCGTTCGACATCTTTAATCTTTTTGGATGGTAGGCGACTCTTTTTTCGAGGACGAGCAGCTCGGACTGCCATTTTGTTTGATTTCGATGCAAACACCGACTCCAGCTTATTGGGTTTGTTCCATTTGTTGGGTTTCAATTAATCATTCGTGCAATATCAATCTGTACGGATGCTATGAACGACAGTAATGTATGTGATTGTTTTGGTTGAACCGCACACAAACCAACTTTAAAATCTCTTCTTTTTTTCTATAACCGGCTTTTAAAAGCATGACTTTTTATAACGTCCCTGTTTTTTTTTACATTCAACCTTGAGTATAGGTTACGACTTCTTATACTTATTTTATAAAATAAAAACTCCTTTTGTGATAAATCCTACCTCAATTAGCGCCTCTGATAAATCAACAGGCTTTACATCAGAATCTATACAAGTTTTCTTGTTATAAGTACTTACGAAACCGTTAAAACTACTCATTAAGAATTTTTAGTTTTCTTAGGGTTTACACAAAATTTTTTTTTAAGTTTTAAACTTTTAGCTTTAACACCGCGAAAGTTTCTTTAAAAATTGCGAACTTTTTAAATTTGATTGTTCCTATGTCATCTATAGTCGGTTGGCAAGAATTTTTAGCTTCAACGGGGAATACAAAAGAAAAAAATACGATTCGAGATAACTTTTTGATAATTTTTACCTTTTGTAAATTTTTACCATCATCAGGGAATGCATAAGAAAATACGATTGGTCAAATTTCATGTTGATCATTTTAGCCTTTTGTTAAATGTGTACATAAAATACGATTTGCAAAGTTTGAAAAATTTCTTCAAAAGAAGAGAAATTTATGAGTCAATATAACTATATAATACTTTTTGGGTCAGAAATGTTTTTCCCACTGTCTTAAAAAACGTATGACCCTCTGCAAGGATATAGTATTAGCTACTTGCTATCTTATGAAAAAGATTTTAAAATAACTTTATAGCTGTAAAAAGGGTATGCTGTAAATGAATTATAAATTTGAGTAGCATTTGTTTTAAAAATGGAGTAGAGAAGGAGTTCAGATTCTTTAGTTCTTTAGGCTCGAAGTTGGCGGCTTCTCCTTAATGTCTTTTGGGTGACGGAGAGGGTCGTGGTTGTGCTGCTGGTTTTTGATGACCAGCTCTCCAGTTACTGAGCAGGTAATGATACGGGCAGCACACCGCATATATCGATTCCGGGCACAAAGCCAATACGTCTTGGAACCACGCGAATTATTTCGATAATACTCGTAGCCGCCCATTAGAAGTTTCGGTTTTCCTTTGGTGCCCTTTACAATCATAATTCCTCTCTTGCGAATAATATCTGAAAATAAATGAAAGAAGGTTTTGATTAATAAGTAATAGTTTTTAAAAGAACAAGTTAATTACTTAACTATGATTTTGCATACTTATTTTACAATTTTTTTATTTTCTTGTATTCTCCATTGTGGTTTCCAAATCTACTAACTATAATATTCTCTTTTTAAGGTAATCAGATAAACTGATACTGAAATACACTAGAACGCTGTTTGTTAATATTGATAATAAAATAACTTATGTAATGTCAGAGAAAATGTAAATGAAGGTAACGTTCGTTTTGATTTATTCAACAGATAAATGTCTCTGGAGTCACAGATGCGAGTGCTTTGCATATTTTAGTCGGTACACCTCCTGGCCGTTCTTCAATACGTGGGTGGTGGCCCTGACTTTACAGTTGGAACTTCGATAGCGGGAACAGCGCCAGTTGATGCTGCTTTTCAACTTGCGATCCATCACGAACTCGTGCTTATCGATGACCAGTTTTCGTTTTTTCTTCCGGGTGCAACTAAAACTGGCCAAATGTGCCGTACCTGAAAATGAGAGCAAGCAGTATTAATATTTCATAAATGTTTTGTCTTAAAAATGCACAAAGAAACACATAAAATATAGAAATAAACTTAACAGTGGATTGTTTTAATTTAAGTTTATTTTTAAAACCAAATATATATTTCCTTATCAAAGCTTAACGACGAAGGTGGAGATCAAAATCTAAAATTCTATTTTGAAAAGGCTTAAAATATGTCATATTATATAATTGTAAGTAGTAGTATTTAGAGTCGAAATAAAATATATATATTTCGGCAATATATATTCTTAATATTCAAGATTAATGAAAATATATTTTTTCAAGAAAATTGCTCGGAATTGTCTATAGATTATACTCTTTCACGAAACATATATCGGTCCAATACGTTCACCATCCCACATTATTCACCAGAAAGCAGCTTGATGAACTGCCTACGTCCTTGGCCACATGGTTGATGGTTGTGCTTGCTCGAGTGCACAATCTTTTCCTTGAGCGTGTGAACCCGACCATGGCACTTGACTTGGGTGGTGTACTGAGTGCATCGCCAGTAAGTCTTGCCATTGATGCACTTTTCCCGCACGTAGGAGAACTTTTCGTGAAGCAACAAGATGCGTCCTTTCTGACTCACTACATAGCCAAATTTTGCATCTAAAAAAAAAATGAAAATTTAAATAGTATGCTATAGTTAAAGTCTTTTTAAATCAGAAAGAAACGTGGAATAGGGAATTATTTAAGATGGTGTTTAAATGTACACAAATTGCTGGGCCTAACAATGAATTTTGCTTCCATTTATTCTGAATGAATAATCAACTTATCGTTTGTCGTTAACGTACACCTAAAGCTAACTATATGCTCCCTAGACGTCGTGAGTGAGGTCATGGAGCTCCTCCTCATGGAGATCGAAGTTAACGCCGCTGGCGCCCTCCATCTCACAGTCCATCTTGGTGGACATTTGGTGGGGATCTCGCAGCGTTTGCGCCTTGCTGGAGCTGTACTTGTTTCGCTTAAGCTCCGCGTGCAGATGCTCTGCCTTGTTGATAATGAACTTGGGCGGCGTCTCCTTTAACATGGTAATGCGGGCGGGACACTTCAGCTTCTTGGTGGCCATCGAGCTACAGCGCCACAGAATCTTCTTCTTGTTCTCGCTCATAATCAAAAAGCGAATGCCATTGGCCATAATAGCGGGGCGACCGCGCAGCGATTGCGTAAAGAAGACCAGCACATCCTCCGGATTGGGCACCTCGTCGTTGGCCAGCACAACTGTAAGAAAGCAAAAAGGGATTAGTTATGGTCGAATGCGCTGGCAATTTCAAGTATGCATTTAAGAAATTGGACAATTATTGAGGTTCCTTCAAGGTTTCTTCTTGTTTTATTGACATGCTTTGCGAAAGACTCTTAAATTACATATCGAAAAGGTGTGCCATGCTCTGCGGAAGGCTTCTCACGTTGGATACCACTGGAGTCCTCATTCTGGGACCCACCACCGTTCCAGCTTTATCCTTTCGCTTTGGACGCATATGGCAGTGGTCGTGGATCTGACGGAAATCGTTGCTGTTTGTCTTGCTCATGCATATGAGCACCGGGCACTTGGTCTGGCGATAGTACCAATGGCAGCGCCAGTAAAGATTCGTGCGGTTTATATTGTTACGGAAGAACTTCATCCCATCAAGCCAGAGCAGTTGCCCGCCTCGCTTGGACACGGAGAACTGGATCTGCGGATTGTTTCCGCGATACTGACCATGTCCGTAGTCAAGTGCTAAAAATAGACCGGATATAGATAAATTATTTTAGTTATTTGTTACATCCTTTAAGAGAGAGCTAATAAAGTTTGTTTAGGGAGATACTTAGTGGTATTGAAAAACATTTGAAGTTGCTTTGCTTTAATGCACACATTTTACACGCTTATGGACTAGGTTTTATGGAGTATCTAACCGCGGCTAGAACTCGCGGTTTTTCAGTTTCGATTTTATTTCGAGAAGCGGCGGCGGCTCCCGAATAGCTGCGATTGGAAGGGTTTCAAGCTCCGGATCCGAAGCACCTCCACCATCCATCTCAATCTCGGGTTCCGCTTGCGTCTCATCCTCGGCGGCCTCAGGTAACTTCGCTTCCCCGCCGGGCAGCGGCTTTATCTCAATGTCATTGCTCTCCGTGTGCTGATGTTGGTGGCAAAGACGCAGGATAAGAGTGGATTCGTCGTGGATGGCAATGGCGGGACACCGCTCCTTGTAATAGTTTCGGCACTTCCAGTACTGCAGATGACCGCGCTTCTTGTTCCGGAAGAAGCGAAAGCCATTGATAACTAGCAGTTTTCCACCATTCTTCTTGGAGTCAGCAAAGTCAATGTGAAACGCTGTGAAAGAGAGAGAAAGTCCAGATTAGTACGAGAACGAGGTAATTGCTTATATGTGAGCTAGCGTAGCCTTATCCTTAATATGGAAAAATAAACGGTTCCTCATTGAGTCAAGATTTAAAACCAAATGATTTATTTAAAAGTGGCTGGTCAAATGTATGGACGCTTTGGACAGTTATGACACTTAAATGTAATCCTAGCACTATTCCAGAGAGAGGCACTTTTTATCCCGTTTTATGAGGACAGGCAAGTTGACGTTGTTGTTGGGAAATTTCCGGCTGTGATCGTGCTCGTAGGTGCACTTGATGATGCGGGCCTGGGCGTTCTTGTCCAGCGCGGTGACCACGCGGGCTCTGCACACTGTGACATCCTGTTAAGAGTTCAAGAAAATATGTCTGTACTTCTCCATTTCAATTCGGTAAAGTCTTATCAAAATAATACTAATTCAGCTATTGTACATCTCCCAAAAATAACGGAAAACATTCCATATAATTTGCGTATATAAGTTTAAAATAAAAAAAAAAATTTTAAATATCCAACCTAGTCACGTATTGAACTCTTTTTAATAAGAGTCGATATATGGAGAGCAATAAAAATATATTGGTGGTTTTCATGAAAATAAATTATTATTTACAGGTCGCATAACGAATGAGTAACAAACGGTACATTATAACGCAAATCATAATTATAAAGAAAATTAATTTTATAAGAAAAAAAAAAAATTAAAAAAACATTTGCTACAATTTCACATACTCATTGTGCGTAATAAACAAAAACTTCCTCGGACTAAACTTTTTTATTTAAATTCGTTTTTTAATTTTTTTATTATTTTAATTAAAAGTTTATTATTAACATAAAAATGAATAACACACAAAAATATTATAATAATTAATTGGTGTATAAAACTTAGGATTATTGTTTAAAGCGAAGGTTATTTGCAAAACTTACTTTTCTCGAGCAGATCCAGTATGTACGAGAGGCGGAGCATCGATTTTTTACAAACTTCTCATTCTGGAACAGTAGGACGGTCCTTCCCCGCTGTCCTGTGCCAAAAACAGCCAGTTCTGAAATGATTAAAGAAAACATTAGTCATCATGATTCTCTAGAATTCATTTAATGTTGGAGGAAAATACTTCTGGGAAATTACTAATCTAGCTTTTTAACGAGTATATGTTTATTGATTACAAAATAAAGAATGTTCGTCTACAAGTGGTTGTGCACGCCCGAAATGGCCACATGGGTGGGCTTGTTTTTGTGGGTGATCATGTACACGTTGCAGTTTAAACGCTTCTTGGCGCAGCCCCAATATATATTGTTATCGTAGTTTGCCCGGCGCATATAGCGCTCGCCATCGTAGATCAGAACATCGCCGCCACTGGTCCGCTCATACCGGATGCGATCCCAGTCGTCTAAGGTGCGTACGCACTTCTGCTGGGGAGCCACACCACAGCGAATCTGTTGGCTCCGAGTACCCTGCGTTTTAGGCAAGAAACTTTCGTTGCCATAGTCGGCAAGTACACTGGGATTCAGGTCAGCCAGAGCTGCAAAGAAAAATGGTATAAAACAGTTAATTAGTGCATTAAAAAATTTATTAGATGTAACAGAATTAGATAATACAAATAATTTAAATATTGCAATTTTAAAAATAATAAAAACAGTTTCATAAAAACACAGGGCTCTGCAAAATGCAGATTAGAGAAGAAATCATTCTTTAATAAAATATTTAAAATGTTTTCAATGATAAATGTACATTTAACCAAAAAAACAATAGCCAGCCATGCACCAATAATTTTCTAGACAAACAAATATAATATATAAAACGGATTAGTTTTAAATACATTTTTTTAAACACTCACCTTAGTTTCCGGAAGTTAAACTTGCATCTCCTAATCTAGAAACAATTCATTTTAATCAAAGCGAAATTAAGCTTATCGCACATAAAAAAATAGGCTTGTTTAATTTAATATTCTTTTTTTTAAGTAAAAAGCATCCTTAAACCTATAGCTATCTTATGTGGTCTCATTCAGCCGGCTGAACGCTTTTTTTTTATCTAGGGATGATTGTGCACTCCGCTGACGGCGTAGCGGGATTGGCCATTTGGCAAGATGTGCGTGATGACGCGGGAGCGACATTGCTTGCGCCACTTGCTGCACTTCCAGTAGACCTTGTCCTTGTAGGATGCGTTGCGAAGGTAACGATGCTCGCCGCAGTGCAGGACTCCGTTTCCAGCCGCCGTACGAACGTAATGGACGTCCTCCATGGATTTGGCCAAACGCACTCTCTTCATCATCGGGTGTTGATCGGATTTGGCGTGTGGGACGGTTATCACATCAAAGGTCACTAGAAATTAAAAAAAATATACAGAATTAATTAAATTGAGCAATTCAGTTATCAAAAAATATACAGATAATTAAGCTAAGTCTTAAATTAAAATTGTGCAAATTACACAAGACAAAAAGTTTATTTTAAATTTACATATAAGTAGTTTACTCCTAAATCGCAAGTTATGGCTAGATTTTGAGTCTATTCATTGCAGGTTGTGAAGGTCCTCGATGCTTAGGTTGAGCGTTCTTAATTCGAGTGTGAGATCCTCGTCGGCCTCTGCCTTTATAAAGCCTGTTCCCAGTGCCTTTTCCGCCTTGTTTCGCACTTTGCCCGTGGAACTAGTCACCGCGAGCCGCTTCTTTCGCTCTGTGTTGAGACAGGTATGATGGCAGGACTCCAGGACAATCTTGTGCACACCTTCGACGACATTGGTCACGACTCGAGCGTTGCATTTCGTGCTGCCCTGGAATGGAGACCAAAAGGGATTACTGATTTCTTAAAGGTATGGTGTTATTAGCCTATTATAAAATAATAATTAAATAAATAAATATTTTTATTTGTCCTATTTTTAATTTGTTAGCCATAGATTTCCAAAAAATAACTGTTTAATATTTAAACTCACTTTTTTGGAACAAATCCAGTAAGTCTTCAGGTTACTTCGACGGTTTCTGACGTAATTGTGGCCGTTAAACGCCAGCAATTTGCAGCCGCGCTGCCCACGAATAAATGTGAGCAGGCTATGCTTGATGGCGCCCTTCATGTCATCGAGATCAGCGAATTCTGTAAGAGAGCAAAATATTATTTATTAGAGTTCAATGGAAGATGTATAAAGGTGAAAACTGAGAGCTCATGAACACTAGAAAATGCAGTTTCGATTTTTAAGCTTTATATTCTATAATAAATAATAAGTAGGCAATAAATTGAATCTATACAATTGACAGCCAGAGTTGGCTGGTTTCTATGGCTGTTTAGTAGGGCGGATGGTTATGTTGCCCACATTTGATGGTCACATCGTGGTCTTGCACGGTGACTACCCGGGCTTTGCATTTGTGAGCTCCCGCTCGGGCGCAGGACCAATATGTTTTCGATCCTGTGGCCTTGTTTCTGGTGAATGTGAATTCTCCTATCTTCAGTTTGCGACTCCCTCGAAAGCCGGTTATGTACGAGTAGTACGCAATAGAATCTGTGAATGGAAAGGAAAAAAATGAATTAGTTCAAACTAAACGAGGTTAGCTCACATATTTAACGCTAGTAAACAAAGAGACGCAGGTGAAACCATAAACTTAGCTAACTTGCATTTTATTGAGACAGACGAAAGTCGATGTGATGTTATATTGTACAATAGGGCTTAAAACTAAAGCGCTAAGTCGCTGTTGCCGGCGTTGATGAAGCGGAGGTCTCCAAAGGGTCCTGCCGCCGCTCCGCACGAGCCGCCTCAGCTTCCGCCCTTTGACGCTTCAGGGAGCCGTACTTTCGCGCCTTCGAGATGACCTCGTGGTTGTGTTCGCTATTCAGGATGGTCAGGGTGTCCAGTTTGGTTTTGAGCCGTGCCCGACATCGTAACACCGCGAACTAAAAGGAAGACGTATTAAATTTAAATACTGGTTTAGTTTTTGTTGATGCCAGGGACCGTCCCCCAAATTGTAATATAATAATAATCTTATTTATTTTTAAAATTCCCCAAAAATGCACATCCATTAAAGTATATTTTTTAAAAATCTTTTGGTGCTGATTCCAAATCTTAGAGTAAACCGCTCTACATTTGAAACATAATTTTCTCTTTAAGATGAGATCTTATGAATAGACAGTTGTAAGGAATAAAAAAAGTTAAAGTAGGTTAAGTAAACGGTCCCTGTGCAATCCACTCACCTGACTGCAGCGCCAGTAGGTGACGTCGTCCCGGCAGATGTGTCGATTGAAGGTGTGCTGCTTAAGCATTATCTGCTTGGTGCCGTACTTGCTGACGATAAAGAAGGGAGAGTTGCTGTTGACTACTCCGGCAGCGGAGGCGCTGGCCAACTGCATCGTGCCCTCGCCTACATCTACGCTGATCTGATAGTCGAATTTGGCTACAAAAATGGGAGATAAAAAGAAGGGTTCGGGGTTAGTTGAGCGTGCTGGCTGGATTATGATGAAAGGAATTCGGAACAATAAATAAAACACTGGAGATTGCTTTTATGGTTTTCGGTATATTGTACATTGTGGTTTCGGACTATGACTACATACACATCCTACATCCTACTAGCACTGCTGGCAGTGCTTGGCGTGGTCGTGATGTCTGGTGAGCCGTGGCCGCCGGCTTAGCTCCACAAGGACGTAGTAGGCCGGGCAGTTTCTGGTCAAGCAATGAAAGTAGGTGCGGTACTGCATGGCGCGCATTTTCTTGTAAGATTTCCCGCTGACCATCAGGAATTCGCCGTGGGGGGTGCGCTTCAACCGAACGCCCTCCTTCTGGTCTTTTGCTAAAGAGATGAAGGATTGATTTATGGTGAAATGAGGGGTGACACATGAAAGATGAGCTTAATCCAACTATTACATGCAACTAAATAGTCTACAAAAATCGGTGTTTAGATTCGGTTAATCTCTATCTTTAATATTGGGGATAAAAGGCATCCTTGGGCATCAGTTTTGCGGGCACATTTCCGCCCAAAAACCGCGGCGGATGGTTGTGGGCGTTCTTTCCAAGCTTGATGCCTCCATCAAACTTGGTGATGGCTCTCGCGGAGCACTTGTTCTCGTTCAGCCGTTTGCCATTTCCGTCGGAACAGATCCAGTTGACGGTGGCCCGGAAACTGGCCTCCTTTTTGTACATATATCCATTGAACACCAGGTTGAAGCCCTGTTTTTGGTTCCTCAGGAAAAAATAGTCGTGCTTATCGATCCATTGGCCACGCGGAACATCCCCGATGAACTGGCCTGAAATAGAACAGGCAAAGTAAAGTAATTTTATTTTCCAAATCACTTGATACCTTAACATTACCCAGATAAAAACACATGGATTTGTTGGGGTGCTGAGTAAACTATTTATTGCAGGAAATTCCAATTCCTATACAGTGTACTATTTATAGCCGCTTATTTATATCGCTCGAGGCAGGTTTTTAGTTAATTACCTCTTTGGGGCTATTAAGTCGTTTTATATTTCACATTTTAATAATCAAGTTTACTGCCTTTGTAAGGCCAGCTTAGTTTGTTTAACAACAAATAAAACTCACCTGATGCAGGTACAAGACTCTGCTCGCTATAATTTAACTTAGTATCGGTCAAAGAACCTCTTCACAGACACTCTATTAACTTAAATTTAGAAAAAACTTCCTTTTTTGCACATTTTTTTTTGGAGGGATTCCTTTCTGAGACACCCAGCAACAACAAAGATGCCAGTTCGCTGCACTTACACACAACCACACAGGCACTCACACACCCACTCGCGGCATGTTCACAGGATAATTCACAGATTACTCACTACTTACATTACTTGCTATTGTGCATCTATTTACATTCAAGCCATTGCACATTTTGTTAATGATTGACAAGCAATTGGTCAGCAAAAGGAATTTTTTTAAACAAATGAAGCGAACACGGCGAAAAAAGTAAGAGAACAACTACAACAAAGATGGCGTGCCATGTTATCGGTTAACAGTTATCGGCTATCGCTCCCTTTTCAAATCTTAACTGATTTTATTTATAATTGTTTTTAATATTAAATATTGTAAAGTTTATTAATTTTAATCGATTAATAAAGGATTTTAACTCAAATAATCTTAAAACGTTTCATTAAATTTCGTTTTGTAATATATTTTTTTAATTTTGTTATTACATTTTGTATATATACTAACATATGTCTGAAGCTTTATATTTGGAAAGATGAATTGGTGGGAAGTGCTTTTTTTACATTACATATGACCCACTTGCACATAAAATCACAACATAATGTGATATATAAATGTGTATAAGAGTGATTCGCGGCGAATGTTTCTAGTACATCCAGCTTAAAAATACTGACAGTTATCGATAGTTCGTCAATTTAAGGGCACTTAAAAAAATATCATAAATACTTTGTATACGCAATGCTCATTCTATAATATTTTCTTTTAAAGCTGAAGTCACTTGTGCACGCCATACGAGGAGGCAGACGATTTACGTTTGTGTCAAGGGACTCATGCAATTTATCTTTTACTAAAACAATGTAACGACGAAATTCCCTGCAACGGTAAACACAATCGTAACATAACTATCGATAGTGCAGCACACACAAGTATACGATATATCGATAGCTAGGGAGAAGTTTGCCTGCTCTTAAGTACAGTGCTCTTCTTCTTTAAACCGTGTTTTTTCTACATAAAATATTTTATTTTAATATTAGTACATTTGTCCTTGCTTGTAAACCAATAAAATAAACAAGAACCAGCATAACTCCCTCCTCAGTCGTTTTATTTTCATATTTCGAAAGGCCTAGTCTTATCCATATGTTTTAACCTGTTGCGTTTGTTTCTAAAATCGACAGCCGCCACATCCGCATCGGCATCTCGAGGAATCCCACCACGTAAACGCGGCAGGCCTAAGACCAAAGTTGAGGATCTGACACCCAAGCCGAAGCTCCTTGACAAATTGCAGGCGGCGACCTTGAACGAGGAGGCCAGCGAGCCGGCGGTGTACGCCTCCACCACGAAGGGTAAGTTCGAGTCCTGGCAGGAGTCGTGCTCCCCGATAACCAAGCTGATTCCTTGCTCCCTCTGCAGGCGGTGTTAAGCTGATTTTCAATGGCCACCTGTTCAAGTTCTCGTTTCGCAAGGCGGACTACTCGGTGTTCCAGTGCTGCTACCGGGAGCATGGTGACGAATGCAAGGTGCGGGTGGTGTGCGACCAAAAGAGGGTTTTCCCCTATGACGGTGAGCACGTCCACTTCATGCAGGCCAGCGACAAGAGCTGCCTGCCCTCGCAGTTCATGCCCGGCGACTCGGGAGCCATATCTTCGCTGACGCCCAACAAGGATACCAAGGTGGAAGTGCTGATTAAGAACACAACCAAGCTGGAGGGTTCCGACGCCAAGGAGGAGGAAGATTTCGAGGAGTTTGAGATTCAGGAGATCGATGAGATTGAGTTGGACGAACCGATACCAGAGAAGCCGCCCGTAAAAGAGGAGGAGGTTGACCCCAATGATTTTCGCGAAAAGATCAAGCGACGTCTCCAAAAGGCTCTGCAGAACAAAAAGAAATAACACTTAATTCGCTAATATCCACTAAGAATGTCCTCAAATATTTTCGCAAAAGGATCAAGCGATACCTGCAGAAAACCCTGCAGAACAAGAAGTGACACTGAATATGCCTTAAATTTTCATATTATATATTCTATGTTCATTTGGGTAATAAATACCCTACTAAGCAGCAAATAATTAAGTTTTCATAATAAAACGATGTCAATAAATCAGACTTCTAAGTATACCATTTTACTAGTTCATAAGCTCTAACTCCTTAAAACTTGTATGCACACAAAAGTATTCAACTGACAAATAACCTACGAACTTTCGTGTTTTCCAGTTACCCAACACGTTCGAAATTGCGGTCCGCAGATGTTCCTGATTAGCCGCAAGGGCGGCACTCTGCTGACCATCAATAATTTCGTCTACCGCTCCAATCTCAAGTTTTTCGGCAAGAGCAATAATATCCTGTATTGGGAATGCGTCCAGAACCGATCGGTCAAGTGCCGCAGCCGGTTGAAGACCATTGGCGATGATCTCTATGTAACCAATGGTTTGTAAAGTGAATTCAAAAAAATTATACCAAATAATAGTTTCAATTTCCTATCCACAGATGTGCACAATCACATGGGCGACAATAAGCGTATTGAAGCGGCCAAGGCGGCTGGGATGTTGATCCACAAAAAGCTGAGCTCTCTCACAGCCGCCGATAAACTACAGGGATCCTGGAAAATGGAGACCGAGGTCAATCTAGACCAGCTGCCTAAGATGTAACCGCTTCTTAGACATTCCAACCCTAATATCCGAGTTTTATTAGGGCTAAGCTAATGTATTCTACTATAGTTCTTGCTATGTATCTTTCTTATTTAGACTGAGTGTCCCGACCCTAGTTAGGATGGGTAAGTAGCCCATTCATCTGGGATCTTACAATACGAGTTTTGTGAAGTGCAAAGTCATATAATTTATTCTGTTCTCACTGTTAAGACGCTTTTGGCCACGGCATCGACTTAAGCCATGGCTTGTGTTACGTACAAACTATGAACTTTTAATAAAGTCAGATGAACATTTAAACAAATTGCATATTATATGAACTCACCTTAAAAATTCAAAAAGATTATTTTTCTATACAAGTAAAAATGAATATACATATATATGTACATAAGAGGTTTTAAAATGGTTGTTTCGAAAACCACTATTTAACTACTTGTACTTTATTGAAAGGTAAATGTTTATTTTGTCGACTAAAATTAATATTTTCAGTTCTTACTTTTGAAGACATGAAAATAATATTAAAAAAAAATATTTTCAGTATTGATAGGCTTTTTGTTTATGGTGCCCTTTTTAAAACATATTTTTCAAATGTGTATACTTTAATTAAGCATATGTGTTTGTATGACGGTTACGTTCATATTAAGCAATTAAGGTTATTTAAAAATCTACATCAAGATATTTAATTTTACGATTGGAAAAATATGATCTTTTCAAGATGCCTTAGTTCATCTAATTAAACAATGTATACTTTTGTTGGTCTACTCTCAGAACACAGGATTCTTTAAAACATTTACATTTTTCTACACATTGTAACTATTTTTTGCTTGCTAAAATGTATGTATGAAGCTTGGTGATATACTGAGCACTGAAAGTTGAAAAAATCTGAGATCGCATCTAGAGGATTTAAAATCCCTCAACTTTGCCCTAATCGGTAGGAATCCAAGGCATCTTTAGACTGTCCAGCTTGGTCCTAACATTCTTATGGTTGTGCGAGGAGCAAGTGCTTCGGTATTTCACCTCAGAGCCCACCATGAAAGTTGAGGCTCGGGCCTTGCATCCCTTGTGGTGATACATGCATCGCCAGGAGCCGATCAGGTTATCCTTTCCCAGAATACGATGGACTATAAAATGTTCGTTGGCTATTATTAGCTTTGGACGCCTATGTGCAGCCAGGTTGAATTCCGCTGGCCCGTCGTATTGCATAGCCTTTTTCGAGTAACGACGCCGAACTGAAAGAAATTAAAGAATCAAAAGTCAGAAAATGATATTTATTACATCCGGAGACATTTTATAGAGATAATTAATGGCTAAAAAAATAAACAAGAATTTTCTATGATCATTTATTGTTTTTTCTGTAAAATACTTAAACCTATCAGGACTTACACAACGTTGCACTTAGCCTAGATTCAGGTGGGTCGATTTGCAGTTTGCAGTCTTTGGACTATTATAAGCTAGACCTCATTAGCTTCCAATTTCGGAATAAAGGATTATATTCATATTTTTTCGAATTGGTGAAGGTCTTAAATATATATTTTTTATACATCCAATGGAAACTTTAAAGTTAATTCAAAATTCTATGCTTGAGTAAAATTTGTCTTTTGCTGTCTAAATTGTTTTAAGAAAGTATATATGTATTTCAGCGGAAAGGTTACTAATGTTGAATAACTTACAATTGTACGAAGACTCATCAACGATTCTCCTTTGCATAGGAGAAATCGTTCACCATAGTATAGGTAATCTACATCGACATTAGTTCAAAAAATAATTCAAAACCACAGACACTTGTTACCCCAGAACCCTAGGCGCTAGTAGTCCTTGCTGATAAAGACAGCCCCATGGGCCTGGTGCTGTTGCATCAGCGCCATCATTTGCGGCGTCTGTACGTGGGGCAGGGAGAGGGGCATGGCCAGGGACATGGATACGGGAACGGGTACAGTCACCGGCATCGCCAGGTGAGTGGCAGCGGTGGCGTACGTCGGCGTAGGCATTTGTGTCACTTGAGTCATCATTTCCACCGTGGGTGTCGTCGAGGTGACCATTGGACTTGGGTTGGGTAATGGGTTTTTAGCCACAGGCACAGTGCCATTGGTCTTGGCCTGGCAGTAAAGCTGACACAGTGGCAGTAGTTCCTTGTGGCGTCTCTTGATATGGCTGAGGAAGTTCCCCGTGGACTTGGTGGTGCCGGAGATGAGGCCGTAGCAGGTGGTGCAGGTGGCCTGGATGGCGCCGGGTGTCTTCTGATTCGGCTGGATGTTCTTGTAGAACTTACCGTCCAGTATCTTGGGCAGGGTGAAGGGTTTTCGGAACGATTCGTCGTCGCTCAGGTAGGTGACGGCCAAGGCGGCCACAGCAGCATCAGTAGCCAGGCCAGGCGTGGGCGAAGGCTCCATTTTAATCTCAACTGCAAGATTACAAAAATCTCAAATTAGTACGTCGTTTAAATGAGATTAAATCTAGACTAGGTACAAAACGAACACTAATAACTACATGTTTTATACACATTAAGTTTAATTTATTTAGATTAAGCTAGGGCTGTAGTCTATTGAATAATATATATTAGTTGCTGGTCGTGCAGAGCCTACTGAAGCTCTGGAAACTCGTCCAGCAGGTCAGCCGTGAGATCCATAGAGTTGACCTCCGGACTGTGTGTGTGCGGAGCTCCAGCGATGCGTATGGTGACATCCTGAATTTTGGATGTTACCAGGGTCGCCCGGCAGCTGTGCTTCACGTACCGCGAGCACCGCCAGAAGACGTTTTTCAGGCTCTGGCGGTTCACCACGTACCGGTAGCCCTCGTATACCAGCATCACCCTGCCACGCTGCGTGGTGGTGTAATGGATGCTAGCGCTCGTGGTCTTGTCCTCAAAGAGCGCCTTCAGGGATTGGATGACACCTGGAAGAGGAGACGCGTTTACAGGCATTAGTTGGGGTTATTTAGGGAGGTTCTGCTGAGATTACTAGCTACTGCACAAGAGGTGGGAGGCACAATTCAGTTACAGGCATTTATTTCACTTCAAAAACGCAACAAATAAATTAAACTATTGCCCGGCGATATATGGCTTGACTACCATAACCTTCAGCGTGGACAGTTTGCTGTCTATGAATTGCTGGACTGAAGATGGGGTTAGCTGATCTCCGCGCATGGCAAACACTTGGCAAACATGGGCTGCAAAAGGTAGGATATAGTACATTACGGTCGTGATACAAGATAGAGCCTCTTTAATGTACTTATGATATCCTGGAACAGCTCATTGTCGGCGGACTCCTTGCCCTGGGCAATAAGGTACAGCTTCTCCTTGCCAATCACCAGATCCGTGACACGGGATGCATATATAGCAGGCTTTGGGAAATAGGCTTTGGCAAGAGCCGCCTTGGACACAAAGACGCGACTGCCCTCGAACAAGGGAACGGCATCCGCATCTCTAGGGGGATTTCCCAGACTATCTGTTGCCGTATCCTTGTCATTTTCCACAGGCTTCGGAATTTCAGTGTTCTTCTTCGGAGCTTCTGCAATGACACATTGTAGTAAAACCAATTAAAGCATTTCGATTTAGGGAGTCAACAAAAACATAAACAAAATAAAACACAGTTCATGCGGTTTTTAAATGGGACTTTATTTCGGTTTAATTATTAGGCGAACGCCTACACTTGCAGTACAACTCAGGCGGGTTGGGAGCTAGAACGGTATTCATCAAAATCAATGCACAATTTCACAGAGTAAAGCACAAAATATTTATTTCAGCACGCCCACGAGACACCAAATTAAAATTAATGCAAAGAAATGGCAGCTGCCAGGGTTGCATTGTAAGTACAGTGATGGTTAGGTCATGGTGAAAAAGAAGTACTGTCCTGTCTGAAATATAATAAACAAACATTCAGAAATTGCTCTTTAATTCGAAACTAATAATAAATAGACGAACAGTTAAAAATTCAACAAAAATGTTCACCAATCAAGACAACGGTCCAAAATTGTACCAGTGGAATTGTAACTGATATATTTTTAAATTATTGACAATTAATTAGTTAATTTTGTTTTTTATTTAGACACTATTTAAAACGTACATTAAGCTATGAACAACTTGAATAATACTCTATCATTTGATTTTATAGTAAATAAAAATAATACATTTGTTACAGAGTTACAAGGGCTTTCAATTAAAAAAAAAGATAGTCGGGTGCCCGCATCAGTCCGTTCTGGTAGGGGTGCGGGGGTGGGTGAAACTTTGATGTTTTTACGATGGTCGTTGAATTTTTTACATTTGTAGGTATTGATAACAATAAATTTTGAATATTTAATTTTTAAATTTTTTGAAATAATGGTGGCCCGGCTGTGCCTGTTTTGTTTCGGCTGCGTTCTCGGCGGCGCGGCGCGGCTGGCTGTCGCTCGGGTGCCTGCAGTTATTTTGGGGCTTCCTTCTTAATAGCTCCGATTGGTTCATTGCTAAAATTTCATAAATTTTATTTGATATAAAACAACTGGCAAGCAAATGGAATTATGTGGGAATACCCCACATAATAATAGTACTTATCATACCCAAATGGGTTCAATTAAATTATTAATACAATTTTTTTTTTTAATTCCTTTTATCTTGAAAACTTAAAATTTTGTTGTGATTTTTTGTCATCTGTCTGCTAATTGAAGAGGTTTAATAAAATAATTCGTTGAGTTAAAATATTAACCCCGGCATTTGTTATCTCAATAATAAGTACTTTACAAAACAATTTGAAACTGAAAGAACAAGTTATGCATATGGAAGCTGTCTTCCAGATTTTTACAATGCGCCTAAATATTTTACATAAAATCTTGCTTTTGCTAGTAGCTACTGTATTTATGGCAATGCAGCCCTGAGTTTCTGTACATCCGGCAACTCTGGTAAAATGTCGCCACAGTTGTGAAAAAAAATGCTAGTGATTTAGGCAAATTGTTGTTAAATTGTTAACTAAAAAGTGAAATTAAAGAGTTAAGTTGCCTGGTATAAGTGAATGGTGTTGAACGAAAAACCAGTATGAAAGAAAAGGCCGCCTCCCAAAGAAAAACGCTCAAGTGCCGTGTGATGAAGCCAAAAAAAAGTAGCGACGCCTTCTCTAATTCTAGGCAAATATTGTGTACTAATGTTAAAAAAGAGAAATTGCAGTGCGAAATCAATGTTTCCAAATGTTAATAAAGTAAAGAAACTATGGCGGAGCAGGAATATATTATTTGGCGGATCATCTTGGGCAGTCGGTCTGTCAGAGCTTTCTAATCAATAGCTGTCCTCCCTTTCCAACTTCTGTTTTGCAGAATTGGAGGATGCCTTCAAGGTGCAGCTTCCGCTCCTGGTGGCCAGAAAAAAAAAGGCGGGTAACTTCCGCAAACAGAACTTTGACCACCTGGAGGTGAGCTTCACCAGGAGCAACCGGGGCAATAACCTGCTGACCATCGACGGCAAACCCTTCACCCTTAATCGTCGAATCAAGGACGTCTGCTACTGGGAATGCGTCAAGCTGCGCTGCAAGTACATCAAGTGCTCCGCCCGCGTGGTGACCAAGTCCAACCGGATCTCGGCCCTGCGCGGGCTCCACAATCATCCATAAGATACGAATTACCTGTGCCATCTTATTAGTCGAATAAAGGTGTTTCCGTTAAGCAAATAATCATTTTCCGCCTCCCTGCCGTTGTAGTTTCTGTAATGTCCTCAAGAAAAGAAAGGCCTTCTGATTAATATCTTTCAATCCTTGCAGCCAGCTACCAACTGGTGGCTAATCGCCGCGGCGGTAAGAACCTGATCTTCCAAGGACACATGTACTCCGTGGAGCGCAAGTACCGGAACAGCATCAACTGGGTCTGCTCCAAGAACAGCAACAATGCCCTACGCTGTCCGGCGAGATGTGTGACTAATCCTGAAAGTAGCAAAGGCATAAAGCTAAGCCACCGCCACCACAACCATCCAGCGGATTCCTTCAAGCTGCACAAGCGCAGTCGAAAACGTTCCAGCAAACGGATCAACAGCTAGTCATTTTTCCAATTTTGGATTACGAGCAAAACAAGCAGCAGCTAGGCTCACCTTAAATCTGAAATTACCAACTGTTAGTCTTAGTTAAATAGTTTTAAAGTATTTTCGTCGTTATAACATTATTAACATTATTAGTCACAATAGAATGTAAAAAATGGGTTCAACTTCATTTGGTGATTGATTACAACACATTTTTGCATTTAAGAATAAGTTTGGCTAAGATCAGAAGCTCAAGCTGGTTTTTAAAAAAAAAAACACATTTGGTCAATACCCAAAAATAAGAGCTAGTTTTTTGCTAAAAACTTTTACCATTGAGACTTACACACATGGCCATCTAATTCGGGTTATTCAGGTTACAAAACACCTTAGTTAATACTAAATAGACGCAATAACCATTCATTTAGAGGTAGTTTTAAGTAATATTCTTTCACAATTTGTAACTTACCCGCTATGCCATTTCCTTAACAGGTTCTCGGCATCGTAATGTTTACAGGCATAACGGATTTACGATTATCGATGGCTTTCGCTTTGTGATCGGCACTACTAATTTACGTCGTACATACTTGAAGTGCGCCAACTTCCGCAGCAATTGTCGGGCCCGGGCCATTGTGAATAGGGATACAAATAAAATTCGAATGAGGAACGAAGGCCATAATCACAGTCGCAAAGATGTTGTGACCGGACGTAACTCTAAGAAGTAGCAGGTATCAAGCTGTCTTGAGGAATAAACAAACTGTTTCCGTTACAAATTTTCGCCTGCTTTTCACTACTCCTAGTAAACACTAATGCCATTACATCCCAACATTTAAATTAAAGATTCTGACTATCATCTAACTAATTTTGATAATCTTTTGCAGATAACTCGAAGTTGGCGCAGTATGTGCGTTCCAATCGAGGAACCGATCTCGTTTACCACAAAGGGAATACCTACACGCCCAACGAGAAGTTGAGAGAGGGGCAAAAGAGTCGGGACTGGAAGTGCTCCATGTATCACAAGGCAAAGTGTCGTGCCCGCCTGGTAACACGAATCACCAGTGGCGGGGATTTAATCCACGTGACTAGCAACCTGCACACGCATCCCACAATGTACACCACGCAGAAAATGGTACCTCGCGTGGAAGGCCAGAAGCTCTGCCTTGAGAGGAATCCACTCTGCGTTAACACACGATCGATTAAAATAGACAGCAAGTAAAGTCTACCGACTGATTAGAATTAATAAGATTGATAAGATCCGTTGAAGTTAAACCAACTCCGTTAAACTTTTGGTAAAGAAGACAGTTTAACATAATTTATACCATGAGTAGTTTTAAAGCTAGTTGGTCTGTTCAAAGATAATATCAAAACTATCATATTTGTATGAATTAATTGGTCTCACAAATATGTCCCTAAAATTAAAATTTGAATTTTTAATAATTTTAACTTATTTTTGAATTTTAAACTAGACTAAAGACTAGACTCTGTCAGCCCACCATCAAAAAAATTGTAATCAGATTTAAAACTTTTCCTTTCAGTAAGTTGATCTTTAACCAGTCTCAGGACATTTAGTCTGTGAATAAACCCCTAACTAAGTGCAGTTTTGGCTTTTCATTATTTCCGAAACCCCCTTCGTCTTAAGCCATTACTAATATTATACGTATGCCTTTTTTTTCCAGAAATCCTCATGACATGGAAGCAATTGCCAATAGAGTCGATATATAAGGCGGACGGTAAGCTGATGGACATCATCCCCAACATTAAGGTCATCCAGGGTCAACGAAAATCCGTACAGCTAATGTTAGATAAATTTGCCTATGCCAAGAACAACCAGCGCGGAAACACCATATACTGGAACTGTCGGAGCCGACGTAACGGAAAAAATCCGTGCAACGCTCGATTATCTATTACCAGGCTCCCGAACGGACTGTACAAGGTTTGTCTGTCCCAGCCGGAGCACAATCACTTGCCTTCCCAGCGCCTATGTAGAAAGTATAATAGACTTTAAGCTTAGCTAAATATAAACGCGCCATGACTTGGCAAACAGCATTAAACCGACTCTGAATCTGTAGTTGTATCAAATAACTTAACAGTTGACAATGTACTAATCACAATGTGTACCCTCTCCGTCCACAGAAAGCAGCGTGGCCATCTACTCGGCCACATCCCGGGGAAGAATGCAACTGATATACGGCGGTCAGCCGTTTATCTTTGAGAAGACCCTCAAACTATCTTCTGGGGAAGAGAAGCGCTTTTGGCGTTGCAACCAATGGTGGAACCAGAAGTGCCGCTCCAGAGTTTACACCATCAACGATGTCGTCTGTCCGCTCAACCGATTCCACACGCACGAGGAGATTGTGCGGCGCAAGAAGCGCGTGCGTAGAGTACCACCAGTGGAGACAATTGCCAAAGTGGTCACCACTTCCGCCAGGCAACAGCAGCCGCAGCAGAACCAGCAACAACAAGAGATCCAGCTGACCAGCGATGCTATGCTGACTACCGCATTGGAGGACGAATCTCCTGCCACGATCGATGTCAGCGAGCTAGGAATGCACCTGAAGTACGAGGAGATTGTAGCAGATGTCACGGGCATTGTGGGAGCCACCCGGGTGGTCAGCCGCCGAAAGTGAAGTCGCAGTTCTCACACTATTTTTTTCTTGACGAAACATCTCTGAGGCAGATTTTACTCGATAGAAAATTTGAAAGAATATCATTTTTGCACTGGCCAAGTCGGTACAAGCTAGATATTTTTGTTGAATTTAAAAAAAGGCTACCCTTAATGCTTAGCCAATATAAAATATTTTAATTATTATTTTAAAAATATTTTACATTTATTTTATTAAGCATTTGGAAACATTTTCCAAGGTTTTCTTATTTTATTTTATAAAACTTGATGATTGCCACAATTTCACAACCGAAGTTAATGAAAATCTATGATTAAATTCTGCTCCTTTTATATTTTCTTTAAAAACTGACTCATCTTAGTCCCTTATTATGCGTAAATATTAATAAAAAACTGTGTTTTAGGAAACGGAAAAGCTAAGTTAGCTATTATGATTCAACTTATAAACACTTAAATGTATGTAAATTAAATAAACGTAAGCCTTCAACAGTGCAATTATTCGTTGTAGAAACCACGAAACTTCTCCAGCTCCCGATTAAGTATACTCCCAACCTGAATCACCTTTTACTAACCTACCGGGTCACACACTTCTTGTCTTTACAGGTGACACTCCTCAGTTCTACTTCACCAAGGGCCAACGTGAGTCAATTAAGCTTAACTACGGCGGTCATAGCTACGTTAAGTTTATGGAGAACGGCCGCGGGACCAAGTGGATATGTGCCACCCGCTCCACCACCAAGTGCCGTGCCCGTATCCGCACTACCAAAAACAACTGCCTGGAGGTGCTTCATGCTCCCCATAATCACGATTTGGTGCCGCAAAAGAAGGAGAGAGGACGCCTCCGTCATAGAATGAAGTCCGGGAAGTAATTGAGAGTGTAACAGACTACAGAAACAGCTTCAAACTAGGGGTTATCTGTTATTTAAGAATTTTAATTAGTCTCACAGTTTAGTTTCATCTAATCTTTCTAATTTAATGGACTGTTATTTTACATTATAAGGAAACTACCATTATATTTTAATGGTATAATTTTTTTTTTATACTGAAAAAATGTATAACAATTTGATTTCATAGTTCGTTTCTTTAGCATTTTCCATACCATTTATTTGTCCTTAACAATTAAAGCTGAAAATGTGTCTTTCTATTTAATTTCATTCTATAATCAATGTAATGAAGCGCTAAGATTGATTACCATTTGTTTAGGCTAAGAAAATGGAACTAACGTGAAAGTATCGTTTAATTTACTAAAAAACAGTACTTTTAATTTTCAGATCCTTTAAATGGGTTACTGCAAAGAAATAGTTTATTAGATATGTTTCGGAATCCGAAATGAATAACCTTGTAAATTATATATATATATATAATATACATATTTGTATATAAGCCACGTTGTTAAAAACACAATACAAATAATAAGTGAACAAAAAATAACATGGCGCAAAAACAGAAATAAATAATAATGATTATTTTGTTCAGGCCCATTTTGCAACCCACATCGTCGATATATGTTTATGAATTCTATGTCAACTTTTTGGTCAAAGCGTTTCGCGTTGACAAACCTTTCTTCACAGAAAGATTTCCCAAATAAAAAAACTGTAAAAAAAAAAGTTTGTCAAAAAAAGCTGCCTTTAAATAATGGCCACTAAGTAATCTAGAGTCATGAATTGTTATTTGTTTTATTTACATAAGTTCGTGTGCGAATTGTGAACAAAATATAAAATCAAATACAATTTTGGAGACTACGACACAAGACGAATTTATAGGCATTACCTTTTAGTAGATGGTCATTGAAATTTTAAAAATCAGTCGATTAAATGAATTTATATAAAATTGGATATACATATTTGTCTTATTTCATTGAGGAATGCAGTTCCTCGAAGCATGGCTCGCACATCCAGTTGCTGCCAGGGCATGTGTCACACAGTGTTGAGATCCTGATTAGACCCGACCTGTTATTTTTGAGGCAATTTACGCACTTTCCTTTCAACCTAGGCACTCCTACAGATACGAAGTTGTGCTGATCGGACGAGGTGCGAATGATGTTGTCAGGGTTTTTTAGGTTTAGTTTACGAGCGGGCTTCACTTTGTTCATTTCTTCTGCAACCGTGCGGACTACGGGTAGAAGTTTTCCAGTTCGCTTCTGTCCCACTTTTTGAATAGGTATTATTAGTCGTACCGGTCTAGCACCTGAAAAAGGGAGGAGATTACAAATATAAGTTGGTTAATATAATTTTCAACGAAATAAAGGCAACTAATTTCAAAGACAAGACCATATTTAGCAGACAGTGAAAAAAAGAGTTATTTTTAATTGGCGTTGTTTAACTTAATTTAACCGTTTATTAAATGTAATGATGTTGCGGTGTCCTTAGGTTTAAATTGATTCAGTTATATTTTTTTGCTGAAATAAAGCAGAGTACTTTAGTAGATTTCAATAACTTGCAGAATACATCGATTTGGCTTACACTTTTAGTTATCTATTTATCAAGGCGGGATTGCCAATCGAGCACTCTAGGAACAAATGTCTTAAGCCGTTCGGGTGGCTGATGATTGTGGAATCCTCGGATTGATTTAATTGATTTTATATAGGTGGTCAGCGCCGAGCTGCAGTGCATCTTTTTGTACATGGTGCAACGCCAGAAAGCCAAAAATTTCTCGGGGTTCCGAGTGTGACAGCTAAAGGTAAAACCCTCGTGGACAAGTTTTCCTCGATCGTTGTAGGTGAGCACTGAAAATAAAATTGTAGTTGGTTAATGGACATAAGAGTTACACCTACTTTTTAAACCTTGTGATGCAAAAAGATCAGAACAGAGCATGTTGGATTAGAAGACTTCAGATCTTTATTTCACTTGATCACATATCCAAGACTCCCTCCATGGTGCCAAATTAAAGCAAAAAATGTTCTCCATAGGTAACTAGGTAATTGTTTGTAAAAGTAAAACTAAAGGCTTACAGCTATATTCACAATCTTATTAGACTTCAAATTAAACTCTTCTCATTTGATTTTAAATTAATTCAAATACCTTTTTACAATTCAAATGGGGAAATTAACCGAAAATAAATAGTTATCTTCCTAGATATGTACTTCCGATCGCTGCTTCTTAGTAACTACATTGCACTGCCGAGACCAGGTGGACTGCTTTGCCCGATCGACCAGCTATTCGTGCATGAGCATCATGGAGGCGTGCATTAGTTCGTGATCCGTCAGCTGCAACGCGGCCGCATCGCTGGCTAACTGGTGTTCATCGATGAACTCCTGTTTCTGCTCTTGGAGCTGCTGCTGAGTGAAGCTGTGCGTCCTAGAGAGTTTTTTTCCGGTGCTTACAGCTGCCATCTTATTCCGCTGCACGATCTTGTCGATCTTTTCCGTATGCGGCTGATGGTTGTGAAGTCCGCCCGTTACACTCTTCAGACGCCCATTTTCCAAGACGCATCGAGATCGGCAGCGCATTTCGTGGACCTTTTTGGAGTAATTGTGGCAGCGCCAGTACTGTTTGTTGCTCTTCCGACTGTGGCAGTTGTACATATAGCCATTCAGGACCAGACACGGCGTCGACCAGGGGCTCTCTATGAATACTAGCTCGTTGCCATCTGCAAATTAAAAATTATTGATAAGTCAGTAATCTGCATTTGTGATGTAGAGCCCGATAATAATATTATAGACTTTTCTATGTACGCTATTCTTTGTTTTGGTCTCAGTTTATTCGAGGATTAAATATGAAATACGTTTACAGACATAATTTAAACTACGTTCGAGTTGGTGGGCCGATTTGTTTGGCTGACAATCATTGAAGCATTTAGGGTACTATAAAGCTATTATCATGTTTGGTTGACTTAATTATTAGGAATCCTTTGAATGTTCGGAAAAGTCGTTATATTTAAGCAGATTGTTCTAATTGTGACTGTAGTCCTCCTGTTTAAGAAATATTTTAAATATGCTGTGAAACTAACCTATATGAGGTACGTTGTATTCGTGGCACAGTAAAAAAATGAAGAAACATTATCCGAGTCGATTTAGGCATGTCTTTCCGCCTAGATATCTGGGATTTAACAAGCAGATTCTAGATGGGTCCATCGCGAATCCTCATTTGTTTATGTTGGATGCAAGATCATGATCTCAACTGTAAGAAACATGCGCTTTGCGTAGAATTTTCTGTTGCGGGCTAAATAAAGGATATATTATAGTCGGAAAACTCGACTATAGCGGTGTTGCTTGTGTTAGATACAAACATATTTACATAAAATATGGCTAATTTTGAAAATATAGCCTTACTTTGGTAGGTAATTACCGACATAAAGTAATAAAATCAAATAAACTTTAGCATGATAAAAGGGTATAGCTTCCTAGAGATCTTTAAAAAAGAGCCCGCAATTGATTACATTTAGATTTGTTGGTAGTTCTCCAAACAAATGAGCCCATTCCAAATTTCGAGATTAATACGAGCTTATGGTGCTAGATGAAAATCTCCTAGAGGTGCTTCGTCTTCAGCAGGGAACGGCGCTTGGCCTCCTCCGCCTGCCACCTGGCCTCCCGTTCCCGGTCCCGCTGCTGGGCCCGTTGCCCCTCCGCCTCGGCTTGCAGCTCTTCCTCCTCCTCGGCGGCGTCGACTAGGGCCTGCATCTCAATCTCCGTGGCCTCGGCGGCGGGTAGGAACAGCTTGCAGTCCTTGCCGTCCTTGGCGGTCACGATAATATTGCTACTCCCCAGATACTGCGATATCTTGGGGTTTGACGTGCAGATCTCGATGTACTCCTCCAGTTCCTGCTCCACCTTGTAGAGCTGGCGCTGGCCGATCCTAGAGGCGTGGGACTCGTGGTTGTGCTGACGACGGGCGTCTATGAACTGGCCATCGCGGGTGATCACCACCGCCTTGCAGCGGAGCTTAAGTACATCCGCACAGCGCCAGGTCGTCTGTCCATTGGCCTGGGTCAGCTTCTTGTTGTAGATATAGTCCCGGAACACCAGTTGGGCGTTCTTCTTTTGGCTCCGGATAAACCTAATATCCGAATCTGCAAGTGGCCCGAAGATAACCGAAAACAAAGGGGCGACAAGAAGGCGGGGAAGTTGGTTTAGTTGGCATGGTAATTCCAATGTCTAATTCCTAATCTAGTAAATATGGCTTAAGCGCTAAGCTAGGATCGGTGAAATAAAACAACATTTAGTTCAGACTTTGGCTTAAACAGTTTATTGGCACACAGCGAACCGGAGAACCCATAAAGATGGTGGCATTATACTTACAGGACCCCAAAAAGGTAGCATTTTACAACAGCATTATATTTCGATGTTACTTCGCTTAGGCTTCAAATACGAATTATCACCAACACCTAGTTCTGCAAACGCGGAATTTTCATAGTTACCCACTCATCATTTAAGTTTATAAATTAACACCACACATCACTATAGCACATACTTTAACAGCCAAACACTTGTATTTCACTATTCACAAACTAACAAAACAAATGTAGCTTCGTTTCTGAATAATTTTCATCAGGGTTGCCACTCTTTTGAAGTTACAGGGCAGCATTTTCAAATAGGGATGCCAGAAAGTGGCAACGCCCTTCAATTTATTTAAATGTCCAGATTCCAGATCCCTTAAAATTTTCTTTACGGGCAGTCTTTATTTTTTTAAATAAACATACAAAGCAAAATTTATCTTATTATTTAAAAATCGCACGATACAAGGCAGTTTCCATTAATATTAAGATACACATTCACTTCTTTTAAAAATGTATTGATAATAGAACAAACTTAAATTAAATCTTTGAAGCTATGCTCAAGTACGCTCTCTAAGCTAATGACGCTTACTAAGCTAATCATGGTAAATTAACCAATATGAAATCCACTACCCAAGTAAAGCTGCATCTTTAAATATTTTTAGCGTTTCGGTAATACTACAAACCCCCAATTTACAAAGCGAGAAATTAAGCATTAAAATTTACAGCAGTAAATAAAGTTCCACGAATTGCAATTAGACAAGATTTCTCAGTTTAAAATCTATCTGAAACCCATTACGGGATACAAGGTTTACTGGCTAATATACTTCTTAATAAAAACGAAAGTAACCTCATTTTGCAGGTGGAAGAAAAATGTTTTCGGAAACAACAGCACATTTTGTGTAAAGACTCGGCAATACATGCCGTTGTTAGAACTATATCAGCAAGCTTTTACGTTGCTTCAACAAGTCTAAACAACATCTTGTAATACGGTATTAGAAACAATAAAACTAACTCCCAATAAATTCAAACATCAGCAGAAAATAATTACCCAATTGATAAGCGCATGTCCAAATAATAACGGCAAATCTGGCAACACTGGATTTGTATATCGCTTTGCTCGCTTTTCCAACAAAATGTTTGGAATTATTTAAAATTAAATACCTGCAAAACTAGAATATATGGAGAAAACGTTCTAAGACTACTTATTATATTACCTTTAATAATTGCAGATCTTCATGGTGTTCCAGCGTGCAGCACAAACATCAATTTCGTCTTGTCAGCCTAAATATTCAAACACTCTACTCACCCTTCAACTAAGTTTATAAAAAATCGCGTGATACTGCGCCTTAGCATGTAGGTAATATGCTGCAGGCGACCGATCTGCCAGATGCTTCTTAGAGATTTGAAATGAAGCACAGGCTTACTTATTTTACTTATCTACTATTGGTGAAGTATTGCTTAAATATGTTTTAAAACATATTTAAACGCGCTTTACCATATTTTAAAAGGGCCTGATCCGCTTGCGAAGTAGAAAGGATTAATGATTAAATTATCAGCTAAAATGTTTACATTTCGCAAACGGAAATCAAGTCCTTTTCTAAATTCTACCTATGACTAGTGGCAATTGGCCATCATTAATAGGGAAATTCAACCAACCTTGAGCCTCTGTGTTGCCCTGATCCGCGCTGGTGTCGACAAACGAAGAATCACTGTAGTTCTGCGACTGCTGCTTAACCACCGCCTTGGACGTGGTGGCGGTCACTCCGCCGCCGCTCGTGTTTGCCGTTGTTTGGTTGCCAGCATCCTCGTTTTCAGTAAAGTAACTGTCGTCGTAGCGCATGTCCCCGTAAGCATCGTCCTCCACATAGGTCCCCTCGCCATCTCCGGCAGCATCGCCATGGTCCTCAGAGTAGTCAGGTTCCGATTTTGTCGGCAATTCCATGGGGAGATCAATGTACTCGGCTTCCTCCTGCTGCTGCTGGCGGACCTGCTGCGGCTGCTGGTGGAGCTTGGTTTCCGCGGAGGAGACCACAGCTGTTTGTACCGTGATCTGTTGCGGAACTAGTTGGGCGGTCGTCGTGGTTCCAGTTTCCGTGGCCGAATCGAGGGGGTCCATTACATTGGCAGAGGCGCTGGTCTTGGAGCGCTTTACGCCGCCGCTGGAGGAGGAGGCGGAGGTCAGAGAGGATCGCTGGGCGGAGCGTTTGTTTGTCGACACCAGCGTCGCCGTCGTAGTGGTTCCTGTCTGCAGCTGCTGCTGTGTCTGGATCTGCTGCGCAGCCTGCTGCTGCTGCGGCTGTTGTACAATGGTGGCTTGGGGTGCGGCCGTGGTTTGGATGACGATCTGGGTGGTGCCCTTGTTGTCGTCGCCCATTCCGTCGTCCACGGTCTCGATCTTGTAGCGGGCGGAGGCGCGCGGCTGCTGGCGTTGCACCCGCTGGGCCGGTAATTGTTGTTGTTGTACATGAGGCGCTGCTGGCGGCGGGCTGGGCTCCTGGGGTGGCTGCGGCGCAGGATCGTTCTGAAAATATAACATAAAACAAAATCAATTAACAAGGTTATTCAAACATTTTACCTATTCTAATTCCCTCTCTCATAAAAAGAAACTTTAAAATATACATTGATAAAGGCTATAAAGAACGTAGAAATTCAATGAATTGGGGCGTCACATAAATCGTAAGATCCTAATAAGAATAGATTTTCTAAATGGACTCAAACCCTTAACAATAATACTCGAAAAAACAATAGTTTTTTTATGATCTGATGATAAAGCATAGTCAACACTTTCCGTATATAGCACTATTTTCGATTTAAATAATTTATGAAATTAAAAATAAAAATGTAAATAAAGACATCAATTTGAAGAATAGCTCTACACTAAATGAAAATATAAAAAATTGACAGAAGTAAAGGGAATTTAAATTGATTACATTAAACTAAATCCACATCAAAACACCAAATACTTTAAATAATTGTTTCTAATAATTCAACAAAACTATATTTGGAACATGTTAAAGAATAATAGCTAATAAATTTATTTTTGTACAAAATAAATTTTGGCATAGAAAAACAATAATTAAAAATCACAATTCCGCTTAGAGAAAGGCAAACCGCGAATTAATTGTTTCTAACTGCTACTGTTTAGTGTTTTTCTCAATATCCGATACAAATTAATATTTATGCTTTGACACCAAATTCGCTGCGAAACAAAAACAACCCAGTTGCTTGTTGCCATATTAGCCAGAAAGAGACAAATGCTGCAGCACACACCTACAGAGTACTGTTGTCCTTTTCTGGCACGCGTGCCTTTTGGCATTTGGTTTGCGAGAAATTTCTCGGTACAGTCAAACCATGCTCTTATACAGACGTATGTGTATTTCTTGGGCGCGAAAAGCGATGCGCTTGTGTTGTTTTTGTTGTGCCTTCAATTCGATATACCAGTATAAGCATCTATGTATATACTTACATCCGTTAGCCCCTTGATTTGCAGAGATTCCGCGGTGCTAATAAACGCGGGCAAAGCGTCCTGCTTCACGTTGACCTCGCCGCAGTACATAAACTGGATGAGGTCCTTCAGCGCCGAGTGGCTTACATTGTTCAGGAATACTGAAGTGTGGGGAGGGAGAAAATTAGTCAAAAAAAATCCCCAAAATGCTGGGTCCAAAACTCACCGATTGCGTGGGTGTTCGACGGCATCTGGGTGAACATCTTGCGGAAGAACGGCGAGCAGACGGATAACACCAATCGGTGGGCCTTTACAATATGGCCCTCGGCCGCCAAGGATACGTCCACCAGATCGCCGCGACATAGCGACTCGTGGAAGCCAGCCGACAAATTCGTGTTGAAGTTGTTCCAGCACAAGCTGAATTGCTCGTCGTCCGCCATCTTGGACGAAAATCAATACTTTTCTGTATCTATGCGTTTGGGGCTGCAAGCGAAAAAGTGCATTGCATGATTATTAGTTAATGTTTTAAACTAACCATTGAAGTAAAACATTGTTTACAACCACCAGCCACTGCCAAAAAAAAAGCAGCACCAGCACACAAAAAATGCAACGCAGCCAAAAAACTGGGAAATTTTCACGCGGTGTGTATGTATGCGTGTGAAATAAATGGTATTTATTTTACTGATTAAACGCACAACCACATAGTGATACAAATATTATTAAGCTTACTCACCTTTATATTAAATATTTTCCAAATAAAATATCTATTTGGAGCCGAAGCTAAATTATTTTTTATTCTCGCGCGAACAACGCGCAGAACGCGTCCGATTTCTTTAGTGTGAAAATTAAGGATGGACAAACAACGATGGACTATTCGTTTTTGATAATTTTCTAGAACATCGATTGTTAGCTGCATCTATCGATAGTTGCTGCCAATGTGAACGTTTACGTACAGCGTCCTTTTAATAGCTGCCTAGTACTCGGATCGAAACAATTTCAGTGGAAAAAAATTATTTGCCGGAAGAGTTCCTTATAAGATATTCTTAAATTCCTTGGCCAGGCGAGTCTGCCGGTGTACAAAGAAATTAAAAAACAATAAAATTAATATTTAAGTTTTTTTTTTTTAAATACTGATAATTATTAGCAAATTTAAAGTTTATGCCTGCACTAAGTTCTTGCTGACGATTTTTCTCAATTTTTTGTTGTGTTTTTCGTCAGACACCCCAATAGATAACATTTTTTAATAATTTTGCTAGGGTGGTTGGCAACGCGATGTATGTAATTTTCTGGTATTTTTTCGTCGTGGTGAAAAAAGGGGCTGACGAAAAGTGTTCGTCAGTTGCTTGCCTCTCACTCGCTGACGAATGGATTTTGTTGATCTGATTATTAGGCTTAACCAATTAAGTATCTTTAGTCAGATCAGAATGTTTCTTAGATCAAAAATAAACGGAAATCACAATAAAAAAAGCGGAGGCAGCTTTGAACTTTCAATGATACAAAAATTATTATTAAATTAAAAAAACATATGTTATGTGTAAATTGTATTGTCTTTTAAAGAGGGTATGATAATTTCAGTTAAAAGCTTGCAAAGCACTAAAGGATACGTTTTTGACCCTATAGTCTCTTAGTTTTAAAGCTATCTGCTTAAAACTTTCCCAACAGTTATCTTTCTATTGCAGGTAGTATATTAGTCGGAACGAGTCGAATCGGGCGACTATATCAAATAGCTCCCATAAGAACAATCGGAAAAAAATTTAAAAAGTTTAATTTTGTTGTTTTTAATTTTCTTTGTGATTTGGTAATATTTAAATACTATGGTATTTCGGTTTTAATTAAATTTTAAATCGGACATCTGTATCATACTTTATTTATTTATTTATATACTGTATCATACTATATATGTAGCTCCCAAAGAAAAATAAAAAAATTGAAAAAAATTATTTAAAAAAAATATTTTATTTGCTGTTTTTCTATTAATCAAAATATTCTTTGAGATATAGCAATTATTTTCTATATTAGAATTACGCTTTTAGTTTTGTCACAATCGGACAACAATATCATATAGCTTCATTGTTTTTAGTAAAAGAGACATAAAAAATTAAAATGTACTCGTTTTGTAATAACTGCAAGGGTATATAAACTTCGGCTTGCCGTAGTCTGCTTCCTTTCTTGTTTAGTTTAGATTATATTAACCACATCCATTACGACGTCTTTTAAGTAATCGGACATAATCGTTGAAACATTAAATTCACAAATATCTATATCTATCTCAAGCGAGTTTTTAATCGTCGTTATCGGAGTTAACGAAATCTCCGAGAGCTACCGTTTACACTCAAACATAGTACTCAGATTAAAAACAAGTTCGCCAGCGGAAAAACTTATAGCCCTGTTCTAGTTTTCACTTCCGGAAAGCCCTCACGAATTCGAATTTCCCCGTTTTCACTTCCAAAAAAACCTCACGGAATCTTTGTTCCTCCCTGTTTCCTCTAAATATAATTCCACCAACAAAGAAATTCATTATTTCAAATTACATTAAGATAACTTTACTTGTAAATGATATTTATACCCTTGCAGAGGGTATTATAGTTTTGGTCAAAAGTGTGCAACGCAGTGAAGGAGACATCTCAGACCCTATAAAGTATATATATTCTTGATCAGGATCACCTCCTGAGTTGATATAAGCATGTCCGTCTGTCCGTCTGTCCGTCTGTCTGTCCGTCTGTCTGTTTCTACGCGAACTAGTCTCTCAGTTTTAAAGATATCGAATTGAAACTTTGCACACACCCTTCTTTCCTTTGCACGCAGTATATAAGTCGGAACGGCCGGGATCGGCCGACTATATCCTATAGCTGCCATATAACTGATTGATCGGAAATGCCATAACTTTGGTGTTTGTAAAGTTAGGAAGTTGGGATTTTCTATGGGTTTTATATTTGGCCAATCAATCTGACCTCCAAAATTGCATAAGGATCAGCCGACAAAATCGTATAGCTGCCATGTAACTGAACGATTGGAAATGCCATAACTTTGGTGTTTTTGAGTTAGGAAGTTGTGTTTTTATGAGTGTTAAAATGCATCATATGAATAATTCTGGAGAATATAATTTACGATTTTAGGTTTTCAACTGGCTCCGCCGTTGTTCTTTCTTGTTTTTTTAAGTCCTTGTATTTCGGTGTTATTGCCTTGTCAAATTTGATAAATCCATCTTTATTTATTAATCATTATTATCTGTTTGGAATCCGCCCTCTGTTCTGAATTCATCGAATGACCACTGCGGCTAGTTATTGTCTTTTTTGACATTTTAGTGTTGGTTTCATTATGATACACATTTAATTAATCAGAGTTACCAAAATAAAAGTTTTGGTAAGAAATTAAATTTAATGTACAATTGTACAAATTGTAACTCTTTTTGTAGCTCTATTTTTTTGCACTTTTGGAACACTAATTGTGAATAGTTTACGATACTACCTCTAAACAGCTGGTGCCTTACTAACGGAAATGTAAGTAAGAGATAAGTTAGAAAATTGAATGGTTGATCAACTATTTTACCACGCGAAAGCACAAGAATCCTATAGGATTCTATAGGATGACTATAGTCAGGATGAAATATTCTTTGATTTTATGGGATCTGTTTGGGATAACAAAGACAATGATATAATGCCAAGTAAGGCAATTACTTTAATTTCTATAACATTTCCATTTACTATGCATTATTTGGACTTTACCAAATGGGCAAGGGCATCGAGGATCCCTTTGGATCCCCTTACATAATCTGAGGGGCATGGCTTTGGAAAGCTTTCAGCCATCACCAACAGAACCAATAAATCCAAAGATACCTCGAATCGGTAAGGTTTACAATTTGCGCGAAATACGCCGACGCAGCGCATTGAGGCCCATAAACTCAAGTAAATACAGGAAATTGAGTTAGTGAAGTTGGAATCTTTTAGATAAGAACTAGGCAGTAAGATAAGCATCGGGATAGATAGATATTAAGATTTCGAAATTACCCCACTGAAGCGATGAAACTTAATGCGACAAATATACATTTTGTTATTAAAACAGTATATTTAGTTATTAATTTTACAGTTTATTTAAAAAAAGACTTCGAGCTATTTCATGTATTATAGGTCTAGATTATTTACGCAAACGAAAAAGTAGTTGCTCGTTACCGTTTTTAGAATAATAAAAAATAATAATTTACGGTTTGCTTCTTATCAAAAATAGAACCTTTACAAAGCTAACAGATACTAATCTTTAAAAATATAATTTTTTAGGACATTGATTTCCTATATGAAGTAAATTTTTGGATTGAAGAAATATAATTAGAATTTTAGCTTGGCCGCTTAAAGAAATCCTTGGCTTGGGGCAAAGCAAAGTTCACAAACTCTCTCGAAAAAGGTCTGGGTTTAAATCTTTTTTTTTTTTTTTTTTTTGCGCGGAGTCCCACGGCCCCTTACCCGCCCAACCGACCGAGGGGCGCAGCCTGTATCGTACGGCACGATTCGCGATAGGATAGACGCGAGATAGGAAAATAAAGGTAAGGTCCGGGGAAAAAGTAATAGTTAGATCAATCTTGTGCCAATGAAGCAAGTATTAATCGTTTTAGGAGCGGCGAGAGTCAAGATTTGATATTACAGGAAAAAGTCTATTATAGTCAGAACATAATACTCTGAAAGGCTCATGCAAGGCATAGTTAGATCTACAATGATTTAAAATTAGGGGAATATAATTTCTAGTTAATCTACTTGGCACAGAAAGTTTAGCCGACTTAACAAGTCGGGGCAGTCAATATCACCATGTATAAGGTTATAAATAAAGATAGTACCAAGCATCGTTCTACGGTTGGCTAGGGATGGTAAATTAATCAAAAGAAGTCTACTAGAATAAGAAGGTAAGATAAGATTTGCATCCCAGTTTAGGCGCCGTAAAGCAAAAGAAGGAAGTTTTTTTGTACAGATTCAATACGACCAATATGTATTCCGTATTGTGAACTCCAGACGGAGACCCATACTCCAGAATCGGACGGACTAGCGAAATAAATAAAGTTTTAGTCAAATAAGGATCATCGAATTCTTTTGACCACCTTTTAATAAATCCAGCACTCCTCTGGCTTTATTAACCATGGACGAAATGTGATTAGAAAATTTTAGTTTAGGGTCCAAGAGAACGCCAAGATCGTTTACAAGAGTTATTCTATCCAAGAGCTGCCACTTAACGTGTAAGTCGCGTATATCGGATTGGCCCGATAAAAGTCATCAGCTTGCACTTGGAGCGGTTTAAATTTGGTAAATTATCTCGGCACCAGTTTTGAAAATTATCTAGATCGGATTGCAAGTCTAAATGGCAGGAAAAGCGAAGGACAAATGCAAATGTAAGTTTTATTGAAAGATTCTAATATTTCAAAAATATATGTTAAGTAAAATGTTCTAAATATGAGAAAAACATAATTTGAGTTGATACCATTCCATTTTTGACAGTATTTTATTCTTAGAACCAGAACAAATTCAAGTCAAACCTTACAAAGAGCATGTTTTTCTGTTTTAAATAAAATATGGTCTTTTTACCAAAGGTTTTAAGTTATATCTCATCTCAAAATAAGTCGATTTAATCTAAAAACAAGAAAGGAAAGCTAACTTTGGGCGGAGCCGAAGTTAAAATACCCTTGCAGAATATTCTGTAAATTATATTCTCCAAAATTATTCATATGATGCATTCTTAACACTCATAAAAAATCCCAACTTCCTAACTTTACAAACACCAAAGTTATGGCATTTCCGATCAATCAGTAATATGGTGGCTATAGGATATAGTCCGCCGATCCTTATGAAATTTTATTGATCGGATTGATTGGCCAAATATAAAACCCATAGAAAATCCCAACTTCCTAACTTTACAAACACCAAAGTTATGGCATTTTCGACCAATCAGTTATATGGCAGCTATAGGATATAGTCGGCCGATCCTTATGAAATTTGGTAGGTCGGATTGATTGGTCAAATATAAAACCCATAGAAAATCCCAACTTCCTAACTTTACAAACACCAAAGTTATGGCATTTCCGATCAATCAGTTATATGGCAGCTATAGGATATAGTCGGCCGATCCCGTTCCGACTTATATACTGCGTGCAAAGGAAAGAAGGGTGTGTGCAAAGTTTCAACTCGATATCTTTAAAACTGAGAGACTAGTTTGCGTAGAAACAGACAGACGGACAGACGGACATGCTTATATCAACTCAGGAGGTGATCCTGATCAAGAATATATATACTTTATAGGGTCGGAGATGTTTCCTTCACTGCGTTGCACACTTTTGACCACTTTTATAATACCCTCTGCAAGGGTATAACAAGAGAGAACGCTATAGTCGGGTGCCCCGACTATCAGATACCCGTTACTCAGGTAAAGGGAGTGCGAGGGAGGTGGAGATAGAAACTTTGATCACGCATAACTTTTTAACGAATGGTTCGATTTGAAAAATTTCTTCTACATTTCGATAGGTATTGATAAACACAATAAAACTGCATTTTTACTTTTCCGAAATATTTAAATTTTTAAAATCGTATATAAGCGATTGTGGGCGTCAGAGGGGCGTGGCACCATTTTGAAACAAACTTGCGCTGCGTAGGAACTCCTAAAATCTACGTGCAAAACGCCAATCTTCTAGCTTTTATAGTTTCCGAGATCTCAGCGTTCATACGGACAGACAGACGGACAGACAGACGGACAGACAGACGGACAGACGGACAGACAGACGGACAGACAGACGGTCATGGCCTGGGGATACTGATCAAGAATATATATACTTTTAGGGTCGGAAATATCTCCTTCACTGCGTTGCAAAGTTTTGACTGAGATTATAATACCCTCTGCAAGGGTATTAAAAAAATGGGACTAAATATACTCATATACTCATACATATATACGTTTTAACCCCTAATTAATGGCAATTTGATTGTTTTAAGGAAGTTTTTGAACACGATTACCCAGAACTCGTAATGTTAAATGGTATATTTCATTGGTGTAAATACATGTAAAAGGACGATTCCAACATTACCAGATTGCGATATAAAACAAGAGAGAACGCTATAGTCAGGTGCCCCGACTATCAGATACCCGTTACTCAGGTAAAGGGAGTGCGAGGGAGATGGAGATAGAAACTTTGATCACGCATAACTTTTTAACGAATGGTCCGATTTGAAAAATTTCTTCTACATTTCTACACAATAAAACTGCATTTTTTTTTCCGAAATATTTAAATTTTTAAAACCGTATATAAGCGATTGTGGGCGTTAAATGGGGCGAGGCACCTTTTTGAAACAAACTTGCGCTGCGTAGGAACTCCTAGAATCTGCATGCAAAATGCCAATCTTCTAACTTTTATAGTTTCCGAGATCTCAGCGTTCATACGGACGGACAGACAGACGGACAGACGGACATGGCTAGATCGACTCGGCTAGTGATCCTGAACAAGAATAAATATACTTTATAGGGTCGGAAACGCTTCCTTCTACCTGTTACATACTTTTGAACGAATACAATATACCCTTTTACTCTACGAGTAACGGGTATAACAAGGAGATTTAAATTTCTTCTAAAATTAAATTTGACTCGTGCCATAAAAAATTAATATTGAATAGTAGTTTAAATTGTATACGAATTAAGATTTAAATTGATTCAACGGCTTTCCATTTTTATTAAAGGGCAAAATTATTAAATTTAAATTTGATCACAAAAACATCCTGGCGGAATAACCCCACTCTCTCATACTTAAAATAAATACATTGGGACGCAATTTGATCCCCTCGAGTTGTTAGCTTAGCATTCATCAAGTCAAGTGTGCGAAAATCTGCACTTGAGCGCCACTTGATATTCAGTTTACATATAGGGACTATAAAACTGAAGGACTTTACAATAATAAATACTGATACTCAAGCTCAAGTAGCGAAACAAAATCAGCATAAAGTGGCTACGAACAAACAACTAATATCAACAGGGAACAGGCAGAGAATTTCGTGACGTCACAGGTGGATACTGAGGAGTTATCCATCAAATCTGATAGTAAGGCACAATGTGCCTTATTGTTTAAAAATGTACATACATACATATATGTATCCTTACACAAATACAAACTGTTCGGAAATGATAGTCATAAAGGCAGTCGCAATGCTGAACTTTCATACAAATTTATTTCATCCAAATTCGGTAGACCTGTATAATTCAAAGATTGGTAGTCATAGAAAACTTAATTTTCTTTATAAATTTAAAAATTAATAAGGATATAAAACTAATAAATGTAATATGTGCCCATTCAGTAAAGTATTTTAAAAGTATGCGTTTATTTATATTACCATTTTCACTATTTTTGTTTGCATTTTGTAAAGATGGTTAAAAATTGTTATGAATTTATTAGTAATGTTTCATATTAAATGGATATGTTGTTCCAAATACGAAACGTGCAATGCCTGGACTAAATTAAATTACTAAAACGGGCACATCTCTATCTGAAAAGAGAGAGCAAAGAAGGAGAGAGAGGGAGCTTGCATGCCAACGCTGAGCTGTGATTGGCTTGAGGGCGGCCATTTTCCCCCTAACGGTATTCGTGTGTGCGGCGCACCCACACACACGAACACATCAGCATAAGGCGATCTGGGGTGAAAGAAGTACTCGTTCAGTACCAAAATCGAGCCGACAAATTGCAGACACGGTCGAGTGCGCATCGGAACGGCACTTCTGGGATCGGGTTCGGTGTTACTATCACGCTTTACGTTACGACTCACGGGTTACGGCTCACCACTCAGTTCGCTCACGGTTGCGTGGGGTGTACTCCACCAGCTACTTAATTGCCTAGCTACCGAGATAGCCATTCAAGTGTTGCAAGTTCAAGTGCGATTTGGCAAATTGCTATATTTATTTAAATTTAAAGTGATTCTTAAGTGGCCAAGTGATCGCATCGCGAGGATGTTGCAGCACCATCAGCAGCAGGCTCAATCGGGTGGCTATTACGACTACAATCAGTCCCCCAGTCCGGGCAGCTTAACAAATGCAGATGCTTTGAACACCACTCCATTTTCTGTCAAGGATATACTGAATATGGTCAATCAAACGGAGGCCTACGAAGGCCCCTACGGACACCTCGATAGGTAAGCCTTAAAGATTGGGAATTGTTTTAGCGTATTTTACTTATGTTGTTTTGGAAAAAGGGAACAATTTGATGTTAGTATAAATGATTAATTGTGCTGCATTTTGTGCGTCCAAATTAGTTAAATGTTTACTTTAAAGTATTTTAAAAAGTATATAGACATTTTTAATAGCATTCTCAAATTCTTTTAAGTTTTATACCTTAGTCAATTATTTCAAAAATAATTAGTATAGCAGTCGATTCCGCACTCATGATGTCTAATGCTATTTTATTTTGGTAACAGTAATAATATTGTAAAGAAATAAAACAAAAACCTTTTTCATATAAAACTTAAAAAAAAATCAAAAAAAATCCATGTTTAAGAAATTTAAAACTACCAAAGGACTTAACTGAAAAATAAAAGCAAAGGGATAACTGTTGGCCAACTGTTATTTAACTGCTATTTGCTTATTACCAGGCATCTTCTTGAATAACTTTTCCACTTATACCTGTCAGTTAGGTTTTCACGAAGGCAGCGCACTTCCCCTTCCCAATCGCATATTATTTATTTTTATTTAATAGGGCTCCATAGGAAAATTAATTTCTACCAATTTTCCAACGAAAGATAATATTTTGATAACCTTCCGTCGAGACGTAGCAGAAGAAATCCTATGAAAACACATAGGAAGCATGAATTGCAAATAGGATCTGGGTCCAGAGAACCTTGAGCTCGAGGCTTTGACAAATCATCGTTATTTGTACAAGAGGCCGAAGACAAAGATGAGAAGACAGTGTTAACAATAAGAACAACAAGGTCCGAGGCAGGCGGTCCGTAGCTAGAGGTTGCGATCGGGTGATCCGGCGATCGCTCGATCCCTTCTGGGCTGGTCAACATGTGTGATTCGCATGTGTGTCCGTCGCTCAGGGGCGTCCTTAATTTCCTGATGAGGCATGAAATGATGTCACCAAAGATCCTGTCGCGCCAGCAGGAAGTGGGCAAAAAGTATTCGGCCTGGGGAGCCGCTGTGTCCGGCGTGATGCAACATATGGCGTCCATATACGAGTGACCCCCTGTTTAACCTTTCGCTTTTCCCAATTCCCTGCCTTCCCACAGTGCGGCGACTGCCTCGGCGCTCTATGGCGCCGGTGAGTACCAGCAGCATCTTCACCAGCATCCGCATCAGTACCACAGCCACCAGCAGCATCAGCACCACCAGCAATCCGAGTTGACGGCCTCCCAGCAGCAGTTGCAGCCTCAACACTTGGACGATGGGACCACCACGTCGGCGTCTCTATCGCCGCTCTTGCCACCCCCGCCGCACCAGCTTTACGGCGGTTACCAGGACTACGGAATGCCCGCCCACATATTCCAGCATCACCACGGACATCCTCATCCCCATCCCCATACCCATCCCCACCAGGGCTTCCAGCACTCGGCCTCGGCCTACAACATGTCCGCCTCGCAGTTTTATGCCGGACCCTCGGCAACGGCCTACCAAAGTCCTGCCACCTACAACTACAACTACGCTGGAGCCGGAGAGGTGTACGGCGGAGCCACGCCCTCGGCGGTGAGCATCAAAAGCGAGTATATTCCCACGCCGTATGTGACGCCCTCGCCCACTCTGGACCTCAACAGCTCCGCGGAGGTGGACAGCCTGCAGGCGCCGGCGCAGAAACTCTGTGGGAATCCCCTGACCCAGCGCCTCATGGAGACGGCCAGCAACTCGGCCTCGCTAAGGAGTATTCACAGTGCGGAGGAGGGCTCCAAGAGAAGTGAGTATTTTGCTGATTTTCATTACACTTTGATTTAAAGGACCGAATTGGTTCTTCACAAATCTAATCCAACCAAATTTGTATGAACTTTTGGTTGGAATTTATACAATACAACAGAAATAATGGTAAAAGTAATTAAGTCATGTCTAAAGTAAATGTTATAAAAATATGCAATATAAAAATATTGTCTTTAACAATGATTCTGACACTTTTTTTATCGTTGTTTAAAAAAAAAACAGGAAAATGTATGTTTTTGAACTAATTATTGAAATGGTAAATTATGGTAATTATGGTAAAAATCGTCTTTCAGAACGTCCTGATAAGAAAAAATCGTATAATGCAAAATAAATTATATTCAACAAGAAAGGAAGAAAACTTCTATACGATTGCATTTGTTACAAATCTTCTATATTTTGATTTATATGCCTATATTACTAAAAACAATGAAGCTATGTCGATTTTGCGCTGCATTTTGCCATCGTTTCTATGGCAGCTATATGATATTGTTGTCCGATTTTAATTTAATGAAAACTATTATTCCTTAATTTTTAAATATTACCAAATCCCAAAGAACAAAAAAAAATAATTAAAAACAACAAAGTTATTTTTTTTTAAATCTTTTTTCCGATTGTTGCTATGGGAGCTATATGATATAGTCGCCCGATCCGTCTCGTTCCGACTTATATACTACCTGCAATAGAAAGACAACTTTTGGGAAAAAAAAAGAAATCAAAGAAAATGTAATATCTGAAGATTAGCATCCAAAACGAGAAAAACGTTAATTAGAAGTTAAAGTGAATTATAAGCAATCCTTCCCCAAAACTAAAAAAAAAGGGCCTACTTATTTGTAAATTTCCCGAAAGCATTGTAATCTACTACAACGATTTATTTGGTAAAGTTATACCCAAATAAACAAACCAAACGATGTCTATATATCCACTTAAAGTTCGTTGCGATTGTCTTTATTTAAGAAACATTCGAAATACATAGTAAAAAAAAAACTAAATTGTCAACGTTTTTTCTGTTTTCAGAGGACAACAGCCAGGTGACCTCCTCGCGATCCGAGCTGCGTAAAAACAGCGTCAATGGCACCAGTATCCACGGCAGCAATAATGGATCCTCCAAGCCGAGGATGAAACGAAAGCCTCGAGTACTTTTTTCGCAGGCTCAGGTCCTGGAGCTGGAGTGCCGCTTTCGCCTGAAGAAGTATCTGACGGGTGCGGAGCGTGAGATAATCGCCCAGAAGCTGAATCTGTCTGCCACGCAGGTGAAGATATGGTTTCAGAATCGGCGCTACAAATCGAAACGCGGCGATATAGACTGCGAGGGCATCGCCAAACATCTGAACATAAAGTCCGAGCCCCTGCATTCACCCACTTCCCTGCCCCCGCCGATTCCCAATCACGTGATGTGGCCACCGACCATCCAGCAATCCCAGCAGCAGCAGCAACAGATGCAGCACATGCAGTAGTTCGGTCACAGGACGAAGAATTCGAGTCTCTAATTTATTGCAGTTTCAAGCAGCCTGTATGTTGTAGTGTAAGAAAAACGCCTCATAGCTCTAGTACCTTGTTTTATGTATATATCGGACAATAAATAAAGTTTAAGACAAACAATTGCCAACAATGTATTTATTTCCCAAAGATGTCTTTTAGATCTAACGAAAATCTTCCTTCCATACGGGTTGTATTTCATTGTCAAAACGAGATGATTCAATTTTTATGTTGAACAAGTAATTAGCTTTCTTATTAATACAGCTTATTCATTTTCAATTATAAGGTTCAAAAATGTTGGGGCTCAAGAGCTTCAATGATTATTTCTGTTCTCTAACGCTCTTTTGTGGTTTTTGAAGTCAGCAGTTTAAAAAAATCTTTCTATAATACAATAATTTGCTACTTTTTTTAAAATTTGGTTCAACCTTTGTCATAGAACTTACACTATGGAATATCCTTGCCTTCGCGCACTAGTATTTATATCTTTATGGACAGCTTTTGATCGGCCACCGATCCATTAGCCACCGCATCTGCGTATAATTGCCGCCGATCGCCGCATAAATCAATTTTATCGGAGCAAGAGATCAGTTTTATGAAAAACGAAATCGAAAACGAATGAAAACACAACAATTTCCGTTTTAGTGCTGGAATGGTTTTCCCTTTTTCTGCTTTTCGCAGGGATTCCACGGGGAAAGGGGAAGTGCGGTGGCGGCAGACATTACAAAGGTTGCATTTATGAAACGTTTAAGTGGCATCAATGCAACTGTAAAATGTTTTCCTGCCGCCGCAGATACAGATACTCCCGTTGAGACACGAAATGCAGGGCCCAACAACCGCTCCTCCTCGGCATTTATGACAGCCCGCGGGGCAAGGGCTAATATTTCATTGGGGGCTGATGGTGGTGGTGGATCGGTGGTGTTGTGGCAGTGGCATATCAATTACTCCACAAACACATGGCAGGGGTCAATGGGTGAGGGAGGTTGCTGCCACAGACCAACAAGTGCAGCTGATCACACTTTCCTTCTGAGTTTTTCCTTCTCTGACAGCCGGAGCTTCTGGGGTTAGCCGTGGGGTGAAGATTCCGATTCCGATTCCGTTCCCTCGGGTTAAGTGTCAATCACTGGGATCGCAGATTAGCTCAAGTCCACACTCAGAGAAATATTTTAAATAATTACATTTTTTCTAAGTAAGCATTTGTGCAAAATTAGAGGAAAGTTGCCAATCTCTATCAGAGGCGATAGATCCGCTAGAGAACTGGATCTCAAAAACTGTATAGCCATGCACCCACTTTAAATATATAAATAAAATCTCATAAGAAAATGTCTGCCCTCAAATAAAATGCAACTTAAATTGTGTATTGTAAAGTTTAGCAACACATCGAATAATGAAAAACTTGTTCAAGTTCCGTCGGAAGAGTTTTGGCTGCATTTTAATTTCAGTTGGAAAAATAAGAATAACATTAATGCAGACTTTTTGTTTTTTAGTACAGGTTCATTCAGTCGATGTGAGTTTCCTAATCTTAAGGGATACACGCAAAACAAATTAGCGTTTTTAGAATTTAACAAATTGGAATCCTTTATCAATTGTTTAAACATTTTAAGGGTTAAACTAGAATATATTGTGCGAACAATCACATTCTAAAATTAAATTTTGATCTGATTAAAAAAACGGTAGGTTATTGGATAGTAATCGGTTTAGTTGTATCCCAGTAATCACAGCAGCATATTCGAAAGTTGCTGTGTTCAACAAAAACGCGTTCAAAGATAAATTCAATACAACTAGAGCAGAAACTCTTAAAACGGCTGGAACTCAAAAACTATTAAAGATATCGATTTAAACTTTTAGTATGTTGTTTTAAAAGATAAAATTAAACATGAAAATAATTCGTTTTATTTTTAATTTCACACCGGTTGTGTCTCTTTAATAATGTAATTCAGATTGATAAGGCTTTAATGGAATGCCTAAGAAATATCCTTCAAACTTTTTAATAGTTTTGGTTTCAAACTTAGGTAAAAGAATAATTAGGTAATTCCTAAAAAAAAATGAAAAAGAAAAAAAAAACAAACAACATTATTGAGTCTATGTTAGTCCAGTTTTCCCCTAGACAGTTGTATCCATGGGGATATGTTGCATTTAGGCTCCCAGCGTCCTCAGGGAGTTGACCGTGGAGTGGCAAACAAAACGCCCTCGCAGGCGGAGGATAATGCATGTCAAGTGGCACTAAACATGACCTAATGGACCACACTGACCAGACACGCCCCCGTCGCGAAGGCGGAATTTGAATCTGCGACTCATAAACAATTACAGTCTCGTCTTTCAATGTCGGCGGCAATGTTGCGGCGACGTGTGCCCCTCCGTCTACGAAAAGTCCGGAGTCGAGGATCCATGCCTCGGTCTAGACCGACGCAACTCTCAAGTGGGGAATTTGTCATTCCCATATATCACACGAAGGATCGGGGAGTTGCCGATAAGCCAGGATAGAGTTCGCCTGTAGCGCCGTTTAATTCATGTTCCGTCAGAGGATCAAAGGCTTCTTGAGCCGCTGTCGCAGCTGTGCCCCGCTCCCCCTTCACCACACCCACTATTACTTTCCCCTTTCTCCCGATTTCTTCACGATTCCCAATTGCTTTCACTGCTCTCATTTGCATTTCCTCAATGCGTCAGGCCGCCAAAGTAAGCGTAAGGTAAGCAAATTAAGATTTATTTACAACAATAAACAGTATGGAAAGGCTACAATAGTAGCAGCACAATCGGTGGTTTTTTGCCCTAAAACGGTTTCCCATTTCCGCATTCTTTGAATTTTGCCGCCAATTCTATTACGTGATTATACCCCGTACTGTTGCTGAATATATGGCTAAACAAAACTAGTTATTAGGTTTGTAAAGAATAAGTGTTTTTTAGCGTACAAATTAAAGAATTTAAGAGACCATAGGGTCATATATTTTTTTCTACTTCACGTATATTTGTTTTTTTTTTCCGATCCATTAGTAAAATAAATATAGTTTCTTATAATCTTGTGAGACTTAATATTAAATAGTTAAGCCTCTGGGTGTAACAATGTATTATTATGCATAACAACATTATTTTTACTCATAGATCAAGTTAAACTCGAAGAATGTAATCACGGATACCAATTAATACTAGTTGAGAAAAGAATACACAATTTTAGTTATATCTACTCAAAATCCGAAATCAAAAATGTTTTATGCAATAGGTTTACAGTCGACTTTTTTGCAACTAAACAGAGATTATTGAGTTTGACAACTCGACTTGCATTAGTTTTGGTATACCAAACTATAGTTTGTTTGAATACAAAGGTATATTTTATTAAATTTTGAAGGCATTTCCATACGTAACATATATATTTTTGTATGGTATTTCGTAATGTATTCGGAAGCAAAGAAAATAGCTGCGAAAGAAAAGCCAGATTTCGAATTTATGAAACATCGTTAACGACAATGTTGTCAAATAGGGGCAATGCATGTTTGTACGTATTTGGTTTCCCATCTTTATTCTAGGGTATCTCATTGTCGACTCTTGCACTCACGCAGCCTTTCACTTCGCCTTTAATTCCCGCTGTCAGTGGTTCAGGTCCAGATCCAGATCCAATGCTGTCAAGTGGATGGCAGAGTGACTCTGGCAGTTTTTCCATTAAAGCCTTTGACATTTTATCGGAATACCCATCAAGCCGCCTTATACATTTCTATTTGATGTGATGTGCGCATAAAACTGCGATCTCGTTTTACATTTGCCCCTCTCACCCATCCAAGTTCTGGGTGTCTCTGTTTTATATCCAACGGTTTATGGTTTTGTGTGGCTTTCAAGTGGAAAATTGTGACAATTATATTCAAATTAATTGAGTAATTGCATTCGGAATCCGAGCGGAGGCATTTTGGAGCATTTGATTTATGGCGTGTGGAAACTGGCACTCAAGAAATTGAATCCGAATAAGCCAATAATCCCATGGCGTTGATATCCCATTCAAATCGATCCACTGAGAAACGCTCCAAGGCAATGAAAATCGAGTTCCTTCCGCCGGCAATCCAGCATCCTAAACTACTTAGGGCACCTGTAAACAATGTTTTGTGCATATCATAGCACCATTATAACCATTTAGTAGAAAAACAACAAGTGTAGTTAGACTGAAAAGACTTATTATTTAGATTATTGGCAGACATGGATAGCTCGGTTTTTTTTTTTTTTAGTTAAAAGGGTATATTGTTTCGCAATGTAACAGTTATTTTTTGTAATTGTTTCCACCTTGTAAATTATATATATTCTTGTTCAGGACTAGTAGTCGATCTAGCCATGTCCGTCTGTCCGTCTGTCCGTCTGTCGTTGTCTGTCGTCTGTCTGTTATGAACGCTGAGATCTCGGAAACTATAAAATAGAGATTGGCTTTTGCATACAATTTAGGGTTCCCTACGCAGCGCAAGTTTGTTTCAAAATGGTGCCACGCCCCCTCGCCCCCCAATGAGCTTATAACATTTTAAACTTTAAATATTTCGGAAAAGTAAAAATGCAGTTTTATTTTTTTTCATTACCTATCAAATTAGAAGAAATTTTTCAAATCCCTTTAAAAGTTATGCTATAATTTTACGTTAATTCGATTTTACCTGAGTAACGGATATCTGATAAGTGGGGCACCCGATTATAACATATATATGTTTTTTAAATGAATGCGAACATCATTCAGTCCATTTTGTAATTGTTTCTTGTTGTTAAGAGGGTATATTATAAGGTGCTACAAAAGTTTGAAAAAAAGATCGTAACAATTTATGCCCAAAAGTCTGTAAAAAGCCTGCATTGCTTTTAGTGAAAATGGTTTATTTTTTTTTAAAAATCTTTTTAATTTGTTTGCATTTTTACGTTAATTGGAGCAGCGAAGATTGCATATAAACTTCGGCTTGCCGAAGTTTGCTTCCTTTCTTGTTTTTTCTAATTTAGTTCTAAAAACCCAAAAATGTTTAATTTCATAAAATTCTACATATAAATGAAATATTACTCAGGTGTTGAGGCTGAAATTTTATGTCGTCTGAAAACTGTAAGATGTTTGTTTGTTTATTTGTACAAATAAGTGGAAAACAATGAGTTTTCTTCGACAGTACATGTGTACATATATCCTTCTGTTGATCATGCACCGCCCAATGCCTCATTTAATTATTCAGTATCAGGACCTGAACATTAAACGCGCTATTTACTATAAATTTTTTTGTCAACTATTTTTATTGGTATTAGGTATTATAGGTATTACCTGATACAATGTCTAGGGTGTTAATGGAATTCGCATCCATTGTGTTCGTTGAAAAGTATGTAATAGGTAGGAAGCAGGGTTTTGCAAGGTATATATGTATATTCTTGATTAGGATCAATAGCCGAGTCGATAAGGCCATGTCTGTTTGAACGTCAAGTAGTCGGAAACCAAAAGAGCTACAGGTTTTTAAAATCTGTAAATTTTTTTGAAACTATTTATTTTTTCAAAACATCGATTTTTAAGCAAATAATTTTTGTTTAAAATGGTTTTTTTTCGCAGATCAACAACAAGAGTATAAATCCCAGCTTTGGCATATATTTACTTGGGAATGCAGTATTCCATGGTATGATGCGAAATCAATGCAAGTTGCTGTGTGACTTTATATATATAGGTATCTAGTAGCCAAAACAGTGGTAAGAAAGTTGGCCCCTCTGGCTGAAATGGATTCAACCAGCTCTTGCCCTCTGGGTAAATTGTATGTGTCTCCCCACATCCAATGTCGGGCATTCCAGCCGCCTCTAACCAAGTACGTTTGACCGCAAGAAGCAAGTATGCCATTGAAAGGCCTTTTCCCGATTCTATTTCTTGGAAGGCAGTATTTTGCGCTAACTTCTATGTCTCCCACTCCCTTAGGCAACTTTTAAGGAAGACATTTGAATGGTTGGTGTTTCAATAACTTTTTGTGGGAAATGACGGAGAGAACTCCTAACCAACCACCTTCGGGGCCATGATTGTGACTTGATGGCTTATACGCTCGATGGAAGGTATATCCATATATTTAAACTGTTTGTCCTTGGTTAGGCCTAAGCTCATTTAAGAGAAGGATGTTAACGCTGTTGTTGAGCGCGAAGAGTTCAACTTCTCTGGCATTACCTGAAAGGCCATTGACATTCCAGATAAGGATCTTGAGTGTATTCATTGTGAGGCTGAAGCGTTTTTGTTGAGTTGGAGAGTGAATCTATCCCAGTCCATGCTTAATCAAGTTGGCCATTTTAAAAACCATGTTTTCAAGCCGTTTTAGTCGTTGAATGTTAAAAAGTGAAGTATGCGCACCCTTAAAAAACAAGAAAGGAGGCAAACTTCGACAAGCCGAAGAATATACTTATAACCTTGCAGTTTTACCAAAACGACTACATTTCGATTTCTATGCCTATATTACTAAAAACAATGAAGCTATGTCGATTTTGCGCTGCATTTTGCCATCGTTTCTATGGCAGCTTTATGATATTGTTGTTCGATTTTGACAAAATTAAGAGCGTAAGAGCAGATAGTTCTAAAACTGAGGGAGTAGTTTGCGTAGAAACAGACGGACGGACATACGGACATGGCTAGATCGACTCTCCTGCTGATCAAGAATATTTATACTTTATAGGGTCGGAAATGTCTCCTTCACTGCGTTACAAACTTTTGACTGAAATTATAATACCATCTGCAAGGGTATAAAAACATTTGACCACCTCTTAAAAATACAATTTCCTACCAGAAACCGTTGTGTCGGAGTGGTCCTTCAAAAAAAGTTATTTCGAGAAAATAAGCTACAATACACTTTTAATTTACTTATAATAACACTAGAATACGGTTATATCGACTTTCAAGGGACCGACGATTTTACGTCGTTATACCCGAAAGACGCACTAACCATATACATAAGTTTGTATCATATAAGTTTGTATGGGGACCAACCAAGCCATTGAGTTTTTGTCGTTGTTGTATGGTTAGTGGTACTAGGCTTAAGGTCTGACAAACGTTCACCTAGAATTCATTTTAGGTGGTTGGCAACGCGATCTGAGAACTGGGGCCTGACTATAAGTGTTCGCCAGTTGTTTGCCTAAATGTATTTTGGTGTGCAAAATTTTTAAGAGGTATTGAGTATTTAAATTTTTTTTCTAAACAATTTTAAGATTTTTTTATTTCTAGCAAGAGAATGCAATTACTTTTAAAGCAGTATTGGTTATGTAACCAGCTTAAACAGTTTGCCTAAAATTATGCTTTTAAAAATTATGTTAAACTTAGCTCCTATATACCCCAGCAGATGGCCAATGGGCTGTACTAAAAAACCATGGACTAATTATCGTATAAAACGTGCAGTATTTTGGTTCTGTAACCAGCTAAAACACGTTGCCTAAAATTCTGCTTTAAAAAATTATGTTAAACTTAGTTCCTATATACCCCAGCAGATGGCCAATGGGCTGTACTAAAAAACCATCGACTATATATCGTATAAAATGGGCAGTATTTTGGTTCTGTAACCAGCTAAAACACTTTGTCTAAAATTCTGCTTAAAAAAAATGATGTTGAACTTAGCTCCTATATACCCCAGCAGATGGCCAATGGGCTGTACTAAAAAACCATGGACTAATTATCGTATAAAACGTGCAGTATTTTGGTTCTGTAACCAGCTAAAACACTTTGCCTAAAATTCTGCTTTAAAAAATTACGTTAAACTTAGTTCCTATATACCCCAGCAGATGGCCAATGGGCTGTACTAAAAAACCATCGACTAAATATCGTATAAAACGTGCAGTATTTTGGTTCTGTAACCAGCTAAAACGATTTGCCTGAAATTCTGCATTAAAAATTATGTTGGACTTAGTTCCTGTATATCCCTGCAGATGACTTGAACTAAAAAACCATCGACTAATTCTGTAACCAGCTAAAACACGTTGCCTAATATTCTCCCATACAAAATGATGTGGACCTTAGTTCCTAAATACACCTGTAGGAGTCGTAGCAATGTAGATAACTTATCTAGTGAATTTAAAAAAATGGCAAACATGAAAATTTTAACAAACAAATATAAAGGTCCAAAAGATGTTTTGACGAAGTTATACGGTAGTTTGTACACTCTCTGCATTCTCTTACTTTAAACACATGTTTAGCAATTAATATTGTGAATAGTATAACTAAAATACTTTTTTTTTATCTTTACAAATTTTTTTTTATTTTTTTCTTACAATTTGGTCTGAAGGTCTATATAATAAGCTAATCATTTCCGAACTATAATCATTAGATTTTAACTCTTCTCCCGACTTTACAGCCGCAGAGAAGAAATAAGTGGAACGGAACATGTTGATAACATCCTTATTTTGCCATTCCTTGGTGCTTTGAACGTGTTCAGCTATCTATATTTTTTATAATTTGCTTAGAGATTCCTGTACTGCTTTAGAATGCTCTCCTATTTACAAAGGTTGATATGCCAGATAGAATATATTGAATATATAGAATGCCTTATGCTCCTGTTACCTTGGGCAACACTTGCGTTTCAGGTCGAGTTATAGCATTTTGTATTGGAGAATTGGAAATTCAAATCATATATATCTTTTCATGCTTCCATGTTTTCAGATCTTGTTTTACAATGTTGTTGTAAGTTTTACTAATGTAGGTGGCACAAACGTTTGCGTTTTTTATTTTTAGGATAAATCGAGTGGTCCAGAAAATTTTTCAGTTTATTTTTTAACATTTTTATTACATGCTTTGCCTTAATAAATGTCGATTTGTTATTTAGTTTTTAAGATATTCTACACAAAAGTGGCAATATTAAAACAAAACATGATATAACGTATAGTCGGGTGCGAGACCGACTATCAGATACCCGTTCTAGGTAAAGGGCGAGGGACATAGTGTTAAACTTTGTTGACGCATAACTTTTAACGAATGGTCCGATTTGCACAAGATTTCTTCTACTATTCGATAGGAGTATTGATAAACACATATAAAACGGCTTTTTACTTTTCCGAAATATTTAGATTTTTAATATCGTATATAAGCGATTGTATCAGGTATTTTAAACAAACTTGGAAATCCTAAATATCTACATGCAAAACGATTTAGCTTTTAAAGTTTAGGTGTATATGTACATGTGTGTATGACTGCTTGCTACACTAATTAGTACAACGTTTGCTTTTTGTTTCTATAGGTAAATCGACTGTCCATTTTTTCATTATTTTTTAACATTTTTAGTACATCTTTGCCTTAATAAATTTCGATTTGTTATTTAGTTTTTAAGATATTCTACATTAAAGAGGTCAATATTAAAACAAAATTATAGGTTATATTAAAAGGGTCTATCTTTCACGAAAAAACCTGATTTCGACTACGGAAAAATGAGTATAACTCAAAACTTTGAAATAGTTGCCCACTTTTTATGTTGTTTATAATAAATCAACTTTTATTTTTTGATGTATGATGAATCTGCTGATGGAGAACATTAAAAGAACAAATTTAAAAATAAAACGGATTTTATTTTAAGAAAAAAATTGTTTAAATATTTAATACAATTTTACTAAAATGAACTGTAATTAAAACACAAAAAAAAACATAACTTGTACCGACCGGAAAGAGTGTGTACCACTTTTTTAAAAAGGAATATTGTAAGCCCTGTAACTTAGAAATTTCCAAAACCGTTCAAGTGGTCTTTTTCTTGTAAACCCAAAGGGCCTTCGGAAATGAGGGTGTACAAATAACAGATTTATACTAAGTAAAAATTAAAGTCCTGTACGATCACTTGAATTGCTACTTCAAGAAACGCGCAGACTTCCGTTTCTTCTCGTTGTTTACTCGATAGGGAGTAAACGAATCAATACTTTTATCGATCGATTTCACCACACTCCGTCGGTTTCTTATTTTCTAGATGGTCTTCAATTGCCAGTAATCAAAGTGACTCGGGAGCGGTAACGTGCCTTCGAAAAATAAAAAAGTGTGAACGGAGCGAAAAACCGACAGCCGTTGATAAGATTTCAATAAAACAACCAAAGATAAATAAATGCGTTTAAGATGCTTTTAACGGAGAATAGCTACGAATTGCTTTAAATATGTTCAGATTAATATTTCCCCTTAATGTTTTCATTATTCTTTTGCACAATAACTGTGCGAAAACCATTCTTGTCGAGGAGATAACCAAATGGACGTTGAGGAACGAATCCTCCTGTGAGTTGCCGCGAATCTTTCTGACTGTTTGGTTTATTTGTATGCTTGGCCCGAGAGATAAGATAAGATAAGATTAGAACAGCTTCGTTTACGTTGTCTTTTTGATTGCGGTTGTATGTGGGCTAATTAATTGGCTATAAATACTGCTTACTATAGACGCTGTGATTTTAAACCAACTTACCTGGTCTTTGTTTACTCTACCCCATTATCACCAGCCCTGAGGATTGACGTACCCCGACTGCCAAGCGGAGTATATACAGCGCTGAAGGATACCTACGGAGACTTGCTAGACCCGGGGAACGACGTGTCCTTGCGGTGGATAGCCAACCAGTCGTGGACTTACAGCGCCGGCTTCGACAGTGGGTAAATAGCGAGCCTTATCTTTGGACAGGTTGCCTCATTACTGACCCCGACCCGCAGGCGCAGAAACGGGGCACGACAACCAGGTCAACCTGACGCTCCATGGCATCGACACCGTTTCCAGGGTGCGCCTAAATGGAGAGCTTCTTGGGGAGACGGACAACATGTTCGTCCGCTACTCGTTCGCCATCGGCCACCTGCTGCTGCCCAGCCCCAGTCACAACTCCCTGGAGATTGAGATCCTATCGCCCCTGCAGGAGGCCTACAGGCGCGCCCGGGAACTGGAGGACCTGGGCGTCACTACCGGGCCCATGAGCTGCCCCAGGGCCCGAGGCGACGTCGAGTGCCGTCGGAACTACTTGCGCAAGATGCAAATGAGTTTCGGCGGCGAGTGGAACCCAGCAGCCCTTTCCTCGGGCATCTGGAAGCCGGTGGTAGTGGAGTACTACGCGGTGGCCGTGCTGCGCGACGTTGATGTGGCCATTAACCGGAACGACACTCACTGGACCATGGATTGCCGGGCCTTCCTCAGCTCACCTGCGTCGGAGGACTTTTACGCCCACCTGGTGGTTTATGCCAAGTAAGCACATGGAACGTTTCAGTTGGATCACAGGGCTAATATAGCATCGTTTTAGTGAGCTCTTGGATGAACGCTTCGTACTCGAAAAGAAAGTGGTCTCCTTCAAGTCGCCAGTGCTGGAGTTTAAGATACACATACCGCAAGTAAGGCCAGTCAAAAACTTGGCGAAGACCTAGTCTTATACCCACCTTCCCTAGGATCGGGTTACCCTGTGGTGGCCCAATGGCTATGGGAAGCAGAAGCTCTATCCAGTCCTTTTCTCAGTAAAGTGCTATACCAGTGAGGAGGGTCCCACCCTTAGTTCGCGCACAGAATCCCAGAAGCTATTGAAGATTGGGTTCCGCACCATACAGCTGGTCGAGGATAAAGACGGTTAGTAATCTGGAAAGCCCTTTGCTCTGCGACACCTACTTTTAATGGAAGATAGATGCTTTTGTGGTCGAAATAATTGTTTATTTGAAAACACAGTTTAACTTCCATAATCTCTTTATTATTTATTTCCGAGAAACTAGACATTGGCAGGACCTTTTTCTTCCGCGTCAACGGACACCCGATCTTCATGAAGGGGGCGAACTATGTACCTGCCCACACACTTCCGGAGTTATCATCAGATGCGGACAAGGGTAAGCACGTGGTCACTACTTGTGCGAATGTACTTCTTACTGCACCTAATGCGTTCCAGTTGAATATTTGCTTAAGGCCGCACACGATGCCAACATGAACATGATCCGCGTTTGGGGTGGTGGTCTATACGAGTCGGACACCTTCTACAACCTGGCGGACTTCTACGGACTGCTAGTGTGGCAGGATATGGCCTTTTCCCAAGCAGCTTATCCCCTTGCGAATGATTTTGTGGAATCGGTGTGCGTGGAGACGGTGCAGAACGCACAGCGCCTCTCATATCATCCCAGTTTATCCTTGATCGTGACCAACAATGAGATCGAGCTGTTCCTGGCGACTAACAAATCCGACTTCGGGGAAGATGCCGCACAACTGGAGTCCGATTACAAAGCTTTGTTCACTGACAGGATAATGGAAGAGTTGAAAGTAATCACTCGGAAAGATTTCAGTCCACGCCCTGGCCCCATGATCTCCACTCCTTCTCTGGGTATCGCAGAGAATCTGGAGAACAACTTGCAAAGTCCAAATTATGGTGATGGTAAGTCTACGCCATGTTATACTTTTTTAAGGGGGTCTTCTAGTCTAGGGGCTCGAAAAGCCATAGATATTTTTACCATCCGTTTTTTTATCATTTGTTTATTAAACTTAAAGGAGTACATAAAATAAATTTCAAAAAAAAAATTTGTTTTCATTGAGTTATTCCTTCTTGAAGAAGATGATTTCTATGTTTGTCGTTATCTCAAAAATAAAACAATGATAGATTCTTAATGAGTATTAATGTCGCTATGGCATGAAGCACCAAAAAAAAATATTTTTTTTTCATGAAATGGGGGAACTCAAAGAAAAAAGTCGATTTTTTTCACTAATTTTTCCAATTTGTCGAATTTTTAAAAATATTACTAATGCAAAATTTGTATTTTTTTTTGGTTCCGGCGATAGAGATATATTTAAAGAATATTCATGCCAAATTTAAAGTAAATCGACTGATTAGAACTTGAGATATAGTGGCGACCGCATCAAAAAAAGTAGTTTCGAGAAAAACGCGTTTAAAGTTTTACGTTAAGTTTCGGTCAGCATAACTGATAGAATATTATGTATAACTTACATTCTCTTAATCAGCTATCCCAGCTCCATACAATGACCTTTAAACGAGTAGTGTATTATATTGGAAATAAGGGTATTGTTATAGAAAGAAGGAGAGAAAGTTATTCATACTAAGGTAACCCGGGCTTCCAGCCACCTATTGTTTCAGTCGTTCGCTCAACCGGTCTAGTTGCCACGTCACTAAAACGGCTATAACTTTGAAAATAATTTGAGTTTTGAAAAATCCTTTTAGGGAGATATTTGTGAATATTAAATCGAATTATGAAAAAAAAGACCACCTTAAGGCATTGTTGGTACATTTGTATCTAAATGTATGACTTTTGATGATGACTTCCTTTAAAAAAAAATAAAATTGCATTTCAGTCTTATACATTACTATGTGAGAAAAAATAGTAATATCAATGTAACTATATTTCAGAAGATCATTTTAATATTTATGCAAAAAGTTTACTTGAGTAGATTTCACTGAAATAATTGTTGAAAAGTATTTAGGCCCGCTATTCGTTGAAAAGTATATAACAGTTATAATGAAGCGTATCGACCCTTTAAAGTAAGAAAACATAGAACCTTCTTGCTAAGTCCCTCTCTGGCTCTTGTAGTTTCCGAGATCTCAACGTTCATACGGACAGACATACGGACATGGCTAATCATCATCAAGAATAAATAGTGTCGAAAACGCTTCCTTCTACCTGTTACATATTTTCAATCGATTACAATGTATTATAGGAGAAATGGGTAGAATTATGTTTATCACCTTCTCTTCTGGGATAATACTTCGAATATGTTTAAAATTGGGTGATCTAAAACTAATTCTGGGTCCTTAGGATCCGAAGTTTACGAAATAGTGTGTATGTCTTCATTATTTCTTTTATAGAGAAAGATAAAAGTAGTAATGAAGAAATGCCTTCTAAGTCTTGTGTTTTCGTCTGGGTTTCGATATACAAATAGTAGATTTGAGCCAACACTTGTATTAAAGTCTAAGTTGGTCCTGATTATTAACTAAAATAAATAATCGGTGGTTCCAAGTGAGAAATTTATCCATTGTCAAATTTTATATCCATTTTGACTAACCGACAAATATATTCTTTTACAGTGCACATTTGGGGGGACAAAGACGGTTTCAGCCCCGACACTTATCCACGCGCTCGTTTTGTTTCGGAGTTTGGTTACGCCAGTCTTCCAGTGATGTCCTCGTGGCAGCGGGCTCTGGGAGACGGGGCAGAAGGTAGCACGCAAGAAATTGCGGAGCTCATTCGGAGCCGGCAGCACGATCCCAAGGGGTTCATACCGATGCTCCAATCAATAGCCTACCAACTGCCGTTTGTCCCCCAGAATTGGGATAAGAATATCGAGAAATTCATTTACTTTAGCCAGGTGGCTCAGGCCATGACGACCAAAACGGCAGTTGAAGTATTTCGTAGCCTTCGCGGCGGAAACCATACGATGGGTGCTCTCGTTTGGCAGCTAAACGATGTTTGGGTGGCGCCCACATGGTCCTGCATCGACTTCTACGGCAACTTTAAAATGGTGTACTACTGGGCCACGGAGTTCCTGGCCCCGACGAGCGTTATAGCGCTGTACGACAGCAACTCGGACAGCCTCAACATCACCCTCACCAGGGAGGACTTCGCAGAGCACAGGGACTCGCAGCTTTACTATGTGCTGGTCAACACGTATCTATGGACGGACTTGGTGGCCAAAAAAACGATAGCTCGCGCTTTTGGACTCGTAAGCAAATCAATACAAGCCATCTTTGTTTTTACTCACCACATCTATGGAAATTCACAGGGCTCTAATGACATTGAAGTGCGGCAAATACCTCTGGAATATTTGCTGTTCGACAACCATTCGAAGCAGGAAATATTTTTGGAAGTGGTTCTGGAGGACGAACATGGCGAGCCCGTGGCCAGGAACTTTTTTTATCCGGTGCCCTTGAAAAACATTGTGGGCATTAAAGATCCAGGATTAACAGTAAGTCGCCGCAAAAAAGAAAATTATTACAAGCTCAAAAAGTTTTTTCACCGATTTCTTTTTCGAGCAGATAGAAGTTTCAGGCCAAGACTGCAGAACGGCAACATCGCCGTTTGCCAATAGTTTCAGTCTGCGCATTACAGTGAAATACCCAGCACTACTTGTATACCTTGAGATGTCCCATCCGGACTACATCAAAGAGCAGCACAAGTTCTCTACGAATGGCTTTACTCAGATACAGCCAAAAAAAACCATACACTTAGTTTTCGAAAACGACTCCAAATGCATGACGTTAACTTCCGGTCACATTAGCGTTCAGACGATAAATCAATATTTAATATGAATTATGCTTTAACAATTAGTATTCCTTATTGTATCACAAATATACAAATAAAATCGTATAAGGGATTTATACTCTGCCTCTGCAAAGAACTCTACCGTAATGCGCTAATACACATGAGAAATAGGATATTTCTTATGTATTTTTTAAATATACGTGGGGTGGGCTGGCCTATTTGCCCGATATTTGTAAAACTACGACTGCATACAACGTTAAAAGCGAAACAAGAACTTGCAAACTTCGGCAATTCTGATATAGTAAATAACTATATAGTTGATAAATTTTGCGTTTCTACGCAAACTGGACCCCCAGTTTTAAAACTATCTGCCTGAAACTTTTCTTTTTATTGCAGGTAGTATATAGTCGGACCGAGACGGGTCGGGCGACTATATCATATAGCTCCCATAGGAACGATAGGAAAACTAAATTTGTATACCCTTGCAGAGGGTATTATAATTTTGGTCAAAAGTGTGCAACGCAGTGAAGGAGACATCTCCGACCCTATAAAGTATATATATTTTTGATCAGGATCGCATCCTGAGTTGATATAAGCATGTCCGTCTGTCCGTCTGTCTGTTTCTAGGCAAACTAGTCTCTCAGTTTTAAAGATATCGAATTGAAACTTTGCACACACCCTTCTTTCCATTGCACGCAGTATATAAGTCGGAACGGCCGACTATATCCTATAGCTGCCATATAACTGATTGATCGGAAATGCCATAACTTGGGTGTTTGTTAAGTTAGGAAGTTGGGATTTCCTATAGGTTTTATATTTGGCCAACCAATCCGACCTACCAAATTTCATAAGGATCGGCCGACTATATCCTATAGCTGCCATATAACTGATTGATCGGAAATGCCATAACTTGGGTGTTTGTTAAGTTAGGAAGTTGGGATTTCCTATAGGTTTTATATTTGGCCAACCAATCCGACCTACCAAATTTCATAAGGATCGGCCGACTATATCCTATAGCTGCCATATAACTGAACTGGAAATGCCATAACTTTGGCGTTTTTAAAGTTAGGAAGTTGGGCTTTTTATGAGTGTTAAGAATGCATCATATGAATAATTTTTGAGAATATAATATTCTGCAAGGGTATTTCAACTTCGACTCCGCCCGAAGTTAGCTTTCCTTTCTTGTTTTTAATTTTTTTTTGTGTGCTTTCTGATTTGCCAATATTTAAGTACTATAGATTTACGGTCATATATATCATATAGTTCACATAGAAAAATCAAAAATTAAAAAAAAAAAATTAAACAAAAAGTTTATTTTCCTGGTTTTCTATTGATCAAAATATTCCTTTGAGATATAGTAATTACTTACTATATCATAATTACGCGTTTAGTTTTCTCGCGCTGCTGCTCCTTTTGTAATTAATTTATCTTCCTGGCCGAGGCGATCAGCTCTTGGTGGGATTCAAGACTCCTGCTTCCTCATGGTCATCATCTTGTACCTCTTAAGTCTTCGATGCACGCATCCCAAACATCTTACAACTGAATGTGTGGTATCAATAATTTGAACAAATTTAAAACAAATAAGGCACCATCATTTCCGGTAGATGGTGACTATTAGCTTCGAAGTAAAGAAAAATTTGGTTTGAAAAATTATTGTAAAAGAACGGAAAAATGTAATTTTATAACCACTGTAACTTGAAAAAAATTTTAAAATGTTTAAAACTGTTAAAATTGTCTGATATTTGCTGTTTTGAAACTGAAAACGATAAATACATTTTTTAAATATCTCAAGAATGCACAATTCTAAGCCCAGGCGGGTTAAAATTTATAGAACATTTCGTAATACAAAAGTAAGCTTAAAAAAATGTACTCTGTTTTGTTCAGACAGAAGTCAAGCAGACCATACAAATTGTATATAGGGTATGCCTTAGGCGACGCAACCAGGCGTCATTTGTGTTCCAGCGCTCTTTTAACACAAACCTTTGAGTAATAGCTGATGTGCTCAGGGGAGCGTGACATTGAAATTAATTTCATTACCAATGCATTTTCTAGTCGCTCTGGCTCTCTCATACTCTCTCCACTCACCCACTCTCTCCACTCACACACTCTCCCACTCTCACTTGTCGCTCCAACGATCCAACGATCGCTTCAAAATCGCAGAGCGACGCATTCGCGATTTGTGAGTCGGTGGAACAACTCCTCGCTTTACGTAGCGTTCCGTACATATAGCTTTCTGATATATGTAAGCTAGTGAAAAGGGGAGATAGTCTTCTTTTAAAAAGCCCCACTGAGTTGGGGCGACCCCTAATTGCCAGATGAAGTGCCGGAATGGATGCGGAATATTCGGTGCTGGCGGCGCTGTTCTGGTCGGAATTCTCGCATTTCTTATTGGCGGCGTCCACGGCGATAAGGTGGAAGTTATAGAGCTGGGCAATTGGACGATAACTAATCAGAATGGCTGTGAGTATTAGAAAGTAGTTTGCTTTATCAAGAATATCAAGCAACGATAGAGAGAGAGTTTAATTTAACGGTGAAATTGTTTACCAAACAATAAATGTACGTAGTGGTCCTCAAAGACTGGGTTTTCTTGTCAATATTTCTCTGTAGCCCTTACCATTGCAAATCAATCGTTGCCCTCGGGCATATACAGTGCCTTCGGACCCCAAGTGCTGGATTCCTACAACGACATCGGGCTGCGTTATCTGGCCTACGACAACTGGATCTTCTCTAATGTCTTTCAGTGTAAGTTTAATTTATTTACTTTCTGTCAAAAAATCCTTAAGGGGCATTATTGACTAAATACAGTGGTGCTCAAAATAATATCATTATTTCCTTATTTATATTTCTGTCCTCCATTTGTTTTAAAATTCAGTTGCTTTGTAGTTCACAGAACTTAAAGTAAAGTTATTATTTCAATTCTTATTCCGTTTTCATAAGGTCATAGAAATAGCACCTCCGTTATATCTTTAGTAGTTACGATTAAATTGTAAATTCAAATCTTGTTTGATATCACATTTTTCCAGTTCCTAGGAAAGAAACTAAATCCCGATTTAAAATATCTGGTCCCATGTTAAGAAAAGAGCACTTAAATAACAAAAATGAAAAATATTAGGCTTTGGCCAGCTATTCTAAGGTTCAGGGAGAATATATGTACAAGAATAAAGACCTCAACAAAAATTTAACTTCCCTGTTTTTTAAATCAGAAGTGACTCAAAAATCATTCTTTAAATTATATTTAATGCATTCAAGTACATTTTTTTTTTTTCGTACATACATCGTAATCCTTTTCTTTTTTAACAAACTAAAAGCCGGGCTTTTGTCAGAAATCGATCAACTATCTAAATATTTGGGATAACAATACATAGTTACAATAAAAATTGATTTGAGCATATTTTACCATTTTACCGGTAATTCATGATAATGTGTTAAACAATTGTAAACTTGCATCATTAATTTAAATTCTTAAGCACTTGTATCCTTGTAAGGCAGTGAAGGAGGGAGTTCCGAACCCATGTAGGATATATGTATGTACGTATATCTTTGATCGGCATCATTTGGCTAATAGATAATGCCATGCTCGTATGTCCGTCTGTTTGTCAAATATAATGTTTTTATCCCATTTTTTGATAAATACCTTGAGTTTCATCAAAGTTGGATGTCTTTATGCTATATATATCCAATATCTGATAAACTGCGTCCAATATGGTTGACAATGTTTTGTAGCTGCCATTGGAAAAATCTGGTAAAATTAGCTAAATTTGGTATTTCAATGTACATACATATATGCGTAGATTTTTGAGAAATATAATTGTTTTATATAATTTCGGATCTAGCCCCGGAGTTGACTGTTGCTATCATATTTATATTCCATATGGCTGGTGTTAAGGGTATTAAAAGGTATTAAAAGTTTGGCATGTCGAATTTTGTGAAGGAGACATTTTCGACCCTATAAAGTATACATATTCTTGATCAGCATCACCAGGATAGTCGATCTAGCATGGCCGTCTGTCCGTCCGTCCGTCCGTCCGTTTCTACGCAAACTAGTCGCTAAGTTTTAAAGCTATTTGCTTGAAACATTCCCAAAAGTTGTCTTTCTATTGCAGGTAGTACATAAGTCGGAACGAGCCGGATCGGGCGATTATATCATATCATTGGAACAAAAATAAATTTGTACAGCATATCTTTGTTGTTTTAAATACGATAGAATTTTAATTAAATTAAAATCGGACATCTATATCAAATAGCTCCCATAGACATATTTTGCTGTTTTTCTATTTATCAAAATATTCAATTAGTTTTAAGATACATAAATTAATCTCAGGATACTAGGAAAATTTATCTACAATATATTGAGTCGACGAAAAGACTTGGGAACTTAATCAAGGATTTGGTGTGCATTAGACGCTCTTGAATATTAAACTATTTTATTTTAAGATTAAGGCATTTCGCATCAGTCTCAACGGTTTCTTAAAATTACACATAGGACAAGGAATGTAAGCTAGAATAAACTATTTGAACAAAGACGACTGTACAAATTTGCTTAACAAGTTCCTTCTGGAATTCTTCAAGTGTAGAAAAGTGCATGTAATAAACCATTCGGCTTAAAAATATATTAAGTCTATGCACTATGCATTGTCCGAATATTGCTGCTAATATTTTCCTTTTGAAACGGCAAAGTCGACGTCGGCCACTACCAACGCGGCCACGTCAACCTGACCTTCCACGGCATTGACACTGTGGCGGAGGTCCGTCTGAACCACCAGCTCCTGGGCCGCACGGATAACATGTTCCTGCGCTACTCCTACGACGTCAGCTCGCTGCTCCAAGCGGACAACTTGCTTGAGGTGGAGATCCAATCGCCCGTATTAGCTGCCTTGGCAAGAGCAAATATTCTGAACCAGACCAAAAAAAGCGTGCCTCCGGAATGCCCCCCCGACCGATACCATGGCGAGTGCCACATGAACATGTTGCGCAAGATGCAAGCGAGCTTCTCCTGGGACTGGGGTCCTGCAGCCCCTTCCGCAGGGATCTGGAAGACAGTGGAACTGGAGATCTACGAAGTGGCCGTCATTCGCGACGTGGACGTGGACGTCAGCCGCGTCAACGACTCGCACTGGAATATGCATATTCGCTGCTACCTGGACGCGGTTGGCGGACAGGACTTCAACGGAAAACTGATTTTGTACGCTGTGTAAGTGACCTTCTGCCAATTGAATCCATTGTCTTACTCATGGGCATTACGAGTTGCAGCGAGCTATTGGACCATCCGGTGGTTGTGGACACATACGCATTGGAAACCATCAGCCACTTGGCGCCTGTAATTGAGTTCGATCAGCCCGTGCCAATCGTGAGTACCGTCTACTAATTACAACGGCGCGACTTTGTGCTGTACAGATCTGTGTCAAGTACCGATATCAATTCGCAGGAGAAAGTCAGAACCTGGTGGCCCAATGGCTACGGCGAGCAAAAGCTTTATCCGCTCCACTTCACCCTGAAGGCCTGGCTCGGCCCTGATGAACCCGAGGTTCGCTCTAAGACCAAGTCTCACAAGTCGCTCCGAGTGGGCTTTCGCACGCTCGAACTGATCGAGGTTCCCGCCCCAGACGGCGTAGGAAACACCTTTCTTTTTCGTGTCAATGGCGTGGAGATGTTCATGAAGGGCAGTAACTATATACCATCCCACATCCTACCCGAAATGCAAACGAATGACCAGAGTAAGTCAGTTTCATACCATACACCCTTAAAATTACTTCCCTTCGTGTTAAGCCAAAGGCTTCTTGAATTTTTCGGTCTACATTCTCCTATCAGATTAGTAAGACGTTAAATAAAAAACAAAAAGAGGTTTTTAAAAGATTTTTATTAAACAGAAAGAAGAACACAAGTTTTTCAATGCATCTATTTGTCTAGAATATTTATTTAGAAGATGACCGATTTTGATCAAATTAAAATAGAGTATTTAGAGCATACTTTTTAATACGACATTTTCTATAGCTTTTCATTCGAGTGGTGGACTGGAACTCCCTAACCCCTATGAATACGAAAAATTAATACCTACCAGCTTACCGATATTATTGTGTAGTATGTTTTAATGTATTTAAAATGTTTGTATTCGGCCCACGAGTTTGATAATTAAAATAAGACCGCAAGGAATTCGCGATGTGAGCATTAACGCCACGCTAAGTGAATAACGCCTAAAAGTTCGTTACATTGTTTATGAAGCTTTAACGAAATCAAAAGCTAAGCAGTAAATTGTTATTAAACCCCTCTTTTCTACCTATAAACGATCCAATAAATCGAACCGTTTAGATCCCGATTTTATGGATCTGTTGATCCCCTTAATAACCCCCAGCAACTATAATTTTTACTTCAGATTCTTAAAGTACTCAACGAAACTAATTAAAACATATTCTGGCTTATCTCGCGTTTGGAGTCAAGCTTTGCTATATCTTAAATGACCAATTACTTTTTTGTCATGTCTTCAGTGTTATTGTTGGAATTGTAGGTAGGACATAAAAAAATAAACTTTGACTTATATTTTTGTTAAAGACGTCACACATAAATTGAACTTGTAAAAAAAAATTAGCTAATAAAGTCTTTTAAAAAATAGTTCCTATCGATAATTTTTTTTCCTGTTTGAGTATTTGGCAATGTGCCATTTGATATTTATTGTATTTTTGTAGATTTTGGAGTCTGCCTTTTTGTTATAATTTATTGATAATTCGGAGGAACAATGGAAATAAAGACTTTAAACGATTCCATAGTCGGTTTGATTGTTTCTACGAAAACATTATTTCTTGTATACATGTATGTTTAATTACAAATATCACTTTTAAACGATTATTTCTTTAGCTTTATTTATTGCTCGAAATCATATCAGTTATTTTATAAGGCTCACATAGTATTAATTAATTGTCAAGTTTTATTTTTTGTTTGATAAAAACTATAAATATTCTTTAAGTTTAATTTTAGCTAAGTCCGCTTGCTCTTTTTTAAATATTTAAATTCAAATTGATGACTTATTTCTTCAGTTTCATATACCCGTTATTCGAAGAGTAAAAGAATAGTCAAGCAGGAAAAACAGAACGTGTACGCTTGTTGGTTAGTTTCCGGCGCCTTTAAATGAACATTTAATATATAGGTCCAAGAAAAACCTAGAGTAATTATTTGTATTCTTCATTTTAAGTTGCCCATTTATTAAAGTCCGCCAAGGAAGCCCATATGAACATGCTGCGGGTGTGGGGAGGCGGCGTTTACGAGTCGGACTACTTCTACCAGCTCGCCGACAGTCTGGGCCTCCTGATTTGGCAAGATATGATGTTTGCCTGTGCAATGTACCCGGTAGACGACGACTTCCTGTCATCGGTGCGTGAGGAGGTTCGGCAGAACGCCATGCGGCTATCGCACCACCCCAGTGTGGCCATTTTTGTGACCAACAATGAAAACGAAGCCGCCCTTGTACAGAACTGGTACGGCACGTTTTCCGAACGAGATCGCTTCGAGAGCGAGTACCGGGAGCTCTACCTGGCCAATGTTATCCACGAGCTAAAAATGGTCTCGCATAGCTCCCGACCCAAGCCACTGGTTTCCTCGCCCTCCAATGGCAAGGCCAGTGAGCAGGACAACTACATTTCCAGCAACCCCCAGGATAATCACAACGGCGATGGTAAGAAGTGATTTTGTACAATGCCCAACTCTGAAACGGATCTGTTCCTCAGTACATTTCTACGAATACCTAAGGGACGGCTGGGATCCGGGGATTTATCCACGTCCTCGATTCGTTAGTGAGTACGGCTTTCAGAGCTTTCCTGGCGCATACGCCTGGCAACGCAGCAATGTCGACAGCGACGACCTTCTCCCTCTGATCAGTCACCGCCAGCACCACCCCTTGGGGAATGTTCCCGTGATTACCCTGGTGGAGCGACACCTTCCGCTTCCCTTGCCAGAGGAAGAAAACTATGCCAACGCCCTGATCTACTTCAGCCAGATCGCCCAGGCAATGGCCACCAAGGTGGAAACGGAGCTGTACCGCAGCCTTCGGGACACCCCGCACAAAACCATGGGCGCCCTTTACTGGCAGCTGAACGACGTATGGGTGGCGCCGTCCTGGTCCGGCATTGATTTCTACGGGAACTGGAAGGTGAGCTGTACACATGCATTTTTTAGCAATGTTTCTACAGTGTTCATTTTTTGCGAGTTAAATTTAGAATAATTTGGGATAAACGATATGAGAAAACTTAAAGGGCTCACTGCAAAAATGGAAATCTTATGTCAGGAGGGTTTATTCAATGACATAATGATTTCACGGGCTATGCTTCAAAAGTGTTAAGCCAATCATAGTAAATCCGTTAGGTGCTACTCTTAAAGAAACAGGTAAAAAAAAACAATCGGACCCTATAAGTCAGTTGTCTTGTCTTGTCCGTAGTAACGACGAAAAATCGTAAACTATTGGTGGGGAAATAGTTTTTTTTTTAATTTGGACATGCCGACACTCAAAAGGGTAGTGGTAGGTCTTAATTTTTTTGATTGAAAAATATTTAGATAAATATACAAAAAAAATAGAAAAATTAGACAACAGCTTTGGTTTGGGAAGAAATTTAAAAGCGATGGTCTTTATTGCAGCACACCTTTTTTGTTTGAAGCTTATACCAAGTCATTGTTATCCTACTCTGTCCATCCACCACAGATTCTCCATTACTGGGCTCGTGACTTCTTGGCGCCCATTGCAATCGTGGCCCTCTACGAAAGGTCCACGGACTCGCTGAACATCTCGCTTATCTGCGACCAACTGGAGGTGGACACGAGTGAACTGACAGTCGTGGCCAACGTTCATCTCTGGTCCCAGCTCCTGCCGCGCGAATCAACCTCCTGGGCAGTTACACTGCGCCCCAACGGCGTTCAGTACGACAAGGTCATCCCAATCGCCGACCTGCTGCAGGGGCAGTTCACCAAAACCAACGCTTTTCTGGAGCTCCAGCTGCGCCGCGGCCAGGAGGTAATATCCAAGACCCACTACTTCCCCAGCAGCATTTCCGCAGCAGTCGGGTTAGAGGACCCCGGCCTGGAGGTGAGTATGCCCCACCGTAGCCGCACCTCAAGCCTAATATCCGCCTCCGCAGTACGAGATCGCCTCGCGGAACTGCCTCAACACCAGCGATGTCATTCGCAACAGCGTCAGCATCACCATCCAGGTGAAGCGCCCAGCTGTATTCGTGTACCTGGAGCTGCTGAAGCCGTACCGCTACACCCTGTCCGAGAACGGGTTCATGCAGACCTCGCCGATGCACGTCGTCTACCTGACCTTCGACGCGCCCGCGTGCTCCTGGCTTCTGCGCAAGAGCGACATCCGGGTGCTGACCGTCAACGACTTCATGAGATAGACCGAACGTCTTCCTTGACAACTTTAATTCAACGTTTATAAATAGCTTAACAATAGACAAATCAATAAATAGCAGTAACCGTTGAGCACCCGACACCTTCCGTTCTGGTCCACTCCGCACTTATCGGTCGAAGCTGGGCATCTGCGCCCTCGGCGGCGTGTAGCCCTCGGGATATGGCACCAGCTGGTTGTTTAGGACGCGGGCGTTGCGCCAGGTCTTCACCTTGTCCTCGGCGCTGTCCGGCACTCGGACGCCCTCGATGAGCGTCACTGCGGGGCCGTCCACGACGCTGTGGGTGCTCTGTCCGATGGGGTTGTGGTGGGGGCTCCCGTGCCCGGCACTCTGCCCTGGACGCCGCGTGTGGGCGGCTCCCGCGGTGGGGGTGACGACTCCCGCACTGGCCGTCACCACCACAGAGTGCGGCATGTACGTGACGTACTTGGACTTCTGCGGCAGGGTGTTGTAGTTGTAGTTGTGCTTGGTGATGAGGTTCTGGGGACGGTATCCCTGGGAGGATGTGGCCCCGCTGCCGGCATAGGCCCGGGTGTCCCTGTCGCCCGCGAAGTACTCCTGGACGTCGGAGGCGGCGAGCTCCATGTCCCTGGGAAAGCTGACCGAGGGTCCCGGTGCCAGGCGCTGCACCCTCGGCAGGATCTCAACGGAATGGTCCAGCCCGAAAGGTTGCCACTGGCGGTCTACGGCCAAGGAGAAATTCTTGCGGGGCACTGGATGCGTCGGAATCTGGGCGTAGGCGGGCTGCCAAGACACGTCCGCGACGAGTCCGCGTCCACGGCGCGACTCTCCCTGGGCCGCCTGGTACTCCAACTCCACCACCTTGCTCTGCGCCTTGGCCAGCTGGAGCTGGACCAGCTTCGCGTGCCGCTGCTCGGCCTCCGCCTTGCGCTGCCGAAAGTCGCCCATCTGCTGGGCCAGCTGGCTCTGCTTGAGCAGCGCCGGGCTGTGCTCGAAGGTCAGCTGACGACCGCTGGCCTTTTCCGCGGGCCGAATCGTGGGCCGCTTGACGTCCGCGCTGCGCACGAAGAAGGAGCCAGCCGCCTCCTCGGCGCGGGCCTTCCGGCTGTTCTTCCCTACCAGGATCTCCACATCCTCGCCCTTGCTGGACTTAACGTTCACCACCCGCACCTTCGAGGGGTCCAGGTTACGGCCAAAGCGGAGCTCCGTCCGAATCAGGGCTGGTTTTCCAGTTACGCTCGGGCTGCGGCCTTCCCCAAGATCCGGAAGGGATTGACAGCCTGCCAAACAGGCCAGAAGGACGATCACGGCATGCCATCCCGACCAGCGAGCCATTGCCATTTTCTGGTGAGTTGCGTGGGCTGTGGGATGAAAGTGATGTAGCCATTTAGTTGAGAGCTAGACAGATTAAGGTTGCTAAATAAAATCGTAGTGATACTTGATTCTTTTATTTAGGAAGGTGTCTTTTCAAAAACCTAAAATAGGATTTTAGAACTATACTTGGGTATTTTCCTTATAAAAACAAACAATACATATTTAACAATGTACAACCAAAATCAAAAAAGAATATTTATTTTGGACCATTTAAAATAAAAACCAAAGAAAAGTGTCCTGATGCTATCCTACTTTTGAGATATTTGAAAATATATTCCAGTATCCATATATAAAACATTAAAGTAAGTTATAAATCGTTACAAAAACATTAATCATATATAGACAATTTGAAGCACATAAAGAAAAATGTCAAAACTTGCTGGCTAACTTGCTTTTATTATTTGTAAATGTTCTATATAAATAAAAAACTAATTCAATCCAGGTTGGTCCTTTTAGAGTTGAAAAAAGCATATCAAATCGATTTACTAATAGGGTTTTTGCTTTGTTAAAATTGAAGTTTATTGCGTATTTTTTAGGGGGAAATAAATGTGGTAAATTTTGAATTTAACAAAAAATGTATTAAACTAATGGTATTAGGGTATGAAAAAAACACCATTACTATTTATAAGCTCTTAAGCAAGGGCGATGGCCTAGCGACAATCCCGACAGCGTCAAACAGTTCGAGTGGTTTCCTCATGCCAGAGCGCCAAACGAAAGTTGCAGTTTTAATCGGTGTTTCGCTTTCTGAGCCCAACGCACCCAGCACAAACACGCGAGTGCAGTTAAGTCTGCACAGATGCACGGATGGAACCAAAGCCGGCTATTTAGCCGGCTGTGAATAGTTTAATTACGAGCCCGCGGGAAATGCAACGAGGTGTTGAACGAGACCACCTCTGCGTGCTGAAAAAAAGGCGGTCAAGCATGCCCATTAGATCATTTTGGTTGCAGAAAATGGCAAGCCGCACCCTTACTTCCGCCAAATGGGAGCGATGTTCCAATATGTTTGCTGTAGGGAGGTTAAGGGAAAAAAAAAGAGGGTAAAACAATTAAAGCCCAAAAAAAAAACAAGTCTGCCTGAGCTACCTTTTCTATTTTTACTAACTCTAGCCTATTAACTCCTTGTATGGGAGACTCTGTACCTTTGTATATCTTAGAACATAAGCAATGCAATGTATTTTTAACTAACAACCCCTGAAAACGTGTATATAAACCCGACATTTTGCCCTAATAAAATCAGTACCCAAGCAAAACTTGTGTATTCAATTACTCGCGTTCTACGAGTGAGCATCGCTGTGTCGTTGGCCCTCATACGCATGATCCCTCCGAGTGAAACCAATTTAAGTGTTGGTTTAGCAACCTATCGTCACTAGATTATGTTCTAGGGGCAACCATTCCTATAAATAATAAAAAATAAAACTACATACATTTTGGTGACCCCGACCATTGCATGAAATTCTAGTCAACTTGGCGACTAATTTCTGCACATACTTTGCTAGACAGATTCCCGATCAACTTGGCGATCGAATCATCTAGAGTTAAAGTTGTGAAAATATTGCTCAATAAACCAGATATTGAGAAAAATTCATAACAAAGGGAACTTTGCCTCGAATAAATTTCTGAGCATATTCCCGAACTACTTGAAATTTTCAAGGAGTAACTTATCAACTTGGCGATCTGTTACTACAATATTGGAAGTCAACTTGGCGACTCCAATAACACAACTAATTAAAGTAAAAGAAGTCAACCCGACGACTCTTCCAACTTACAACATCTATATAATCCGATTTCTGGAGTCAACTAGGCGACTTCCAGGATTATCGTCGATTATTTTTCCGAAATTGAAGTAGTCAACAAGACGGCTCTTCAACTGGAAAACAATAAATTCAAGTAGTCATCAAGGCGACTCTTGAATAATTCTGGAAGCGGTAGCATCCAAAAAATTCAAATTGTTTTTTTAACAATATAATCCGATTTACTGGAGTCAACTTGGCGACTCCCAGGATAATCGTCGATTATCGTTCGAGATTGAACAACAAGGCGGTTCTTCAAGTGGAACTCAACAAGTTCAAGTAGTCAACAAGACGGCTCTTGAATATTTCTGGAAGCGGGTGCATCCAAAACTAAAACATTTATTTAAACACACATATTAAATAAAAAAAAAAAAAAAAAAAATATATATATATACTTTTTTAAATAAAAAGGTTTTAAACTATTTTTTGGATCTCTTTTCTAATCCGAAAATCCTTACTTGTCTTTGACCATAAATCGGTTGCGAGTAGAAGCGTAGCCAGCTTATATAAGCAAATCAATTATCTTCCAACGGGTCAGGCAATATTTAAGGCAAAATGGAGGTTGAAAATTTGATTGCCATACAAAGCCAAATTGGCGAAGAAATCCAAATTTTGCTACGGAACATCAAAAAGGATTCCAGTAAAAGAAAGGAAAAGGCGTCGTATTTTGAAGACAGAAAACGACTAATTGAAGAGCATTGGAAAAAATTCGACCAAGGAAATAATAGTATCCTAGAATTATTAAAGGGTACTCAACATCCGCATGTTTATTTTGAAAAACAGTACTACAATCAAATGCAGACGATTGTTCATCAAGCCATCGAAGAATTTAACGCAAAAATTCTTCAACTACCGGCTACAGAAACATCTTCAGAAGAAGTGGATCACATACAAAAGCTGATCAGACATCAAGCAGCAGTTCTGGAATCTATGTCAAGAACCATGAAACATATAGCTCCAGAAAACAAATTTACCTATAAATCGGTAATTGATAATTTATGGAAACAAATTGAAAGTCTTCATTTTGAAATCCACAAGTTATGTATAACACCAGAAGAATTGGGCTATAGTATGGAGCGATTTATCTCCGCGGAAGAAGCAATGTTGCAATTCTGCCATCCATATGCAGACCCCGTTTCAGTAGCCACCAATCAAGCAATCTCTTCAATACAGTTGCCAAAAGTTTCCATTCCAAAATTTGATGGAAGCTATCTAAAATGGCAACAATTTCATGACATTTTTAATAAAATGGTTCATGAATCAGCGATACCAAAAATACAAAAAATGTGGTATCTTAAAGCTAATCTGTCTGGCGAAGCAGAAAGGTTAGTCAGGCATTTAGAATTAACAGAAGTTAATTATGATACTGCCTGGACCATGCTTAAAGAACGTTTCAATAATAAGCGGGTCCTTTCGACTGCAATATTTGAAAAATTATTTGATCACCCTAATGTGACGAATGATTCTCAGTCAATAAAAAATCTGCATGACAATATCAATGAATCCTTGCAAGCCTTGAAAAATATTGGAATAAAAACAGATACATGGGATCCAGTCCTTCTGTTCCATATGACAAGAAAACTAGATCGGCTTACACACACACTGTATGAGCAAACTATTGTAGATACCAGGGAAATTCAAACAATAAAGGAATTCCTTGGGTTTCTAGAACAACGTTTTCTCGCACTTGAAGCCATCGGCGGAAAAATGCATAAAGAAAAACAAAAAACAAGTGCTTCAGCAACAACAAGTTCATTGGCATACCTGTTTTGTCAAAAGGGGCATAGCATATACAAATGCGAGAAATTTAAGGAGTCAACTCCTGCTGAAAGGCTGACCTGGGTTCAGCGAAAAGGCTGTGCGTCAATTGTCTTAAGGCAGACCACATGACCAAGCAATGCATGTCTAAATATACATGCATCAAATGTAACAAAAAACACAACACATTGCTACATTTAGGTAACGGAAAACCAAATACCGAACCTAAAACGTCCGCTTCTGCTGCTACGAAAAACAGTTGTGAGAACAAATACACACTGTTAGCAACGGCTAGAGTCATAGTGCAAGGACTTAATAATCAAGAAGGAGATTTTCGCGCACTACTCGATTCCGGATCACAAATAAATCTGATCTCAGAAAGACTGGTTAAGCGTTTATCGTTGCAACTACAACCAACAAACCTTCGCATTGAGGGAGTTGGAGGTCAGCCGCGAATAAGTAAAGGACGCGTTAGTGTTTTAATTAAATCAAAACATAGCGATTTTGAAACAAGAGTTGAAGCCTTTGTTCTTCCTCATATTGTGGCCGATCAGCCTACGGAACAAATAAAAGTAGCTGATTTAAAAATCTCAAAAAATATCCGGCTCGCTGATCCACAATTCGCGAAACCAGGAAAAATTGATATATTGCTTGGCGCAGAACATCACTTTTCCGTTATAAAACCTGAACAAATTAGGTCTTATTTAGACCAACCTATTCTCCAGAACACCGAATTTGGTTGGATAATTGCTGGGCAAGTAAACATGAGTGCAAAAATGCCACAAAATTGCATGGTAGTTTCCTCAGCCGAGGAAGCCAAATCATCGTTGGAAAAATTCTGGAAACTAGACAACATGGAACCGATAAGGAAATACCGGACGCCAGAGGAAAGACATTGCGAGAAGCATTTTTTGGAAAATCTTCAGCACGCACAAGATGGAAGGTTAATTGTCAGATTACCTTATTCTGAAGATCCCTCAGCCCTGGGGAAGTCTTGCGATATTGCGACAAGGCGTTTTCTTTCGTTGGAACGAAGAACCAGCCCAGACATTAAAATATTATATAATGATTTTATGGCCGAATACGAAAAACTAGGTCATATGAAGCAAGTATTACCTAGTCAAATACCAAAGGAACATTATTTTATTCCTCACCACTGTGTTCTGAAACCAGAAAGCACTACAACAAAATTAAGAGTAGTCTTTGATGCTTCCTGTAAGACATCTACAGGAAAATCATTAAATGATTTACTTTATCCAGGACCAGTTGTTCAAAGTGATCTGTTTGCGATTCTATTGAGATTCAGAGTTCACAAATATGTTTTTACGGCAGATATAGAAAAAATGTATCGGCAAGTTTGGATGAATCCAAAAGATCAATTTAACCAAATGATTGTTTGGCGCTACAATCCGTCCGAGGAAATAAAATATTACCGGCTAAAAACTGTAACTTATGGCACAACGTCAGCTCCATTTCTTGCCACAAAATGCTTGGAGCATTTGGCCAATAAAAATTTGGAAAAATGGCCATTAGGATCAAATGCATTGAAAAATGATTTCTATGTTGATGACTGCCTAACTGGAGCAGATACAATTATAGATGCTGCAAGGATTCAAGAAGAACTTAACAAAATCTTGCTACCTTGCGGATTTAAACTAAGAAAATGGTGCTCTAATTCACACCATCTGCTAAAGGAATTTTCACCAGATGATATTGCTAGCAACATAAATCTTGGCACTGCATTGGAACACACCAGTGTAAAGACTTTGGGAATTGTCTGGAGCCCTAAGGATGACAATTTGTGCGGAAAGGCTCAAGAACATAACACTCAAACAATTACAAAAAGAGTGGTAGCCTCTGAGTTGGGTCAAATTTTTGACCCACTTGGTCTTTTGCTCCAGTCATAATTAGAGCAAAAATATTTCTACAAAATCTGTCAGTCCTTAAACTAGATTGGGACACAGAGATATCAGATTCCCTAAAGGAAAGGTGGGAGGCCTTCAGACAAGACTTGCTGTGTTTAAATAAAATGACTATTCCGCGACACATTTATGATGGTAAGATACCTCAAAAACAAGAACTCCATATATTTGTGGATGCTTCTGAAAAAGCGTTTGGTGCTGTGGCTTATATAAGAGCCATATATAAGAACAAACAAACGACTGTGCGCCTATTATGCGCAAAATCAAAAGTAGCACCTCTTGAAAAGCAAACCCTACCACGACTAGAGTTATGTGCAGCTGTGTTGGGTGCAGAGCTTGCTGAAAAGGTGAAAAAGGATCTAAAAACAGAATCCATTAAATGTCATTACTGGACAGATTCCACCATCGTCTTATGTTGGATAAATGCAAAAGCATCGAATTTCCATACATTCGTTGCAAATAGGTTGTCGAAAATACAAGATACAACCTGTCCAAATCAATGGAGACATGTGTCATCAAGTCTCAACGCTGCAGATGTACTCTCTAGAGGGATATCTGCATCTCAATTAAGTGCACATACATTATGGTTATACGGACCACTGTTTCTTCATGGACAAGAAGAGAAATGGCCAGCTCTATTTGGCGTATTAGACACAGAGTATGCCAAGAAGATGTCATCAACTATTCAAAAGGTGAAATCGAATGAAGATTACATTTTGGAATTAGTTAAGAATCAGACTTCAATAATTGATTCTACGATAAACATCATGAAACGAGATGAAGCTACCATCGATAAAAGGATTAAAATAATGACTCAGCAAATGGAGGATATAGCCAATGCTCGTCTAGATTCGCTAAAAGCCTTTCAATGGTATATTGCATTGACAAATCAATTATCCATATTGGCGGCAAATCTTCAAAGAATTCAGACAGAGATTTCACATGTTCTGACAAACGTCCATCACAATGAAATTAGCCCACTGCTCGTTTCTCCCAAGCAACTTCGACAACATTTAAACAAACTAAAAATTCACATGCCTCAAGGAAAAATGCTCCCTCTCATCAACGATGATATACTTCAATTATATAAGTTAATGAGGGCAGAAGCAAAGGTGGTAAAGGATTATGTGATCTTTAAATTAACACTGCCATTATTATCAACACAGTTATTTGAAATATATAACTTGATTCCAATACCGGTAATCATCAACAATAAAATGATTTCCCTTGATATTGACTTTCCAATCATGGCTGTGAATCAACATCGGGATCAATTCATAACTATGTCATCAAGTGAATTTGATCTTTGTAATTCAATTAATGACGAAGAGTATATTTGCTCAGATAAGCAATCCATGTTTTCTATTGAAAATCATTGCGAGTTTCAAATGTTTAATAACAAATCTTCGTCATTGTGCCAAACAAAAAGTTCGACGAAATCATTCTCATGGCAAAGATTAAGAACAAAAAATCAATGGATATTTTCAATTAAATCACCAATGGAGTTATCAGCAGTATGTGATGATCAATTATCAACAATTACAATTGATAATATCGGACTCTTATCCTTGGATCCGAAGTGCACTCTAAGAAATCCTTTTCTGAGCGTAATTGGTCATCAGGTAACCTCTACTGGAACATTGAAGTTATCGTATGCTCGATTTGGCAGTCTGAATGAATCTTTAACACCGCTTCCTAAAGTTTCACACCCAAATAATTCATTGAAGTTAAGTTATAATGAATTAAATGAGCTCAGTAAAGAATTGATTCCGAGAATAAAAATAAAAATGCCAAACGAGATCGTCGATCTACAACATCACCACATAAGTTCATATGTCGCCCTAATTTTATCACTTGGGGTGATAATATTTTATGTATGGAGACATTTCCAAAAGAAATCACATCATTTAACTTCGCCATCATCAAAGGACATTGACTTACCAGAGAGACCAGCGTTAACCAACTCCCCAAGAAGACATCACCAGACACCTGTATCCGACGCCTTTGAGATCAACATTGGATGATGTTGAACACCTGTTCAACGGCCGGGAGTATGTTAGCGTACCACTTGAGTCGCTAAGCCACTTGATGCCCACTTACAGCACCAGCTCTGCCTGAGCTACCTTTTCTTTTTACTAACTCTAGCCTATTAACTCCTTGTGTGGGAGACAATTATGATGACTCTGTACCTTTGTATATCTTAGAACATAAGCAATGCAATGTATTTTTAACTAACAACCCCATACCATTTCTTTGCTATGGTGCCCCCTTGACTCTGAAAACGTGTATATAAACCCGACCTTTTGCCCTAATAAAATCAGTACTCAAGCAATACTTGTGTATTCAACTACTCTGCGTTCTACGAGTGAGCATCGCTGTGTCTTTGGCCCTCATACGCATGATCCCTCCGAGTTAAACCAATTTAAGTGTTGGTTTAGCAACCTATCGTCACTAGATTATGTTCTAGGGGCAACCATTCCTATAAATAATAAAAATAAAACTACATACAGTGAGCGTTTCCTAGAAATAATCTTTTTAAGTAAACACTTCCACCCACAAAAAGGGTGTTTTCAAGAAATTTTCATCGACATTTTCTGTAATTAAGGTCATATTTTTGTATATCGCAATCTGGTAATGTTGGAATCGTCCTTTTACATGTATTTACAGCAATGAAATATACCATTTAACATTACAAGTTCTGGGTAATCGTGTTCAAAAACTTCCTTAAAACAATCAAATTGCCATTAATTAGGGGTTAAAACGTATATATGAGTATATCAGTATATTTAGTCCCAAAATACCATATATGTTTTTATACCCTTGCAGAGGGTATTATAATATCAGTCAAAAGTTTGCAACGCAGTGAAGGAGACATTTCCGACCCTAAAAGTATATATATTCTTGGTCAGTATCCCCAGGCCATGACCGTCTGTCCGTCTGTCTGTCCGTCTGTCTGTCCGTCTGTCTGTCCGTCTGTCTGTCCGTCTGTCTGTCCGTCTGTCTGTCCGTCTGTCAGTCCGTCTGTCCGCCCGTCCGTCCGTTTCTACGCAAACTAGTCGCTCAGTTTTAAAGCTATCTGCTTGAAACTTCCAAAAAGTTGACTTTCTATTGCAGGTAGTATATATGTCGGAACGAGCCGGATTTCATTTTTTTTGTTCTTTCGGATTTGGTAATATTTAAATACTACGGAATTACGGTTTTAATTAAAATAAAATCGGACATCTATATCATATAGCTTCCATAAAAAAAATCAAAAACTTAAAAAAATAAAAATGAACAAATATTTTGCTGTTTTTCTATTTATCAAAATATTCCTTTGAGATTTAGTAATTATATTACGCTTTTAGTTTTATCAAAATCGGACAACAATATCATATAGCTGCCATAGAAACGATGGCAAAATCCAGCCCAAAATCGACCAATAGTAATTTAGGTATAGAAATAGAAATGTGGTCGTTTTGCAATAACTGCAAGGGTATATAAACTTCGGCTTGCCGAAGTTTGCTTTCTTTCTTGTTGTATTAATGAAATCGAAGCCTTGTCGAATTTTCTTTTTGTTACAAATTTCTAATAGACAGACATATTTGTGTTAGTGTAAGTAAGCAGCCACATATTCAAGATTAATTGTAAGGATGATACGTCGGCAGGTTATATCGAAAGTATTCATTTCGATTGGACGTTCATGTGGACAGGGCTAGTATTAATGCTGAATAAGGATAATGTATAAGGTCGAAAACACTCTCTGCGAGAGGGCAATGGAACACTTATCTGATTATTAACCAACTTTGCGATTAGATGCTGGCAACGATATTACGCATACGCTGCAGCCGCGCTAACATCAAGCCAATAAGCCACTAATGAAGGCAAATTGGCCGACAAAAAGCAAAAAAGAAACAATTAAGTAAATTGTAAATTGCATTTTCAATATAAGTGCGCGGCAAAGTTCGCGACCGCGATTGTGATTGGGACTGGGACCGGGACTCAAAATGGAGCTCGGGTGGTTAACCAGAGACTGAGACTGCTCTTCGACCCAAATCGCTCCGCTCCGTCGGCAAGACTTTCACTTTCAACTCGACGCGGCCGACTGCACCAAGTCGCGTCTGTTTGGCGATGATTCCGCCACAGCGTTTGTTGCTGTTTATGTCTTTGCGTATGTCTTTCAGAAGGCAATGTACCCTTTTCAAGAAGCTTGTACAGCTCAGAGGAAGAAAATGATGGCTGGCCCTTTTTGAGTACTATCAGCACGTATTAAAAACGGAAGACCTCATCATATGTAGTCAAAATTTGGCATTGTTGGAGGTAGCTTTCTTTTTTCTTTTTTATTGATATAATTTGTTACTTAACACCTACAAAAGTAATACATTTTTTACAGAATCAAACACCTCTTAACAAGGTGAGAAAGGTGTTACGAACGCACCGCCGACAAACAAAATACCGGATTTTAAGACTAAAAAAGGTCTTATGTAACATGTTTTAAAATTTTTTTAAGAAGCAGTGATGAGATTTATAAACAGCGACAAAAAAACAAACGCAGAATCATTTTTATCTTACTTGCAAGCAAGCCATATACATGTAACACTTTTTTTGACATCGTCAAAAAACAATTCAACTTAATGATGCACAGCTTTTAAAAATACAATAATAATATTTTCTTCCAGCCATTCTTTGTGCAAAAATTAAAAGATTTTTATTAGGCAAAATAAATTACTCTTGAAATGTACATGTTATTTATTCTGAGCTTATGTATTACCCAGAATTTTTTAACCTTGGCAACACTTTTCTCCATTTTGTAAAATGTATGAAAAGTACACACCACTGGCTTCCCAAGCTTAAAGAATATTATTGTCTAGGCTTAGTTTTTAGATGGCTAAGTACATAATAAATAAAAAAGGAACTATATTCTGGAGTTCCCTGATTTAAACAGTATACATACTAAACATTCGCGTTTGTTAGGCTGGTGTACTTTCTGCAGCATTTTGTTAAAACAGCTCTCTCATGTATATATTTATATAATGTGGTCGATTTTGATGTGTATAAATAAATGTATTAGAAATCAAATAATTTTAATTTAACTACTAATAAAAGGCAAAATCTCTGAAGGTAATAAAGGTCCCTAAAACAGTGTTTTTTTTTAAAAATTCCTGTCGTATACCTTTAAAGAACTAAATAGTTTGTTTCAAAATTGTATAACCTTCTAAAAAACGAAGAGATTCCTATGTTTCAAGGCTGTCAGGGTATCTTAGCTTGCTTTCGATAGTTTAAGTTTTTGCGGTACATTACTATTGAATATTTCATTTGGAAATAATCGAAATCAAATCGATTACAGAGGCCAACAAAAGCTTAATCAGGATTTTCTGATCTCAGTTACCCTTAAAACAAAACTAGCTCAATGTGCTATTGACATATAAAATCTGCCAGTAGGGCGTGCTAATACCTAATTAATTTTTTTGAACACATTTTTTCCACTTGAGCACAGAAATCTTCATTATGAATCTTTTCATTTAAAGGTTCTTTAATCAAAGGATGACATCAAAAAATGTTGAAAAAACTTGCCAATTCAGGTGGTTTTTTATGGTTATGAAATCTTCATTATAAATCTTTTCATTTAAAGGTTCTTTAAACAAAGGATCACATCAATAAATGTTGAAAAAACTGGCCAATACAGGTTGTTTTTTTATGGTTCTTCTGTCGAAATTTTTGAAAGCATGAAATTAGCTAAAATGTTATGTTATGTTATGACCCATAACGAGAATTTAGTACATTAAGTGGGGTAATATAAAGTAAAAGCATTTTTACCGAATATGTATTAGTGAAATAGACTAGATCGATTTATTATTCAATCAATATACCCGCTTTATATAAATGCAATATCTTTCAAATCTACGAAGTTTGGCATCTTCACTGTCACTATTACTATTGAATTTATTTTTTGGGCAAATACCGAGTTCATTTTCTGAAACATTCGCAACATTCAAGAATCTAAATTTAGATAAATAAATTTGTTGCAGAAAGCGCAAGCGCTCCAAAACGAGTTTCGAGTTTGCATTGCCCCAGTATCTGAATCAATAGCAGCTTCCCCGCTGGCCGCCAGCTGCAGTGACAATGCGCACGTTCCAAAGCCTCGACTGAATCGCTTTTTCGGCCACTCTCGGCCATCGGGGATTACATCACTGGCACGATGAGAGATTTGGGCCATGAGTGAGCGGCGGAAGCGCGCCCGAGACATTTGTCTTGGCCATAACCCTTGTTATGGTCATAAGCGGAGCATAACAGCAGCCAAGCGATTTGGGGTCGAGTGTTGAAATGCAGCCTGCAATTATAATTTCCTCTGATTCGAGTCGTCGGAAATTAGTGGCGGAAAGTTAGCTGTACACGTGCACTTAATATATCATCTGGAATTTCTTCCAATTCGCGTTTCCACGTCTTTTGCATACAAAACAAGACGCGACAGGCGGCGCACACTTAATGACGGGTTCCCAGCCGATGATGCAACTCCCGCCCTCGTGGAGCCCAGAATGTGTGGCCGGCGAATGCAACTCTCTCCCTGACCCACCGGGGCAGGGCCAATCTCAATTGCGCTCCCATTAGCTTCTTTGGGCCCATGTCAGGTGTCAATCAAGCCAAGCTTGCCTCCCAACACGTCGTGCATTGTGAGGAGATCGGACAACAAAGGCTGAATTGAAATAGCGGCCCCGCCCACAACGATTCCCGCCTTCAGCTGAGTGCATCCGAATCGAAGGGGTCGGCTGCATTGGTACACAGGAAAAATGTACCCACACCGGGCCTATTTTACACATCATTTTGGACCAGATACCAAATCATACAAATATTTTCGAATGTCTTTATGTCTGCTATAAAATCAAAATGAAATCAAATATCATATCAACAAGATTTACTGCAAAAATAAAAACAAATCTAGCAGTTTCAACAGATGGGTACATACATAAGTATATGTAAAAGATATTTCTCACATATTGAAATGATATGATCAATTTAAATAGCTATTTAGCCTGTGAATATCTGGAGATATTTTTTGAATATCACCCTGCTTTTTTTCTGTGTAGTTTGGCCGAAGCCCGGCAATTGAACGGTCGCTGGCTCTGCTCATTGTTATCGACGATTGTGGCTGTTTCTGTGGCCACCAGATGGTGCAGTTGCTCGCCACTGCCATGTGCGAAATGCAAATGCGACTGCGGCTAACGAAGCTCGCTGCTGCCTCGACTCGTAATATTTTACTTTTACTTTTTATGATTAACATTTCCCACCCAAAAGTGAGAAACTTAACATGATTTTTGTCCGTCGTTCACTTATCCACATTCGTACTTTCTGCGCCGTCTCTGCGCAATGAAACGAGAAACCCAGAGATCGTAAACTTCGAAGATAGCACATTCGCCGGGGCGCCCAGCGATATGTTTTTGTCTTCTGTGCCAGCCAGCATCTTTTAATTACACGTGTTAGTCACTGCCCCTCCGCTTTCCCCCGACCTGGGTGTTGGGACTTGGGCCTTGGGTGTCGCAATTGAAAGTGAAACTCTTCTTACTTTCAGCCCGAGTCAAAGGTTGGTGGGCCTGACAGGGCCCACTGCCTCCACTCATCTTCGCGACTTCGCGTCTTCGGAGGCCCACGCACGAGCTGAAGTGTGAAGTGTTGTCATCGCCTGGATGAGTGCGCAACTCGAGTGCCGACTCACACTCGTTCAAAGTCGCGAGGCGGAGTGGCGGCGTGAGGTGAGCAGATCTCACTTGGGGTAGGTCGGGCGCCGCGATGGGAAAACGGGTCAAAACGACCAGATGTCTACCGCTGAACTCCCTCGAACCGCCGGCTCAACAGGGGTTTCCCGGAAACTTCTCAAGAGTCACATAAACAACTAGGGGTTGTGGCGCTGCTTGCTTGAAAATCCAGTATATGATCGATAGCCTTACATATTGCTACGATTGACGGCACTTATCTGAAGACCGCGGAGCAAAGGGCTCTCAAATAGTGCGCATATGCAGCGTGTTACACTGCACCTACTGCAATCATATGAGCTGCGTCATGAACTCACTTTTCTTTTCCGGGAAGCTCGATGTAACAGAAGCTGCGCTTTTTCCGCAGCACAGGATATAGATCGGGATAGTAATGATCGAGTACTGACTTTGCTTTCCTCGCAAGCGGTGGCGAATCCAATGTGCGACAGATCGCAGCGCGAACCGAAATACAACTGACGGCGAATGAAAAACTCTTGCTTGCAAGTTAAAAAGCAGCGAGCTGGAAAACAGCAGAAAAAAGTAAAATTATTATGTATACATATGTTTAGAGGCCGACGGCGCAGCGGCCGAGGCGGCAGCAGAGCGTCAACGAACAGCGAAGGTAAATCCCGCGATGTCGATGCCGATGCCGGCGATGCCAGCTAAGCACTCGTACTCAGTCGACGGCTGGAATAGGCAGAGACACGCCGGAGTGGAGCCGGCCGATCCCGTCCGATCCGATCCAATCCCGACCCTCCCATCCCCACCACCCGCCCGACATCGCTATCGGCCGGGCCCAGAGACACCAAAGTCGAGCCATCCAAAGCCAAGGCAAAATTGCTCTCGAAAACAGCAACATTAACTTTAACTGAGACCAAGGCGGTAAACAAAGCTGAAGCACGCCAAAAAAGAGGCAGCCAAAATGAGCCAACAATTGCGCAATTGCGTCGCTGCCAGCGAGCTGGCGGCATCAGAAACACCAACATCTTTTGGCTGTCGATTTACCATGGGACTACTCACTACTCGAAATCATAGTTTGAAACTTAAAATCAAAACGGGGTTTGCCTCATAGCTTTTAAGCCAATAAACAAATAAAGCAAAACATTTTTAAAAGTATAAGTAAAAATACATTGTTTATCTTGGACTCTGTTTTTGCAAATAAAATGTATGCTTTATTTTTAAGAGCATTAATTTTTCATTTCTGATATACATTTGAGAGCTCGTCGTCGAAATAATTGAAAATGAATCCAAATTTATTGGATTAGCTGAGTGGGTTCATTTTGTGCACCTTTTACTTACTTTGGCTTGGAAAACATGGGCAAGAGCCGAAAGGTTGACAGTAAATTTCGCTGTTCGATTTTAACCAGCCAATGTGGTCAATGTCCCACGGTGCAGCTGCGGATCTCCCATCTTAAGTATGTGTGCGCTTTGTCTCAATCTTGTTTTTTCATTTTTTGGCGATCTGCAAGGGGTTAAACAGCTTGTCACTCAAACTAGACATCTTCACTGTCGTCTGTTGATTCCATGGAATTCCGCAGACACAACGAGGTAATCGTCAGCGTTCTACTTTTCTGAAAGTTTTTGAATTACAAAATGTATTTATTAGGAAAATAATTGTTTGTTGGGTAATCAATAATATTTTTAGGAAAATTACTTGGTTAAACCTTACTTTCATTATATCTAAACAACTTGTTTATTAATCACTTTATTACTGATTTGTTTCTGCATATTTTAATTTAAATACTTGCAGTTGTTTATGGCCTGATGGCGAAAAGAAAAGACTTTTAGATTACTACTGTAGTAGACAAATCCGAAAACAAAACATCATAACCTATATTTTTTTTGTAATCTCTAGAATTAAGTAATATATACATTTTTAACTAAATAAAATAAAACTCTTCCACTATCATATACAAATTAAAAACAAATAAAATAATTTTTAAAAAAAGGATACAACACAGAAATTTTATGGTTATGGCCAGTACAGGAAATCAAATCAATCGAAACTAATTTTACAATTGAATTGGATATTTTAACTTTTTATGGGCTTTTTAATTTATGAATGGTTGGTAAATACTTAAATAAAGTTTATAGCATGTATACGCGAAGGTACTCCAAATGAAAACGTTTATTAATTGTTATCTGCCGATTAGTTTTCACCCACTGTGCGAAAGGGAAGGCCACTTAAATAACGAAAAATTAAACTTTAGTTTAAACAAAAAAGGAAAGCTAACTTCGGGCGGAGCCGAAGTTGATATACCCTTGCAAAATATTCTGTAAATTATATTCTCCAAAACTATTCACATGATGCATTCCTAATACTCATGCCAAAGTTATGGCATTTCCAATCGTTCAGTTATATGGCAGCTGTAGGATATAGTCGGCCGATCCCGACCGTTCCGACTTATATACTGCGTGCAAAGGAAAGAAGGGTGTGTGCAAAGTTTCACTTCGATATCTTAAAAACTTAAAGACTAGATTGCGTAGAAACAGATAGACGGACAGACAGACGGACAGACGGACATGGTTATATTAACTCAAGGACGATCCTGATCATATATACTGAATATATATACTTTATAGGGTCGGAGATGTCTCCTTCACTGCGTTGCACACTTTTGACCAAAATTATAATACCCTCTGCAAGGGTATAAAAATACCCATAAATTTTAAACTGGAGTAAGTGCAGTGTATTGAAAACCCTGGTTATTTCTGCCTTCGAACATTGGTACAATTTGAAGTAAACAATTTCCTACCAAGGTCAATAAATCAATACCTCTTGCCTAAATAGATTCGAAATTCCATTTACTCTGGATAAGATGTAGTAATATTTAGAGGGCATTCATTTAGATTTATTACGCCCATTTGGTAACTACCTATGTTACCAACTTTCGATCCCGCCAATTTTGCTGTCTTTAAATGTGTAGGTCTTAAAACAGTCCACAACGCATATACTTGGTATCTTCCCTTAGAAATTTGACCCAACCCTTTTCAACGCGATAACCATTTGCATCTTGGGAGGCTAGAGGTCGGTGCCTGCCACTCCCCTTTTAAAAGGGCGAGCAGAAAAGTAATTGCCATGAGCGCGATCGTTAACGAAAGTGGTCCGAAGAACGATTACATCCGTTTGGATGTGCGTTGAGATCTTAGCAGTCGCTTCATCACTCACAAAAATTTTAAACCGTAGTGGGGCTATAGTTTTACTGCCAATTTTCGCATTTTCATGGAGCCAGCGCTGCTGGGCGGGGGCTTCGAATAAAATGGTTTTTAATTAACAAAAATTTCACTTTTTCACTTAACGTGTAATGGATGGAGGCATGCATGGATCATGGTGAATAATAGCAAGTGAGAAAATAAGGAGAAATATTGTGGGGCGTACTAACTAAATCTGCTCCCATCGGCCAGTTTATTATTGAGCACATTCCCACGTTTTTGAGACGTTTCCTGCACAGCCCCTCCTTCGGACTCCAGCTCCTCAGTGTCCTGATCCTGCAGAGCGTCGCGCACGAAGAACACCCCGTTGGCGCCGAAGCGCAGGCAGTTCAACCGGTACTCGAAGAACTGGCTGGCAAGGACCTTGAAGACCACCGACAGGCAGACCTGCAGGTTACCCTCGCCGAAGGACCGAATGTCGTAGAGCCGCAGGCAGCTAAAGAGCGGCAGCGGCAGGAGCAGCGGGACGCAGTAGTCGGGCGGATTGCGGGCCGAGAACCCGAAGTTGGCCACTTGGCGCTGGTTCAGCTCGACGCTGAGGCGCAGGCCCAGGTCCGCCCGGCTGTACTCGAGGGCGGCGCACAGCCGCTGGTTGAGGGCCTCCCCGAGTCCCAGGAGTCAAGCCCAGGCAGCAACGGCAGGCGAACTCGGCGCAGGAGCACGGCTGCCACAGCTGCGGCAGCTCCACGATGTTCCCGTTCACGGGCTGTCGCCTGGCGCGTCGCAGAAAGGCGGTGTAGCGCAGAGGCTCCAGTTGCTGGCCACTGAGGGGGTTGTAGAGGACCAGGCGCGGAACTGGAGGGGGGTCTGGTCCAGCCAAGGGGTAGAACTGGGCCTCCGAAGGCGGCACCACGAGGGCGGAAAGCAAACAGATCAGTGGCCAGCACATGGTTGCTCCAGTTCCAGTTCCAAGGTATTGGGGTTTTCCGGGAGCGTGTTCTCGGCCGCAATTGTCCAAACAGAATGCTTCTGCCACATCGGAATTTTTCCAAAGCCCTGGCCGTTTTACCAGCCCGCCAAATGGCTCGGAAAATGTTTATTGTCTTACATTAGGTGGCTCTGGTCGAGCCGACAGCAAGTGGAATTGCCTAAAAACTGTGTCAATGTTAGATCGGTGCGGTCGATACAGCTGCGCAGTTCGTTGGAGCCTGCACTCCCTTTCGCAGCTAATGGCTACGCTGATAAGGCAGAGCGTAATTTGCTTTTCAGATATTCCAGGCGTTACGTGAAGCTGGCGAAGTGCAAACTGAAAATTGCACACTTGACACTCCAAAGCGTGTCAAAATTACCTGCGCAGCTCAATTTGCGCAAACTTGCGGCAATACGCATATCAGCCATCATCAGGCCAAGTGTAACGTAACGGAGCTCTCATTCATCCAAACACAGAAAGACAATTTTAACGCTTTATTGAGGGCTATACCCTAGGAAAGGCTTACATCTATTGCCGCAGTGATAGGAGGGGGAGGAGAGGGCGGAAGCCAAGACTGGGGTTTCCCAACTAGCTATTGGCTTAGTTTCGAGACCTTATTTTGCCCACTGTATATAGGAAGCTCGGCTGCCATGCGAGTCGAACTTCAGATGTGGACCTTGAATTGGACCAAAGACACACGAATGGGTAAACAATTATTTAACTTTTGATGCACATCCAAAAATGCGGGAATTTACACAACCTATTCAAAGGGCAAAGACTTTTCAGAAAAATAGTTAAAAATATTTCCATGCTGGTTAAAATAGCCTTCTGAAAATACACACTTATCTGTTATTGAACATGTACAAATTTGGTCTTATATTATTGATTACATTTTTATACCCTTGCAGTGGGTATTATAATCGGAACGAGCTTGATCGGGCGACTATATCATATAGCTCCCATAGGTACAATCGGAAAAAAGAATTCAAAAAAACTATAAATTTTGTTGTTTTTAATTATTTTTTTCTTTGGGATTTGGTAATATATAAGTATTATGGAATTACGCAACAATATCATATAGCTGCCATAGAAACGATGGCAAAATGAAGCGAAAAATCGACATAGCTTCATTGTTTTTAGTAATAAGTCGACTTGTAATAACTGCAAGGGCATGTAAACTTCGGCTTGCCGAAGTTTGCTTCCTTTCTTGTTTATCGTGAAATATATAGAAAAGACAAAAGTAAATGCCCCTTTTCTGGAGAACTTACTCTTGTTGATTTTTTTTATTCCGTTGGAAAACTTAAAAAAAATTTCAGTCGAGACAACTTTTTTAACTTGACATAAGCACAATATAAGTTAAAAAAGGGGTATGTATTAATTATTTTTTGTGTTTATGTTTAAACCTTTGGACGCTTTTACGCTTAATTAATAAAATAGTTACCGTTTTCCTAACCATGTATAATGAATAAATATAACATTGTTTATCTTACGTAGTACGTTTTCGTACGAGTTACCATAAAAATGTTTATAGTAAAAAAACGGAAAACAATCCTCCGCCAATGCATACTAGTTAGTTTATTAGGCTTATATTAAAATTTCTTTGAGCACGAAAATGGTGAATCAACCTTAAATAGTGTAATTTCTGTGTCAACCCGGATTAAATCTTTTATTTAATTATAAAATTACATATTTCAAGCCAGAGTACGCACTTTCGAAATAGTAAATATTTATTTTAATGAAATGATAAGCCAAGTAACTATGATAAGCAATAGTAAGCCAAGCAAATAGGAAGTACGTGCACTACTTTTTAAATAGTTACAGGACTATTAATTAAAGTAACATAATTATGCCTATAAATCAATTTGACCTGAAAAATTTGTTTTTGTGTGTAGGCTTAAGACTTTTTACTGAAATTATTTGTAATGGTCTTAGAAAAAACAGATATTCCCCGTTTTTCACATAGCACTACTTTTCGTAAAATTTCAAATTTTAAACTTTTCCCTTTCTCCCGACTGTTGGTAAGCGCCCCTTAATATCGATAAGAGCGAGGTACAAAGGTATCGATAGCACGCCAGGGCTACGGCAGAACGTTATCGGAGTCCGCCGAGTCCAATCCCGTCTCGTGCGGAACTAGTACCGCCGCAGCCCTGCACATTGTTCTTTTTATTTTTTGTGGCCACAGTGCACTCAAAATGTTTTAGACTGTTAGCGGGCGCCAGATAATACAAGTGAAACAGATCGCGACAAAGAACGCACTTTCGTTGGCCAACAAAATGGGCGAGTTCTTCAAGTCGCTCAACTTCAACTACTTCTCCTCTAGCGAGGGCAGTCCATCTGCCAACGGGGCTGCGGGAGGCGGAGGTGCGGGAGGAGCAGCAGGTGCTCTCGGGGGCAGGCTGGACAACGACTTCGTCGGCCAGGTCGTCGAGGTGGCTGGCCACAGGCTGCGCATCAAGTGTGTCATCGCCGAAGGTGAGGGGCGTGGGCGGAGCGGTGCGGAAGGGGCCCGCTACACGCAAAAAATCAATAGGAAGTGAAGCCACCAGCAACCATCCAACGCTCGCGGAAAAAGAAGCCCGAACCGAGCACCTAAATGCGCTTTGTTTACGCTTTCTGATTTCGGGCTCAGCTGTTCCGCCAGTGCAAGGCCAACATCCGCACAGTGCGTTTCCACTTACTATGTTTCCCAGTTGCGTTCCATGACCTGTGAGTCACTCATGCCAGACCAGAGTGATCGGATTTTCACAAACCAGTTCTTATATAAGAACGACACGGGAGCCGGGCAAAAGTTACCAACTCTAGCGGATGACAGTGGGCAGAACCCTGCAGAAAATGTGTACATATATAGCGGACTACCAGCTAGCAACTCCCCCTTTTGCTGTGCCCATTGCAATTAGCATTTAAGCAGCCTCTTATCAGTGCTGTGTTATCAACCTCCTCTCCCGCTTCCACCCCTTTTTCAGGCGGATACGCCTTTGTGTACGTCGCCCAAGATGTGCAAACTGGCACCGAGTACGCCCTCAAGCGTCTGATCGGAGCCGATCAGCAGGCCTGCAACGCTATTATCAACGAGATCGGCATCCACAAGCAGGTCTCTGGCCACGGAAACATTGTTGCCTTCGTGGGCTCCAGCTATGCGGCGCCGTCGCCTCAGCAAGGGGCCCAGTACCTGCTCCTTTCGGAACTTTGCAAAGGTAAGTGCGGAATCAGGTCATCCTGTAAGTACGAAGGCCTTAATTCGTGTGATTGGCAGGCGGCTCGCTGGTGGACTGCTTTAGAGCTAACAATGCTGCCATCGATCCGCCCTTGGTACTGCGCGTCTTCTACCAAATGGCTCGAGCTGTGGCCTGCCTGCACTCACAGTCGCCGTCGATCGCCCATCGAGATATAAAGGTAAGACCTCCCAGAAAACGCAGCTAGCGATGCTAACCCCACCGAATCCATTGCAGATCGAAAACTTCCTCATTGGCAACGACAAGCAGATCAAATTGTGCGACTTTGGCTCTGCCACAAAGGAGGTGCTTTCGCCGACGTTTGAGTGGAGCGCCAACCAGCGCAACATGCTAGAGGATCAGCTAAACACGGTGACAACACCTATGTACCGGGCTCCCGAGATGCTTGATACTTGGTCCAACAATCCGATCGGGCCCAAGGCCGATATCTGGGCTCTTAGCTGCATCCTTTACTTCCTGTGCTATCGCAGACATCCCTACGAGGATGGCGGAAAGCTGCGAATCATTAACGCCAACTACATTCTTCCGCCAGACCCCCCGTACCAGTGCTTCCGAGACATTATCAGGGGATGTTTTAAAGTGAACCCCGCCGAGCGGCTAGACATTGCCATGGTGCTCGAACGCCTTGCAGCCATTGCGGAGACAAACAATTGGTCACTCAAAGGGCCTCTAGACCTCCATGGAATCCCCATCGATTCCTTACCGTCTGAAAGCCCCGCTCGAAAAAGTTCCATTCAATCGGAGTTTTACACCGAGTCGCCTACTAGTACCATCCCCCACACAGCGCCCCCTGCCGCCACCGCTCCATCTTCCAGTAATGGACACGGTAGTCTACTGTCGTCGCTGCGTGGCGGTGCTGGAACACTACTCAAGAACATTAAGGATACATCCACCAAAGTAATGCAGACTATGCAGCAGTCTATCGCCCGCACCGATCTCGACATCAGCCACATCACCTCTCGGATTTTGGTTATGCCCTGTCCGTCTGACGGCTTTGAGTCGGCGTACAAAACGAACAACATCGAAGACGTTCGGCTGTCTCTAGAGAGTCGTTTTGCTCCACAAAAGATTAGCATTTACAACTTTGGCCAACGCACAGTGCCCCGACTACCGCCACCAGTGCGTACAGTTGAGGCAGGATCAGTTTATGGGTGTCCACAAGCGCATGCTCCCAATCTACAGGTATGTAAAGGACAATCAGTAAAAATTAGCCAAATTTCGTTGTTAATGCTTTTTTTTTCTTATATATACGCACTATGTGGTATTTAACCAGAAAGAAAATAGATTAGAGCTTCCATATATCTGAAATATTATACGCCTGATTCGATGTTTTTTTTTTCGCTCAATGTTAGGGCTATCAACATAACATTTAACTATATATGTATTATACCAAAAATCTTTTTGTTTCTTAAGACATTTTTCTATATAACGTTTTAATACCGTTCCTCTGTATGGAATTTTGTAATTTTGGTCAGAAGTTTGTAACGCAGTGAAGGAGAAATTTCCGGCTCCATAAATCATAATCTTGTCCGACAGTTTGCTAGGTCAGTGCCACAATAAGTGAAACGCAGAAAAAATATATGTACATATATGAATAACACTGCAAGGGCGGGATTTTCATTTTCATGAAATTTAGTGGGTGGATTTTAATTGTTAAAAACATCATATTTATTATTTTTATTAAAGAATATGCCTCATAGCAGCTTAATAAAAAAAGGTTGTTTTTCAAAATGCCATAGCCTTGCCAGGCCGCGCTTATTAAATACTTTGTTTTTTACCTAATAACGATTTGAATCTGTTGTTACATCAGGGCCTGTTTACCGTGTCAGCAGACATGTACAATTTTCTCAACGCCGATCCGAAATCGATTGTAATCGTGCAGACCGGGGACTCGGGTGGGTGCTCTGCCGCCACAGTCATATGCGCTCTGCTCATGTATGCAGATTTGCTGCAGGAGCCGGAGGACGCGGTGCAGGTGTTTGCCGTCAAGCGGCACACCATAAACCTGCGTCCCTCCGAGTTTCGCTACCTGTATTACTTCGGCGACATCCTGCGCCCCACACCTCTGCTTCCGCACTACAAGAACACCAATCTTGTGTCACTTAGCTGCCAGCCCGTACCCAGAATGACCAAGGCTCGTGACGGCTGCCGAATTTACATAGAGGTGTATTGCAACGATAACTTGTTGCTTAGCACACTGCAGGACTACGAAAAGATGCGGTAAGATTAGAACGGGTTGCAGCGAGATACTTATACCAAAGACTCTTTTTTCGTTGGCCAACAGTTTGCATCAGTCCGGCCCCGGGAAAATAGTTTTGCCGATCAACTTAACAGTCTGTGGCGATGTGACGGTGGTTTTGTATCATGCCCGAAAGGGAATGGTACGACCACAAGGCCTGAAGATATGTCAGTTTCAAATAAACACGGGCTTCATCCCCGAACCAGAAACACTGATCACGTTCAGCAGCCAAGACCTTGACGACCTGCCAGATCCTGAACAGGTGGGCCCAAACTTCTGCGTGTCGCTCTCGCTTACTGTGACTGAGTCGGAGTCTCCTCCCAGCCATAAGCCGCCATGGTTGCCAGCCAAGCCCACTCGATCACCAGCCGCCTTGTTTAGTTCGGATCTGGAGTATGCAGAGATGTTGGACAACTTTGGTAAGTGCTCGTGCTTGTTGTTTTTGGACGTTGTGATCAAATTCTTTGCTTACTCTAGTGACCAAGCCCAGCACAAGTTCATCGTCGCCGCCTGTCGCTCAAAAGAGTGATCGCGCCAGCTCTCCACTGGTTTTGCCCGATGTCACGGAGACCGCCCATGAACCCCCGATGGCTGTGTTAGAGCCTTCCCCGCCCATCGACCTGCTCAATCTGAACCAGCAGCATAGTGACGCACCAGCAGCGGATCCCTTAACCAGCGCCAAACCCAGCACAGATGCCAGCTTTGACTTGTTGGGGGCCTTCGGTGATGATGACTCCTCGGGCATAGGATCAGCGCCGATTCCTGACATACTTCCACCACCGCCACTGCAGCAGCTGCCGCCAAAAGTAAACACAGATCTGTTCGACATCTTTGGCTCTGTGGACCAAGCCAATGCACCCAGCCTGAAGCCATCGGCCGGATCAGACATCCCGCCCTTCGTTGGCACCCTGCCAACTTTTGTAACCAAGCCAGCGTTCACCAGAAACGATCCTTCACCAACACAGCCGCCCAAGGCATCTGCCGACCCGTTCGCAGATATCGCCAATCTGGCTTCAGGACTTAACATAAACTTCAACCGCAGCACGCTGAGTGGCAAGTCCCCTGTCGGCAGTAGTCCCCAACCGACACAGTTCTCCAGCCCCACCCACAGGCCATCCCCATCCTCGCAGCCTCAAGGTAGTTTTATGCAAACACCGCCGCAGCAGCAATCACAGCCGATGACAACCTCCACCAGGGGACCTCCGCAGCCACAGCCGGGCCCTGCTCAATCGCGGCCAGACTACAGTCGAGTCCATTTCGATTCGCCGAAGCCACCGCAGCAACCAGGTTTCGGCGGCATCAAGGGCTCCGACATATTTGCAGACATTCTAGGCCAACAAGGCTACTCCTTCGGCAGCAAAATGAACCAGGGTCCACGATCGATCAATGAAATGCGCAAGGAGGACTTGGTGAGGGATATGGACCCCAAGAAAGTTCGCATTATGGAATGGGTAAGAGAGTAGCATAGTACAATGAAACCCCTTTTTAATATATCTTTTTTAGACCGACGGTAAGAAAAACAACATCCGTGCGCTTCTATGCTCCATGCACACAGTGTTGTGGGACAACGCCAAGTGGCAGCGATGCGAAATGTCCACCATGGTAACTCCGGTGGAGGTCAAGAAGGCGTACCGGCGCGCCTGCCTTGCGGTGCATCCTGATAAGGTGAGGGACATCTCACGGAGAGGAAAATGCTTTAATCCACTTTATTTTTCAGCATAATGGAACCGAAAACGAGGAGATTGCCAAGCTCATTTTTATGGAACTGAACAATGCATGGACAGATTTCGAAAACGATGCCACGCAGCAAAATATGTTCAATGCGTAAAACGCGTCCTATAGCTTATGTTTATCGCAATTAGTCCTAATTATCGTACTCTTAGCGGAATCTAGTGTAAATTCTTATAAAAGTGTAAGCTTTAATGTGTAAAGTGAAAGTATTGGCTTATGCCATTAACGGCGCAGGCAATTTATCTAGCCCAAAAGAACCCCTTTGAAATTATGAACACATGAGGACATTTTACTTAATTTGTATAACAACAAATCCAGTTCTAACATTCCTATTGCATCCAAAAGCAGTCTCCCACAGAAAATGTCTGTAGATTGAGAAAGAAACTCCCACTCCCTCAGACCTTGGCGATCATACCCTAAAAGCTTGCATGCCTTATTCATCATCCCACAGAAATCAAAGTTTCGTATATGAAATATATACATACACTTTATCTGCAGCAATTAGATTAATTACAATATATCCTTGACCCATATATAGCCAATATGTGATTAAACTATAATTGATGAAAACTAAAAGTATAGTTTATGTACAGAACTGTTCCGAGTATAAAATGTAAAACGAGTAAAGACAAAGTTAGTTTTACTTCTTAGCAGTCCAAGTGTATATAAGAGAGTATATTGGAGGTTATCTAAACGCAAAATACCGGTTCAGCATTTAATGTTTGTCGCTATAAAAATAAATTCTCTATATACGTTTCCTTGTGAAATGCCACTGTTAAATTTGTAACTACCCTATTCTGGTTGGCATCCCTTTTTAACTCGCTTGCCGGCCACAAAGACCTCTAAAATGTTTCGATCACTGCCGGTGTATATGAACTTCTCCACCAGCTCGTCGACGTTCAGCCTCCGTACGGGATGTTCTATGACGCTGACGTCCACTAGTAGCGCATCGAACTCCTTGCCCAATGCGAAGTTTCCGGTCAGGTGGTCCAGGGAGAGCGCCTTGGCGCCGCCCAATGTGGCCATGTATAGTGCCTGCTTGTACTTTAGCTGCACGTAACTGGGATCTTGTTTTTTCGCTTCCCCAGTTCCGCAGATGTTCTGTTTCTTGAAGAAGTCTAGGTGCTTGGACACGTCCAGCGCACGCAGCAGGGCGTCCTGAATTGAGACCGAGTTTCCACCCGAAACGTCTGTGCCAAGGCCCACGGTCACGCCGGCGTTTACCAGCCGCTTGACGTCGCACAGTCCCGAGCTGAGCATCGTGTTGGATGCGGGACAATGTGCCACCGAGCAACCTCGAGTTTTTAGGAGTGCGATTTCGTCGTCCTTCAAATGCACGCCGTGAGCCATTACCGTCTGCAAGAGAAGGAAGTTATAAACGAGGGAGCAAGACCTGGAGCCTGAACGATGTAACCTTGTTGGTGAGCAGTCCAGCCTCGTCGTATGCTCCGGCGTAACTGGTCTTAAAGATCCCTTCCACCACCGCGATCTCCGCAAGATTCTCGCTTATGTGGCTCTGAATGTGCAGGTCGAATCGCTTCGCTATGTCACCCAGATCCTTCAGCAGTCCTTTGCTGCAGCTGAGGGCAAATCGTGGGGTGATTGTGGGCAGCACCAATGTGCTTTCGAGATTCCTCATCTCTTCCACGAACTCCAGAGTGGCGCTGGCCGACTCCTCCGCTGTCTCCCTGCGTATAGCAACATTACTGGATTGACCAGACCAAGTCCGTCACGCTCGGTACTCACACGTAGAAGTCGGGACTGTTGCAGTCGGAGCAGACCTTGCCGACGAGCGCTCGCTGGCCTTGGCGCACCGCCTCCCGCGCCAATGTCAGCGTCGACTCCAGGTGATTCGTGGCGAAATAGGATGCAAGGGTGGTTCCGCAGCGGAGCGTTGCTTCCTGATATCAGTTTATTATTACTATAACTATTATCAGCAATTAGAAGCGTTCTTGGCGCGTACGTTTGAGCGTCCCATATTGATAAGAAATATAAATGCTACTTACGACAACGCTCTTGTAGACCTCTTGGGCGTATTGCCGATCGGAGAACTTCGCCTCTAGCGGGAAGGTATACGTGTTTAACCAGTCCAGAAGCGGCATGTCCAGTCCCAGGCCCACTTGCGCGAACTGCGGGGCGTGAATGTGACAGTCGACGAAGCCCGGCATGAGGAACTGGTGCTCCAACAGCCGAATCTCGGTCAGATCCTTGGCCTGGACCGAATTGCTCGAGAGCCACGACTGGTAGTCATGGCCCACTCCTATTATCTGCGTGCGAAACACTATTAGGGCACGGTTTTATCAAAAGTGGTATTTACGAAGGACACCTTTCCATTGTCGTCCACTGCCAGGAATCCCTTTTCAAAGGACTCGAACTCGCTAAAGGACTTCGTGTGCACAATAGTTCCAAGAAAAACAGTTGCCATAGCGGGGAATCTGGGTGAGGTACCAACGTGTTTCGAAACGTGTTTCTGTTCGGACTTCGGAGAACGCAATAAAATCGATCTGCTCAACAAGTGTTTAAATTGTCGCCAAGTTGCACGCGTTTTACTGTGAATGCCACCTAATCACTTGTACGGGGATGAAACTTACTTAAAATTACCCCAAAGATTGTTCGGCACATTGCGCGTCAATTAAAGAGGTCCAAAAACACAAAAATGCAAGGCAAAGGATATATGATGTACGTAAATACCTTAGATAAGTTCAATTCGAGAAACGGCTGAATCAGGTATTTATGAACCCAACTATTTTTATTTCTTTTTTTTTCAACTAGCTCAATAACAGTGGTAGCAAAGTTGGACACTAACTAGTTTTTTATAATGATTAAAAAAAGGTTTTCTACTTTTTACCATACCTAAATACTTGGAAAGTGGAGTTCCTTTTACCTAACTACGTATGTATATATTTTCTCAACCTGAGTAGAAAATATCTTTACTTCTCTCAACACTGTTTATATATGGTTAACTTTTTCACATACACATACGGTTATTATAAATAACATTAAAGTTACAAAATTCGCCAGAACTATCTCTCACTTCGGAAAACACTGTTATATTGAACTGTTTTCTAAAAAGCTTGTAAATTTGAAGTTCAGGGGCGAACTAGGATTTTTAAAATTGTTTACGCTGTTACTGTATGTACTGTACTTGGATGGTATTAGTAAAACGGCCCCCTTGGCTCACCATAAATAATGTCTACAGTTCTATGAAGAAAACGTTAACTTGGTCCACATAAGATTTTATTTTTTTTAGATTTTCGTATTGGACTTTATGAAAAGGCTTTTTTCAAGCGGTAAAATTGTAAATCATGTAAAAGTCTATTTCTTCACAGCTCCCATCCTGCTGGCGTCCTGACTCGGATAGGGTACTTGGCCAGGTGGCGGAGGAACCGATATAGAGTCGAGACTGACATTCGAGGTAGATGTGGAACTGGCGTTGCCGTAAGGCGCTGCGTAGGTCGGCTGGCCATACATCTGGTATGCCGACGCCGGGACCAGGTTCGATGGCAGCTGGTGCAACTTCATGCCGGCGGGCATGACGTTGATCTGCTCCTGGCGCAGATTGAAGTAGTCGTTTGGCTTAGCGCTGGGCGGCGGAATTCCGGTGACGTCGAAGCGCCTGTCTGTCTTCGCGGCGGCGCCCTGCTTGGCCTGGGAGTGTGCCCACTTAATGCTCACCTTCCGGCCTTGAATCACCAGTTTGTTGAACGTTCGCTCGGCGGCCAGCTCGGCAGCGCTCCGTTTGGTGTACTGCACAAAAGAACATTGCTGGCGTGGCACCAGCGCAATGGATCGGATTTCGCCGAACTGGTAGAATTGATCTCTCAGCTCTGGCTCCGTTATCTCCTCGGGAAGATTTCCCACGTACAAAGTTGTAATGTTCCGGTCCTCCGGCGGCTCAAGGGTGGGGAGCGAGGCTGCCCGCTTCATGATCTTCTCGGCCACTGGATCATTGCGTCCGTAGTACCTGTCCTTGATGTTCTGCTCGCACAGCGGGTCGTCTGGTTCGTTGGGCTTGTCGTGGCGGTAGGGGCACTCCTCGCCACGCTTGCACTCGCCCTTCACCCAAAAGGAGCAGATGTGGGGCCTGTTCCGCTTATAGTAGGGCGCCGTGCGCGCCAGTTTGGACAGCATCTCGTTTGCGGCGAGGGATCGGCCGACCGCACCGGCAGCCTCGGTGCCATCCCCGTCCTGCAGCTGGGCGTCTATGTTCTGGATGTAGTACTCCTTGTTCACGTCGCTCTGGGGCATGTTGTCCGCTACTTTAAGAGCGGCGTCGCGCACCTGAATGGGAAGGCCGTACTCCAGGTCCAGGAGACAGGTCTGGCACACGTTCTTTAAGCGTGCACACGTCTGGCATATCTCTGTCTTTTTAAAGCGCATCCGGGCGCCAGGACACCACCGAAATATGGTGAACGGACGCGTGCAGATCTTGCATTCCTTTCCGAAGCGCTCCTTTATCATCCGCACGTACGGGTTGTCGCCCAGGCAAGTCTGGCACAGGATCGGGAACTCGGCGTCCTCCCAGTTTTGCCGATTGTAGGTGTTCGTGGTTTTTGACATAGACATGGCGGCGGAAGGTCTGTTTCCTTTTCTTAAAATATGGTCGAAACTCACACAATGCTCATTTTTTACTTGGCTAAAATGGTGATGGGAAACCACTAATAGCCAACATCGATACCAATATGGACAACCAACAATCGAAATCTTTTGGGTCTCGTATACTCAGTATATTTTCGGGGAGGGTTATTTTGAAACGGCCACACTATACCGTGGTTTTGTTTACAATCAGGCCAGGCAAAAGTCGAAAACACAGATTCGCTAAAATGGCACAGATTAAACGGTACCGGAAATCCTCGAAGTCCTCGGATGACGGGGAGCAGGACAACGAGGAGTATGTTCCATACGTGCCGGTGAAGGAGCGGAAAAAGCAGCACATGATGAAGCTGGGTCGGATCGTGCAACTGGCCTCGGAGACTTCGCAGCCCAAGTCCTCGAGCGAGAACGAGAATGAGGATGACTCACAGGGGGCTCACGACGCAGAGACTTGGGGACGAAAGTACAACATCAGTTTGCTGGATCAGCACACAGAGCTGAAAAAGATTGCGGAGGCCAAGAAGCTGAGTGCCGTGGAGAAGCAGCTGCGTGAGGAGGAGAAGATCATGGAGAGCATCGCACAGCAGAAGGCGCTGATGGGTGTGGCCGAATTGGCAAAGGGCATCCAGTACGAGGAGCCCATCAAGACCTCCTGGCGACCGCCGCGCTACATCCGAGTCATGTCGGAAGACGAGCGCCAGAATATACGCAAGCAGCTTAGGATCCTCGTGGAGGGTGAGAACCCAAGTCCGCCTATCCGCAGTTTCCGGGAAATGAAGTTCCCCAAAGGTATTCTTAACGGTCTGGCGGCCAAGGGCATCAAGACGCCGACTCCTATCCAGGTCCAAGGCCTGCCCACTGTGCTGGCGGGGCGCGATCTCATTGGCATTGCCTTTACCGGCTCCGGCAAGACACTGGTTTTCGTGCTGCCTGTCATCATGTTCGCCCTGGAGCAAGAGTTTAGCCTGCCCTTCGAGCGGAACGAGGGCCCATACGGACTGATTATCTGCCCGTCCCGAGAGCTGGCCAAACAGACGCACGAGATCATCCAACACTACAGCAAGCACCTGCAGGCCTGTGGCATGCCCGAGGTGCGCTCCTGCTTGGCCATGGGCGGGTTGCCGGTTAGCGAGGCCCTGGACGTGATCTCGCGCGGCGTGCACATCGTTGTGGCGACCCCCGGGCGTCTCATGGACATGCTGGACAAGAAAATCCTCACGCTGGACATGTGCCGCTACTTGTGCATGGACGAGGCTGACCGGATGATTGACATGGGATTTGAGGAGGACGTGCGCACGATATTCTCCTTCTTTAAGGGCCAGCGCCAGACACTGCTTTTCTCGGCAACCATGCCAAAAAAGATTCAGAACTTTGCCCGCTCTGCTCTTGTGAAGCCGGTCACCATAAATGTCGGTCGCGCAGGAGCAGCGTCGATGAACGTCACCCAGCAGGTGGAGTATGTGAAGCAGGAGGCCAAAGTTGTGTATTTGCTGGACTGTCTGCAGAAGACGGCCCCGCCCGTGCTTATTTTTGCCGAAAAGAAGCAGGATGTGGATTGCATACATGAGTACCTGCTGCTAAAGGGCGTGGAAGCGGTGGCCATACACGGCGGCAAAGATCAGGAGGAACGGTCGCGGGCCGTCGATGCTTACCGCGTGGGGAAAAAAGACGTCCTGGTGGCCACCGACGTGGCCTCGAAGGGCTTGGACTTTCCCAACGTGCAGCACGTCATTAACTACGACATGCCGGACGATATCGAGAACTATGTGCATCGCATAGGCCGAACAGGGCGCTCCAACACCAAGGGATTGGCCACCACGCTCATTAACAAGATCACCGAACAGTCTGTACTGCTCGACCTAAAGCACCTCCTCATCGAGGGCAAGCAGGAAGTGCCCGACTTCCTGGACGAGTTGGCGCCAGAGGCCGAGCATCAGCACCTGGACCTGGGCGACTCGCATGGCTGCACCTACTGTGGCGGTCTGGGCCATCGCATCACGGAGTGCCCGAAGCTGGAGGCCGTTCAGAACAAGCAGGCTTCAAACATTGGACGTCGCGACTATCTGTCAAACACTGCGGCGGATTACTAAACCACTACCACCACCTAATTATAAGGTTACTACTGCGCAGGAATAAATAGAGACGGAGATATGTAATATTTTCAAATTTGTTTTCACTTTGATTTGAGTTCGGTTTGTCACTTATTGCACGAAGCTTTGCTTATCAATCATCCAGGAACTTCAGCGAGCGATCGTGCCTTGCGTGAGCGCGATTCGGGATTGAGCTAAATTTTATAAAAGCAAAGACGAGCTTTGGCTTTCGTTTATTGTCTAAGACAGAGCTCTACCTGTCGTTCGCAGCGTTGTTTTCCCAATCGATCGCAACGGGATCGTCTGAAATCGCTCTGACCTATTGACCTACTAGTAAGTAATTGATTGCCCTAAGTTATAATTTGTGATACCTACCGTTCTGCTCAAAAGTCCTACAAAAAATCGTTTAACCCTGTTTTTTTGAGTACGTAAATAGTAAAGCAAGGAAGAATCGGCAAGCCTAATTCAGTACAATGTAAGGCTGATTACATAAATGCAAATTAAATTATTTTTATAAAGATCAACAATATTCTTTTTTTTGAGCTTATTTCGTTTAATTAGCTGTTGCTTTGGGTTAAAGAAACCCAACGTACACAAATGATTACAAGAAAGGAAGTCCCCAAAACAATAAAAATACTAGTAAGTTTTAATTTATTAAGGAAAATAGGTGGACAAATTTGTAAATATCGACTGCCTGCTGTAGTTTTGGGTTCTTACCTTTTTATTAAGTCTAATAAATGAACGAGCTGTCATCTTTTAACTACAGTATTAACCTGGGTCTATATATGCACATACATACATTCCCGTGTACAAAGTACTACTAGGTGTGGTGAAAAGTATCCTCCTTGACCCCCAGAATGCGCTACTACTGCAAAGAAGGTTATGGTTCCTTACGGTGCGTTCATATTTAGGCAAGCATACCAAATTTTAGTGCGATACTGCCCTAAGTTTTGTTTTGGCAGCTGATTGTTGTTGACGTGTTTGGCATCATGTTGAATATGGACAAAAACAATTTTCGTTCTCTCATAAAACATTATTTTTCGAGAGGCAACACGGCGAAGGAAACAAAAGAAAAATTGGACAAATATTATGGGGCAAATGCTCCGTCAGATTACACCGTGAAATATTGGTTTCGAGAGTTTCGTGGTGGCCGCAACTCCACTACCGATGAATTCCGCAGCGGCAGGCCTACCGATGCGGTTACAGAGGACAATGTCAAAAAAATACATGAAATGGTATTCAAGATCAGTACTGAGCGCACACGCCATATTTTGAGGGAGATTCTGCATATGAAAAAGTTATCCTGCCGCTGGGTGCCGCGCATGCTCACTCCGGACCAAAAACTCGAACGCGAGAGCAGTTCGAAAGAGTGTTTGGACTTACTGATGCGGAATCCGGCGGACTTATGGCGTCGATTGGTAACTGTTGATGAATCCTGGATCCACTATTACACACCAGAGAACAGAATGAGTGCCCGGCAATGGACCAAAGCCGGCACGAGTGCTTCGGCACGAGCCTCGATGGGTCGGAAAGGTTATGGCGTCAGTTTCTTGGGATTGTCATGTCATACTCTTCGTGGACTACCTCGAAAAAGGAAAAACCATCAACAGCGAGTATTATTGTGCATTGCGGGAGCGATTGAAGGACGAAATCGCTGCAAAACGGCTTCACATGCACCGGCGCACAAGAGCGTAGCAACCACGGCTAAAATAAGCTCCCATTGCTTCGGCCCTATTATCTCTTCCCAAACCTGAAAAAAATCTCATTAACAAAAAATTCATCTCACGCGAGGAAGTCATCGACGCCGCGGAGGAGTATTTTGCAGACCTTCCGAAAAATGACTTTTCGGATGGGATCAAGAAGTTGGAAAATCGCTGGAATAAGTGTATCGAGCTAAAAGGGGACTACATTGAATAAAATAAAAAAACATTTGAAAAAAGAATTGTTTCATTCCCAAGGAGGTTACTTTTCACTCCAACTAGTACTATATTTAGGCATAATTCATATTTAAAACGAGAGAATGGCAATTTTAAGGAAAAAGGGGGGGGGGGGGTGGAGATAGAAACTTTGATAAAAATTTTATGAATGGTCCGATTTGAAAAATTTTTTTACATTTGCGATAGGTATTGATAAAAAAAAAATTAAAATAAAAAATAAAAACTCAAACTTAAAAATAGCACAGAACGTGACCGAACATGGTGGGTCTATTATTTTATGGCATTTTATGGGCATGATTCACATGTAAAAATATGTCTTTAGTGCAGATAAAGAAAAACTAGGCGCCGTCAAGTGATTCATTCGCCCAGCAGATGGTATTGGCGTCCGATTTTAATATCCTCAACCACGAAGGAGGAGGAAACAAGTGAATTGTTCCAATGTGTAATAGTACATAGACTATCGTCTATTTTTTTTCCGCTGTATTATTATGTGATAACATACATCCGGTGGTATACATCTGTACACAACACTCAATGTTTGAATGAAAAAACTTAAAATTTTAAAAATATATTTCGCAAATTCTTAGGTCCAAAAAAAAAACAACAACGCTCACACCAGTTTGAAGTAGAGTAAGTGCTATGTGGAATAAGTCATTCGACGACGAAATTATTCATTGTTGGAGTTCGCATTTAACGCTTTTGACGAATTTTGGTGGGTCTATTATTTTATGGCATTTTATAGGCATGATTCACATGTATCAAGAAAGGAAGCAAACTTCCAATTAATTCTGATATAGTAAATAATTACTATATCTCAAGGAATATTTTGATAAATAGAAAAACAGCAATTTAGCTGGCCGATTTTAATTTAATCAAAACCGTTATACCATAGTATTTAAATATTAGCAAATCCCAAAGAACAAAAAAATAAAAACAAAGTATACTTTTAAACATTTTTTTTTCGATTTCTTCTATGAGAGCTATATGATATAGTCGCCCGATCCAGCTCGTTCCGACTTATATACTACCTGCAATAGAAAGACAACTTTAGGGAAAGTTTTAAGCAGATAGCTTTAAAACTGAGGGACTAGCTTGCGTCGAAACGCACGGACGGAGAGACGGACATGGGTAGATCGACTCTCCTGGCGATGCTGATCAAGAATATATATACTTTGTAGGGTCGGAAATGTCTCCTTCACTGCGTTTCAAACTTTTGACTGAAATTATAATACCCTTTGGAAAAGTAAAAAAATATGTATATATAATGTCCAGAAAAAGGAAAACTGCTACTAATTTGTATGCCCATGCTGACCGTATTATTACCCAATCGATTTGTACAGGGTTTACAGGCTCCCTTTGAAAAGGTATCAACCAGATAGCCTAATCGCCTTTTTATACCTTATATGAAATGTTCAATATTATTATTCAACATAAATTTTGCAATATGGGTAAGGAGACATTTCCTACCCTAAATATATTATTAACAAGAAAGAAAAGCTAACTTCGGGCGGAGCCGAAGTTGATATACCCTTGCAGAATATTCTGTAAATTATACTCTCCAAAACTATTCATATGATGCATTCTTAACACTCATAAAAAATCCCAACTTCCTAACTTTAAAAACGCCAAAGTTTCGTTCAGTTATATGGCAGCTATAGGATATAGTCGGCCGATCCTTATGAAATTTGGTAGGTCTAATTGATTGGCCAAAAATAAAACTCATAGAAAATCCCAACTTCCTAACTTAACAAACATCAAAGCTATGGCATTTCCTATCAATCAGTTGTATGGCAGCTATAGGATATAGTCGGCCGATCCCGGCCGTTTCGACTTAGGGTGTGTGCAAAGTTTCAATTCGATATCTTTAAAACTGAGAGACTAGTTTGCGTAGAAACAGACAGACGGACAGACGGACATGCTTATATCAACTCAGGACGCGATCCTGATCAATAATATATATACTTTAGAGGGTCAGAGATTTCTTCTTCACTGCGTTGCACACTTTTGACCAAAATTATAATACCCTCAGCAGGGGTATAAAAAGAAAGGAAGCAAACTTCGGCAAGCCGAAGTTTATATACCCTTGCAGTTTTTACAAATCTACTATATTTCGATTTCTATACCTATTTTACTAAAAACAATGAAGCTATGTCGATTTTTCGCTTCATTTTGCCATCGTTTCTATGGCAGCTATATGATATTGTTGTCCGATTTTAATTTAATTAAAACCGTAATTCCATAATAATTAAATTTTAACAAATCCCAAAGAACAAGAAAAACAAATCAAAAACAAGAAAGGAAAGCTAACTTCGGGCGGAGCCAAAGTTGATATACCCTTGCAGAATACTCTGTAAATTATATTCTCCAAAATTATTCATATGATGCATTCTTAATACTCATAACAACTCCCAACTTCCTAACTTTAAAAACACCAAAGTTATGGCATTTCCAATCGTTCAGTTACATGGCAGCTATAGGATATAGTCGGCCGATCCTTATGAAATTTGGTAGGTCGGATTGATTGGCCAAAAATAAAACCCATAGAAAATCCCAACTTCCTAACTAAACAAACACCAAAGTTATGGCATATCCGATTAATCAGTTATATGGCGGCTATAGGATATAGTCGTCCGATCCTTATAAAATTTGGTAGGTCGGATTGATTGGCCAAATATAAAACCCATAGAAAATCCCAACTTTCTAACTTTACAAACACGAAGTTATGGCATTTCCGATCAATCAGTTATATGGCAGCTATAGGATATAGTCGTCCGATCCCGGCCGTTCCGACTTATATACTGCGTGCAAAGGAAAGAAGGGTGTGTGCAAAGTTTCAATTCGATAGCTTTAAAACTGAGAGACTAGTTTGCGTAGAAACAGACAGACGGACAGACGGACATGGCTATATCAACTCAGGAGGTGATCCTGATCAAGAATATATATACTTTATAGGGTCGGAGATGTCTCCTTCACTGCGTTGCACACTTTTGACCAAAATTATAATACCCTCTGCAAGGATATAACAAGAAAGGAAAGCTAACTTCGGGCGGAGTCGAAATTGATATACCCTTGCAGAATATTCTGTAAATTAAATTCTCCAAAATTATTCGTATGCATTCTTAATACTCATAAAAATTCCAACTTCCTAACTGTACAAACACCAAAGTTATGGCACTTCCGATCGTTCAGTTATATGGCAGCTATTGGATATAGTCGGCCATGCCGACTAGTTCGCGTAGAAACAGACAGACGAACAGACGGACATGCTTTAATCAACTCAGGACGCGATCCTTATAAAGAATATATACACTTTATAGGGTCGGAGATGTCCTTACGAAATTTGGTGGGTCGGATTGATTGGCCAAATATAAAACCCATAAGAAATCCCAACTTCCTAACTTTACAAACACCAAAGTTATGGCATTTCCGATCAATCAGTTATATTGAGGCTATAGGATATAGTCGGCCGTTCCGACTAGTTCGCGTAGAAACAGACAGACGGACATGTTTTAATCAACTCAGGACGCGATCCTTATCAAGAATATATATACTTCATAGGGTCGGAGATGTCTCCTTCACTGCGTTGCACACTTTTGACCAAAATTATAATACCCTCTGCAAGGGTATAACAACAAAGTTATAATTTTTTTGAATGGTTTTTTTCGATTGTTCCTATGGGAGCTATAAGATATAGTCGCCCGATCCGGCTCGTTCCGACTTATGTACTACCTGCAATAGAAAGACAACTTTTGGAAAAGTTTCAAGCAGATATGTAGCTTTAAAACTGAGGGACTAATTTGCGTAGAAACAGACAGACGGAGAGACGGACGAACAGACGGACATGGCTAGATCGACTCTCCAGGTGATGCTGATCAAGAATATATATACTTTATAGGGTCGGAAATGTCTCCTTCACTGCGTTGCAAACTTTTGACTGAAATTTTAATAACCTCTGCAAGGGTATAAAAATCATTGGATTGGAATTAGTTCCAAGGTATATAGTATATAGACTTAAAAATTTGAAGATATATTTCGCGATTTCTTAAGTCCGCAAATAAAACAATGAGACTCAGAAATCTTCTGTCTCCTTTCAGCCTGCTTGTGTTGCTGCAGTCCCTGCTCAGCCGGCGCCTTCAACGCCCGTCCAGTCCTCCCCGTGCCAACCGGCCAGATCCAGCCCAGCGGCCAGAACAGCAAGCAGAGGCGTTATGAATCCGGCCTTTGCCAACGACGGCCGCACTCGCGTCCTGGAGATCTGGCGCATCTGGTACAAAAAGCTGGCGCTTGTTAACATTGCTTGGAAAGAGTAGTGGCGCAGCAGTGGCGTCCAGAAGGCTGAGCAGAAAAAGCGTGAAGAAAGAGGTGGGACAGCGGACGACGCTTTTCGCCATTAGCGGCTTGTGTTATCAGCTTGGAGTAAGAAATGTATAGAGGCGTTGTTCGATCGAACATAAAATCGAGTTCCGTGGTGAATACTTTTTGCTAAACTGTTCGCTCTCATTGTTTAAGGCTGGTGCGAGAACTCTCTATACTATAGCTTTTGCTTTGCACATGTAAGATCTGGTAGGAAACCAAAGTTAGCATCGAACATGGCTCTCAGCAGAGGTTTGGCAGAGGCTCGGGCAGAGCAATTGAAACCTCTATATAGATTCTTACTCTGTGATGAAAGTGAACAGTTCGTTGGCTAGAGAGCTCCGATTGAGTTGAATCAAGGTTCTTACAGAGTTAAATTAGCGCAATCTTAATTGAGTTTGTAATAGAGTAAGTCCTGTGTGGAATAAATCATTCGATTACGAAATTATTCATTTTCGGCGTTCGCCTTAAACGCTTGCGACGAATTTGGTTTTTCTATTATTTTATAGCATTTTATTAACATAATTCATTTGTAAAAATACATACATACAGAAAACTCAATATGGAATTAATTTTTTTGCCCTAACTTAGCCTAAGAGCATTTTTATACTCTATACGAAGAGTTCAATATTATTCAATAAAAGTTTTGCTGTGCAGGTAAGGAGCCTTTAAGAAGACGGCACAACAAGATTGTTTCGGCGGCATCAAGAGCTTCGACATATTTGCAGATGTTCTAGGCCAACAAGGCTACTCCTTCGGCAGCAAAATAAAACAAGGTTCGCGATCTATCAATATTAGGGATATGGATGTGGCCCCAGGAATTCCGCAGTGATGCAGAAATCTATTGAGAAGACGAAGTGATGTATTATTATGTCTTTTGATTTGTATTATTATTTGGTATCTGTTTAGCCAATTCGATTGTGGTTTTAACTTTGACGAGTTAACAAAAACAACTTATTCATCTGTGCATGCGTGACACGTGAGATCTTTGCACTGACTTTTAGATTCTCTTGCATTCTCGGCCTTCTTCTTTCTACTTGCTCTGGCTTATTCCTGATTCCAACATGAATCCCGAGGCAGTACGCATTACGAAATGGGTAAGGCAGTGGCATAGTAAGATGAAAACCCCTTTTCAATTTCCCCTTTCTAGAGCAAGGGTAAGGATATCCGTAGTCTTCTCTGTTCCCTGCAGACGGTGTTGTGGGAGAACGCCGATTGGACGCCCCTCACGGTGTCCACCTTAAAAACTTTGGTGGAGGTCAAGAAGGCGTATAGGCGCGCCTCCGTGGTAGTGCATCCTGATAAGGTGAGTGACATGTCCATGGAAAGGAAAATGCTTTAATCCACTTTATTTTTCAGAATTATGGGAAAGAAAACGAGAGGATTGCCATGTACATTTATATGGAATTGAAAAGTGCAATGAAAAATTTCGAAACGGAATTGGATGAATTCGGTTTAGTTCGCAATTGGTGTTAATTGTCGTACTCTTAACGGAATCTAGTGCAAATGCTTATGAAAGGGCCATCCGATGACATATCACTCAATTTGTATAACAACAAATCCAGTTTCAACATTCCTTTTGTATCCAATAGCAGTTTACCATTGAGAAATAAACTCCCTTAGACCTGGGCGATCATCCACTAAAAAATTATCCATCATCCCATAAAAATCAATGTTTCGGATATAAAATACTTTTTAATTTATCCGCTGCAATGTTTGTCGCCATAAAAATAAATACCACTGTTAAATGTGTAAGTACCATTCGGCCACGAAGACCTGTAAAATGTTGCGATCGCTGCCTGTGTATATGAACTTCTCCACAAGCTTGTCGACGTTCAACCTCCGGACGGGTGTTCTATGATGATGACGTCCACTAGTAGCCCATCATTTTTCTTGCCCAATACGAAGTTTCCGGTCCTGTCGCCGCCCAATGTGGCCATGTAGAGTGCTTGCTTGTATTACAGTTGAACGTAGCTGGGATCTTTTGTTTTTGCCTTCGTGGATGTTCTGCTTTTTGATGAAGTCCAGGTTCTTGGACACGTTCAGAGCGCGCAATAGGGCTTCCTGAACTGGCGGAGTTTTTATTCAAAACGTCTGTGCCAAGGCCCACGGTCATGCCGGCTGGTAAACGCCGCTTGATGGCGCGCAGTCCGAGACTTATTCCGTCTTCCCACAGAGATCAGTCCACCATCCGTTGAACGGATGGTCTATAATTCCATCTTCCCACAGAGATCCATCCACCATCCGTTGTAGGAATGGTCCATAAGGCCAAAGACCAATATAATCTAATTATAATTATATTGGTCTTTGGTCTTTGATAAGGCTTTGCCGTTCCGAAAATTCCCAATTAGTTCCCATCCAAATTTAACGGACTTTTTGCTTATGCTATAGTTAGGCGATGTTATTTCGTTGCAACTCTGAGTTACGAAAACGTAAGCAATGAGACGTAAAACTTTTGAAAATGGAAGGCGCCGAAACAACAGGTATGAACAATAAATGCTGTTTATATTTGTAATAATTCATTGTTTTTAATTTCACAGTCCACTGGAGCAGCAGGAAAAGCAGACCGAAATCATTTCGAGGATGGCAGACAGCCAAGCTAAATTTGTTGTATCTGTTGAGAAAATCAAAGAATTAAAGAAAGGATAGGTAGGTTAATTTAAAAATAAAATGAAATTTTAATGAAACAAAACCCAAACATATTTATATTTAATTACCTTTATTTGTTACCAATTAAATATTGCACACACTCCAAAAAGCCTACTGATGGAACGGCGGTTGATCCCAAAGTGTACAAGGCTATATGAATCCTCTTCTCAAGAGGACTTGCTTTTCGCCAGTTGGTGTCCTTCTTTCGCAAAACACCTAGTCGGTCCACCAAAATCAAAAAGGTCCTCTTCTCCATACTAAAACTTTCTTTGAAAAACTCGTCGTTGTTTTCCGGTATATCCTTTTCCCAAAATGTCCCGTATCGCTTCTGTTTAATATAAAACGCACCTACCAGCATTCACACTTCGTGGCATTTGCTCCTTACCAGAAAAAATCCTTTCGAACAGATCCAATTCGTCGTCTTTTCACTCCTCTAAATGGTTGGTAAGTTATTTATTTTGGTGTCGCAGAATAGACTTTAACAATGGTCGCTTATTTTTTGTTTAGTCAATGCTGTTCAGATCAGCTGTTATCGGACGGGGGTTGTGCTCTGTGGGAATCGGTGTTTCACATTTGTCAAAAATCCCAACCGTTTCGAACGGATGGACTCTATAGGAATAGGGTATAAAGGCATATTATTTTCAAATGGCAATTTGCGCCTTATCACACTATTTTAATGCTCATAATTCCTATGTGAATCCAGTGTAGGCTCACACTTCATGCAGGGATAGAGCTATTCATGAAGCTCAAAAAGCGAAAACACCCATTAGTGAAATTACTTTGTTTCGAAATCACCATATTATGATTATCGACGCTCGTGTATACTCAGTATATTTTCACGGTTGGTTATAATGAAGCGGCCACACTATACCGTGGGTTTGTTTACAATCAGTTCATCAAAAAGTCAAAGACACAGATTAGCTAAAATGGCACAGATTAAACGTTACCGCAAATCCTTGAAACCCTCCCAAGACGGGGAACAGGACAACGAGGAATACGTTCCGGTGAAGGAGGGGAAAGAGCAGAACATGATGAAGCTGGGCCGGATCGGCAACTGGCCTCGGAGCCCAAGTCCTCGAGAATGAGGACGACGCAGGGAGCCATGCTGAGACCTGGAACGCAAGCACAATTTCAGTTTGCTTGATCAGCACACAGAACTGAAAAAGATTGCGGAGGCCAAGAAGCTCAGCGCCGTGGTAAAGCAGCTGCGTGAGGAGGAGAGAATCGCCCAGCAGAAGGCCCTGATAGATGTAGCCGATTTGGCAGAGGGCATTAAAAACGAGGAGCCCATCAAGACCTCTTGGCGACCGCCGCAGGTCACCATAAATGTGGGTCGCGCAGGAGCAACGTCGATGAACGTCACCCAGCAGATGGAGTAGGTGAAGCAGGAGGCCAAAGTTGTGTATTTGGACTGTCAGCAGAAGACGGCCCCGCCCGTGTTTATTTTTGTCGAAAAGAAGCAGGACGTGGATTGCATACATGAGTACCTGCTGCTAAAGGGCGTGGAGGCGCGTTCAGGAGGAAAAAAAGACGTCCTGGTGGCCACCGACGTGGCCTCGAACTTTAACTACGATGCTAGACGATATCGAGAACTATGTGCATCGCATAGGCCGAACAGGGCTCTCCAACTCCAAGGAATGGCCACCACGCTCATTAACAAGATCACCGAACAGTCTCTACTGCTCGACCTAAAGCACCTTCCATCGAGGGCAAGCAGGAAGTGCCCTACTTTCTGGACGAGTTGGCGCCAGAGGCCGGCCACCAGCACCTGGACCTGGGCGACTCGCATGGCTGCACCTACTGTGGTGGTCTGGGCCATCGCATCACGGAGTGCCCGAAGCTGGAGGCCGTTCAGAACAAGCAGGCTTCAAACATTGGACGTCGCGACTATCTGTCAAACAATGCGCCGGATTACTAAACCACTACCACCACCTAATTATAGGGTTACTACGACGCAGGAATAAATAGAGACGGAGATTAGTATACATACACACAAATGTACGTTTCTGGGATTTTTTCAAATTTGTTTTCACTTTGTTTTGAGTTCGGTTTGTCACTTATCGCACGGAGCTTTGCTTATCAATCATCCAGCAACCTCAGAGAGCGATTGTGCCCTGCCGTGAGCGCGATTCGGGCTTGAGAAAAATTTTATAAAAGCAAAGACGAGCTTTGGCTTTCGTTTAGTGTCTGAGACAGAGCTCTACCTGTCGTTTGCAACGTTGTTTTCCCAATCGATCGCACCGGGATCGTCTGTAATCGCGCTGATCGTATTGACCTACAAGTAAGTGCCCTAAGTTATAGTTTGTGATAGCTACCGTTCTGCTCTAAAGTCCTACAAAAATTCGTTTAACCCTGTTTTTTTGAGTATGTAAATATATATATATATATATATATATATAGTAAAAGCAAAGGAACAATCGGCAAGCCTAATTCAGTACAATTGAAGGCTGATTACATAAATGCAAATGCAATAATTTTCATACAGATCAACAACTTTCAATGCTATCAATTTTAAAGCTCATTTCGAATAATTAGATTCTGCTGTGGCTTATCAATTGTTTTGAAATATATAAACTGAACTTGGATCGAAACCTTTGATTCTAAAGAAACCCCAATCCCTATCACAATAAAAATAATAGTAGGTTTTAATTTATTTAGAAAAATAGGTTGACAATTATGCAAATATTGTCTATCTGCTTAAGTGAGTGTGATTAATTGACGAGCTGTCAACCCTTAACTACAGTAGATGCTTGGGTATATATGTACACACATACATATATTCCCATGTACATAGTACTGTTTAGGCATAATTCATATTCACAACTCGTGAACAAAATGTGAACTGCCTGCGAAAAAAACTGAAACTTAAAAATGACACAGAACGTGACCGAAAATGGCAAAAATATTTTTAACACATTTTTGGTACTCGAAGAGTTATAATGCACATACATATGTACATATGTTGTATTTTTGAAACCTACATATGTATCAGGAGGGAGATGAGGATGTATTAAGTCTATTTATCTAAATTCTATATTTTAGCCATAACAATGTCCGCCATCTCTGACGCACAGATATCTTTGATTCCATTCCCACGTAGGAGCACTCAATTTAAACTTTGTTTCTTTCCCAGTTGCAAGGAAGGGCTAAATGGGATTGCCGCTTGACATGGGCAATCATGATATCATACCCATGCCAGCCAAGTCGCAAAACTAATTACCTGAATGACAATATGTAAAAACATGCGTGCCGCCTTTTTATTCATACTGTGGCCTTATGCTCTGATCAAACATCACATTGTTGATGCGAAAATGATATCATGCAAGATGAGAGCAACAACTTTTCAGTATATTTATTTATTCGAATTTATTTTCCGTGATAGACATTTAATGAAGCTATTAGGAAGAGTAGCTCAAACATGTTTGGGGGAGTTTAAATGCTGTAGCTCCCAAACTTTTCAAACACTTTGTTTGTTGGGTGGCTAAACACTAGCTATCTTACTTGCAAATGTAAACATCGCTCACCAAGACGTAGAATCGTATTTTTTTTAGCTCTTAACTAACTTGATGATTCTCTTAATTACAGTTTACACACTCTCAGCTGGAATCAGCGAAAACAATCGTCTCTGTTTGATCTGGAAACAAACGCGGCGATAAAAACAAAGGCAAATACATAATAACGTATATCCAAACACATCGGGCGTATACGATATACGCCACTTGTTATATTTATCGCAACAAAAAACAAAGCTCACGGGAATCTCCTCGCCGCAACCGCAGTCGACCCAAGAAAGAGGCAACTCGAAATGGCAGCGCCAGGCGCCGTCAGCATGGCAGTCATCTCCAGGTAATTCAAGTGAACAGTTCGCTGGCTAGAAAGCTCCGGTAGAGTTTAATATAACAAGGTTCCCTCAGAGCAATAAGCGCAATCTCGATACAACATCTCTCACACCAGTTTGAAGTAGAGTAAGTGCGTAAAAGTTGTCTGTGGAATAAGTCATCCGACGACGAAAATATTCATTGTCGGGGTTCGCCATAAACGCTTGTGACATATTTGGTGTGTCTATTATTTTATGGCCTTTTATGGGCATGATTCACAAGTAAAAATACGTATGTATTTAGTTCAGAAAGAGGAAAACTCAATGTGCTATTATTTTGTTTACCCTTGCTGAGCGTATTATCACTCCATCGATTTATATAGGGTTTACTGGTTCCCTTTTAAAAGCTATCAACCAGATAGCCTAATCGGTTTTTATACCCTATACGAAGGGTGCTCAAAATTATTTAATATGAGTTTTGCAATGCCGGTAAAGAGACATCTCCTACCCATATTATATTATTAAAAAGCACTAGAAGCATAAATATCTGCGTATCAGTCTGTTATCCTACATAAAAAGTTATATGATTGAAAGTCATCGCCCCATTGCAGGAGTAAGTCGGATTGGTATAGATCGGGCTTCTATATGCTATAGCTGCCATAAGAAACACCAGACTGCCCATCGGTATATTTTTCCAATAACAGCAGATCCGATTTTAGTATCCTCCTCACAATGGTGGAACCAAACAAATTGTTTCAATGTGTATAGTACATCGACGGTTATCGTTTTGATTGTTTTCCTCTAGATTTTTCTGTGATAACAGACATTCGGGCTTATACATATGTATGAAAACAAAACTCAAGGTTTTAATAAATAAATCTTAAAAACTTTAATATGTATTTCGCGAATTCTTAAGTCAGAAATCGGTTGTCTGCTTTCAGCCTGCTTGTGTTGGTAGCACTCTCCTGCAGTCCCTGCTCAGCCGGCACATTCAACGCGCGTCCAGCCTTCCCCGTGCCCACCAGCCAGATCCAGCCCAGCGGCCAGAACAGCAAGCAGCCCGGCAGGCGCGTCATGAATCCGGCATTCGCCAACGCCGGCCGCACTCCCGGCCTGGAGATCTGGCGCATCGAGGTGAGTCATATTTTGGGGCCCAATTTCACCCTGCTCGCGTTCGGAGAAGCGTATAAATAGCTGGCGCTTGTTAACATCGCTTGGAAAGAGTTCGCAGCCCACGCACGAATGCGCTGCTCATGCAGTGGCGCCCAGAAGGCAGAGGAGAAAGAGCGGGGAGAAAGTGGTGGACAGCGGACGACGCCTTTTCACAATTGGCGGCTCGTGCCGTCAGCTCTGTCGATTTTCCCTTATATTCACTGAACTCGCGCAGTGTGGACTGCCATGTGTTCATAAATATGTTCATCCATTCTCTTTGTATATTCGAAATGTATACATGGGATGCGTTTTTTTTTTTTAATTAACTCGGACATCAGCCAAATTTATTAGGTTCAAATGGGATGCTTTTGTTTATAACGCAGAGCATGTGGTTCCAGAAATAAATGCTTAGACTAAACAGTCAAAACAATGGACTATGGAATAATTTCTCCTTTTTCACCAGGATTTCGAGCCCGTCGCCTATCCGAAAAATAACTATGGAAAATTCTACACTGGAGATTCGTTCATTGTTCTTAATGTAAGTGTATTTCGCTATCAAAAGAAAAAAATTTAAATTTTTGGAAACATTTCAAAAGTTTCAGAAAAAATAGTTTCTAGTTATAGAATCTAATCTAAGGTTATAGATGGTAATACATTTAAACAGAAAGAAATTATTTTTTAAGCTAAGACAATTTGTTTTCTAATAATTTGACCATCCGACCTTAGCCAATGATAATTTTAAATGATATATTTTTCCAAAAACCCTTTATTTATTTAAGACAATTGAAAACAAGAAGGACAAAAAACTATCCTGGGATGTGCACTTCTGGCTGGGGTCCGAGACCTCTACCGATGAGGCCGGAGCTGCAGCCATTCTCACCGTCCAGTTGGATGACCTTCTGAACGGAGGCCCTGTCCAGCATCGAGAAGTGCAGGACCACGAGTCCCAGCTGTTCCTTGGCTACTTTAAGAACGGTAAGCCTAGTGGAATCTAGTTGACGGTGTTTGTCATTAAACATTCCTTCGCTGCAGGCATTCGCTACGAGCAGGGCGGCGTCGGAACAGGCTTCAAGCACGTGGAGACCAATGCCCAGGGAGAAAAGCGACTGTTCCAGGTCAAGGGCAAACGCAACGTGCGCGTCCGCCAGGTGAACCTGTCCGTGTCTTCGATGAACAAGGGCGACTGCTTCATTTTGGATGCCGGCAGCGATATTTATGTCTACGTGGGCTCCCAGGCCAAGCGTGTGGAGAAGCTGAAGGCGATCAGCGCTGCAAACCAGATCCGGGACCAGGATCACAACGGTCGAGCTCGTGTACAGATCATTGACGACTTCAGCACTGATTCTGACAAGCAGCAGTTCTTCGACGTGCTCGGATCCGGATCCGCGGCCCAGGTGCCCGAGGAGTCCACTGCCGACGAGGATGGCGCGTTCGAGAGGACGGACGCCGCCGCCGTTTCTCTCTACAAGGTTAGCGACGCCAGTGGAAAGCTGAAGGTGGACGAAGTTGCCCAAAAACCACTCACCCAAGCAATGCTGGACACCCGCGAATGCTTCATTCTGGACACCGGCTCCGGCATTTTCGTGTGGGTCGGAAAGGGCGCCACGCAGAAGGAGAAGACGGACGCCATGGCCAAGGCGCAGGAGTTCCTGCGCACCAAGAAGTACCCGGCCTGGACCCAAATCCACCGCATTGTCGAGGGCGCCGAGTCTGCACCATTTAAACAGTACTTTGCCACCTGGCGTGATGCAGGAATGGCGCACACCCGCCTCATTCGATCGGCCTTGGACATCGGATCTGATGAGTCGCTGGATCTCGACGAAATCGACGCTGTGATGACTCAGCTGAAGAAGAGCGGCGGTCGCGCCTTTGGGTTCATGCCTGATCATGGTCAAAACAGCATTGAGACCATTACACAGTTTGTGGCGAAGCCCGGGTCCAACGAGATCCTGGTCAACACAGTCGCCTTTGAGGAGAACCTTCCCCTTCTGGGTTTCGGCTCATACCTCCTGACCTACAGCTACGAGGCCAACAACGGAGACTCGGGATCCATATCCTATGTCTGGCACGGAGTAAAGGCCCCCGCCGACGTCAAGGAGCGAGCCTTTCAGGAGGGGCTCACACTTTCAAAAGAAAAGAGCGGTCTCCTCGTGGTGACCAACCAGGACCACGAGCCGCGCCACTTCTACAAGATCTTCAAGGGAAAGTTGCTGACATCCTACACTGCTCTGCCGGTAACGGCGCAGCTTTTCCGCATCCGCGGCACCGTCGAAAGCGACATCCATGCCAGCGAGGTGCCCGCCGAAAGCTCATCCTTGGCCTCGGGAGATGCGTTTGCCCTTCTTTCCGGCAAGTCGCACAAGATTTACATTTGGAACGGCTTGGGCGCATCTGCCTTTGAGAAAAAAGCCGCCCTGGATCGCTTCACACACTACTGGGATGACGCCGAGATTGAGCATGTGGAGGAAGGTGCGGAGCCGGAGGAGTTTTGGGAGGAGTTGAACGGTGAGGGACAGTACGATCGCAGCTTGGGCGACCTTGGGGCTCCGTTGTTGGAGCCACGACTCTTCCACTGCCGTTTGGGCTCGAGAGGACTTGTGAGGATCGAGGAAGTGGCTAAGTACGAGCAGGAGGATTTGGACTCGGACGATGTCATGCTGCTGGATGCCGGGGACGAGCTGTACCTCTGGGTTGGCTCGGGCGCAACCGTGATGGAAAATCTCAGGATTCTAGACATGGCTAAGGTTGTTATATCACACACCACCGCTTGCTTCGCATCTGATTCCATATTTTTACTTTGTCCACAGTTTTACACACAAGTGGAGCCCACTGCTCGCACCATCGAGACGGTGAGCATCATCGGCGTTCCTCAGGGCAAGGAGCCGCAGGTTTTCAAGCGCATGTTCCCCAGCTGGGAGGACAATTACTGGCAGGTAGGTGATCCGAAGGAGGCCTCGAGCTAGTCTTCGTAAATTTCTCGTTGCTTTATGACCATAATCGATTTGATTCTTATCACCGTTGCATTATGAAAATAATATGAGCTTACTCACGTCATTAAACATACTAACAACTATCGCCTAAACGACCCGTAAGTTGATTAATAAAACATTACCCATTACCCATGCTTTTCGATGTGAAATCTGTAAAATGGCTAATATATAGTTTATATGAATTGTTAACATTTTTTTTTGACAATCTACAGAATTTGCCCACCTATGAAGACGTAAAGCAACAGATTATTGATGCCAACAATGAAGTCTAGAGCTACAGATTAAATTCTCAGCAAAATTAACCAAAAATTTGTTTGTTTTTGCCTGTTTAAAACATGTATCTAATCTAATTTTATAATAAATCAAATCACTTTAAAATATAGCCACAATGTTACACAATTTATTTTTGGATGTCACTGGTAAGTTTGCAAAAAATAATATAAATATTATGATATCAAATATTTTAAATTATTCAATTACAATCAAAATTGTAAACCTTTCGCCATCAATTTTTTCGTATTCATTTTATAAATCATCTTTTTCTAAATTTTATAAGTTTCTGTTATCTGTAGCATAAAGCATTCTTTTCGGTCGAAATGTTTGTGTTCATCATTCCAACGGAAATATTTCAGTGTCATTAAAATATTAAAAATAGGCTAATGTAATATATGGTCGTTTCCGACACCATGGAGTGTATGTCTTTTTCACTTCGATTTTCTGGCTAGCAGTCGTCTAATCATTGTGATCATTGTGATATTTATTAGTTTTACCTATGACAATACTAGATGCATTTCGAGTTTACACTTCTATGAAGTCTAGAGGGGATCGGCCCACACAGTTTGTTCGATCCAGTCTAAAAAGGACGATACTCGGGTGTAAACTGATGGATAGCTACTGCGACAGAACACCCCGTACGAGGTGATGCCTATCAGGTGATAGTGGATTCTATGCCGCCGGCGACGGCCCGGAAGATTAAGTTGCAGTGGACCCCCCGAGTCTCCCTGGCAGGTGTCCCTGTTGAGAATGTAGTCCTGGGCGCATATCTGGCTTTCCAGAACTCCATTAGGTGTCTCCGCGATTGCCGGCAGCTCGGCGTTGCACTCTGCGTTCGGTACAATGGTCAGGTTGAGATTCGTGAGGCGGTTCGTCATGGCCTTGGCGAAGTTTGTGGCCCCATAGCCCATTGCAAAGGCAATCGTCGTGGGCAGCTCTGGGAAGACCCAGAGTCGAATGGGTCTGACGTACTCCGTTAATCTACCAGAAACGTGTTAGCAAATATAGCGGCCAATACGACCAGTGTGGGGTTACTCACTCCACTTCCCGTTCCAGCTTCAGCAGGGCTATGTCGTCGTAGTACATATCCTTGTTGTACTTGGGGTGGGTGAAAATCCCGTCTATCCGAAGCAGTTGGCTCTGCGCAGTCCGTTCCTCGATGGCTAGGTTGAGGACTCCAATACGCACCCACTTGGGAGCCATCCTGGGGGCAAAGTACAGTCACAGTCATGGGGAAGATCTGGGGTCAGGGGTCATGGGTTTAACTAGCATGCTCACTCGTATATGGAAGTACAGTGGGCGGCGGTGAGCACGAAGATCTCGCTTATCAGGCTGCCTCCGCATTTGTACTCGACTCGCCCTGCGTCGCCCTCGAAGCCCACAGCTGCCTGCGAAAACAGATTCGACGGGTTTGGGTTAGGGCTTCAGCGGTGACTTATCAGCTCTCGATGGGCGTACCATGTGGGGGTATTCACCGGGCCGGGCTAGCACCCGTCCATCGAAGTCTGCGTCGTTGGCATCGGCGGCCACTGCCGTGTCGTTGGGAAAGATGCGCTCCACGTACTCGGAGTATTCTTGGGGACAAACTCAGGCAATGACTCACGGACGCACAGGTCGAAGCCCCGAATCACTTACTCTGCTCACAGATGCGGGGTCGCTTGTTTTTCTTCTTTTTGAAGCCCCCGGGGGGCGGCGGGAAGGGCTGACCCGGCCGGGGGGGCGGGGGGTGGTGCCAGTGCTTGGGCCGTGGCAGGTTCTCCACCCGGTCGAACTGAAATTCGGTTATGCGAAACCACCTCTTCTCTTCCGGCTGCCCTGGCTCAGCACCAAAGCCCGGAAAGACTATGTCGCGCTCCACGGGAAAGCGAATGTTCCCTGGCTCAATTCCATCCGGGGGTGGAGGGGGTGGCGGTCGCTGGGAGTGAGTGGGGTCAAAGCCCCAGAACCCGAAAATTGATATCAGACACAGAGTCGCAGTGCGATCCATCTCGAAGGCCTGCGAGCGTGTCGAGTGTCGGGAGCGGACTAAAGCTTTTGCCGTTCCGTGAATCCCAAGAAGCCCAAGACGCTCTGCCTTATCAGCGGACATTTAAACTCACAAATATTAACGATTTATTTTCGGAGAGCATTAAATGTTGATTCTTAATCTTTGTGGGTTAACGATTCTGGCCACCTGCGGTGCGTACACTTGCGAGGTGCCTCCGACCTTTTCGTATTGTTCGATGATAGCCCTCTGAATGCTCTCCAAGTCCTGGTTGTTCGAGTAACGCAGAAAGGATACGGTAGGGTCATCACCGGGAGATGGAGCGGGAGCCGCTACGGCCATGGCCAGCAGGGCGAACAACATTAAAAACTGAAAACACAGTTTGGCAACATATTAGTAACCTTTCCACTCTTTAAACTATTTAAACTTACGCTGATGGTCTTCATTCTATCGCAGACCTCGAAAAAGACTAAGCCTCGCGCCTGAAGCCTACGTCTCTTTTATATCGTGAAACCATCTTCACCTAACGTTGTGATAATTTGCAAATATAGTATGAACTTGAAAAACTTGTATATAAGGCTAACAAATGATCAGTGATCGCTTAAAAGAGAAAACATTCCTATTATGAACCTCTATATAAGTTACAAATATTAATTTTTATATGCTTTATATTACTAATAAAGGATCAATTTGTTTTGTCTAAAACTGTACATTTTATTTTGCTAGTATATTATAGTAACTATAATAACATTCGAGAAGTTCATTGCCCTGGGCGTTTACTGTATATACTGTATTATACTAAACACGTTTTCGAATTATAGCGAAAGATCTCTGATTTTCCGTTGTATTGCTGTCTCATGGCTTTTGATCTGATGCATAAACTTATTCATATGTTTAAGTTGTTTTTACCGACTTAAAACTGGATGAGGTTTTGTTATTGTCAGTTGAAATCAAAAGCTTAAACAATTTTTAATTATTTTTGTAGAAAAAAATGCAATAAAATGCAATATAGACATTCTTAAAAAAATGTTCATTGGTGTTCATGCAGCAGCATGAAATTTATACATAATTTGGAATAAATTGTTGTTGGTCATACAAAAATAAGGATCGGTATAACTTTACAATATAAAATAAAATTTAAAAAAAATATCCTAGAGTAAACTTTTATTATTTTATTGAAAAATAATAAATTACAAAAATTACTTTTCTACTAAAAATATTTATTTAATATTTTACAGTTAATTTGACAAAATATAATAAATATGTAAACAAAAAATTCTTTAAAATAGGGCAAAGAAAAATTTGATCTAATAAATAAAACATTTTATTACTTAAAAAAAAATAGTTATATTTTCTATAGCTCTTGCAGATTTTCTAATTTAGCTCCCATAGGAACAATAGGGTGTAATTGGTCAACATTTTATGTTTTTCTGAATATTTCGCGCAGTGTATAAGCTATTGACATACATTTTTTCAAATCGTATTTTTTTAAGCATTCCGTGATTAAGGTAAAAGCGCGTGCCGATCGGACGTCTATATCCTATGCTCCCATAGGAACAATAGGGTGAAATCAATCAAAATTTGATGATGTTTAGAATATTTCGCGCAGTGTATAAGCTATTGACATACATTTTTCCAAGTCTTATTTATTTACGCATACCTTGATCATGGTAAAAGCGCTTGCCGATCGGACGTCTATATCTTATAGCTTCCGTAGTAAAAATTGTTAAAGGCGGCGAAAATATCTCTTTCTTATACCCTTGCAGAGGGTATTATAATTTTGGTCAAAAGTGTGCAACGCAGTGAAGGAGACATCTCCGACCCTATAAAGTATATATATTCTTGATCAGGATCACCTCCTGAGTTGATATAGCCATGTCCGTCTGTCCGTCTGTCTGTCCGTCTGTCCGTCTGTCTGTCCGTCTGTCTGTCCGTCTGTCTGTTTCTACGCGAACTAGTCTCTCAGTTTTAAAGATATCGAATTGAAACTTTGCACACTGCCTTCGATCCTTTGCACGCAGTATATAAGTCGGAACGGTCGGAATCGGCCGACTATATCCTATGGCTGCCATATAACTGATTGATCGGAAATGCCATAACTTTGGTGTTTGTTAAGTTAGGAAGTTGGGATTTTTTATGAGTATTGAGAATGCATCATATGAATAATTTTGGAGAATATAATTTACAGACTATTCTGCAAGGGTATATCAACTTCGGCTCCGCCCGAAGTTAGCTTTCCTTTCTTGTTTTCTATTTTAATACCCTTGCAGAGGGTATTATAAGTTTGGTCAAAAGTGTGCAACGCAGTGAAGGAGACATCTTCGACCCTATAAAGTATATATATTATTGATCAGGATCGCCTCCTGAGTTGATATAAGCATGTCCGTCTGTCCGTCTGATTGTCCGTCTGTCTGTCAGTGTGTCCGTCTGTCTGTTTCTACGCGAACTAGTCTCTCAGTTTTAAAGATATCGAATTGAAACTTTGCAAGGAAAGAAATTTCCTTTGCACGCAGGATATAAGTCGAAACGGCCGGGATCGGCCGACTATATGCTATAGCCGCCATATAACTGATTGATCGGAAATGCCATAACTTTGGTGTTCGTAATGTTAGGAAGTTGGGATTTTCCATGGGTTTTATTTTTGTCCAATCAATCCGACCTACTAAATTTCATAAGGATCGGCCGGCTATATCCGATAGCTGCTATGTAACTGAAAGATTAGAAATGCCATGACTTTGGTGTTTTTAATGTTAGGAAGTTGTGATTTTTTACGAGTATTAAGAATGCATCATATGAATATTTTGGAGAATATAATTTACAGAATATTCTGCAAGGGTATATCAACTTCGGCTCCGCCCGAAGTTAGCTTTTCTTTCTTGTTATATGACGGTTTTTCCAGTATAAAAGCTACTGACATTAAACTATGCAAATCTAATTTATTTATGTATACCTTATTCTTTTCGCTAGTTTTTCAATTTTAGAAATTTCGGCAAAGTCTGCAAGGGTTTTAGAACTTCCTGCTGCCTACAGTTATATTGTAAAATATAACTTATAACTTAATCCAAAACTAAAGAAATGATTTGTTTAAAAAAAATTATTTTGCTTTCAATTCAGTGGATCAAAGTCTTGGGACATAAGTAGTTAGCAAGGACGGTGTTTAATTACCAGTTATCCTTCTTTTTAGTATTTGGTATTACATTTTCTTATTAGTTTAATAGTTCCAACGACACTCTAAAATAATAGAAATTTAATAGATGAACCTCGACTTTGGTTCCAATTTTATTTATTTATATTTTCAAAAAAAATAACATTAAAAAAATTCTAAGCCCGTTGGAAAATATATAAAGTTAATTTGTTAGTGTTTGACGCAAAAATTATAATTATTTTTTGTTTGGCAATCTCGGAGATTTCCCAGTTATCTCTTTCAACCAAATTCAAATCAAGTATCAAATCTCAGTGTCCTAGAGACCTTTTCAACTTTAAGTAAATAATTTAATAATAATAACTGGAACCAAAAAAAAATAAAAAGCCTTACAAGTTGTGTGACACGGACGGATTTTTCGTTTGCAGAATTGCTTTAAAATTACAATATTTATCAATACTTAAAAAATTAACCGTTAAATCAATGAAGGCGGTAGTCGACTTTATATATATCCTAAAAACATTCATTTTCAATAAGAAAAATCATCAAACCAAATTTGCTTTAATTTGTGTGAACTCATTGCTCATCTTGATGTATTTTTTTATGAAACAGGTTATGATTATTGTAAGCAATGACCCGAAAATAATATTAATCACATCCAATTCTTGTTTAAAAATGGTGTTAGTATTTGAGAATTACAACAACAAAAACACTTTGGATTTAATACAGTTATTATTTGTTAAATAATTAGACCACCGTGTTTTTGAGTAAGTTTCTATGATTTTGATTAAACTCTGAAGATCTATCGAGCTAAAAGTTTAATAACAATTGTTGAACAGTCTTACACTTTCTTGTTTTCGTCGATATCCTCTCCTAAAAAATTATAAATAAATTTCATATATTACGACATCGTAGTTTTGTCGATTTTTAAAACGAACCCAATAAAATATATCTTGGTAAGCCTGCATGAAACAACCTAATAATCGACCCAATACTTTTTGTTTTTAGCTGTTAATTTGGTTAAGGGGGGGTATGGTTAATTCGGCCAAAAAAAGGTCTATTTTCATGAATTTTTTCACGCGATACGGTAATTAATGTCAGATCAATTATTTTATAAGCATATTAAAGTACAATTTCTTTTTTTTTTTTAATTTTTTGGATAACACTTTAACATTGAAGTCAAAAACGTGATTTTAGCCTAAAAAGTTCGATATATTTGTTATAATAAAATGAAAAACAGAGGAACGCTATAGTCAGTGCCTGACTTATCGAAATTCACGGTAAATTAGTAGGGGTGGAGATAGAAATTTTGATCACATAACTTTTAACGAATGGTCCGATTTGAAAAATTTTTCTAATTTCGATAGGTATTGATAAACAATAAAACTGCATTTTTACTTTTGAAAAATTTTAATCGTTATAAGGTTGTGGGCGTTAAGTTTTTTTTTGTATAACTCTAGAATCTGATAAATGCCAATTTCTATTTAGTTTATTAAAAAAAAAAAAAAAGAATAGCTATCGGCTCGGCTAGTGATGAACAAGAAATATTTGTGATACTTATTTGGTATACTTTATCAAAATATTTAATATATTTTTTACAGTAAGGTATAATAATCAGTAAAAAAAAAACTCGACGTCAGTACCTGCGGATTTAGGTACAGAAATAGTGTGCAAAATTTCAAAACGATTCATTTAGTAGATTTTGCAGGATCGTGTTCACCGACTTTGAAATTGAAACTTTTCAGAAGAGCGTTTTAAAGTTTAGGACACCAAAATATCGCATACAAAACGAGCTAACTCACCTACGTTCAACTGCCCATAACTTCGGAAGTTATAGTCGGATGAATAACAAATTTTACCGCAATATTCTTCAAATGTTGTGCATTCAGAAAAAAAATGTTAAAAAAAGGGCCAACAAAAAATTTAAATACCATACCCCCACCTTAAGTCGGTAAACTCTAAAATAGTGTTATCCCTTATCTTTGATTTCTATTTTAGTTAAATGTATATAATATAATAACAATTTACACACTTACTCATTCTTCTATGATACGTATATTGCAATAAGAAAATATTTTTTGGTGTCTTACTGTAAGCCACTGGCAAACTGAAAAAAATCTGGGAGTGCTAATCAAGAATAAGATCAGATTTCTGACCTCGAATTTTAACCGTTAGACTACAAGGCTAACAGTTCGAAAGATCAGCAAATTCAACCAATTTAATGATAAATTCCTTTTTAAAATCAGTTTAAATACACTCATTTAAGATCAAACTGATCCCAAAAATTGATATTACAAAATTGATTTTAAACCACATTTTAAACAAACCTCATACAATGCTATATGTATTGTCCAAAAATGAATTAACTTATCTACTAAATTAATAATTATACCAAAAAAAGTAGAGTTAACATTTTGTTATGCTAGAAATAATTTGTCTTTTACGTAAGATGCACTCTGAGCGGGGAATACCCCGGGTCAATGTATCTGGAATTGGACTTATTACGCATTAAACAATCCGACGATTACCTAATTTGAATAGATTTACATATCCTCCACCCTACAAATTTGTAAACTATTTGATCTAATTAAAAATGCTTGGTCGTCTTAGCTGCAACTCGCCTACCAACGAGATGATCGAATTTCCAAATCGCCATCTGCGCAATGCTGTGGAATGCACATTTGCATCGGAAACTCCAGTGCAACAATCTTGTATAAAAGCGGTGACGAGATGCAGTATTGGGCAAAGGAAGCTCATCCACAGTCCACACAAGTCATCTACCCAGCCTCCTGGTGTGCACCTACAAATACATATTCAGTATGCGCGCTTTTCTGGTGGGATTCTTGTTATTTATTCTTGTTATTTTAGTGACCACCCACATCCACCTTTTCAGATGGTATGCCTCCTGGCTGTGGCACGAGGTCAGTACGACTACACTCCAGTGTCGCAGGCCGGAAACGGGCACGGAGGTCTAATCGCTGGACCCAGCACCGGATCTGCCCAGCTCTCCGAGCCCATAGTCCCTGCCAACGAGTTCACCAAGGAGTTCTTCACATACAGTGCACCGGAGCAGGAGTTCGACAGCGGCCACTCCAACGAGCAGATCGCCAACTTGCTCAAGAAGAACCTCCGGGTGCTGTTCATCAAGGGTCCCGAGAACAAGGGTCTGGAGCAGGCGGCGCTCCAGCTGGCCACCTCTGCTTCCGAGGACCGCACCGCCATCTTCGTCCTCAACAAGCAAGCGGACATTGGCGAGCTGACCACTAAGCTCAACCAGATCAAACAGCAGACCAACCACAAGCCCGAGGTCCACTTTGTAAAGTACCGCACCCAGGACGATGCGGAGAACGCTCAGCGCACTATTCAGGCCCAGTACGACTTGCTGCCGGGCAGTTCCAGCAACCACAACGCCGGATCGGTTCCTGTCTTGGACTTTGCCTCCAAGAGTACCTCCTCCTATTTGCCACCTGTCGACGGCACTGCTGGCGGTCTAAGTGCACCATCTACCAGCGCATACTTGCCACCCCCCAGCCGAAAGTTTTAGATTTAAGAATACCAGTAAGTGTAATCTGTATGTAGCTAATTGTAAATAAAAACAAGTCTAGACAGCCAAAGCTGGTGAACTTATTTTAGTAGGCTCTCAGTAGGTAATTCTAAATTATAACATTTTGTACAATTTGTTTTAAAGGATTTACATTTCGACCGTTAATTGCTATGGCAGCGGCAAGATAGACTTATCCGATTTGAATATAGTTTAAATTTTGTATAAAGTCTTACGATCTAAAACTAGTTTGGGTATCGTTAATATATTTACTTTAGTGAAATTACTTAGTTTAGAACGTAAAACTTAAAGTCGTTTTAAAAAAATATTCAAAGGCACACAAGGTGCACATGGCCATGTTTTTAAATTTACAAAAGAACTTAAAGTTCAATTTTGTGGAAATTCTGGCGTAATGGATTCTATTGAAATATTCATTAAAAGGGCTAACGAAATTTATTTCGGAAGGTATTTTAATTTGGTCAGACGTTATATATATTTAGGTTTAGGTATATTTTCAAGACGGCGGTCAATTGAAGTTAACTTATTTTAGGCGAGGGCATATTAAATTTGAAAACCCCCTCCGACGGATGCCAATATCCTATTAAAACTATCCATTAAAACTATTGGGTTTAATGTTCGTATATATCGATTTTCTTTGCCTAATTTGGTGTTTCATTACAACTGGTTGACTGTACCTCAAAGAGAACCAACAAAATATTTTTTAAGTCTCAAAGTTTTTATTACCTCATTGAAATTCGTACGCCAAAACAAAAAAATCTCTCTCCCGATTCTTAACATTTTGGGATAAAGTAATAACCATGAAAGCCATTGCGCAAATCCATTTTTTATCTGTACTGAACTGTTCTTTATTCTTTATTCGGATAAAGTTCATATTTGAATGCCGTCAGTAAAACTAATATATTTTCTTCTTGGCTTATCCAAATGTGATATTTTATTTCCCTCACTTGTAAGAAATGTTTTTTGAATGTAAGCGATGTTTATTTATTTTCGTTGCCTTTCTTGAGGGATTTTTAAGAGCGCGGCCTTTTATACAATTTGATTTTTAACAAGCAACATTTTATAGAGTACAAATACCGTTAAGCCTAGATTGGGAATGCTAATTGTTACAATTAATTAGTTAAATATAAAATATTACAATCTAAGACCACTGTATGTTCATACTTATATTATTATTATTATATCTTATTATTTATATGTCAATAATTAATACAGTTTAATAGGTCCTGAAGGCGATTTAAAAATATTTATTAGAATTATATTAAAGCACAGAGCAGGCCAAAAAGAGCTTTCTTTGTAAAGTGCGTTTTTGTTTTTAATGTTGTTTGTGTCTATTGCTCTTTTTAATATATTCACGATATTGTCCACAAATTAATATATGCATTTACGACCGAGCAAATTTTGAAGCTCCATCGACATCGACGTCGCCCTACACATATCATCAGATGATAATGAATGCAGATCGTTCCCCACAGTTTTGTGTGTATTGATTTCCATGCATACAAATTACTTTCTTTCTATATCCCAGGTTTTTCAATCCAAGCGGCGCTTCACCTATTAATATTTTGCATCTTATTATATTCAGCGTTGACAATGGGGCACATAAGACGATTATTTAAATATGAACACGGCGTTGGTGTCCATGTTGGGCGCCGTGTTAGATAAGATCCCGGACTATTCAGCCGATGCATCTTCGCATATGGATCCGTGATTTGGCAACCGGCTAACGTGGTAAGTTACATATTCATAATAGATTCAGACGTTTTATGGTAGTGCCTAAAATATTTTCTTTCTTTGGGGAAAACGAATCAAGTTGGTTCAGATATAAAAACATAGATATTTTGTAGGCAGGGCATCAGTCGACCTTTGCAGCTCAGACAGTCCAAAGTGAAAATGAAGCAGTTCGTCGTTCTAATGGTAAGGAATTGGCTCACAGCCAAAGATGCCCGCCCAGCGGCTAACTCCCGATATTGTCCTTGCAGTGCCTGGTGGCCCTCACCGCAGCCGCTCCCCAGGGATACAACTACCAGCAGCAGCTGCCCGCCTTGCCCATCGGCAACCTTCGTCCGCAGACACCCCTCTCGCCCAGTGGAATATACGCAGGGGCCGGCGTCCCGGCCCTCTCGCAGATCAGTGTCCAGGCCCAGCAGCCAGCCATTCAATCTGTGCAGAACATCGTTTCCGCTCCTGCTCCTGCTCCCTTGCCCCTCGCCCTGCCCCAGCAGAACCTGATCAGCACTGTGCAGCAGCAGCAGCCCCAGCAGATCGTCTACCAGCAGCAGCCGCAGCTTCAACAGCTCCAGCAGCCGCAGCAAATCCTGCAGACCCAGTACGTGCAACGGCCTGCGATCGTCACGAAGGACATCTACATCCACTCCGCACCCGAGGAGACGGAGGAGCTGCGGCAGGACGAGCCCCAGCTGGAGAGCGTGCCTATCCGCAAAAACTACCGCATCGTGTTCATCAAGGCGCCGTCCCAGAACCTGAAATACACCGCCGCCGCTCTGAAGCGGGCCCAGTCCAGCAACGAGGAGAAGACCGTCATCTACGTGCTCTCCAAGAAGCCCGACCTCACCGAGATCCAGCAGCAGCTGCAGGTCACCCAGTCCGAGGCCAAGGTGCACAAGCCCGAGGTGTACTTCATCAAGTACAAGACCCAGGAGGAAGCCCAGCGCGCCCAGCAGGAGATCCAGGCCCAGTACGATGCCCTGGGAGGCGCCACCCACATCTCGGACGAGGGCGTGGCCCCCATCACCAGCGTCTCGAGTGGCTCCCTCAACCTAGGCAGCTTTGCGCCCCAGCAGCAGGCCCAGGTGACCACCATCAGCCAGCCCCAGGCGCAGTCCATCGTGCAGCTGCCGGTCGTGAGCCAGGGAATCCAGCAGCAGAGCTCCTTTGCCCAGCAGACCTCCTCGTTTGTGCCCTCCGTGCCATCCAGGAAGTACGTGCCGGCCAAGACTTTCAAATAGGGCGCATCTAGTCCCCATACTATCGCTTTCATTTTTCAACCACCTTATTGTAGCTCATTTTAATTTATTGTAAATGCGAGTGCCGACAGAAATAAATAAACATTTTAATCCAAAAGCCTAATGTGTTCTTAATGGTCGTAATTAATCTTTATTGCTTGGCAATGTTTTTAACACATTTAAATGAACTTTAAGTTGAGATGACTTTAATCTCTATAAGGAAAACTCTTTGGATCTTCAGTAACTTAGTTTTGAAATGCTTATTATAGTCATTTAGCAAGTTATGTAAAAATGCATGATTTCTTTCTCTTAGGAAAGATTACACAGACTATATTATCAGTTAGCAGCAGCCCTCATAGTCAAGTTTTCATGTTGCTTAATCGCTGTTATGTAAGACAAATCATATGCTAATTCAAGCGACCGGTTTCCTCGCTGCTCTCTTCGCAGTCATTGATCATTGGACTAATGGATGTGGTAATATGGGCCATATGAAATTATTTTGACAAATTTGTGGCCAAACACGTTTTCATCGTGCTCCAATCCCTTTCATTCGAATACTGTTACAGTTTCGGATTACTATCATCGGAGAGTTGCCAAATGATCAAATTTATTTATCTAAATAGTATATATACAAAGGTGGAATACTTAAAAGTACGACAGTTCTTTCACGCTAATGCCCCTTGGCTAAGTGCGCAGATTGGCGGGCAGGTAGTTGTTCACCAGGGCGCCCGCGAGATTTCCGATCGGAGCTCCACTTTGCCGCTGGTTGTCCAGAACGCCGATCACTGACGTGACAGGAGCGACTCCCTCGTCGGAGACCTGTGAGGTGCCGCCCAGTTGGTCATATTGCGCTGAAAGAAGACGGAACTCCGTTAGTATGGGTGGGATAACCCCAAACAGTATATGTTGGCCAAGTCCGCCTTGGTCGCGGACATAGGCAAATGACGTGGTCGAAAACGGCCAAAGATCCGCAAAATACCAGCAATAAAAGTCTCTTGCATACTGATGAGCTATTCAAGAGTGTCTCATGCCATCAGATCGATGTGGGTGCTGCTCACCTTGAATGGTGCGCTGCGCATGCGCAGCTTCCTCCTGGGTCTTGTACTTGATGAAGAAGACCTCCGGCTTGCTGGGCTGCTTGGGCGCGATCTCCTCGATGGCCGTCTGCAGGTCCAGGGGGTCCGGCTTCTTGGTCAGCACGTAGATGATGGTCTTCTCCTCCACGGGGGCCTGCTTGATGCGCAGGGCCGTCTTGGTGGCACTGGGCGTCGGCGCCTTGATGAACACGATGCGGTAGTGCTTACGCGGGGGTGCGGGCGGAAGCACGGGCTGGGGATAGCGCTCCTCGGGCTCCTCCGCGGGTGGCACATGCACGTAGATGTCCTTGGAGACAAGGTGCTGCTGTGGCTGCTGTTGGGGCTGCGGCTGGTAAGTCTGGAATGTCTGGGGCGGCGCATTGTACGCCAGGTTTCCGCTAAGCTGCGTCGGCTGCTGTTGGTAGACGGAGGCCTGGCTTTGCTGGGATGAGGTGGAGTAGGAAGTGGCCACCTCTCCTCCGGACAGGACCTGCTGCACCCGTGGAGCCTGGAGCGCCTGCTGCAGCAGCGACTGCTCCGCGAAGCTGGCGAATTGTGGGATGGCGGGCAGCTGCAGTTGCTGCTGGGCCTGGTAGTTGTATCCCTGAGGAATGGCTGCTGCAAGGCCTAGGAGGCACGATACCTAAAAGAGGACGGCATTACTCTAGTGTGCTGGCACAGAAGGGCGGGTATCCGGGATATCTTACTATAAAGAAATGCATTTCCGATTGGGTTGACGACACCGGTCCCTTGGCAATCAAAATTCAACTAAATGCTAATCACTGGCCGCCCAGACTTATATGCCGCCGACTCGAAAATGTCGCTTACGAAAAAGTTGTGATGATGAGACGAAGACTTTAAATGAAACTGAAACCACAAATGCGTCTCAAACCACACGAAAATGTGAACGAAGACCGACCACCGAGCCGCCGATCTTTACAAACTCGCTTGCGTTTTTAGACAACCTTGAGGTAGCGGTAACTTTTGGGAAGTTACCGAAAACCCTAAAGCTCTCGAGCTCTGCAAAGCCCTGCGTCATGATTTGGCTCCAAAACTTAAGCCCGAGTCGAACGAGCCGTCCAGCCGGAAGTCAAATGTGATAGATATGGTATATGGATGAAAAGACTCACACGGCGAGATTGTTGGGCCAACCATTTCGCTGGCTTTCATCGGGTTCGTGATTGCAGATATTCGGATTTGTTGACGGCCGGTCATAATTGACGAACCTCTGCGAAGCAAAATCTTGAATCGCAGCTTGCACTAATCACACGATAGTCTCATTAGGAATGGCGTCAACTCGAACAGCTTTGATTTTTTGGCCATGTCTTTATGATTTTTATAAATTGCTTTGATTTCCGATGACCCAATTATCCAAGCTGTCGGATCATTTGCTTGAGAGTGCAGATTCATTTCGATCAAACCAAACACAGTTGCATAATTTAAACGTGAAAATATAGATGACTGTGAAATGGGCTTGAGGTACCTCTTTTTGGTAAGCATTTAAGGCAATTTTGCCAACCAGCTGTTAGCATCAGACAAGACTTGATGCTTTAATCAGTGTCCATCATAGCCTATGAAGATGTGGGTCATATTTTCAGTGGCCAATGCCTGCGAAATGAGTGATGGTGATGTTTTGATATATGACTGGAGATTTATCAAAAGACAAATGGTAGCGCGGGGGTCAAGATGAAACACAATCCCTTCAAATGACCGAGTGGCGTGCGTTTCTTCTTCAATCTGTTACGAGTACGCAAATACTGCGGCATCACAATTATGACCGACAGGTTATGCAAGCCGTCCGTTCATATGTGAGCTGTGGGGGCGTAACAATAGGCAAATTGTGAGCATCACCAGCTCCTGCCGCTGTTTCCTATCTCAATGCTATAGACAAAAGATAAAAGCGTCTTTGCCTACGGAGTTACGCAATGGTATTAACACCGCGTCCGCCACTTTTTTGGCACACTCTTTAGATACACCACACAAATGTACTTCGCTTACAGGTCTCGCCCGTTTCTTTTTCAAACTCCATTAATTTCTCTTTCTTTTCGTATGCTGGAGAACAACATGGTCAAGGCTTACGGCGTTAACACTAGCCCACGGAGGTATACACATACAGATTGAATTAAATAATTAAAATATTATAGAAATACCGAAGCCAAACAATAATAAATTGGCAGCGCTATCCCACAGCAAATTATTGCCGATTGCTTGATAATGGGCACCCAATGGTTTGATTTAATAGGAAATTAACTCATTTTTCTTTGAGCCCAATTAATAATATTATTATCATTTACATTTATTTTATTAATTTTTAATGTTCAGCTGCATGAGGCTTATATCAAATTCCATCCTTTAACATTTGAATTGCCATTTGTGGCTAAAAAGTTGTTCATATTCCGTTCTCAAATAGCATAAGCAAAAGCTTAAAGTTAACTTTTCCCAAAGTTTTTACTAAGAGTTGGTTTGAACATCGAATGAATTAGCTTTTACTTACAAAAGCTTACACACGATGAGTTATCAAAAAAGCAGTTAATCGCTGTTCACAAAAATATCTTAAAAACAAATTCGAATGGAATGTGCGTTTAAATCATATTTTGTGTTTTTTTACCCTTGCAGAAGGTATTATAATTTCAGTACAAAGTTTGCAACGCAGTAAAGGAGACTTTTCGACCCTATAAAGTAAATACATATATTATTGATCAGCATTACCAGGAGAGTCGATCTAGCCATTTCTTATTGTCCGTTCGTCTGTCCGTCCGTCCGTCCGTCAGTTTTGAATCCATTTGCTTGAAACTTTTCCTAAAGTTGTCTTTCTATTGCAGGTAGTATATATGTCGAAAAGTGCCGGATCGTGTGACTATATCATATAGCTGCCATAGGAACAATCGGAAAAAATTGTAATAAGTATAACTTTTGTTGTTTTTTTTAAATTTTTTTTTGTTCTTTGAGATTTGTTAAATTAAAATCGGACATCTATTTCTTATATATTGCTCCCATAGGAAAATCAAAAATTGTAAAAAAATACAAATTTTCTAATTATCAAAATATTTCTTTGAAATATAATTTAATTATTATATAATTATATAATTAATTATTTACTATATCAGAATTACGCTTTTAGTTTTGTCAAAATCTGACAACGATATCATATAGCTGCCATAGAAACGATGGCTTTTGCCATTTTGCAGAGCAAAATCGACATAGCTTCATTGTTTTTAGTAATATAGGCATAGAAATAGAAAAGTAGTCGACATCGGCAAGCCGAAGAACTTCAAGCGCTATTTAACTTTTTCTGTTTTTAAGGTTAGTTTTTATTCTTAATCGTTCTGGATTAATACTCGTAAAGCTGCATAAATATTTTGAAACTGAAAAGTTGAGATTTTATTTCGGTTAAAAACTCGTCAAACTTAAAAAGTATCAAAATTTTCTGTTTTGTTGCCATTCTACAATTTTTAGAAACTTGGAAAAGATTCACGCATTTCAATTGATAAAACCCATAGAAAATCGCAACTTCCTAACTTTACAAACACCAAAGTTATGGCATTTCCGATCATTCAGTTATATGGCAGCTATAGGATATAGTCGGCCGATCCTTATGAAATTTAGTAGGTTGGATTGATTAGCCAAATATTAAACCCATAGGAAATCCCAACTTCCTAACTTAACAAACACCAAAGTTATGGCATTTCCGATCAATCAGTTATAAGGCAGCTATAGGATATAGTCGGCCGATCCTTATGAAATTTGGTAGGTCGGATTGATTGGCAAAAATAAAACCCATAGAAAATCCCAACTTCCTAACTTTACAAAAACCAAAGTTATGGCATTTCTGATCAATCAGTTATATGGCTGCTGTAGGATATAGGTATATGTTATAGACAATTTCTGTTGGAGTGTGCGAAGGAGTAAAAAACCCTCCCGCATGGGCCTTACAATAGTCTGCATGTTGTACCGCTATTATAAAGCTTACGCATATCAATTATCATACGTAACATATAAACAGAAACGCTGCCTTGCATACTTTGGCCCAAATGAATGTATCTTTTCTTTTACTCTTTACCCTTGCAGAGGGTATTATAATTTTGGTCAAAAGTGTGCAACGCAGTGAAGGAGACATCTCCGACTCTAAAAAGTATATATATTCTTGATCAGGATCACCTCCTGAGTTGATATAGCCATGTCCGTCTGTCTGTTTCTACGCAAACTAGTCTCTCAGTTTTAAAGATATTGCATTGAAACTTTGCACACACCTTTCTTTCCTTTGCACGCAGCATAAAAGTCGGAACGGCCGACTATATCCTATAGCTGCCATATAACTGATTGATCGGAAATGCCATAACTTTGGTGTTTGTAAAGTTAGGAAGTTGGGATTTTCTATGGGTTTTATATTTGGGCAATTAATCTGACCTACCAAATTTCATAAGGATCGGCCGACTATATCCAATAGCTGCCATATAACTGAACGATTGAAAATGCCATAACTTTGGTGTTTTTAAAGTTAGGAAGTTGGGATTTTTATGAGTGTTAAGAATGCATCATATGAATAATTTTGGAGAATATAATTTCAGAATATTCTGCAAGGGTATTTCAACTTCGGCTCCGCCCGAAGTTAGCTTTCCTTTCTTGTTTTGACTTTGCTTTTGTTGTTTCAGCTAATAGAGTGACTAACATTAGGCTTACAAATCTGACTTAAAGCACTAACCTTAAGCAAACTGTCACGAAGTTGAATGGCTCTAATTATTTACACTGCGTTTTTATTTTTATTTCTACTTTATTCTTTGACAGGTAGTGTGTTCAGATCAATACGATCGGTGTCGTTCCGGACGTACCATAATAATGATCGTCTTTGGAATCGTCTACAATTTAGAATTTTGAAGAATAGACCTTTAGGGTCCAAGCTAAGGCGCAAGCGTTTATGACCGAATGGAGGCCATTGGTGTTACGCTGTCAAAATGTATGTTTGAGAATGTTTTTTCATTTGATATTGGAAGATCCATTTTTTTATTAGGTCGTATTTTGATCTCTCAGGTGGTTTGATAGACACTATAATAGGCTTATCGATTTGAATGATTTATACATCTTGTATACACCGAAAAATATACAATACAAATATTGAATTAATTGAAAATTTTGTTTTGTAATAACAGAGATTGGAAATGGCTGAGATGAAAGTTTATAATAGTTAATACCCAAATATAATTAAAGCAATTACAAACCATTTGTATTGTTAAGAGCTTTTAAAATAGAAAGCGAAGGTGCTACATTAATTTTCATGGTACGTTACCACAAAACGATGGAGAAACAAGCAGGCATCATCAGTGATGTGCTTCCCAGAACTTGTTGGGCCGAAATACACATCTATGATTTTCGCAACAGCTTGTTGTCTTCAGGTCGTCGGTTAGAGTAAAAGCTCTTGCACCAGACCCGTCTTCAAAATCGATTTTGACTTGGGCTGAAATGGGTAAATGAAGACCGAACATGGCATGTTCATTAGGGCATCCCAAAGACTGAGGTCCGCACTTTGGAGAGACCAACCGATTCGGGTTCATTCATGTAAACGGCTCATTACACCAATAGGCAATGGCAAGTGTTCAAAGGGTACAGCGCATTTGGCACGGCGAAGACCTCAGTGCACAAACGTGGACAAAACGCTTTGAAGACATAATCAAAGGGGTATTTATCCCCAAGAAAGCTAAGACTGACCGCCAGAAATGATAAATGAACTGCGTTGCAGCCGGTGAAGAAACGATCGGTTTGAAAGAGCCGGGCAAATATTGCGCTCGGCGGGTCATTAATTAAGCCTGACAACGCGCATCAGTGGCGGAGGTTGGGAGCTTCTTTGGACATGACCAGCTCACCCAGGCGCGGACGACGGGGAGTTGGCAATTGGGATTAGTGTTACAGTTCCTATGTAGCTCCGTGCTGGATTGAAATATATTAAGTGCTTATGCAATTACACCTCTAATACCATTTAATCGACGCACCGTGCAGCGATGGTCACTGGCCAAAAACCAAACGCAGACTCGCAACGTAATGACCGCATCGGGGTATCGGTGGCTGGTGGATCGGAGTATCGGGGTATCGAGGCTAACAATTAAGCGCCACAACAAAGACTCTGCTGGGGGAACCACGCTAATTGGCCATGTATTGCCAGCAACTACAAGCAAGTCTCGCCATTTAATGAGGGATGCGAAGGGGCTGGCTCGAAGGTGAATGGCAAAGAAGAGCAGAAGACGACGCGAACTAAAACAAATACAATGAACATGCAACAAATGGAGGCTGTGCGCTCTTTTTGGCAGTTTCGATGCGGACCATGACTCTTTCCATGGCTCTGCCGCGGATTTCTGTTGAACTTCACCTATTAACTTTCGAGTGCCGGCGTCGGAGTTGGAAATGCGAGTTATGTATAAAAGCCGCGCGAGAAACCCAGAAGTCATACAGTTCACTACGAACCACTAAGGAAGTACAACCTCAATCCTCCCAGCCCCACTCAACCAGCTCAACCAAGTCTAGAGATGCGTGGATTCATTGTAAGGCGGATGGGGGACGTCGACTAATTACCGGACTAATCCTCTTTTATTGCTCATTAGGTCCTGTGCCTTTCCGCCATGGCGCTGGCCGCGCCCCAGGGCTACAACTACAACCCCGGCCCGTCCGGCTTCGGCGGCCTTAGCACGACCAGCAGCGGCGCCTCCTTCTTCCAGGGAGCCGCCCAGGTGGCCCCTGTCCAGGTGCAGCAGCACCAGCAGCAGCCGCAGGCCATCTACCAGCAGCCGGCCGTGCAGACCCTCCACCACCAGCAGCAGGTGCAGCAGGTGCAGCAAGTGCAGCAGCAGCAGGCCATCGTCTCAAAGCGCTTCTTCATCCACTCCGCACCCGAGGAGGCCGAGGACTACAAGGAGCGCCACATCACCGTCGGCGTGCCCAAGCGCAACTACAACGTGGTGTTCATCAAGTCGCCCCAGCGCAACAACAGGAAGACCATCAAGATCAGCCCCGCCGCCAACGAGGAGAAGACCGTCATCTACGTGCTGAGCAAGAAGGGCGAGAGCGACGTGCAGGCCGAGGTCGTGGAGCAGGCCAGCTCCACCAGCAAGCCGGAGGTGTTCTTCATCAAGTACAAGACCGCCGAGGAGGCCGCCCACGCCCAGCAGCAGATCCAGGCCCAGTACGACGCCCTGGGCGGCAGCAGCCAGCTGACCGACGAGGGAGTGGCCCCCGTCACCTCCGTGATCGGAGCCCTGGGAGGCGGCGACGGGCACCTGGAGGCCGGGTCCGCCGTGGGCGGCACTGGTGCAGGCCAGATCATTTCCTCCGGCGTCTCCGGATCGCACACGGGCAATGCCTACCTGCCACCCAATTTCTAACCATTGAGCATGGTTTCCCCAAACCAACTTCGCACACTCTGTGAAAATTGTTGTTAATAATAAACTTTTATTGCTGTTGAATTTAATTGCAAACTGTCGTTTTACTTGGGAAATGCTCGTCTTTTGTTTGAAAGCTGATCATAATTGAATTTACAATTACTTCGACTACCAAAAAATATACGCTAAAGGACTGCCCCGATACACAACGACCTCTAACACAAAAGAGTTGGCTGATCTAAAAGGTGTTTTTTTCCTGCCTTCCAGTGCATAAAGATTATTAGTTGGGAAACTATAAAAATATAGACTATAAATGACATGACATCCCAAGATGCCAAACAAGTCACATTGGCCCCTGAAAACTGCGAAACTGTGTGTCTCCAATCTTTTTTGGCAATCTTCAATTAATTTGGTGAGAAAAATATCATAGTAGCCAACGCAGATAAATTAATAATAGTTTGTATACTCTGTAGCTGAAGGCTAACTCACATAAAATCAGCTAGATAAGATAACCACGATGTTATGGAGCCGAATTTTAGTCGATCTGCACATATCTTCTGATGAGAGCGTGCAAGTCAATAAAGCAGCTAGCCAATATTAAGGATTTAGCATATCATTTACATCTAGAATGAAATTATAGATGACCTATTCAATTTTGGACGAGAAGGGAGTGATGCGCAATGATCGGGTGTTTATATATTTTTATATAAACGGTCATTAACGATAATGTAAGGACGATTGGTGAGATGCGTTAAAAAAGCCATTAATCACGTTGTGTGAATTGAGAACGAAATAGCAATATACGATATTTTATTATACTGAGCAGAACATGGATTTTCATATTCACAGATACCATAAAAAAAATAAAGCCAAGGTTATTTATACAATTTAATGATTGTCCAAGATGAACAGTTTGAAAAAAAAAATTTCTATATATTCACAGAAAACTTATGAAGGCCTAAAATTATGCAATGGGCGCCATGCACTACCTATCAAAATCGTTATATACAAGCTCCATCTTTCGCCTTACTTACCTGTAACTGTTCAAGCGCAGGATACATTTTCATTATTTTCTTAAAATAAAACAGATAACAGATATCGCTGATATCGCTGATATCGCCAGTGCCACAGAAGTGAATTAAGTTTTGAAATCACTATAGTGTCAAAAACATAACATATTTTAAGCCCCGAAGGCCACGCCGAAAATGCGAACGGCAAGTCAGACTTTTTCAAGACAAGTTAATATCCAATAAGAAGTTTCCGAAGCAATGCACATTTATCTAAACTACTATATAAAAGTCTTCGAATAAAAAATGGGTCAGTGGTAAATTCCTACCAGAGCGGATTGACATAAAAATCTAGAAAAATCAGCATAATTCAGAAATAATTAGGAGACGTGTGTGAGGTACAAATTAAAACAATAAACGACCCCAAAGTGCCCCAAAATTCGATTCGTTTTTTTAAATTCTTTCTTTTGCCATTTTTCTGTTATAAATGTTGTTAAAATGGCTTAAAAAAATTATGATCATAATCTTATGGCATAGCCGCAACTAACTGCATTTAAATTTTTTGGAAATTCAGCCTCCTTAACCAAGTCCCCAATATTTTCCAATTCTCTTATGCGTAACGTCACGGCCTCCACATATGTTTGTATGTATGTTCTGCTGGCGCACTTTGCATTAAGTCGTAAATGAGTGTATGTAGCATTTTAAGTTTGACCGCGCAGGGGAAAAATGAAAATACCAGTCACAAAAAATTTAAAATGCGCGGTTAAAAATCGATTATATCGCAAATCTTTTCATTTGTTTTCAAATGTTGAGTTATCTACAAACTTTGGATTTGTAAAAAACAAAAATAAACAATGATTCGCTCTGCTATGTACACACACGCACGAAATATGTATATCCAAAAATCAAGATAATACTGATATCCTTTTGCTAAAAGAATATTTAATTTACATTTCCACAACAGATTTAAGACATTTTGTAACCGATTTTTGTCATTTAAAATTCAAATCGCATTGATAATATTAAAAGAACATTAAATATTCAAACCAATTGATTCTCACGTCTTTATTAACGTGCCTCATATTGCTTAAACAAATGCAAATGTTTAAACAATTTGATTCACGGCGTCCCCACCTGTCTTTATTATTAATATAATCTTTTCTTTTGCATACTTCTTTATGGGGCTTACCAGAAAATATAATAATTGTTTTCAAATGACTTCATTTGGTGCGACAAAAGTTATTAATGAAGGTTATATGCCCACATTTAAAGTACAGGGGCAAGTTTACCACTTAGTTGGTAGCGTTTTGCCAGCTTCTAAAGAAGAAGCTCAGTTTCTCCAAATTTATTTTATTGGTGAGGACAATGTAGAAGGCGATTTCAGGTGTAAAAACAGTCCTGGAGTTAAATCACTACAGTTGATGCTGCATGAAAGTAATCCATATGTTAAGGATTTTAAAACTGCTCTTAAAAGAGTTCCGAAGAATTGTAGCCAATTTAAAATGGTTATTCACGCCAATAAAAAGCCTGTTAGGGCTCATAGAGGTCGTTATAACGCACCCCAAGCAAATGAGGTCGCTTTGGTATTAGTTGACCAACAAAAAGGGACATTATTATTGAGGGTTATAATAATCAGTTAAAAGAATCAGTGAACTTCACCGATCTTATGACGCCCTACAATATCCATTAATGTTTTGTCATGGGAAGATGGTTACACTATAGATATACCCAAAATTGACCCCGTTTAAAAAAACGTTAAGAAAACAGTCTCAGCGTTAGTTTTTACAGTTTCCGAATAATGCTTATAGAAAATGTATGGAATCACCTGCACTATTTTAGAGCTCTCTTTAGTCAATTTTTGGTTGATATGTATGCTAAAATAGAAACAGAAAGGCTTAATTTTATTCGGCTAAATCAAAAAAGCTGAGAGCAGAAAGCTACATACATCTTCAAGATGCTATAGGTAGGAATGATGTAGATTTAGCACAGTTTGGACAGATGGTAATTTTACCTTCATCCTTTACTGGCTCGCCACGGTACATGCACGAAAAACTCAAGATGCCATGACATATGTTCGTTATTATGGTCGTCCTGATCTTTTTATTACATTTACCTGTAATCCTAAATGGAAAGAAATTAAAAGTGCACTATTTTTAGGGCAGAAGCCTCACGATCGGCATGATATCATTGCTCGAGTCTTTCATTTAAAGGTCAAAGCTATAATGTCTTTAATTAATAGTCATAGTTTGTTTGGGGAAGTGCAATGCTTTATGTATACGATAGAGTGGCAGAAACGTGGTCTCCACATGCACATATACTGATTTGGTTAAAGTCTAAGATCACGCCTCAACAAATTGATTCAATTATATGTGCAGAAATTCCAGATTCTGAAAAGGATCCTCTCCTATATGAGATTTTTAAGGCTAATATGATTCATGGACCATGTGGCCGCTTAAACCTAAAATCGCCCTGTATGAACGAGGGTAATTGTTCCAAAAGTTTCCGCGATCGTTGCTTAATGAAACTGTTACTGGAAAAGATGGTTACCCTAAATATAGGCGAAGAGCACCTGAAGATGGTGGCTTCACCATGGAAATTAATGGAAACATAATTGACAATAGGTGGGTAGTGCCCTATAATTGTGTTCTCCTGCGGACCTTTGAGGCTCATATTAATGTAGAGCTCTGTAGTTCAATTAAATCCATTAAATACGTTTGCAAATACATCAATAAGGGCAGTGATCAAGCTACATTTACTGTGGAAAGCCCTACTAATGAGGTTCAACTATATCAAAGCGGTCGATATATCAGTAGTTCTGAGCAGTGTGGAGAATTCTTGCATTCCCATACATGAAAGGTATCCGGCAATTGTACATTTGGCCGTGCATTTGGAAAATGGTCAACGGATATATTTTGATCCTAATAATCAAAATCAATTAGTTAACCAGTTAACCAACGCTTCAATAACGACACTGACTGGGTTTTTCGAACTTTGTAAAACGGATTCATTTGAAGGACCCTTCTTTATGTTGAAGTACCTTCCTATTTCACGTGGAACAATAAAAGTTCCAAAGGAGAAAGAGAGGTAATATTGTACCTGGTTTTCCTGGAATTAGAATGGATGATGTTTTAGGTCGAGTGTATACCATACACCCTAAAAATAGTGAATGCTATTACCTAAGACTACTTCTTCATGAAGTGGGGGACCAACCTCATTCTTATTTCTTAAAACAGTTAATAACATTACGTATGCTACATTTCAATTGGCATGTAAGGCTTTGGGCTTACTAGAAGATGACACACTGGGAATATACCCTAAAGGAAGCAGCTTTATGTAAATCTCCAATTCAATTACGTGATTTATTTGGGTGATGTTAGTAAATTGTCAAATGGCTGATGCCGCATCTTTGGGAAATGTATAAAGAAAGCTTTTCAGAAGACATTTTGTACGAGTTTTCTCTAATAGTGGCAGAAGTCAATCAAGATCTACTGGATAGAGTGTTTAATAAATGTCTTATTTTAATCGAAGATATAACACTGTCCATTGGAGGTACGGTCTATTAGACTATGGTTTGCCCGAACCGATTAGAGTTAGTAGACCACTTCAAAATAGGGAATATTTAAACGAAATAAATTACAATATTAATGAATTCGAATTAAGTAAAGACGAAAATTCCCTTAACGATGAGCAAAGAATGGCATTTCAAAAATATTACAAAGTGTTCAAAATGAAAACGGTGAAATATTTTTTTGGATGCCCTGGTGGCACAGGCAAGACATTTTTATTGAATTTGTTGTTAGCAAAATTACGACATAATAATAATGTAGCATTGGCTGTTGCTTCTCAGGTATAGCTGCTACGCTGTTAAATGGGGACGCACAGCCCACCTGTGTTTAAACTCCCATTGGATTTAATAAATGTAGAAACACCATGTTGCTCAATATCTAAACGGTGTAATATGGCATTGGTTTTTCAAGAATGTAGACTTATTGTTTGGGATGAATGCACAATGGCTCATAAGAGTGCTTTTGAAGCGTTGGATAGAATGTTGAAAGATATTCGTGGTAATGATTTTCTAATGGGAGGTATGACGGTTTTATTATCTGGAGATTTTCGTCAAACGCTTCCTGTAGTTCCTCGAGGAACAAGGGCAGATGAAATACAAGCCTGCTTAAAATCATCATTTCTTTGGCCTACTATTCAAAAATTGTGCCTAACAAAACATGGTGTGCATTTAAAAGGCGATACAACTGCTGGAATTTTTGCACATATATTATTGAGAATTGGAGACGGTCTTTTTCCAACTGTCGAAGGAAAATAATTATTCCTTCAGGTTTAGGAACGTTGTAACTTCCTTGAGGAGCTCACATCAAATATATTTCCGAAATTTCAAAATCTCAACCAAATCATTAGATTGGTTTTGGAGAGAGCAATATTAACTGCTAGAAATGATAGAGCTGTGGTAATAAATAACATACTGTTAAAATCATTTGATGGTATTGAAGTTACGTATAAGTCTATTGATTCAGTCACTGAAGTTGATGAAGCAGTTCATTTTCCGGTTGAACTTCTCAACCAACAAAATCCACCTGGACTTCCCTTCACATTCTAAAGCTTAAGATTGGTCCACCAATTATGCTGTTGAGAAATTTAAGACCTCCAAAACTATGTAACGGTACAAGATTGCAAGTAAAAGCTCTTCATAACAATTTAATCGAAGCTGTGGTTTTACTGGCTGTGCCAAAGGAGAAATTGTTTTTATACCACGAATACCCCTAATACCATCAAATCTACCGTTTCAGTTTAAAAGACTTCAGTTCCCTGTAAAAGTTTGCTTTGCAATAACGATAAATAAATCGCAAGGTCGACCTTAAAACTAGCTGGACTGATTTAAGGGACGATTGCTTCTTCATGGTCAGTTTTATGTGGCCTGTTCAGAGTTAGTCCTCTGAGTCTTTAATTATTTTAGGCCAGAAGGAAAATCAAAAATATCGTTTATAGAGAAGTCTTGCAAAAATGTTAAACATTTCTAATTAAAATGCACTGTGGAATAGGCCTCATGGGGAAACCAAAAAAAAAACGCGCCAAAACCTCTACCTCCATGGTGGGTGGAAATGTGGAATGGTTTTAGTTTAAATAAAGTAGCAAATAAAAAGTTAATCAAAAGTATAGTTTTAAGCGATATAGTTAGGAAATTGCTAATCTTAATTTCCCGAGCTGGGCTACCTTGCTAGTAAGATATAAACTTTTTTGGGGGGTGATACGGGGTGTATTTATTTAAGGAGTAAACAAGAAAGGAAGCAAACTTTTTTTTTAGTTTTTATACCATTGCAATTGTTTCAAAATCGACATATTCTTTAAAATTTCTTGGCGTTATTTACTAATATATTTTTCTTATGCCTACAAGGGGGTTATAAACTTCCATAGTTGACCGAAGTTAGCTTTCTTTTTTGCTTAAATATAATTTTATTTCAACTCACCGATATTTTTTTTAAGTGATTAATAGGTTTCGTTGTGTTTTCATACCATGTCACGGTATCAATTTACCATAATATCGGATAATTTTGTAGTTTTGAACAAATGTTCCTGCAATACCGTTGATGACAACTAGCAATTTTGTAATCAAAACAGGGGATGTCGCAATCATCGTGTCAACACATCGATTTTACATCGGCAATCACGGTAATTAGTCCCGAGATTGTAAAGTGACGTTGGCAAAACAAATAATTAATTAATCAATACCGTAGGTAATTAAAATATTTTAAGAGCTTATATAACAGGCGTAAGCAGCCGAATCCTTTGACATTCTGGAGCCATGGGTGTTCTGTTTCAATTGCAGGAGAACTGCCTTCGGGCGATGGGGCACAGCCACGCCAAGGAAAGTACTGAAGACAGAGCCTTGAGCTTGAAGCACATTAGCTCACTGCTGTTTGTTGTATCGGCGCAGTATCCACTGATCTCTTATGTCGTCTACAACCGCAATGACATGGAGAAAGTCACAGCTAGTCTAAGTGTAGTGCTTACCAACTTACTGACTGTTGTTAAAATTACCACATTCCTGGTGTACAAGCAGGACTTTTGGAAAATGATGAGCCGCTTCCGGAAAATGCACCAGCAATGTAAATGGCCGACTTAATGGAAATGACTTTCGAACAGCGTTCTCTAATAAGACCTCCTATTTAAACAGCAAGTCCACGTTCGAGAAGCAGGGACGGATCGGACTACGTGGCCGAAGCTAATAAGCTGGCCTCCTTTCTGGGAAGGGCTTATTGCCTGTCCTGCGGCCTAACAGGACTCTACTTCATGCTGGGACCCATTGTGAAAGTCGTGGCTAGCAGCTGGCGAGGCACATTATACGTCAGGGAGCTGCCCATGCCGATGAAGTAAGAGTGAATTAGGACTTCAATCAGATCCTTTCCCATTCGCTTCTCCTAGGTTTCCTTTCAACTATGTGGACAGTCCCGGATACGAAGTATGTTTTCTTTATACAGTACTAGTCACTGCCGTCGTTGTAGTCTACGCCTCGGCCGTCGACGGTTTATTTATTTCGTTCGCCATCAATCTGCGAGCCCATTTCCAGACTTTGCAGGGAGAAATCGAAAACTCAGACTTTGCTTTACCCGAAAAGGACACTCAAGCCGGTCTAAAATCTCTTGTGGACTATCATGACCTACTGCTCTTCTTATCCAGAAAATTACGATCGATTTACACGCCGACCGTTTTCGGACAGTTCGTCATAACATCGTTGCAGGTGGGCGTGATAATATATCAACTTGTGACGGTGGGTATGGAGATTGCCTGGACTATGATCCTTCGAGTACACTCTCCATTTTCAGAGCATGGACTCGGTCATGGATCTTCTGCTATACGCGTCGTTTTTCGGTTCCATCATGCTGCAATTATTTATTTACTGCTATGGCGGTGAAATCATTAAGGCTGAGGTGGGTCTTACAAACCATTGCTGCATTTTGAGGTCGCATTAAGTTGGTTCATTGCAGAGTCTGCAGGTTGATTTTGCTGTGAGGCTCTCCAACTGGTATCTGGCTTCTCCGAAGCTACGAAGATCTTTGGCATTGATCATTCAGCAGTCCCAGCGGGAAGTCCTCATAAGGGCCGGCTTCTTTGTGGCCTCTCTGGCGAACTTTGTTGGGGTAACGTTATCACTCGAGGTTTAATGAACATGAAGTTATCTTTGTCTATTTTTTTGCCAGATTTGCCGGACAGCTTTATCGCTTATAACGCTAATCAAATCTATTGAGTAATGTTAGTTTGTATGTTTAAAAGATAAACTATATATTTAAAGAAAATTTAAATTGCTTGCTTTGTATCTTCTTTATAATGAGATTAAGAATGGATCAACTCCTACAATAACAGCCTATCTAACATTAATCTTGACTGTAACAGATTTGAAGGGCCATAGTAGGTTTTTTTCGGGGCTGGAATGTCGAAGGTTGTAAGTTAAATTGGTGCAAGGACCTGTCTTGTGGAACTTCAGCTTTATTTTTGCAGTTGACAATTTGTGTTACCTTGCATTGCACTGCGAAGTCTCTATCGTAGGAACTTATTAGTGAAATTTAACCCGGTCAAATTATTGAGAAACGTTACGGAGCAGTGCACTGCAGTATTTCCGATCCTTGCTTATTCTTTAATTAGGTTGACTCAAAAGGCAAAACCTGTGTGCTTTAAGATATTAGATTTGAGAAGACATCATAAAAGCTTTATTAGCTTGTAGAATGATAAAGCCTTTCGGGTTCTGGTTCATTGTTATGACAAAAAGTTAAAGAATTTACAAGCAACCTTAATAGTTCAGCTTGAAAATCTAAACATAAAACAAGTGAATTAGTGATACGGAAAGAACTTTATTATTTTATGCAAATAGCTTAACACTACGAAAATAAACTGTAATGAACCTGACAGTAAGTCTGCTATTAATCGTTTTCAGAGCGGCAGAGAGTCAAGACATGAGATTATAGGTAAAAGTCTATTATAGTCATAACATAATACTCTGAAAGGCTCATGCTAGGCATAGTTAGATCTACAATGATTTAATATTAGGGGAATATAATTTCTAGTTAATCTACTTGGCACATAAAAGTTAAGCCGACTTAGCAAGTCCGGGCTCTCAATCTCACCATGAATAAGGTTATAAATGAAGACAGTACCAAGCATTGTTCTACGGTTGGCTAGGGAGGGTAAATTAATCAACAGTAGTCTACTAGAATTAGAAGGTAAGATAAGATTTGCAAGCCAGTTTAGGCACCGTATGATAAAAAGAAGTAAGGTTTTTTATACGAATTCAATGCGACCAATATTCCGTATTTTGGACTCCAGACGGGAGGTAGAGTGATTTAAAGAATCAAATGCTTCATTAAAGTCAGTTAAATGACGTCTGTTTAAAACTACTTTTGACGCCCTTTATCACAAAAGTAGTGAGCTCCAAAAGGTTAGTGATTGTGGATCTACGTTTAATAAATCCGTTTTAACACGGATAAATAATTAATCAACAAAGGTGCTGCAAATGAGGACTTATAAAATTGTCTTTCCATTGTGTTTTTCGTGCTTATACATACAAAAACAAGAGAGAACGCTATAGTCGAGTTCCTCGACTATTAGATACCCGTTACTCAGCTAAACAACTTAATATAAATATGCCTTCTTGTATGTTTTTCGCCGCTAACTTGATTTGATTTGCATAGTTCTTGGGATATAGTTCGGTATTGACAAATGAAAACCATCGCAATTTCCTTTAATAGAAATCCTTATCGAGAATTAACGTTGACTCTGTTGAGCACCTTGGCCAGCTGTTCCAAAGTCATCCGTTAGATGGCGCTACGGGCCATGAAAGGCGGAAATGTAGGCGCTAGCCAGGCTTAAGCGTTTAATGGGTTTTTGGGCGTTAGAGTGGGCGTGGCAAACTTTTATTAGGCCAATCGATAGGTATTGACGAAACAAATACATATCAATTAAAATTTTCATAATAGCATAAAAACTGTGGCCACAGCTTGTGGCTTGCGTAGGAACTCCTAAAATCTACATGCAAAATGCCAATCTTCTAGCTTTTATAGTTTCCGAGATCTCAGCGTTCATACGGACGGGCAGACAGACGGACAGACGGACATGGCTAGATCGACTCGGCTAGTGATCCTGAACAAGAATATATATATACTTTATAGGGTCGGAAACGCTTCCTTCTACCTGTTACATACTTTTGCACGAATACAATATACCCTTTTACTCTACGAGTAACGGGAATAATAAACGTGAAATTTGAATTGTATTCAGATATATGGATATATATTTATAAACTAAATTTTATTATAAATCTTTAAGTTGCTATAAAACCCAATCGCGAGCTTAGCCACAAAAATTAAAAAAATCGATCTTAACTAGAATGGTTACATTCAAAAACTGAGGTCCAAACAGCAGTTTCATTTTTCGCCTTTCCTTGTGTTATAATACAATGCCCTGAACTCAAGTTTATTTACTTAAGAAGATTAAAATTCATTAAACCATTTAACTTTTGTTATATTGTGTAACAGAAGCTACTTCAATTTTAATCGTGTTGCTAACGCATTGTTGTGTGATCGACCTCATCCCCAATACTTGGGTCGCTTTCTTATCTTAGGATGCAAGTGTAACAAGTAAGAAGGTTCAAGAGTCTCATCAATGAGGTACATGTTTAATCACTGACTGCGTCAGCCTTTATTACATAAGTAAGCGACAGTGACCACATATATGCAATCTTCCAAAGCTCTTTAGGGTTCCTATAAATAAATAGCCTGCTAGTTCGGAGTCAGCAATAAGCAGTCATCCAGTGAAGCTGCAACCAATATAAATGGCTAACAGTGGATAGTACCGGGCAAAGAAGGCTGAATGTTTTGCTAACGCATGTTTGCATTTCGCAGAGCTCACCATCGCACTCCTGCAACTTCCCGTGGGCGCGGATGTGGCCTCTAACGTGCGCCGGGCGGTGGACAGCGTGAGGAAGCTGAAGGAGGAGAACCCGAAGCTGGCGCTGGCCATTCTACCGGAGAGTTTCAACGCGCCCTACGGCCAGGAGCACTTCCCCAAGTTCGCCGAGCACGTGCCGGAGGGACCCACATGCCAGTCGCTGTCCCAGCTCGCCCGTGAGCTGGGCATCTACATAATCGGGGGCAGCATCGTGGAGCGCGAGGGCACGAAGCTGTACAACACTTGCACCGTGTGGGCGCCCAACGGAAGCCTCATTGGCAGACATCGCAAGGTGAGCAGGGTCAGCTGATGCGAAGGCCTAACAGCAACGACCTCGTCTCGGCAGATCCACCTCTTCACCATGAGCATTGAGCCCGCCAACGCCGGCGGCGTGGAGTTTGACGAAGCGGCCGTCCTGACGGCGGGATCGGAGCTGACGGTCGTGAAGATTGGGCAGCAGAAGGTCGGCATCGGCATCTGCCACGACAAGCGCTTCGAGGAGCTCGCCAGGATCTACCGCACCATGGGTGAGCCACTTTGCCGCCCGCCGCCACTGGGTTTTCAATATGTCCTCCCGCAGGCTGCTCCATGCTGGTCTACCCGTCCGCCTTTTGCATCTGCCAGGGACCGATGCACTGGGAGCTCCTCCAGCGAGCCCGGGCCACCGACAACCAGGTGTTTGTGGTCACCTGCTCGCCCGCCAGGGACAACATGTCGGGCTACGTGGCCTACGGCCACTCGATGGTCGTGAATCCCTGGGCACAGGTGCATCGCGAGGCTGGCGAGGGATGTGAGTTCATTGTCGAGGAAATCGGTGAGTTTTGCACGGCTTAGGGGAACCTTGCCAGGCTGACTGCTTACTTTCCCACAGATTTTGACATGGTCGAGCAAGTGCGCCGGCAAATCCCCATCTTCAAGCAACGGCGCACTGATGTATACGCTAAGGCCCGATTGGATTCGTAATGTTTTTCGCAATGCCAACCACCAAATTAAGTGAATAAAGAAATCTTGAGAGCAGCGGGAGAGAAATTCACTGATAGGACTTGACATGCTTATCGCATCGGAAATATACAAAGCCATAGGCAGCTACTGAATCGAAACAAGAGCTCGAATTGAGCAACGCACCGTGGACTTACAAACGCTGAAATATTTCAACAAAATAATTTACTAGCATATATCGGCATTTTAATATGCTGTTAGCCCACTCAGCATAAAACAAAAATTTGTATTTGTTTTATTATCTTTATTTGAGAAACTTTTTAATATTTTACAAATTAAATTAGTTTTATTGTCTTGTAAAAGGAAGGCTCACTTTTCCAATTCAGTTTCAGACTTAGTTATAAATGGTTTATAAATGGTTTCAGACTTAGTTATAAATGGCATACTATCCCCAAGTAAACGCAACCACTGTGCGAAGAGACTCGACATCCGTCGAGGGGTCCGATAGGCCTGGAGCAAACACTGGCTTCCAGTGGCTTTGAACACGCGATTGAGACAGAGCGCAACCATAGTTGGTCGATGGCAACCTCAAATCTAGCATTCGGTGCGTCGGTAGCCATAGTTCTGTGGGTGTGGTTGGGCGCAGGACATGGTCAGGTGGCCTTCGTGCGGCACCTCTCGGGGCTGCGGATAAAGGAGCTTCAAGACCTGGCGGTTCGCATGCAGGACTCCATCAACCCCGAGAAGTACGCCTGCGAGAGTTACTTCGACTACGTCTGCAGCCGCAATCGGCCGCTCTTCTCGATCATGGGTATGTGATATGGCGAGGTCCAGACAGAGTTCCTAATGAAACCACCCAATCCCAGGCCACATGCCGCAGATGAGCGAGCTCATCCAGTTGCTGACCGAGCTGCAGAACGACCCTGCGCAATTCGAGGCAAAGCAGAAGCTGATGGACTTCTTCATCTCCTGCAACTCGCACCACGCTCTGGAAGATTGCTACCGCGAAACCTTTGAGTACTTCAAGCCACTGTTCGGCTACATAGTCACCAAGAACCTAATCGATGGAGTTTCCCACGAGCTGGACGACTTTCTGGGCGTCCTGGAGCGCTTCGTGGCCAGGATGCACAAAGACCGAGAGTCGAACCCAGTTCTCGACAAACTGGCCACGTACAAGCAGAAGTTCAAGACGCCGCGCGTCTACTTCCACGCCGGAGACCTGGACCGCGAGTACCGGAAGCTGCGCATCTACCGGGAGAGCTACGAGCACAACATTCGCAACCTGGAGCTGCACCGGAAGCAGAACTCGACCTACGAGCTGGGGGTCCAGCGCACCATGCTGGATTGGAGCATGTACCTCTTCCAGAGCCGCAACAAGCCCATGTCCTACTACTACGCCACGTTCACCGTGCACTTGTACATGATGCACTTCAATGTCAAGGAGCGACAGCGCGATTTCACGCGGTTCCGGGAAGAAGTGGAGTGTCTGCGGCTGCCGCAGTTCGTCAATGTGCTGGACGAGGCCAGGATGCTGGCCGTGATCTACCTTAAGAGCTTCCGAGCCGCCTGGATAGACTACAGCGCCTGGATCAGCACACCACCACACAACAAGGGAATATACGACCAGGAGAACGGCGTCCTCCAGAAATTCCACCTCGACAACAAGCGCATCTTTTTCACACTCTACGCTCAGAACTTTTGTGAGTTTGGCAAGGATCTGGCCGAACACGTCTTCTATCTGGGCCTCAAGCAAAATCGAGATTTCTTCGACATATACTCGTGCGGCTTCCAAACGGAAAATAGTATGAATTGTGTATGAGCGATCGCGAACCTTTGTATTCCTGTGTAGGCGCAGATTGTCCGATCAGAAATAAATATTAATATATAGAAATCATACATATGGCTTTATTATTTTCGATTAGTTTAGATTAAGAATTTGTTATTTGAATCAGAACCAACTACCCCATACTTACACTACTTTGACTACTACCATTAGTATTGCTAATAATATAAAATATAAAATCAACCTTGTTTCTTTTGGTGTGGAGTACCCACTGTGGAGCAGAATTATTTTATATTATTATTTGTAGTAGTAGTGGTAGTAGTAGTAGTAGTAGTAGTAGTAGTAGTAATGGTAGTAGTTTTGGTATTAGGGTGGTCTATTCTGCTTCACCACTCTTTCCAAACTCTTGTAGTCTAAATTTTATTTAATTTACTTTCCTCCAATTTTTCTGAGCCAAATGACTTTAAACAAGGAAGGAAAGCAAACTTCGGGCTGAGCTGAAGTTGATATACCCTATATTCTGTAAATTACATGATGCATTCTTAAAAATCGCAACTTCCTAACTTAACAAACACCAAAGTAATGGCATTTCCGATCAATCTATAAAAAATTAATAAACTCCGTGCAAAGGAACGAAGGGTGTGTGCAAAGTGTTAATTCGATATCTTTAAAACTGAAAGACTAGTTCGCGTAGAAACAGACAGACGGACAGACGGACATGCTTATATCAACTCAGGACGCAATCCTGATCAAGAATATATATACTTTATAGGGTCGGAGATGTCTCCTTCACTGAGCTTCACACTTTTGCCCAAAATATAATACCCTCTGCAAGGGTATAATAATATTATCCTGTTTGCATGCTAATCAAGATGTTCTTTTTAAATTTTCTCTGCGGAAGAATGCGGATACTTCTAGGAATTTTTGGCTCATTATACCCTTGCAGAGGGTATTATAATTTTGGTCAAAAGTGTGCAACGCAGTGAAGGAAACATCTCCGACCCTATAAAGTATATATATTCTTGATCAGGATCACCTCCTGAGTTGATATAAGCATGTCCGTCTGTCTGTTTCTACGCGGACTAGTCGCTCAGTTTTAAAGATATCGAATTGAAACTTTGCACACACCCTTCTTTCCTTTGCACGCAGTATATAAGTCGGAACGGCCAGGATCGGTCGACTATATCCTATAGCTGCCATGTAACTGATTGATCGGAAATGCCATAACATTAGTGTTTGTTAAGTTAGGAAGTTGGGATTTCCTATGGGTTTTATATTTGGCTAATCAATCCGACCTATCAAATTTCATAAGGATCGGCCGACTATATCCTATAGCTGCCATATAACTGATTGATCGGAAATGCCATAACTTTAGTGTTTGTTAAGTTAGGAAGTTGGAATTTTGTATGGGTTTTATTTTTGGCCAATCAATCCGACCTTTCAAATTTCATAAGGATCGGCCGAATATATCCTATAGCTGCCATATAACTGAACGATTGAAAATGCCATAACTTTCGTGTTTTTAAAGTTAGGAAGTTGGTATTTTTTATGAGCATTTAGAATGCATCATATGTATAATTTTGGAGAATATAATTTTCAGAATATTCTGCAAGGGTATATCAACTTCGGCTCCGACCGAAGTTAGCTTTTCTTTCTTGTTTTTTTTGCATGACTGCGATTTCTTCGACACTGTAAGTCTCTCGGCAGATCAGAGGATCCAGAATGGATCATATCTATATGAGGGAGTTTTCATTCCCGCCCATTTGACGGGCGAATATGGCTTCAAGCTTTTGGCAAACGGCTCGGCGGAGAAGGTGGCCAGCCACATAAGAGGATGTGTCTATAAACTGAGGACTTGTGTCAGGTTATGCTGCCTTCCAACCACATAATGTCTAATAGCTTGTGTTACCATAACATGTCGAAGGACGACCTGGACATGATTGATCCTTTCGTAAGCATTACCCTTAAAAACGGGTCGGTGGTCAAAAGGCACTTTAAACACGATCTAATCGTGCAGTGGGAGTTGCCCAAGCCTTGTGACAATATGTTTTACTTAGACAATTATGATGAAGACGATAAGTACACACTATACGAGGTTTGTTTTCATATTGTAAAATCCCAGCTTAATCATTATTATTTCTCCTCAGAATGGAACCTTTAGACGCCACTATGACAAAGGGGATATGATGAAGACTCAATACTGCCTCCAGCATTCTAACTTCGCCGACTATATTCACAACACAACATCTATTAGAATTGTAACCCACAACTGCCCTTCGACCTATTGACCGTCTATAGCCGATATGCTTATTTCCTGCAAGCAGTTTCTTTGACGGAGGCAATTGCTTTTCTTAATACATTCTTATTAGAACTTAAAATGTGTAAAATGGAAAATATAACAAGAAAGAAAAGATACCTTCGGGCGGAGCCGAAGTTGATATACCCTTGCAGAATATTCCGGAAATTATTCATATAATGCATTCTTAATACTCATAAAAAATCCTAACTTTAAAAACACCAAAGTTATGGCAATTCCGATCAATTAGTTATATGGCTTCTATAGGATATAGTCACCCGATCCCGGCCGTTCCGACTTATATACTGCGTGCAAAGGAAGGGTGTGTGCAAAGTTTCAATTCGATATCTTTAAAACTGAGCGACTAGTTCGCGTAGAAACATACAGACGGACAGACAGACTGACTGTCCTGGTGATGCTGATCAAGAATATACATACTTTATAGGGTCGGAAATGTCACCTTCACTGCATTTCAAACTTTTGACTGAAATTCAAGGGAATAAACATAGTTTACCTGAGCAAAGTTTGCTTGGCTATTGATCCTGTCCAAAAATAAATTTGTTTTATAGGGTCGGTCACGCTTCCAACTTCCTTTTACAAACTTTTCAATGAACACAATTTAGTTTTATTTATTTATTGAAAAATATACATATCCCAAAACTCGAGATATAGATAGTGATGTATGATACAATCTTCAAACAAACATTTAATAACTTGTGTAGTTTCCATAAGGTCTCAGATAAAGTCATAAGGAAATAATTTAAATTTTCAAGTGCTTCATAATCCTGCTTAATAGACAAAGGCCTCTAGCAAAAAATCTTTAATGCCTTCAGGGAATTTTTCTTAGTAAATTGCGATTATTTCAAACCCTTATTAGAGCATTTATATCCTTTTCCTTTCGACTACTGTTCCAGGAACTTCTTTTGTGTAGCTCGTTGTTGCAGTTGGGCTTTTGTTACCGCGTCTGCGGTCGCGACAGACTTTTCCAGCCTAAACTTTTGCACCTTGTCAAAGTAATCCTCTGCCTCCTGCCGGCGATAAAGTTTCGCCAAGTCGGTGCAGGATTTGCCAACGCCATCCAAAGCCGCCAGGTCTGCGCCGTGGGTAACGAGGACTTTGATGAGCTCCAGGCTAGCGTTCATAACCACTGCAGCCGAAGAGTCAGTTAAAATTCCATTTGAGCTGCTCCCCATCTCCTTATTCCCAATCCTTACCAGCTCGCATAAGAAGGGTCCAGCCGCAGATGTCCCTGGCCTCCGCATTGGCGCCCGACTCGAGGGCGAACTTCACCATCTCCAACTGGTTGGCATCCACGGCGCAGTGGGCGGGAGTCATGCCATTGCCGTCCGTCGCCTCCAGGTGGGCCTTCTTGTTCAGCAAAATGCGCGCCGAGGGCAGGTGACCGTAGTAGAAAGCCAACTGCCAGGGAAGAAGCACGACCTTTAGTTGCGAGCGATTGGACCCTCATGCGCTCACCTACATGCAGCGGGGTCCGGCCACTTCCTGGATTACCAAGATGAACGCTGCACCCGGCTGAGAGCAGCACATCGATAATGCACATCTCGCCCTGAATAATCGCATTGGCCAGCGGCAGAAATCCGTTGGGAGCGGGGTATTCGATAAGGCTCGGTCTTCGGCGCAGCATCCGCTTAACCAGAAACTGCTGGCCCTTTCTGATGGCGCGGTTCAAGCAATTGGTTGACGGCAGTGCTGCCGTGGTGCAAGCCTAAAATTATAGATTATTCCATTATTTTTGAGAACGGCACTTTCTATTCGAAACCCGTTGAGACTACTGTATATAGTCGACATGAACGGAAATCAAAAGATTAGATGCTAGGAATTCTCCGGTATTTTCGGGTTAGATTTTTCAATTTGCTAATTTTAAATAAACGACAATGACTTAAGCATCTGCCCTGTTTAAGTGAAATGGCTCCTAAATGGCTTCTGTGTGTTGGTAGTTATCAAAAGAATCAATATAAAATGCCCTCTAACAATTTCTGAGACTCAATATACATACTTTGTATGGTCGGGTACGCTTTCTGCTACACGTAATAAAACGTGTGTCTTATGACTATTTTTAAAAAGAACTAGCGTGCTGCTGATACGGAGAAACAGAGACACACACTTAATAAGATAAAATAAAATGTATTAAATTACAATTATGTCAGGCGAAATAGCCAAGGGCACGTAGCGAAGCCCATCCTCCGAAACCCGCAGTGCTTTTATGCGCAGTCGATATCCAAAGTTTTCCTCCAGATTAGACACATCTACGGGAGAGCTGGTGGTCCAATTCACCTTCATCCAACCAAGGCGCTTATGGAACTTCTCCACACTGTAGACCAGTGCATTTGTTAATAAAGACCATTCAAGTCTCACGCTGTTGACTGTAGGATTGGAAATTCGCGACTTGAAACTGGGCCAAGGGATTAATTCAGGATCCTCATGGTCCAATTTATCGATGAGCTCTTCATCACTTGGTTTTTTCTCTCTGTCGGACATGCTTCTAATGGGTTAGCCCTATAGGTATTGCCACTTTCCTACAAGCTTTCCAATCACTTTCAAATAACAAGAGGCGGGGCATCCGCCATGGTTACCGAAATTGTAGTTGGGGATCCGGGGATAGTTCCCCATTAAAAGCTTTTGTTGAATAGATACACAAAAATAACTGTTGTTCTTTAAATATACATAAAATTTGGTACATTTTCTGTAAACTAGAAGGAACGACATAGTCCACTTACTCTGTTATCCAATTTTGCCGCTTTGCAAAACATACATACGGATATAAATAGATAGATCCGGCTATTGTTACTGATCAAGAATAAACATACTTCAATGCGTTTTCTTTAACCTGTTACATATTTTTCAAATAATCCAATATTTCCTTTTACTCTACGAGTAAATGGTGTAATAATGGTACCGTGTCGGATATACCCACATAAACACTTTTCTGATTAATTTACTTCAAACAGAATTCCATTAATGGGCAATGAAATGAACGCCAAACTTACCGTTCACCAGAAAATTCAATGAGCTTACCACTGCTCAATTAAACCGAATTCTATTTAAATTTCTGCTTAAGATTGCTATTTCAATTTAAAACGAAAACCTATTTTTAAGAAGTCTCTACTGTTATTATATAAATGTATAAATATGTTGCATATTTCCATCACAAATATTTCTTAAAGGTTTTTAACTCTGAAATTATAGCAAACATTTCTAATAGTAAATACTGATAATTTAGTTAAATGTCTAAACAAAAGACAACTTCTAAAGCAATTTTGCAATGCTCTTCAATGCTCATATAATTGTTGAATTTTGTGAGTATAGTTCACAAACAAAACAACCTAAAATCTACTTTAATCTTACTACTAATTATTTTGTGTAAAAAAACAGTTTCGAACCTTTCTTGGCCAGCTTTACAAAAATTTTAGAATATTTTGTGGGATCCTGAAATAATTTTGATTTTGTTAAGCAACGCTTTTGTTAAAAGACTTGTTAGCTTAACAACTAAAGATACAGGCATGAGCTATATATTGTTGAGAAGGCATTTGGTATTTTCAAATACCAATCACGGTGTCTAAATTAGTCGAAATACAATAGTTCAAAAATTGAATATGAAAGGAGTTAAGGTGGTATAGCCATTGACATTGTGTGTACCACCGGACACAACATTTAAAGACTCGGCAGCATCGCATTGTATGTGATTGTTGTATCTGAAAGGGTATATAAACATTGCCTGTCTAGAATTAACTGCCTCTAATGTTTTCAAATCAAAATATCAGTGCAATGTGGGCAGTAGATTTCCGAATGTCCGCTTGCTGGCCCCAGCAGTCCTTATCTGCTGATATAGTCACTAACGCGGAAGCGGTGCGCGGAAATAGAGCTCACCGCACCGAAACCGAAACTTTTGTGTCTGAGTGTAACTACTGTGTGGTAACTCGCTTACTTAACGAGCCTTTGAGATAGTCGGCTTCAGTGCTGCGACAATTGCGGGGAATTTATCTGTCCGGCAGGCACATTGTGCCAACTCATCGACCGCCATGGAGACACGGGCACCGGGCGACAGAGATACTCGTATCTCGCTGTCAGCCGAGTCTCGGCTGACATGCCAAACACAAAAAGACTGACACAAACACATGCGAAAAATTATCATTTGTCAAAATCACAACATGAAACCGTTTTAAATTTAGCCACTCTGCCAGTCATCCGCCCCAAAGCCACCACTTCCCCTCGGCTTATACCCGCACCCCGCATCTCAGGCCAGGAGGCAGGGAGCTTGTGCTTTTGCCGGGCCCGAAATGACAATGTCTGTGGCTGAAGTGAAGAGAAGTTGAGTTGTCATCTTTGCGGCGGCTGCTGTTGAATCCCCATTGATTGAAAACGACCCTGCTGAACATCGGTGCGGTAGGCACGAAGGGAGTGCTGCTGCATTGGACGGCGGGTGTTCAATATCATTATTTGTGACAGGGGACTTATTAACTTCATTTTGCAGATGGCAATTCATAATGAACAAGAAAGAATGCGACTGCCAAGTTCCAGATGATTAATACAAAACTTCTCCCTTCTGCCTTCAGAAATGTTCTCGTCTTGTGGCTTGAAATGCAGAGAGGAAGTGTAAAGACTTTCACTAGAGTCCAATCCGGTTCAATCCAGTTTTCAGGTTCCTATGGAATATATCGACTGAAGAATATTGTTTATATATGTCTTTGAGAATGCCTGGCCAATGAAAATTTCTATCAATTTGCCTCCAATTGGCCCCAAAGGGTATCTCAATTTTTGAGTCCATTTCACTAAGTACGACCGCATTCCCTTTTAGCACGCTGTGGAAATCTCCAGGCGAAAAGGTCTCCAGGCAGTCATTAGGGTCTGCCGTGCGCCAAATGTGGCCAATTTGCCTGCCGACGGGTCGACTGATGACAGAGGGAGCGAATGGCGAAAAACAGCGCCAAAAATAATCATAACAAGCAAATAGGCGATGAAAAGCGGCAACGCGAATTCCTCTGTTAAACAGCGGAAGGAAGAAAAAAGCGAAACGAGGGGTTTAATCAGGAATGATTCCCGGCTTGTGACGAAGCAAAACACCTGAGCAGGTGGCATAAAGCGAAATGGGTTTGATTTTAATCAAAATAATGGGATCCGACACCACATGATGACGTGTATGCCTTAATTAAATTATGTATAAATTGCTCCTTCGGCTCTCGCAAGCACACAGCCACACACCCAGTGGAATTCGTCGTTGGAGCTCCCTCTCCGCTTCGAGCTCATCCGGCAGGAGGAGATCCTGCGGATCGGGCAAACAATCCGGGCATTAGCTGTTATCACTCGATATCTTCCGGCTGGTGCGTAAGCGCCACAAAGGAGACAGAGCACATATGGCCAGAAATTAGCGAAGGATAACCTGTCGCCGGTTCCGTATCCGTGCGGGGTCTATCCGCACATGAAGCAATTTGTTTACCAGACTACTAGACTGCGAGGCTTATGTAAGCCTGTAAGTAGATACAAACATGGGTGGGGGGCGTAGCTCTCGTCTAGCAGACAAACGGATACGCTCACGCCCAGGACGCGTTCGCTGGGCCCAAAGGGAAAGTTGTTATTAGCCAACAATTTGGCTAAAAGCTTTCGGGGAGCAAGCTTTCGCCTGGTTTGGGGGTCAACTGTCAAAACTGACAGAAGTGGGCACACTCGCCATCGTTCTCTCTGCGTTGGGGAGGCTCTCTCCGTCGTGTTGTTGCCACAAATTTTACACTGGCTAACAGTTTGGCGTTTTCGGCAGTTAATGTAGTTTCAGCCAGCAGAAGCAGAGCCAGCAGAGCGAACTTTTTCGGTTTGTATACATGCGTCGCCGTCGAGGAGCAATCAGTGTGACATTGCCGAGTGCCGCGTGCATTGCCAACAGGGAAAAATACCTAAGTTTTGTAGTTATCCGTGCCCTCGACTGTTTTAGGTAGGCAGTGCATGAAATCGCCGAGTCCCACTTTGTCCGGCCACGTCTAGTTTTTTCGCGCTGTTCGCCCCTCGCCCCTCGCCCCTCGACCCTCGACCAACGACGACCCACGACCAAGCCTAATAGCCAGTGGACCATTACCCCAGCGACAGCAATGCCCTGGTGGCCAGGACGTGACTGTCATCCTAAGCAAGGAGCGTCGCTCTGCGGAGCCAGAAGTAATAAGCAATTTGTGGCGAAAAAGTTATATCGCGCTGCGCAGCCAGAGCTGGCTGGAACATAATTGATTGGTATATAAGCCAGCGGATGGCGCCGGATGAAGAAAGGAAGACCACATAGCCACCACACTCACGTACCACGGGCAGTCTGGCGAATCGCTAAGAAACTATAATTGATTGAGTGGAAAACAATAGAGCCCGCCAGTGGCATGGATTTGTGTCGCACTAATTAGAAGTCTGGAGACTTATTTTTCGTAAGACAGCCCCGCTGCCCGGGGCCATTGATGCACTTGTCATGGCTGGGGCCGACGGACGAGCGGACGAACGGATGAGCGGACGTGGCCAGAACTTGGCAATTTCCTCCTTTAAAGCTCTGCGCTTCCGATGCTGCCTTCCTGCCTTCCCTTTGTCGACTCTACATGTGCAAACAAACTGGAATGGCAACTGACAAGCGAACAAAGGCTGCTGGTGCTGATGTGTGCAAAGGCAATGGCAATGGCAAAGGCTCCGAGTGGCGATGATAATGACTCGTTAGCACAGGCCCCATACGGGACGCAGAACGAGCGTCTTATCAGTTGACGAAATTACAGCATTACGCATACGACTAGTAGCACGAATCAATATCGTATCTCCCGCGCATTCGGCGCAGGCGCCAGCGCACAAATGTTCCTGATTTCAAAGTCAAAAAGTCAAGAGAGGGAGAAAGCGAGAGAGTGAAAGAGAGGGGGGAGAAAGCAGAGAGAACGCTTAGAGAACGCTTAGAGGAGGAGGGGGAATCGAATTATGTAACAGACAAAAAGTAGCAGCAGATAAATATATTATTAGTGGCAGCGGGAGGCAGGAAGGCAACTGGCGTTACATAAAGGCAGGACAGTGGACATGGGGTGGAGGTCCTTATAGTCCTTACAGTCCTACAGCAACAAGAGCAGGCTTTTGCGCCTTGAGCGCTTTTCCCGCAAACGGGCCCCCAGTGTTGTTGTCCCTATCTAAGTCCCTGTTCCACTCGTTTCCACTCGGGCGCCCGAACGGAGAAAGCACTCAAGCACGAGCACGTAGGATTCCGGAAGGGGCCAAAGCTCGTCCCCCCGGCGGGTTTTTTATTGGATTTCGGGCCGCAGACGTCGCAGTCGGCGTCGACGTCAGCCGCTCGAAAGCGGTGCCGCGGCGCCGAGCCGAGTTTTCCATGTAGGGAACTCGGCAGTGGCGTGCAGAAGAGTGCGAACATAGCATGAAGTAAGAAGCGCCGAATAAAACATAGCGACGGCCTAGGTGAACAGTGGAAAAGCAAGCAAAAGTACTAAGCACACACTCACCAGCACCCGAGTGCGGAGTTGAGCGAGTGAGCGTGTATATAGGGCCTTGTGCACATATCACGTATACGTATGTCGATACTGGCCCATCGTGGTATTCAAAAGTCGACGAAAGGGCCACGAGCACGAATGAAAATCTAAATTGATTAAAAGAATCTATTCTATCGAGCTAATTCAATTGCTCGACCAGTTGACTGAGTGCTCTAGTGCGAGCGCAGCTTTATGTAATCAGCATCAGTGAAAAAACGAAACACGGGCAGACGGCAAAAGAATTCGGCCTGGCGTGCACAGCACTCGAAATTCAATCGAATTTGTTTGCTGCGCGCGTTACGTAAAAATCTTGTTTGTTTGCGGCACCCGCCTCCTCGTCTCCACGCCTTCACCGTCCGACCCTTTCCCTCCACGGGCATAAAGGCACTTACGTGCACGCTCCCATAAAAGAAACCCTAATAAAGAAATATCGATAAAAGCAACAAAGCAGTGGCACGGCAGCACAATAACAGCGACGACAAGAGCAACATCGGCACAATGCGACCCCTGGGGGAGTGTGTCCGCTATTTTTAAATTAGCGCCAGACCAGTAGATTGTAGGTCGGGGCAACCGAATGCCCCCGAATCGATATGAAAACTGTGGACTGTGGATTGTTATCTCATGCCTTCCGTGTCTCTGCTTGCCTTTCAGGAACCCTGTCCGCCTAATGCACGCTCTTCTCTGTGGATTTCTTTAAAACAAAAACACTTTAACGCAGACTTTCTCCGAACTTTGCTCCTTCAACAACAAAATCCGCACACACAGGAATCGGGAATCCAGCGGGAATCTGAAAGGAATACTTGCTGAACTCAGACCAGGTAAGTGAGTGGCCCAACCAATCCGAAAAGTGTCCAAAGTATGCGCCAAGTATGCTCCAAACTTTTACGCATTTTACGTCAAATATTTGTGCAAAGTTTTTCCGCATTTTGCACATTTTCACGCGTAGAGTTCTTGACGGCAGTGAAAAGCTCCAAGCTCATTATACAACCCTTAGGATTGCTCAAAAGAATAGGAGATTCAATTTAAGTCTCTTCGATTTGGACGCCCCACAGCTGGCCACTTTCACAAGAAAAGGACAAATGGCTTAATGCCAACTCTGCGCATACTTGATACTTAGCTAAGCCATATTTGTAAAGACGTATACTTGATACTCGCTGACCCTTTTCTAGCCGGGCCAAATGGTCATGAGCGTGGGTGTGGTGTTGGGCCGGAGTCAGGCAACAAAATATACACGAGTCGAGTCGAACTTAGCTTATTTGCGTGTTTATTGGCTTTGGCTTTCTTATACGGACCCGTTATAGAAAACTTCAAATGTAATTAGATAGCCAGCTGAGCGGTCTTCGGGTCAACTTGGGTTGTTTATTTGTATAGTTGTATAGGGATAAGAAGTGTTCCTTGTTTTGGTTGGGACCACACCTTTAGCCAGCCGACCATAAAATTCTAGGCACGAATGCCATAAATTTTCGCTTCTATTTACATATATTAAGTCAGGTATGCTCGTCCTGGCCGTACGTTCCGGCCCACGAACCCCTTTGCCCGATTCATTTTCGAGCGAGTTGGGCGTCTGTCCCCGTCCCGCGATGCTGGGGATTAAAGTGAATGTTCCAAACTGCAAATGCCCAGGCCAATAAACAATTCAGCAGTTTGCCGACTGACTGACTGCCTGTCACGGACTGCCAGCTATAGGGCCCGCAAAATGGACCGACAGAGGGGTCTCTGCAGCATCAGCTTAATTCATTAGCTCGGACGGGAAATGAAGGCGGATCACCAAGCCAGCGGCGAAATACGGGCTATCTGCCACTGCCCCGGAGTTTGCCCGTCCGTCCGTCCGTTTTTATGTCAAACTAATTTCGTTGCTCGTTTGCTGGTGTTGTTTTAATTTGCGCAGCTAGCCAGAAACAAGTTGCCGCCTTCGGCTTAAGTTCGTTAGCCCAATTTGCGCAAATATTAATACATGGTTACAAAGAGACAGACACAGCCAGCAGCAGCATAGGATACTCTGATGGCGAGGTCCTGCTGTTGCTCCCCAGCCCGCGGCGTTAATAAAATTGAAAATTTTGGCTGGAGGACACGGAGCCCACATTCATTACGGCATTATTGTGCTAGAAGACCGAGCCGAGTTATTAGATTTCCCGAATTGAGTACACCACCAGTACACCCCCAAATGGAGGGGCAGGGCAATCAATGCAGATGTCACTGAAACGGGGACTGGGGACAAGTCATGAACTGGTACTGATGGCAGTGGGAGCCGCGCACGTTCGCTCCTGAAGAGCAGGATGGCGGCCAGTTCGACTTAAGGCATTTGAGATAAGCGGCTTAAAGTATCAGGCGGCGCAGGTGACTGGGCGGGGCAGCCATCCTCATCCCCCAGCCACTCCTTTGTCCTGCCACACACCAAATTAATTTGCTATTTTCTCTTTGCTCTGCCGCTTTCAGCTTACGTAGGAAGAGGACGTAAGGCCAGCGCGGACCGCAAGTGCATTGCCTCGAGCGGAGGACCCCCAGAAGGACCCACAGGAGCCACGCCCCTAGAGCGACAGCCCGGAGATGGCGGCCTTCATAGCTAAGCAAATGGTTGGAAACCAATTAAGTGCCGTTAAAGGTAAGTCGCACCGGAAACCCCGGCTCCGAGTCGTCACCCTCGAGCGTTTTATTTTTGGCACCCGATCAATACACTTTGATAGGATGTGCGGGTATACATAATTCATTTTCAAGCTGCTGCGCAGCGACAAAAATTACCACACATGAAAGTGGCCAACGCTTTTAGATACACACCAAGGCCCTGTCCCTTCCGCCTTCCGCCTTCCTCGTCCGCATCCGTATCCGCATTGGCATCCGCATCTCCACCCCCTCCTAGGCATTAGGTAAAGTCATTGGGTTCCCATTGCCCCTGCTGTTTAATCAGCGGCTGTGCAATCGCTCGGAAAATCATTGAATGCTTTTAGAAAGAGAAAGGAGCGAAGGCGAGGGCGAGAATATTTAAGTTGAAATGCTTATCAACCGACAACATGCGAGCCCATTCTAGCCGGAGCATTTACATGGAGCACCCCCTGTGACATAATGTACCTCTACTTACCCCTACCTACGGCAGTAATCTCGTTCAATTTGCAAGCACGCTGCAGTGCCATTCCAAGGCTCTGCCCCATCCTCATCCCATCCCAGAGCCTCCAAGTTGCAGCTGAGCTTGGCTGAGCAGAGCACATTACCGGGTCTCTTATCGAACGCAGAAATTCTGCACGAATGCGCAGGAAAGTGGTTCCGACAAATTGATACAGTTAATTGTGTAGATTGATGTTGAATTTGTCACACTCCCCTGCCCAGGCTCCAGCTGGAGAAGAATCCAAGCCGGGCGACTCAATCACTCTGCCGTCCTGTCTGCCAGGATGTCAGCTGCGGCTCAACTCGAGATTGCGGTTAGTGCGGTTGGCCATTAGGCCGTCAAGGCTGGCAGTGACGGGGCCTTGCCACGTTCGAGAAACATGAAAACGCTATTAGCATGGGCGTAAAACTCGAAAAACCAAATCAAGTCATACACATGTAGAGAGCGATTGCGTGGGCACTTGCACACTTCCCCACGTGGGCCAGTTACCAAGATACTATGTTTCGGATACTCCACTCTCCCTGTTTCCGAATCTCACACTTGTGTCCTTTGGCTGTCCACATCGCCGACTGCTTTAAGTCCTCAATGGTGCAGCAAGGCGGTTACTTAATTTTCGCCATAAAATGCGGCTGAGTGATGAAAGCGAAATAAAATAAACCCATTAAATTCATGGTCGGGAATGTTGGCGCACAGAAATGGCTTAGCTTAGTTCCCGTTCGCCAGCTTCACATGTCAATTGTTGAGCAAAAGGTTTTCCAACGCTTTTCCATGGAAAACATATTTTCCGGATCTAGATTGCGACTCTGCTCCTGACTTGTGCGCGGTGGGGGGCGGGAGGCAATGCTAGCTAATGCGTTTCCATTGTCAAGCCATTCGCACTCGCAATCAGACAATTTATTTGAGCTCGCCTTAGCCTTTATTACTATTGCCTGTCTTACGTAAGGATAAGTTATGGATTTGTTATAACTAAGCTGGCCTAGGTTAGGGGTAGAACACGTTACTCGAGAGAAAAATTGCTTAGTTCATCACTTAAGACTCACTTTATACTAACATTTTATTTTAACTTTCGGGTGCACTCGTTCTTTTATTTTTGATGCGTTGAATGATGTATATTTATTAACATCGTCTTTTATTTTCAGGTAAGCGTTTATAAAAATCCATCTGAATGTCCAATAAATAAAGTGCGTAAGTTTCTGTCACCCCCACCCCCAATCTACCTTTCATACATTTTTGAAACAAAGATCTAAACTTTTTAAAAGTTTATAAAGCATACATTACCAACAACTTAATATTTTATAGTATAAGCAATGTTTTTATGGCACTACCTATTTAGTTTACAGTTCACCGCTTTTGTATCTGTTTTGAATGGAGACCCAGGTTTTATTGATTGGCAATGAAGCATGAATACATGATTAAAATTTATGAATAGTATACCCTATACCCGTTCAAGATTGAAACTAAACAAAAGTTTTCCATATAAAAGTATTTTAAAATAGTTTTACTTAAGCTTAGCCTTGCACAATACATATAATCCACAAAACCAAGAGCCCATATTTGCTTTCAACCTCTCAATATGACGCAAACTACTAAGTAACAGAAATATTCAGTATCAATCCACACAGGATCTTGCACATAAACATAAGCGAATTTGATTGTATTTATTCAGTTTTCAAATCTAATTAAATAATAATCAGTGTAATGGAACTCTTCAACTAATTTGCAGTTTTCTGGGTAGATTTTTGCGGTCTTATTTGTAAAGCACATTTTAAAACCAATAAACAACTCTACAAGTTAAATTCTCTGACAATCAAAATTTTGGAATCACTGCTAAATAAAAAACATAATTGTCCAACAACTGAATATAAAAAAAAAACAATTTTTTTATCGCAAGGGAACCAACAGTACTAACGTAATTCATTTTCTTTTCATTTGAACTTAATTTTGTGTTGAAATTTAAGCATAAGTCATAACACTAAGCATTGCTGTTTGCCCTAACTCAGCTAGATATTTTCTTATCCTTCGGATATATTATTGTTATCGTAATTTATTTAACCTAAGTACAGATCATACGACAAAAATCCACCCGAAAGAAAGTCCCTCCCAGCCACACACCAAAAACAAAACAAGAATAATATATATTTGTTCACTCCTACAATGCCTTCACAGCCGAACTTTACCTCATTGTAAAACACACGAACACAAGAGCTTGACAAACACACCCAGTCAAACACACAGAACGACTCCCAAGTGCACAGCAATCTGAGGAATAGCTCCGCTTTTCTACCCCCGCTCCCACTCACTTCCCTTCCATATCCATATCCAGACCTCCCCCCTCCCCATTCCCATCCCACCCAATCCGCCTCCCCCAACAGCAAAAACTCTACAGCAACAACAAATACACCTCGAGCAACAAAAGCCAACAAAGAACACAGCTGCCATCGCACCGATAAAAAACATACAGAAAACACAATTCAATTTCTTCTATTACAATTTCTTCCTGACTACCAACCCTCGACTTTCTTTCCGCTCTTTATTTAGTACTCGCCTATTTACATGAATGCCACGCCCAAGCCAATCCCCGATCCCCCGAGCACTCATGACCCCTGACCCCAACTACCTCCCTAATGGAATTGAACTTGAACAAGCTAAAAATTAACTGGTCGTTCCTGTCATTCTAATTATAATCCAGAATCCGCCGGCGGCAATTCCCCGCGATCCCAGCCACATTTTTAGCTAGCTTCCCAGCGACTTTTTACCTACTTATTCAACTTCTTCTATCATTATATATACCTATTTACTCACACACAACTTGCAACTTCGAATTCCAGTTCATTAAGCGTCACAATGAATCAAAACAGATAGTGTAATATTAATAAAACTTTTCCTCTACTTCCCCGACCACACGCTCGACAGATGCTGCAGGCGGTAATTTCTCTACTTACCTATTATTTAACGTTACTAAGTCCATTAATATTTTTCGTATGCCTTAGTCTTGATGCAACTCACAGCGTCCACAATAAGTATTGGACATGCATTCCCACTAGAATCAGTAATAAATGGATGGCATCACATAATCAATATCTATTTCCGAAATTCCAAATTCCAAATTGCAATCAACACCAGTCTCATGATAAGCATCCGTTTTTTCAGGATAATTCCTTGTATTCCGGCTCAGTAACTCAGCTTATCACGCTACCTCAGATTCTATTTGCAAACGCACGCCTTTAAGATAGATAATCATACAGTAAATAAAAATAGTTGCATCAAAGCGCTTTTCGTTCGGATTATTTTGTGTGCCCAGGAAAACAGTGGGTGGAAAGAGCACCTTGGGGAAAACTTGGCAACGTCAAAATACATTTAAAAAAGCTTAGGCTGCAAAAATTAAATTCCCACAAAATTTACGCGCTGGCAACTCAGTAGCACATAACTTGATTTGGCAGTGAATTAAAACTTGGGAACTAATAATTTCGACCCTAAAGTTGGCGCCACACTTATCGAACAATTTCCGCACAACTTGATTTCGTTTGGTTAAAACACGTTAGCTACAACATCAATTCAAGAACTCTGTTGTCTAGAATTGAGTATTCTTAGCATTGAGTTGCGTTCTCTGATTTTATTTACTTAGAGACAGTTATTTTATTTTTGATTTGATACAAAATATACTCTTTTAGTCGTTACACTCAAACTCTTGCTTTCTGCGAAAATTGTTTTTTTAAAACGTTTTTTATCTACTTCTTCTACTACTACTCTACTATCGAACTACTTCTTCTACTGCTATGTACTACTTAAACCAATATGGAACCATACTAACTACAAAACTACTTACATCTTCTACTATTCTACTATAACTACTCTAATTACAACTCAACTACAACTACTACCTATATACTACGAATTTACAATGAGGTAAAGTATAAGTATAAAGTATATAAATTGTTAAAAACAACATAGACAACTAAAGAAAAACCAATCGCATACCCAAAACGAAATATAACTTGTAATATACACATACCTGTTTGTAATCTCTTGATATGCCTTAGTTAAGTTTTCAAAAGTTAAGTGTACAGAGTTGTTCATAAAACAACCAAACGCCTTACCTCGCTACCATGATAATCCACACTGATAAGCAGACATTTTGACACATGTGAATATTACAATATATTCCTTTAAATGGAATACTAGCTTGGTATACTCGTACAATCGTACAATTGTAAAACGGGAACAACTGCAATTTTCCACTGACCGACGCACCTGCCAAGATATGTAACACCATAAAGTTTTGTGCAACCCTTTTAATATTAGTTTCCAACCACTAGAATAGTCAGAGTTCGAATGCTAATTCACGTACTGCTGTTTAGCTTGCGTAGCTCGGGTGGATGAGGAGTAACGTTGCTAGGAGCTGGGAATAAATTATGTATATTAAAAATTCCTTAAATATCCCTGAGCCGAGTACAGACCAAAATATTTGCATGTGGCTGTCCGGCCTTCAGCCCACACGATGCGAAGCTGTGCATTTTTGACAAATTTTGCCATTCGCTGGCATGACGTCGCATTCCTAACGTGCCTGCAAAGAGTCTCCGGGTGGAAGTGGAGGAGAAATGTTTCCACGACTGCGGAGGGGGCGCACCACTAATTGCTGGCATTATAAGAAAGGGTCGTGTGCAGGCGGTGAAATGCCTCCGTCCGGCCAAGAGCCCTGAGCGCCAAGAGTCCGTCCAGCCAAGATGGTCCGAGCAGCCAAAGGCGCAGCGTCGGCATAATTCCACACACAAAACACTTGCACACGCCCACGCCATGTCACTTGCGCACATCGCAGTCATAAGTAAATATCGGGCCCTTTGAGGCTGTTAAATTATAATTACGGGCGTAGTGTGGTAGTTGCTATCAGCGACAATGACAATGAAAACATTAGCAGGAAGGCGTATGGCATGCCTCCGGTTCAGCGATTAAGCCAGTGTCTCCTTGGAAGTCGCTCGTAGTCACATACATGCCTCGGGATTCCTGATCAACCTCCGTCCTCTTTCTTTTCCTGCCATTTGCACGCAGCCGTCCCTTTGACCCAGATGCGTAAAAGACGGTGGCGGTTTCGGGGTCCAGGGAAGCTCAGCGGGCTTGAACCGGATTAAGCAAGAAAATAATTTGTCGTTCGTGCCTTTTCACCAACTCCTTACGGAGAAGGCAGCAAAATTACGCAGCCTAGTCAAAGGGGACGAGGGTGCAAAAAATACTTGACACAAATGAGCGAGCTCCACCCCCTCCCCCCATTTCCATACCCATATACACAAATGGGAGTGCGGGGTTGGCCTCTGTCACAATAAAAATGGAAATGGAAATGGAAGTGTAATGTAGTATTCCTCGACGAGCGTGTGTATTAAGTCGAATAAATGTCACCAGACCAGCATCCGCAGCCACATCCTCCGGCACAGACCCTGACATCCGCCTAGGTTGGGGCTTAGCCCTATACTTATGGCTGCGGATAAGACAATTACGCTGGCTCCGTGGGTCCTCCTTGGGCTCGTCCGCGTTCCATTTGCGCCCTGGCCTCGCCACGTCGTCATCATCCGGTCGCGCTGACGTGTTGGTATTCAAAACAGCAGCCGAAGCAATAAAACGCACTCTAGGGTTTATCCGAGGGCTGCGGCTCGTATATCAGACTTATGACTTCTGCCAAACACTTTCTGATGTATTGTGGGGGAGGGCCATCCCTCATCCCTCATTCCCCATCCCCCATAGCCATCCGATCCCCTGGCCGGGCTCAAGCCTAACCCAGCCCAGCTCCTCGTGGCAGATAGGTATTAAGTACCCTCATTTCGCCCATGACACGCAGCGAAAAGTAAAGCTCTTAACGGCAAAAAATGAAATGAATGGAGGCAAGAAACCCCAAGAACCAACAACCAATTTGTACGGACTGGCCGACAGATTTTTCGGGCTGTCAGGAACATTTCTCATGCAAATTGAAAGCTTCCGCAGCCTTAAAGGGCCATCAATGGCCCTCGCTAACGGGTTGTCCATTTCCATTGCCATTTCCATTAGTGGGGAGCAGCAATAGAAAATAAAGAGGAATGGAGGGCCAGGAATGCCGGGCCACTGACGGAGAAGTGCGTCTTGCCCGAGCGGTGTTAATTATGTCGGCATGATAATTGCATTACAATAGGCTTGATTAGTTTTTAATTGAATTGTGCACTTATTCAGGGGCCATCTTGAATCTGCAACTGGAGTCGAGTTTTAAGGGGTTTTGGGCATCAACTTTGAGGGCCAAGTTATGTCCATAACAGGCACAATCGCATTCGCCACTTGGTGGGTGTGGGTGTGGGTGATCAGCACACATAAAGCAAAGGGGAAGTTCGTAAAGTTCATAAAGTTCATAAAGCAAATTACGAAAGTCCCATAAAAGCGGTCCTCTCCTGCTCCTGCTCCTGCTTCTGTTTCTCCTGCTGGGAGTGCCGGCTATTTGACACCATTTTGGCAAATCAATTTTTATTATAAAATGCGTTGACTAATTTATGAAAACAATAAATGCGTCTGCAAATCAAGTCACAGTCACCCTAAAAAGTTCATTCACAAAGCCATTCGCCAAATTGATGACTATAAATTCAATTTAATGTGCGATGCCTTTTGCACCCGCCAAGCGAGAGAGACGGAGCGCCGAGAGAGAAGAGCCGAGTGTGGTCATCCCATCTGTCATCCCCGACGACGTTCCCCATCCGCCCCATGAGCCCGGGAAGCGCTCAAGAGCAGCGAGCAGCGAGCATGGAAATCGCGATTCTGCGCCGTCACCGTCGGCGGCAGCGGTGCTGCGTCTCTGTCGCCCCTCCATAGCACCCATGGGAGCGGGCAGAGAAGCTGGCTCGCTGCTCCCGCCAGCATCGCCGGAATCAGAGCCAGGACCAGAACGGGACTCAAGTCCGCTGGCAAGAGCGCAGGCGCAGGACTCGGGGGCGCTGAAATCTCGGCTCGTCCGACGTCGGCGTCGGCTGCGACGCGACTGCGCCAGCCTGCACGGCGCCAGGACATAAAAGGCCGCGCCAGGACTGCCAGCACTCCTACTCCGGGTTCGCACTCCTGCGGCTGAAGTTCGCTCCGCCTGTCGCGGTGTCTTTGGCTTCCTGCACTTAGTTCGTGGGCACTCGTGGTCGCGCTCGCACTGCACTTCGGGCAGCCGCTTGGATCGATCGAAGCGGCCATGGCAACGACGCCACTGGAAGGGCCACCGCCGCCCTCGTCGCCACCGCGACTGCGGCCGAGTCAGTGTGTCAGAGTTGCAGCTCCTGGCTGAGGCCGAGTCGAGACCAGTAGTGCCAGCGTTGGCCGCGGCAACGGTTGCATCCACATCTACTCGCTAACGGAGGCGGAGACGAAAACGAAAACGAAGACGGAGACGGTGACGGGGACTGAGACCAGACCAAAGAGCTCCACGACGGACAGATAGCAGTGGCCAAGAGCGCCCTGAAATCATGAATTTCATTGGTATGAAGCCCAACTCAAGTCTAAACCACAGTCTGCCTTTCAACCAACACTGCCTTTCGATTTCCGGTGGCGGACTCCTTGACTTCGACTACTCCCTCTGAACAAAACACTGCCACCACTCCACCAAACTACTACTACTCAACTCGCCACAACACACAAACGCTGTCACTCTTTCCGAATCTGTGTCCCATGTAAGTCTTTGCCAGCGAACAGCGATTCGCTTTCGTTTATTCCTTTTCACCTCAATCGGCCATACGTAACACAACCCATCCGCGAGCATATGCTGGCACTACGGTGCTGGTGCAACTGGGACGGGAAAAATCAATCGATGGGGGTTGAGGGGGGAGACCTCGAGTGGTTGCAGGCCTGGCCTATCGATTTTTAACACCAGCGCTGGCGGCAGCAGAAAGTTCAAGGTCCGGCGGTCCGATGTTAGAGGGGATTGCACCACTGCGGGGGGGCGAAGAGGGCATCACCGGGACGGCACTGGAATGCCTCGGCGAACTCCCGCGAGTTGCGCAGCGCGGCGTGGGTCACCTGCCGTTTCCGGTCCTGCTGCAGAGCTCCCAGCTCGGAGCGGCAGTCGGCGAGCAGGCTGCCCACGAAGAAGAGCTTCTGCAGCGACATCTTCGTCCTGCCGGCGGCCAGGAGCCTCTCGATCCTCTCGTGCAGCGGCGACCGGGGAGGCAGCGCCAGCTTGAAGCCACTCAGCGCCTGCCCTTGGGCCAGCAGGTGCAGGAGGAGGTCGTTGGTGTCCGCCTGGCCGGCGGTGCACTCCTGGAAGACGCCGAAGCGCCACTCCGAGTCCGGGCTCCGCCAGGCGCCCGGAGTGCGGGAGCTGCTCCCCGCGGTCACCAGACTCCGCGAGAAGAACTCCCCGAGCAGCAGGTAGTTCAGCGGCGTGCTCAAGTTGCGCTGGTCGAGCAGGCCACTGACCGTGGCAAACTCCTGGGCGAACTGGCGCACCCGCAGCGAGGACTGCGAGGGCGGCTGCCGCCGGCGCTGGAACTGACGTAGCTTCTCTAGGTTGCGGTACAGGTTCCGGCGGCCCAGCAAGGTCGAGCGGTAGGCGGAGGCCATTTGCTCGTCTCCGTCCAGGGTTAGGTGGATGACGCTGCCCAGGAAGTGCTGCGAGTTCTGTCGGGAGATCTCGTCGATCCAGACACTGCGGGCCAGCTGATCCGCGTAGGCCTTCCCCAGCGCTGAGTACATCTGGGCCAGTTCCACCCGATCCGCTGTGACTCGCTGCACCACGTGAGCGTAGAGATCGCCGGCATAGGTCTCCGCCAGCTGGTGACAGTCGGTATCGGCGATATCTGAAGAGAAGGGAATGTTCTTGAATACTGCGTGTAAGGGAAGCTTCACAAAAAACCACACTTGAGTAAAATTAAGCTTTACGAAGGTTTCATTTAAGCATTACAATTACTTGTTTACTTTCATTCACTCACTTCGACTTACAAAAATATTTCAAATCTAATCAAGACGATTGTAGGAACTTACTAAATTGAAACGATAAGCTAAAGCCTATTAATCGATTATATAATTCGTAATTAATACTAAAGCACATTAAGCACAGCGTAGAAGATGACCAAAATATGAAAAAACGTGGGACATCTCTTTTGCTTTTTTTTTATGTCAAAAAGTTTATAAGAAACATGCTTAGCATTTTTTATATTAACCCCTGCACTTTAATAGCAGAAGGATACAAAAAAACGAAAGTTCTTCAGAAGAAAGCGTATAAAAAATCGACTTAAACTCAACTCACACACTTGGCGTAACAACTCTTTTCACTCTATTTTCACTTGCTCAAGAGATCCTCGATTTCCTACAATCAGATTATAACAGATTCTACATGTAGAATAATCTGATGGTTATTCTATAATAACAGTTAGAATCATAAGCTTATTATTTAAACGGAACTCTGGACGAAGTCCGTAACTACTCAGTATACGCACCCATCAAGTAGTCCGTCCAGATCCAGTTGAGCAGCCGCACCATGCTGGTGTTCTGGAGCAGCACCAAGTAGTCGACCAGTCTGGGAAGTTGTTTAACCACGATCGTGTCGCCGGGCTGAGGCGTTTTGCCGCCCAGGAACTTCCTGAAGTATCCATCCCAGTCCAGTCTGGGCAGCGAGGCGTTCCCGAAGGCGCTTCTCTTAAAGTTGCCGTAGCTGAACTGGACCTGGTCCTCGATGTGCTCCGCCTTGACTATGTCCCGCCGACTGCGCTCCAGGCTGAGCACCTCGAGGGCGGCCACGTGGGCGCGGCTCTGTTCGATCCCGAAGCTCTGGAGGACCTCGCTCACGCGCTGCTCGAACTTCCTCAGGGTGTTGCGCCGGGTGGTGTCGGGCTGAAGCACAACCAGGCGCTTGTTCGACTGCATGGTGACCACCGTCTCGAAGAAGTAGGGAGCCCCCATCTCGTGGAAGTGCCCGAGCAGCGCCAGCCAGCTCTGGGTTTGGTTGGTCCGCTGACTGGCGTTGGCCTTGAGTGGCTCCAGGGCGGGCCAGCCCCCGCTGAGCCTGAACAGCTGCGAGCCCTTGAGCGCCTCTATGCCGCGCCCACTTTCGCAGGACCTGAAGAAGTTCACGAGCTGCACCTCCATGTCCATCAGCTGCTCGTTGTCCGCCTGCTTGAGGAAGCTCTGGACCCGCTGCCGACCCGTCTGGCTAAGGTTGGCACTCCGCGAGCAGACGTAGCTGTAGAAGTCCTGGCAGGGCTGCTTGCTGGAGTCCAGGTACTGCTCCAACTTATAGGAGAAGTGCAGCAAGTCGTTCTCCACCCTGGCCATCCTGGACGTGCTGGAAAGGCTGTCCTGGCCGCGGGCGAGGCCAGCCACCCACAATATGGTCAGTACTCTCGAAAGCATATTCCTCGAATAGCTAGTTCCGTGGCGGCTCAAACTGAAATAAGCCCGTCACAGTCCACTGTCTCTGCCGAAGGCACCGGGCCTTGTTTCGCTCCTCGAAGGTCGGAATGGCAAAGGTCGCCGCTAATACGTTGGCACACTTCCGCGCTTCTGCTTCCAGACTGGGCTGTGCCTAAATCCCAACTAATCGCGTTCCTAACAGTTTCCCCTGTCACTGACAGTGGCAATGTGGAATGGAAATGGAATGGGAAATGGAAATTGAAATAGAAACGTAAATCACTCGAACTGATAACCCGGCGGGCGATAATGAATCAAGCTGCTGGACGGGCTTTTAATCAAGTGTGTCAAAATGTCAGGCTTTCAATGCGATCTAAAATTGGTCACGGCCGATTTTGAATTAATCAAAAGTGGAACTTTCTTAGATTCTAAGGCTGTATTTTTCAAAAGACTCTTTCCCGAAATCGGTTTTAATACGTACCCGCTAGAGGAACAATTTGAAGTCCCCGGCTAACCTTTTAATTCTGTCATTCTTAAACAGGCGCTGTAGGAGGTGATGGAGGCGATGATGGCGACGACAAGGAAAAGGCAGAGGAGGAGGAGAGGGAGCGTCAGGAGGCCATTAAAGAGGCCGAGGACCGGCGCAAGGAAAAGCACCGGAAAATGGAGGAGGAGCGCGAGAAGATGAGGCAGGACATTCGCGATAAGGTAAGTGGCTGGGTCTTTGTGAACTCCGCAAATACTGTGAAATAGTCTTACATCAAGCGAAAACGACTTCCTGCCGCAGTTCAAATTGACTCTAGTAGGGAGTCCTTTTCAAGAGCGACTCCCTAACGGAGTCAGATTGAACTACAAAGGAGATAGACAACAAGGAGCAGCTGCCAAAAGTGTTAGCCGATAAGAAAGTAGATTTTAGCCAGCACCCACCGTTCTAATCAACCTGTTGATCTGCTAATTCCCACTAACCATTTAGTACAACATCAAGAAGAAGGAGGAAATCGTGGAGGCGGCGCCCCAAGAAGAGCCCAATCCCCTGATGAGGAAAAAGAAGACGCCCGAGGAACTCGCCGCCGAAGCGGAGCAGGAAGAGCTCGACGATTTTACAAGTAAGTTATCGCTGTCGTTGTCGATCCAGGTCAACTTTTTGCTCAGCCACTGGCATCTGTCTACTGCTAATCTAACCCACCAATGGGATGAGCCTTCGATCGCTCCTTTTCCGTAACCGTATTCGCTTTTGAGTTGTCTTTATTTTCGTTTCCAACTACTTTGCCGGCGGCTCACCCGAGTAGCGCCTAGTCCAGACAATACCTAAACATGTTGACTAACAACTAAAACCAGAACCAAAACCGATTAAATATCAGCTAAATACTCTACGGCGCTCGAAAGTAGTAACTGTGTTTATGTTTGTGCATCTGTGTGTCTCTCGTATCTAAGTGCAATCGAACTATATAATATAACTCTCTGAACTGCTGTCCACTAACCAAGCTATCTATCTATCTATCTGTACTCTTTTCCATGTGCGCATAATATCTAAGCCCTAACCTAACTCTAATGCTAACTCTAACTGCAACCCTTTCTGTCTAAGATCTAATCTTCAAATGTAATGCAACGACGAGTATAACCATTGTCAAATACATTATTATATAACAAGTGTGCACACCATTCACATATTTTATTTCATTCAGTTTCTGAACTTGTGTTACAAATTACCATGTAAATGAGAATGCCCCCGAGAAATCTCGGGGCACTTACACAATTTTGTTAGTTTCTTTTTTTCTATTTACGTACATTACATACATCAGTTGATATAAATTCTGGGTAAACACTGAAATGAATTAATTGGTATTAGCAGACAACGTAATTGTACTTAGGTTTTGTGTTATTCAATTAATTAGAATAAGGTAAGTGCGACCATCCGTAAGCTCGTATATTTTCCTTTTGTGTGGTAATCTTGTTGTAATACATTCGTATTCGAGAACTACTCTTTCGCCTCCAACACCATTAACAAAACCAATTTTTGAATACTCTCGCTCTTTAATCTATACCGCCTATTCTCTGTAAATTGTTCTGTAAAATACTCAGCATAATAAGACGAATCCTAACCACCAAGTGTTGATGTGCCCACCACAAGAACAAGAAAACATTGAAAACTATTTTAGGACCACCGTAAAATGAGAATTTTATTAGGTTAGAACAATTAACTGCCGGGGTTATAAAATTACATATCAAATTATTTTCTGTATTATTTGAAACATAAGTCTCACCCAATGCACTTTTATTATACTACTAGCGCCTATTATTTCCCATCTAAAAATAAACACTAACAGAAAACTTGTGCTTGTGTCCTTAACTGCATTTTGAAACTAAACACTCATAACAAAGTAAATAAAACTCAACTTTAAACCTAAAATAACTAAAAAACTTCTACGGTAAATGGACAAGAAACAAATACATAACTTTTTCCCTCTCGTTAACTCTTTCCCTTCAATATGAGTGCTGTATGTATTTTACATAATGAAAAGTCTTATGCAAAATATATATACTGCTCATGTACTGCATATGTATGTGTATTTCCTCCGCACCGAATTCTACATTTTTATCATTACTTTTCTATCACTCTATAAAACATCTAACTACCACTATACCTATAAGTCTGACTTTTACTATGACGAATACAGAAACACGACTTCTCTACAAGTAATTGCTTTTTGTTATGATTTTTACGATTTGTATACGAACGCTAAAAAAGGCTTTACAATTACTTCCCGTGAATATCTTACATAACAGTTACAGCTACAGTAGACCAGTTACAGTACAAAAGCATTCATGAATACATATACATACCAGTTAACATGTCAAACATTTGTAGTCTACTCTACAAAATACGCTTATTTATTGCTGTTTCCATACTCAATTTCTTTTACAGAACTGAAAAATCAAATAGAAACGCAAGTAAATGAGCTAAAAACTCAAATAGAGGGAAAATGTGTCATGCAGTGATATGTCAGTCATCATAATAAAAAAATAATTAAATATAATGAAAAAATGCAAATAATACTGATAATAACATTTAACCCATAAAAGGAAATTGATTTAACTCGACTCGAAATTGGATTTATTAAGTTATATTGGAAAGCATAAACGAAACGAATTAAACCCATTGCAAAGCTAAAGCCTAGAAAAACTGTAACCCGGCGGCCACATAATCCTATTAAACGTTAAATCCCAAAATCGATGACAGCTATAATCGGAAACGAAGCAGATAAGCGAAATCAAAATGCGAACAGGACGGTGAACTCCTAATGAATTTTAAACTAGCTAAAACATAAACCAAATTATTTAAAGCCCAACTATAGTGAAAGCCTTTAATAATATTCAAATCACTTTGCTTCGATAATAATGTAATATACTCAAACCCAATATACAATACATAATCGTTGTTTAGTTGATAACATACAATAACATAACGATCTAATGAATATATCGAATCGGCTTGATGACATTCGAACCCAAATAGAAACGAGTAATGATAAAACAAATAAATAATAGAAAACCAAAAAAAAAAGAAACCAAAAGAAAAACAAAATTAAGCGAATGGTGCGACAGAGGAGGCTGCCGAATCATGTCGAACCGTCGAAGTATGTTGCTGAAATCACTTTGGACTTGAAATCCATCTACTTATATTAGTATGAGTGAAGAATGATTATGAATTAAATCGGCGAAAATGTTGAAATTGTCATTCAAATATATATATACACCCGTTATGTATATATGTAAATTTTATGAATTTAACCACGAGTAAATTATTATACTTGCAAACGAATTGACTGCAGATACGTTGAAATTATTGCTGATTCTCCAAATTGTTTACCAAAACCCAGAAAAGAAAACTATAAAAATAAAAGAAAAAGTTTCAGTCAGTTTGTTTTTGAAAGTTCGAGACAAAACATCTTTAACAGCTGTTACATTTTGTTTCTTTCTTATACAAACAACATACCCACACTACAATTGAGAATTTCTAACTATTTGAGAAAGTTATCTCTCTGATTGATGCTTCTGAAATGTAAGTAAATAAGATCACTATATTCCTATATACTCTACCTTACTAAAATATAACCAACAATACCGGCCTTAAGTTTCATATCTTATTTATTTGAATTCATACCGGTTGAGTTTTGATCAAATTACGGCTATTCCGTAGGAGATATTGTACAACAATATATGTATATCGATAATATATGGTAGTAGCCACTTAGTCAAGGACAATAGCTTATAAGAGATGCTAGGCAGTTCGAGAGCATAATGCTGTGATACATTTAGCATACATTTTTCACCGATAGCCCACAGGCCTCCAAGCGAGATTCAGAGCCCCAGAATCTGGAAGAGAACAAATAAAAACATGCATGCAAGTCGGCTACAAGAAACAAAGACACCAAAACATACGACATATGTATATAAGTCTTTCCACCAAATACCCTTTACAAAGCTGAGACCAGGCCGCAACCAGATCCGTCGTCTGCTCTTACTTTCCGCTTGTGAGGGGAAGAAACACATCTGATTACATGCCAACTCCCACATACCCTACACTTTCGCACATGGAATCTTTTCAGTGCTGACAAAATTGTATAAACTTATACGTGTCTTCAACGGAGACTTTCCAAGGTACATATCGCATTATCGTATGCATGGATGTCCGTACAACAGATCGAGCCGTTTCCGTTCTAAATCGAGGCACTTTTCACGTCCGACTACACTGTTCTGATCCCAGGTTTCCATGAAATGATCTTAGAGATGAAGGACAATCCATCTTTAAATGGATTTCAGTTTGCATGCGATTTGTGACGTAAACGGCTCTTGTGTGTGTTATCAATATCTTCATATCACCCATACACACATGTATGAAATGTGCCACATTTTGAACAATGCCCTCCCTGACTGTAAAATCAGTAAGTTGACTTTAATAATAATAAACCACATATTCAATGAGTTTAGATGATTCTTGCAGTCGGAAAGGACATTTGTGCTCCGGGTAACCGGATATACATAGCTTCCACGTCGAAAATCTTTTTTTAGTCATATTAAACTATAAAAACTAAACTAAATATACAAATAATAATAAATGTTTTAATCACACTGCATTCTATATATATATATATCTCTCTCTCTCTCTTTCTCTGTTGTCTCTCTCTCTTTCTCTTCTTTTGTTTGAAAACACTCTCTTTTAAATCTTTAATCTGCGCCACTTCTACTCTGCCTCAAATTCTATATCTGAAAACAACTTGAACAACATTTGCAACAACACGAAACAACAACAACATCGACTATTATAACAACAACAACAACAATTCTACCAATTCTTCACAACTACGACTTGATGGTCCCTTTTAGACATGTACTCTCGGTGTTTTATTAATATCATCAACAACAACAACCAAAACAACAGCACAAGAAAACGCCTACAGCCAGTACAAGAACAACATCAACATCAACTACATCTACTACCGAAGTATCTTAATGTGTACCATAAGAGATGAACCATGAACTATTCAAGCAAACAATAGAAGCTTACAACTAGCTACATGAACAACAGTATCAAGCCAACATTTCCTACCTTATTTCTGAACGTTGTGAATTAATTTGGATGTGGGTTGTCATTTAAACACACTCACTAAGTCACACATACACTTGGTCACTAGTCACATGCATTCAAACGGCTTTATGGTGTTGTAAATGTTAATAATTATGTACAGATCCAATAAATACCGACGAAATATATGTACAACTTGCATTATTAGTTGTGTTAAATAATGAAGCTTACAATGCCACGTTCTGTATCACCGGTAAAGAGCTAACATCCAAATTAGGAACAAAATTCTTTAAAACTCATGTCGAACTATCGGGTTAAGCTTCGACCGATGTTTCTGTTATAACGAATTCTCAATTTCTTATTTTACACATATCGGTAAGGCAGCAATAAAGTGTAAAGGCCTAACGCCCCTCTCTGTCAACCTAAAAAAGCAATCCTCTAGTGCCCCTCGCTCCATACAAAGTTAGGAACGATCTAACTAATGAACGAATGCCTTAACGTGGCTCAGATGACTAGACCATGAGTAGCGAATAGATGATGATAAGAAAGGTGATCCTACCCTTAGGAAAGGTACATGCAATCCCTAGCTTTGTTTCCCTTATCCTTATCGCACTCCTGTTACTGAATCCAGATATCTTAGCTATGATCTTTTCGAACTCGAAACTATAAAATCTATAAAGTAATGGCTTTCTAAATACTTATAGAAAATGTTTACCTAGATTCTACTATATCTATTCTGTTTTTCTCTCAGATACTTATATGAAGTTGAAGGTCACTTAATTGTTTAATATATTAAATAAACGAAAACGATTAAAACCAACACAACTAATTGAAACATATTATTCAATCATAACCAAGTTTTTAACGTAATCATAAATGTTTGAAATGTTAAATGGTTCAGCCGATTTATTTAATTTATAATTTGTTAATATTATGTTACCGTTAATGTTACAGTAATAAAATTGTAATTATATGTATATCAGAAAGTTCACGAAACCACAGATAATTAAAAATTATTATCTATATATATATGTATATGTGTAACTTAATAGGGAAATGAATTTAATAGAGAAACAACAGACAAAATTATGAATAATAATGTTGAAAAGAATACCATTCAAGTCATTATTAGATGTGAAAGACGTTCTATACACAACAAAGGAATAAACAAAACAGAAACAAAACAAGAACAAAAACAAAAACTTAAGAAATCGTTAATAGTTGATTAATTATATTGTTACTTTGAACATTTAATTAAAACAAACAAAAACAAAAGAAGGTATAATAAAAAAATATATATGTATAAATATATATGAGAAAACACAACAAAACATTTGGTTTTAATTCCGAGTCGGCCACTATCTTCAGGCGCCACCATTGCCGTAATCCTACACTCCATGCGACCAAATACATGTTCTAACTACACTCTGCCTGCCTGATATCTGATACGTATAGCGAACTTGATTTGGCATGACTGTTGGTCTATATGTTTTTCTATCTATGTGTACCTGTACCTGTCTCTCTTTCCTCTGTCTCTCTGTATCTGTCAATATCGATCTGTTTATCTATGTCTAACACTGCTCCTCCAAGTGCCTGTCTTGCAGTTTAAAACAGTCCACACCTGAATCCACGTACATCCGTGAGTTTCAATGTCAGAATCACATCGAAAAGCCGATATCCTGCTGCCTACTATTGCTGTGCTGCAAAGCCTTCTAACCTGCTGAAGACACTGTAAAAAAGTGTTTAGGAATTCTCAGTCCTATCAGTCCTATAAATACCCCTTGCCCAGACCTTTGTGAATTCTCCTCAAAGAGTTACCTACGCAATCGGAGGCATCTTCAGGTTAGGCATCAGACGAGTAAGTATGTACTTATATATAAAAAATGTTAGATTTTCCTAGGCTATGTAACTTTTTGTTGTGTACCCGCCTACTCCATCATCCCGCAAAGGTAAGTAATGGCTTGGCCAATCAATTTCGTGCCCATAGCTCACTACACAATACCTCAGAACCACATCTGTCTCAACCACAGTCAGAAATACACCCACGTCCACTTCAAATCCCACAGCCACTGACGAAAAGTTTATGACCACAGCAAATTGAAAGAAAATCCATTAGGGAACAAATTTCTTTCTTCGCCCACTCCGAGGGTGAAACCAATAAAACTCAAAACAAACTCTACCCTTTCATTTTTATAATTTTTCTGCCCTTCGGTTTTTATGCAGTTTAACTTGTCAATTTCGTAGGCAGTTTTTCTAAACTGTTCAAACTTTACACTGGGTTTGCGTACAAATTAACTGATTTTGTCTTGTTTATACTTTCAGCCAAGTTGAAAAAACGTCTTAGCGATGCTTTTAAAAATTGCCCATTGAGAAACTTGTTCTGAACAAAAGTCTCAAAGATGAGAGTCATGCCACGATTCGGTTTCGGTTTCAGATTACACAAATACGCAAGTGCGAATATGTGTAAAGGTGTATATGTGGAAGAGTAAAACTAAGTACCCTACTCTTTTCAACCCTTCAACGTGCATTACCTGCCAGCTATACTAACTTGTGTCTAAACTAGGTTTACATCGATCGATTTCCAAATGCGGATACACTTATACCCAACTAGCCCTATTGCCTGTATTGTAATAACCCAACTAAAAGACAATTTACGGTCCCCTCTTTGAGAAAGTTGTAGATGGACCCAAGCGTGAGAAACGGCGTTTTAGTATTAGCACGTTTGGAAATGTTGAATATTTGAATAGTAGTATAACTATTTTAGTTAAGCGCTAAGCAACGCACATTGATGCAATGAAGCAGTTAGTTCCTTTATACTTGATACGAAACGGGCTATTTTAGAGTTGGCTCGACTTCGGTTACTCCATAGGCACAACGATTAAAGGATACCAAATTACGATACACCTACAATCACTGACTAGAAGGAATCGTAGAAACCAAATGTGAAATCAGAAATAAATCAACAACGACATTAGTTTAGAGCAACTAGAATAGCAAATTCGCCGCATACCCAGAGTCTTTCAACGGTGCTAAGGGCACTTTCTTATAGCATTCATGTATGATTACGAGTAATATAGGTGGCTCGAATGTTTTCGTTGTTTGCCAAGTAATTCATAAGATTTTTAAAGTACCTGAAATTCCATTGACCCTACTGGAAGTCTAGTATTAGGTTAAGGTCCTTAAAAACAATATCACGTATTGCTGAATGCAAACGACTTCTTGTTTGTTTAAAGATCTGCTCAACGATAAGTGCGTATTTCTACAAACTTTTCACATTTCACATAAGCCACTTACTATATGATAGAACAAAAATGCTTGTTTCGGCTTGCCGATGCGAAAATATCTTTTCCAATGCGTTCCATCCGATACGCCGATTAGCCAGCGAGCTTGGCTAAATATTCATTATGGTTGGCATCATTTTAAAAGGAATTGGAAAAGAAGAATTGGTTTTAGCATCAATCATTTAAATAAAACAATCATATCTAACCTAAACGATTTCGTGTCTTAATTTTAAATATTACATGATTTTACAATTTAAATTATATATAATAATAAGAGAATAATTCAAAGAAAAGGCAAAAAACAGATATCAGAAGTAAAATATATAGTCTAAGTATATATAATTTACATACCAAAACGACCGACTGAAATTATTGTTAAAAGTTTTATGAACTATACTTGCATATTTACATATATTGATATGATCAAGTAAATGAATAAATAAAGAAATATATATACAAGAAATTCATAATAATATATTAAAGTTTCTATACCCTATCAATCATAAATTTGCGATTCAATATATACATGAATACTTAAATTTAATTATAGACGAATGAAATCAAATTTTAAAGATGTCACAAGGAGCATGCCCAAGTCAAATAAGTTATCTAGGACCATATACAAGTCAATCGAATTCGAACAACAGTTTTGACATGTCACATGTGCATCAAGCCATTACTTATAATATCATAAAAACCACTGTCGAACACCTATCATCTGATCATATCTTTCCTGTTTTTGTTTCAAGCATCCAATTCAAAATCAAGGCTACTTTTAAAAGCAGGTATTAGAGCGCCTCGCCTATGATGGAGTATAATTTAAAATTGGCAATTGTTCGAAAGTTTATTCTTAAATGTCCCTGCAAAAACCGAAAGCAGCCTATTAATACCAGCTTAGCAAGTTATCGAAGTTCAATTTAGCGTTCTTGCATTTTGAAAAACTTTTCAAGAAAGTAATCTAACCAATGCCAATGGTCCTGTCGAACAAATATAACCCATAGGCCAAAAGTTCTTGTAACATGTACTTAGCATTCTCGCCTTGGCAAGTGCGAGGCAAACCATTGCCGTAGCGATTACCAGTATTGTACGAGTTGAATTAATTATATTGTATTGCATTGTAATATGTTGTATTGTATTTACTGTTGAATTGTATTTTAATATAGAACGAGTTAATTTCCAATAAAGAGTTTTTAAATGCATTATGAAAAAACTCCAGGAATGCCGCATTTTTATTTTCATTGCTCGGATGGCAGTTGTTTCACCGTCACGAATTCGAACTTAATAAAGGCCAAATGACCCCACATCCTCCATCTTCGCCCCACCGCAAACCATTCCACGCACATCTTCCATTGTAGGAAGCCGTTATTGGAATTCGGTAAAACTCTTCCTTAACAATCCACGCTGCTGTCGTTTTGCGGGCCGCATTGTTTAGACATAAAATTCCCAAGTGTTTGGAATTCAGAGACTTCTCTGTGCCGGATGACTATGACTATGCTGTCGTTCAGCCACGCTTTCTCTGCTCCCTCTTCTTGGCTGTGTAGATGGCACTGCATCGTAGTTATTATTCCGATATCATCCAAACGTTGGGTCCCATCAAATGAGGTAGAATGGAAAAAAAACGGAGAGGGAGATGAGCCAAACTTTCTTGGCATGGCTCACGTTCGACAAATCAATACGGAAAGTGCCTGCCATTCCAGCAAAAATGTTTTGCTTAATTAAAAAAGTTCATCGCTTTTCCGGTACAATTCATTGAAAAACGTATATCGTCGCATATTTAAATGCTTCCAATTTGGCCTGTTCATAGGGTTTTCATTTCGTAAAATGCAGAACATTTACTAGGAGTGGCTAAGAACCAGCCCAATGACCAATGTGCGGGAAAACCTGAACCTTATAAATAATGCAGAAAAGGCTTTTAATTATACGGAGGCACTGGGCGGACCACACAACTCAACGTCCGAGTACTTTGCAATCATCCAAGTGTGAAAAGCCGTGTTTATTAGCCCAAAACAACGGCATAGGCGACGGCCATACAGTGGCCACCCCAGCTATACAGATTCCGATTTAATTTAATAGGAGTAGCCGGAAGTCCAGCTCAGAGATAAGCCGGAGGTAAGCCCTAATGAAATGCATTGTCAAATGAAATGGTAAAATTGACGACGTCCACTCTTTCTTCAAGTGGCCAATGGCATTAAATCAGCAAACTAATGGCCTCTAAGCAAACGACAGGACGACACGCACCCCCTGTGCAAGAAGATGCCGACTGCCGACTACCGACTGCCAACTGTGGGGTGCTGTGGGCCAAGTGCTTTCCGTTCGCATCCTGCCCTCTCGATCTTAACTTAAAAGCACTTGTAACAAATTGAAATCATCTATCTTACTTTTCGCATTTATTGAAACCCACACTTACAGCCAATCGCCTGCCCCCAACAGCAATTTTCAATTCACCTCACAGCCCCTGTAAGTGGCGCAATTTGGAGAGTCCCTTGGTTCCCAGATAGCTTGCAACTTAGCATGTGCTTAAGTGAATATATGTAAGTACAGGCACCCCTATTGCCACAGAAATCGCTTCGTAAACTTCGTAACATCAAAACAAAGTGCCACAAACTTTGTTTGATATTACGAAGCTTATGATTTACCAAAATCAATTAATTTATTAATACAACAAAATTATTAATTTTTTATTTAATCAATATATGTAAAAAACTTTTGGACTTTCGGGAGCTTATTTATTTTAACATAGTGAGTTATATGTAAAATAATACGAATCAGTGGTGATTACTTATAGAGAACTGTTCTTCTGAACAAGTTAATTTTATTAATCATTGCTGAAAAACCTTGATTAGGCAAAATTTAACCGGCTCTCAGATAACCGTATTGTTGTACAGCCATCAAATTGTAAATAATTTAATTAGCCTAATCATTTTAAGTTTCTATAATACAATATAAATTTTTATCCAAATTGACAAAATAATTGAAAATTAAAACAAGAAAGGAAGCTAACTTCGGCATGCCGAAGTTATTTACCCTTGCAGTTATTACAAAACGACTACATTTTGATTTCTATTATATATCTATAAATGTTACCAAATCCCAAAGAACAAAAAAAACATTAAAAACGACAAAGTTATACTTTTTAAAATTTGATTTTTACGATTGTTCCTATGGGAGCTATTTGATATAGTCGCCCGATCGGGCTCGTTCGACTTATGTACTACCTCCAATAGAAAGACAACTTTTGGGAAAGTTTCAAGCCGATAGCTTTAACACTGACTAGTTTACTTAGAAACGGACGGACGGTCAGACGGAAGCACACACGGACATGGCTAGATCGACTCTCCTGGTAATGCTGATCAAGAATATATTACTTTATAGGGTCGAAAAAATCTCCTTCAGTGCGTTGCAAACTTTTGACTGAAATTATAATACCCTCTGCAAGAGTATAAAAAGAAAAGTCCCAACCAGTACGTCTTTATTCGGTATGAATTTGATGTCGAAAATATAAATATTTTATTTTCAATTAATCGTCAATATGCGCTGTTTTAATTTCCCGTAAACAAACCTGTAACACCCAAACCAAATCTCAGTGTTATTTAAATAGGTGTGGATTAAAATTAAACTACAGCTAAATATATAGCAGTTTATATTATAATTAAATTCATTTTAATAAATTTCACCATTGTAGAGCAATTATACTTAAACTTTTTTAAGCCATTAAAAAATAGCACCTTTTCAACAAGTAAAACAAAAGTGAAACCGATCTTATACAATTCTACACTCATACCAAAATTAATCCTAACAAGAAAGGAAAGCTAACTTCGGGCGGAGCCGAAGTTGAAATACCCTTGCAGAATATTCTGTAAATTATATTCATATGATGCATTCTTAACACTCATGAAAAATCCCAACTTCCTAACTTTACAAACACCAAAGTTATGGATTTCCGATCAATCAGTAATATGGCGGCTACAGAATATAGTCCGCCGATCCTTATGAAATTTTATTGGTCGGATTGATTGGCCAAATATAAAACCCATAGAAAATCCCAACTTCCTAACTTTACAAACACCAAAGTTATGGCATTTTCGACCAATCAGTTATATGGCAGCTATAGGATATAGTCGGCCGATCCTTATGAAATTTGGTAGGTCGGATTGATTGGCCTAATATAGAACCCATAGGAAATCCCAACTTCCCACCTTAACAAACACCAAAGTTATGGCATTTCCGATCAATCAGTTATATGGCAGCTATAGGATACAGTCGGCCGATCCTTATGAAATTTGGTAGGTCGGATTGATTGGTCAAATAAAAAACCCATAGAAAATCCCAACTTCCTAACTTTACAAACACCAAAGTTATGGCATTTCCGATCAATCAGTTATATGGCAGCTATAGGATATAGTCGGCCGATCCCGGCCGTTCCGACTTATATACTGCGTGCAAAGGAAAGAAGGGTGTGTGCAAAGTTTCAACTCGATATCTTTAAAACTGAGAGACTAGTTTGCGTAGAAACAGACAGACGGACAGACGGACAGACAGACGGACAGACGGACATGCTTATATCAACTCAGGAGGTGAATCTGATCAAGAATATATATACTTTATAGGGTCGGAGATGTCTCCTTCACTGCGTTGCACACTTTTGACCAAAATTATAATACCCTCTGCAAGGGTATAACAAGAAAGGAAAGCTAACTTCGGGCGGAGCCAAAGTCGATATACCCTTGCAGAATACTCTGTAAATTATATTCTCCAAAATTATTCATGTGATGCATTCTTAATACTCATAAAAAATCCCAGCTTCCTAACTTTAAAAACACCAAAGTTATGGCATTTCCAATCGTTCAGTTATTTGGCAGCTATAGGATATAGTCGGCCGATCCTTATGAAATTTATTAGGTCGGATTGATTGGCCAAAAATAAAACCCATAGAAAATCCCAACTTCCTAACTTAACAAACACCAAAGTTATGGCATTTCCGATTAATCAGTTATATGGCGGCTATAGGATATAGTCGTCCGATCCTTATGAAATTTGATAGGTCGGATTGATTGGCCAAATATAAAACCCATAGAAAATCCCAACTAACTTTACAAACACGAAAGTTATGGCATTTCCGATCAATCAGTTATATGGCAGCTATAGGATATAGTCGGCCGATCCCGGCCGTTCCGACTTATATACTGCGTGCAAAGGAAAGAAGGGTGTTTGCAAAGTTTCAATTCGTTAGCTTTAAAACTGAGAGACTAGTTTGCGTAGAAACAGACAGACGGACAGACGGACATGGCTATATCAACTCAGGAGGTGATCCTGATCAAGAATATATATACTTTATAGGGTCGGAGATGTCTCCTTCACTGCCTTGCACACTTTTGACCAAAATTAGAAAAGAACAAGAAATTAAAGCTAACTTCGGGCGGAGCCGAAGTTGAAATACCCTTGCAGAATATTCTGTAAATTATATTCTCCAAAATTATTCATATGATGCATTCTTAACACTCATAAGAAATCCCAACTTCATAACTTTACAAACACCAAAGTTATCGCATTTCCGATCAATCAGTAATATGGCGGCTATAGGATATAGTCGGCCGATCCTTATGAAATTTGGTTGGTCGGATTGATTGGCCAAATATAAAACCCATAGAAAATCCCAACTTCCTAACTTTACAAACACCAAAGTTATGGCATTTCCGATCAATCAGTTATATGGCAACTATAAGATATAGTCGGCCGATCCTTATGAAACTTGGTAGGTCGGATTGATTGGCCAAATATAAAACCCATAGGTAATCCCAACTTCTTAACTTAACAAACACCAAAGTTATGGCATTTCCGATCAATCAGTTATATGGCAGCTATAGGATATAGTTGTCCGATCCGGCTCGTTCCGACTTATATACTACCTGCAATAGAAAGACAACTTTTGGGAAAGTTTTAAGCAGATAGCCTTAAAACTGAGGGACTAGTTTGCGTAGAAACGGACGGACGGACGGACAGACGGACAGACGGACGGACAGACGGACAGACGGACATGGCTAGATCGACTCTCCTGGTGATGCTGATCAATAATATATATACTTTATAGGGTCGGAAATGTCTCCTTCACTGCGTTGCAAACTTTTGACTGAAATTATAATACCCTCTGCAATAAAGATGTTGGCAGCTGAAATTGAACTTGCGGTGCTTAGATTTCTGGTCAGACGTTCTACTACTCGGACAGGGTTAGAACAATTTTCTGGTCACTTTAGAAAATGTTTCCTATGTTATAGAAAATATTTCTATATTTTGGGATTCATTTTTTATTTTTTAGAAACTATTTCTATATTTAAGAAAATATTTCTATATTTAAGAAAGCGTTTCTATTTTTTAGGGTTATCGAATTTTTAAGGTTAATTTGAGAAAATTTTTCTATTTTTTAGGGTAAATAATTTTTTAGGTCAGAAAAAATTTCTAAAAATTTCTAAAAACAAATAATAATAATACAAAATTTTTACTAAAATGTAGAAATTATTTCTTGGATTTAAGGCGAGTTTAGTTTATGGCGACAATTTTTACATTTGAGAAACACTTTCTTCATTCAAGAAAAGTTTTCTTGTTTTGAGAAACAAATTCCTTGAAAATAAAAATCTTTTCTTGGATTTAGAAAAAATAAAGTTTTATGGCGAATTTCTAAAATTTAGGGTTAATTTTGCTATGAGTGTATGCATGGATAAACTTCTAACAATTTTGTAAATTAAATGTTATTACACATTTAAGAATTTTGAGTTTACCTAAAGATAGCTTGCTTTAAAATTAACATTTTCTTAAATTACTTAAGACTTTTTCAATAAGATAGTACACACGCCATGGCTAAATATAAAGAAAACCTTTTTGTGGAGGTGCCTCAGAAATCTGTGGAATTTTTTCCGCTCTAAAATTTCAAAAGCTGTAGTAAAAACTTGAAAATTTGTATTTTCAATAAATTGTTTCAGATCTAACGCGCTGCTACCAAAAATATGAAAAAGAAGTTTGCGCCAACCTTAACAATTTTTCGTAATAAGACCCAAAAATACATTTAAAACAAGAAAAAAATGATTATTTTATTATTGTAAAAGCTTCAAGGTGATAGACCCGCCGTTTTATACAATATTTTATTATTGGGTATATAAGCCCCTTGTAAAATAATAAAATATTCTATAAAACGACTATATTTATTTTTTAAACATAGATCAAAAAATTGTTTTCTTTAAATTAATATTTAATAAATTTTCTCCATACTTATTGGCATTTATCACCGCTTGAACAACATTTATGGAGTGGTTAAATTTAATTAAACGTGCCCACTAGCAGAAAACTTATTGTTTCAGAGAGTCGAAGGCCTCCGCAGCCAGTGCTCGGTAATATAGCATTAAGTTTAACATTGTATGCTAAGCTTAATTTGTTAAATAAATAAATTATTGTTTCAGCCACTTCCATAAAAAAATTATTCTTTAAATTTAAAAACAATGAAAATAAATAACTTAAAATTTAGCTACATGGTTAGGAAAGTAGTTTTAACAGCTAAAAGCCATACAAATTTGTAAGTCTACGTGTAACATAAAATATTTATTTATAAATATATTATACTTCTTATACTATTATACTCCCCCAAAATGTCCCATTAATATAATAATGAAACGCAAACTCGAATACCAAAAGAATAATACTTGTTGTTTGTAATATTTGGTAACATTTTTATTCTTCCGTGGTTGGATCCAATGCTGTTTTCCGATTTGTTTAAAACAGGGGTATCGCAGACATGTCTTTTATCAAAATTCAAGCCCAAAATCAAATACCGGTTTAGCAGATGTCTCTTTTGGTTTAATTAAAATCGATCGTTCGTTGCAAGAAAGCTGAGAGGTAACCATTCGCTTTGCTGTTTGACAGTTAATTTAAATTTGTGATTTTAATACCCGTTACTAGTAGAGTAAAAGGTATATTGTCTTCCTTGAGAAGTATGTAACAAGTAAAAGGAAGCGTTTCCGACTATTCAAGGTATGTATCATTGATTAGGATCTGCCCGTCTGTACGTCCGTCTGTCCGTACGAATGTCGAGATCTATAGGAGACTAATAAGAAGAGCTAGAGCTTTGAGTTTAAACATACAGATTATATTGATAACCTCAAAGACATAGTAGGTTACTATCAACACACCAATAACTTTTCAAATCGTTTAGATTCTTCTTTTATAAGTTATTAAAAATTAAATTAAAATAGCTTTGCTCGTGTTTTTGTAATCGGAATATTGCCGATCAATAGACCAAAAATCTCCTAAATATTCGATTATTACCTAAAAAAATTTTGCCATTCTCAAAAAGCAAAAAACAAAATAATGTAATAACAAGAAAGGAAAGCTAACTTCGGGCGGAGCCGAAGTTGAAATACCCTTGCAGAATACTCTGTAAATTATATTCTCCAAAATTATTCACATGATGCATTCTTAACACTCATAAAAAATCCCAACTTCCTAACTTTAAAAACACCAAAGTTATGGCATTTCCGATCAATCAGTTATATGGCAGCTATAGGATATAGTCGGCCGATCCCGTCCGTTCCGACTTATATACTGCGTGCGAAGGAAAGAAGGGTGTGTGCAAAGTTATCTTATCGATATCTTTAAAACTGAGAGACTAGTTTGCGTAGAAACAGACAGACGGACATGCTTATATCAACTCAGGAGGTGATCCTGATCAAGAATATATATACTTTATAGGGTCGGTGATGTCTCCTTCACTGCGTTGCACATTTTTGACCAAAATTAAATTACCCTCTGCAAGGGTATAAAAAGGTAGACACATCAATATTAGATGCTTAATCCAAATCAACTGCAAGGGTATAAAAATATCTTTTCTCGTTTATGGTTTATTGTATGCAGAAAAAATTAATTTGATCAACCAATTCTACAGATGAAATTCTCCAACCAGTAAACATTATTATTTTTCAATAAATAAAACCAAAAATATTAGGTAAACATTTTTTTTAACAGTTTTTTATTAAATTTATCAAAAGTAATCAATTAAGCCTCCCTGCATGCATATACTAGGTATACCTATTTTTTGTCACGTGATACGTGAACAAAAAATGAACGCGCCCCTCAATCTGCTCGTCGGCCGCAAGAGTAGCACTCAACGGATTGGAACGGCGATGACTGTGTAAGCGGTTCAATACCTGTCACTTTAAGTGCAGCAGATGTACAAAAACACCGCTCCCAAAGTGGAAGATCCCCGCTGAGCGAGGGCAACAAGAGCGCCAGAAAGCAGCAAGACTTGTTCGCAGTACGCAAAACCAGACCCTGAGATAAACCCACACCGCACTCTCTTAATTCTGGTGTGCTGCGACGACAAGTTGAACAAGTCGGGAGAAACCGCTGATAAGCTCTCCTCAGAACCAGGGGAGCTAAGCGCTTAGCAGTTTCAAGCCAGAGTCAGTGTGTTTCCAGCAGGCGCCCAGTCAGCGGATCGTTCTTCCAAATACATCTTTGTAGTGCAGTCCAAGATATCACCATGGCCGCTCACTTTCTTTCGGCCGTTCTGGTGGTGCTCTTGGTGGGAACAAGTAGCACTTACGCTCAAGGCAAGTGGCAGTGGAGCTAGGCCCAAAGCGCAATCATTCGGGGATTGTTTACATCGATTCGAAGCACAAAGCAATCGCCTATCATATCAGCGCTGAACTTCACCCCGTCGCCTCGAGTCAATGACAGTGGGCTGGGCTCAGTGGGGAGAGTCCCCTTTCCCGTTCCCGTTCCTTTTCCCGCAGTTGTAAACACCATGTCACAGATCCGGCTTTTATCTTTGTTCTCCAGAAATCTTTGGGTATTGCACAACACCCGATGAGAACAGCGGGACTTGCATCAGCCTCAGGGAATGTGGATATCTCTACGAACTGGTCCAACGTGGATCGGTCTCGACCGAGGACCGCCAATTTCTGCAACTCAGTCAGTGTGGCTACCGCAATAAGCAAGTGCTTGTAAGTACCATCTTTCCACACTTTCCTTACAGAAATACGAAAACATAATTGTTTCTGTAACCCAAAAGAAAGCGATTCCAATTCCAAATTTGTAAGTATTTAATCAGCATTGAAAAGTGACACGATTCAGCCACCATTTTAAGCAAGTGCTCACATATGTGCTCATTATCTATAAAAAGCAAAGTATGGATCTAAAGTCGATAAGCAGCACCTAATGCACTTAGTTTCCTCATTAAAAGTTAAAAAGGTTTTCTTTAAATTGACGCCAAAGGTTACCTTTCCCTCAGAAATATTTTGTTCTATTAATGGTAATTTCTTTCTAAATTACAGAAAGCATTTTTTAAAATAAGAACTTCTTAAATCAAAAACATGTTTCTTAAAAAATGGTCTAAAGCCAAGGAAAAATATAATTTAAGACAAGAAATAAAAAGCACCCACTATTTCTTTTAAATTAAGACAAAGGAATTTTTAAGGGGTTAAGGGAAAAAAAAAAAAAAAAAAAAAAGAGGGGCCCCCAACAAAAAAAAACCCATAACCAAAAAAAAAGAGAAGAGGAAAGAAAAAAAAAAAAAAAAAAAAAAAAAAAATATTAAAAAAAAAAAAAAAAAAAAAAAAAAATTTAAAAATTAAAAAAAAAAAAAAAAAAAAAAAAAAACTGATTTATTTTGAATATTAAATTTTTAAAAGTATAAAGTTGTGGGAATTTTTAAGTAATATATTCTGATTCGATGGGAAAATTACATCTCAAATCCCTTACTTCCAATATGAAGCCGAGAAGCACCCCTCAAAAGTAACTGCTTAGCAGGAACCTTAGCCGGCTAGTGTTGTGTTTGCACATAAGCTTCAAAGTTTGTTACTTATGTTACGTACTGTTGCCTTTGATGAATTAAATTATATGAACTAAAGCCTAAAACTTTAAGTGTACCTGAATTAAAAATATCATGAATAACTTTGAAATACATTTTACCTGTAAAAAAAAGTTGAAAAACATTTGTATTACCATTCTTTCAGATTTGCTGTGCAAACAGCCGCATGCGTAACCAGCAACCGCAGTGGGGCAATCAAGGCCAGCCTTCAAGGCGTCCCGACTCCGGTCTTCTGCCCCAGGCGCCCAATTGCGGCGACAACTTCGGCGACCGCGTGGTGGGCGGCAAGGAGACGGGCAAAAGGGAGTTCCCCTGGATGGCCCTGATAGAGTACACGAAGCGTAAGTAGTCCACATTCTGACTGATCAACGACTGACACTTTCCCCCAGCCGGCAACGTGAAGGGCCACCACTGCGGAGGTTCGCTGATCAACAATCGCTACGTGCTGACGGCGGCACACTGTGTCGCCGCCATTCCCAGCGACTGGCAGCTGACGGGAGTGCGCCTGGGCGAGTGGGATGCGAGCACCAATCCCGATTGCACCACCGGCAGGAACGGAAGGCAAGAGTGCAACGACCCCTACGTTGACTGTCCGGTTGTGGAACGCATTCCGCACCCGCAGTACCCGGGAAACGCCCGTGACCAGCTGAACGACATCGCGTTGTTGCGGCTGCGCGACGAGATCCAGTACAGTGACTTTATCTCTCCAGTGTGCCTGCCCTCTTTGGCGTCCCAGCGAGACGCGCTTTTCCTGGGCCGCAAGGTGGTGGTCGCCGGTTGGGGTCGCACCGAAACGAACTTTACGTCCAACATCAAACTGAAGGCCGAGCTGGATCCAGTGCCGACGAGTGACTGCAACCAGCGTTACGCCAGCCAACGTCGGACTGTCACCGCCAGCCAGCTGTGCGCCGGCGGAGTGGAGGGTGTTGACTCGTGTCGCGGTGACTCCGGAGGCCCCCTCCTGCTGGAGGACTTCAACAACGGATATTCCAACTACTATATTGCCGGCGTGGTCTCATACGGACCCACGCCCTGCGGCCTGAAGGGATGGCCGGGCGTGTATACGAGGGTTGCGGCGTTCTTGGACTGGATAGAGAACACCGTTAGGCCCTAATCCTAGCGCACGAAAATGAACTATGTACGTTAGAAGGGACATGCCACAGCAAAAATCGATTTTTAATACAAGGTAAATTATACAATAAATAAAGTTAACTTGTGTAAATTTAAAGGTAAAACGCGTGCAGTTCAACACAACTTGAACTGGGGCACTGTACACTTAAAATATAAAAACTGAATATTAGTTTCTGAAGATTATTTTGGTTTCTATAATGAAGCCGTGCAGGCGGGTGTTTTAGCATTTGGAAAGTACGAATCACTTGCCTTCAATTTTGTATCTAAATGCAATCCGCATAGCAGTCACCTTAAGATCGCAGCGAAGCTAGACGACTCTGCATCTCCTGCAGTTCCTCGCCCTCGTCATCATCATCCTCCTCCACCGGGACCTCGACCCGACTTGCGGTTGCAGACGCAGACGCCTTGTCCGCCGGAGTAACCTCTGGGGGCAATGGAGCTTCTCCTAGCTTGCCATCCGTGATCTCCCACAGAACCTTGTCCACCTCCTTGCCCGCCTCCTCCTCCAGCTCCTCGGACTCCTCCAGCGAGTCCATGGTCTCGTCCAGCATCTCCTCGATAATGCCGGCCTTCATCATTTCCTTGGACATGTCGCGCATGATGCCCGCCAGTTCCGGATAGCGCACCAGACTCTGCATGGCCTGCATGACCTCGGTGGACTTCTGCAAAGATCCTGCTACTCTCAAGGTGGCTGAAAGGAGGATAAACCTTCGTTAGATGGGTCAGGGCAGCGGGGACCCCACTCACATAACTGGTTCTTCATCTGCATCTGGATAGAGTTGAGGTGCGCCTTCGACGTGTATATGCGGTTGATGGCCTTCCGCGCGTTCACAATCTCCTTGGCGAGAATGACGCAGGTGTCGCGGTCATTTTTCTGCGCCGCCTGCTTGAGGGAGCGTTTCACCTTCTCCTCCTCCCGCTGGATACTCCGAATCTGGCGATCCAACTGGTTGCCCTCTTTCCGTATCTTGTGCGTCCACTCTTGTACCTAAATGGAAGTCACAGAGTAAATCAGAAATCAGAATACTATACCCACAGTCCGCAAACAACGCAAAGTGAAATCAAAACAACTGGAATGACATCATTTCTCGAGAAGCTCTTTGCGCCTGGTTGTGTCATTACCTGCTCTTTGGGATCTTTGCTGGGGGTTTTGCCAAATAAGCCCATTGCACTGTAGAGGACAAAAACTGTTGACAATTTATATTACTAAAACTCGTAATTTGTTTAACAGTCCAAGTGAGTCATTTTGGTTCTGACAAACATTGTAGAGCGTTGCCACTATGTTTAATGGCCTTTAGATATGAGCGCTGTTTCTTGAAATTTTATATATTTAGAGTATTTTCTGAAATTATACTGCACGTCGTAGAAATTCAAAGTCGATATCCGAAGAGTTTAAGTATTTTGAATTAAAAGAAGGCACCCTACTTGAAAATTAATCTGATCTTGGACAAAACTTTTCTTAAAAAAGAAATTCTGAAAATTGTGTGCCAACATATATAATCGGCCCTGTAATAGTTTTTTATATGAAATCAGTTCGATTCCAACCTTTAGCTTTTTGCGAATTACAGAAAAAACAATTTTAGTTACATTTTATGTTGAATTATACTCTTTACTCGTCTATCTTTCCGTCGAGGTCGCGAAAACTATGAGTCAGAAAATTGGGAATATTTCTGTGGTCTTAAACACATCACAGAAATCGCTTCCAACAAAATTTAAAACCAAAATAAATTATGTCACAGAAATCTCTTTAATTTTATTTTTCTTTTAGACATTGGTAACATCTTTTATAGCACTGCAACTTAAACAGCTAATTTTCTATTAATTATTAAAGAATCGGCAAGAAACAAATATAAAACTACGAGAGGGATTTGAAGAACTCCCCCGATAATTATCCTATTAACGCTGGATCTGGCAACGACGTTCCCGTGACTAATGACGTCAGGGGAACCGCAAGCAGAGAGCACGAGCACTCACCACCTTCAAATCAGCTGTGCCTCAGCTGCACCGCCCGCTTTGTTATATCAGAGCCAACAACGTGGGTTTTGCGAACTGATTTTACGCGAATTGTTGAATTAAAACCGAACTTGTTTTCCCCCAGACTGGAGAAACATGCAAAACTGTAGGCGCTGCATCCGCCTGCTGGGCGCTGTGCGGCAGCCTCACACACACTGCATGCGTCCGAGCCCTTCGATTGCTTCGGACTTTCGACGACTGCACCGGTCGGCCCTTCAGTTCTCCCGGAAAAGGCCGGAGACGAACGTGTCCGCGTTGTTTAAGCCGGTGCAGGTGCAGGCCAACGTTGACTCCGAGGACGTGGGCTCCGAGCTGGTGGGCAAACTGGAAAAGGCCGAGCTGCTGAAGATCCTCAACAAGTTCACCCAACGCCGGGAAATCAAATCTCTTTGCAGTGAAAACGGGCTGGACGGTACGTGAGCGCCGACTTCTATTATCCACCCGCGTCTTACTTTGCATCCGTTCCAAGCCTACTTACAGCAACAGGCCTTCGGCTCTTTCCGAAGATACTGCATCGAAGCCGAGAACCTTCCTGTCGATCTGCACATAACCTTCAGTGACATTACGCAGGGAGCGGGCCACATTGATGACATCTTCCCCTACTTCCTGCGCCACGCAAAAACCGTGTTTCCTCACCTGGACTGCATGGACGACCTGAAGAAAATATCCGACCTGCGGCAACCCGCCAACTGGTACAGCAACGCTCGCGCCATCACTAGGAAAATCGTGTTCCACGCGGGACCCACAAACTCTGGAAAGACTTACCACGCTATGGAGAGGTACCTCAGTGCAAAGACTGGTGTTTACTGCGGCCCCCTGAAGCTCCTAGCCACGGAGGTGTACAACAAGTCCAATGAGCGCGGGACACCCTGCGATCTAGTGACCGGCGAGGAGCGCAAGTTTGGCATCAGCGAAAGCTCGCCAGCCAACCATGTCGCGTGCACTGTGGAAATGACATCGGTCAACACTCCATGTAAGCGAGTCGTTTGCTGTTCCTTGACCAGTTGTAACCCGTTCTCCTATTTTTGTTTCAGATGAGGTGGCTGTAATCGATGAAATACAGCAGATCCGCGACCACCAGCGCGGTTGGGCCTGGACTCGGGCCTTCCTGGGGCTGATCGCGGATGAGGTGCACGTTTGTGGTGAGCCAGGAGCCTTGGATCTCTTGCAGAAGATTTGCGAGACCACCGGTGAAACAGTTGAAGTGCGGTGCTACGACCGTCTTACGGAACTTACTGTCGAAAGCACAGCCCTAGGCTCATTGGACAACGTCGTGCCCGGGGATTGCATTGTTTGCTTTAGCAAACATGATATATACACGGTTTCACGTGAAATTGAGGCACGGTGAGTATTGTACTTCAGTCGTGTTATAAATATAATTCTTGACTTTTTGTAGAGGCAAAGAGGTAGCCGTAATATATGGGGGCCTGCCTCCTGGTACCAAGCTCGCCCAAGCCGCTAAGTTCAATGATCCCGCCAATAGCTGCAAGGTAATGGTGGCGACGGACGCCATCGGCATGGGCTTGAATCTGTAAGTTTAATATGTCGAAGTTTGTTTTCTGGCCACATCTGATGGGCACAACATTTACTTCCAGGAGCATTCGTCGAATCATATTCTATTCCTTGATCAAGCCGTCTATGAATGAGAAAGGAGAGCGTGAGATCAATACAATATCAGTTTCGTCTGCCCTTCAGATAGCGGGAAGAGCGGGTCGCTTTCGCACTCAGTGGGAGCACGGCTTTGTAACTGCCTTCAAGTCCGAGGACTTGCAGACCCTGCAACGCATATTGGCCCAGACACCTGAGCCGTTGAAGCAGGCGGGCCTGCATCCCACGGCCGATCAGATTGAGCTCTACGCCTACCACCTGCCAAACTCGTCCTTGAGCAACCTAATGGACATCTTTGTGAACCTGTGCACCGTCGACGATTCCCTGTACTTTATGTGCAACATTGAGGACTTCAAGTTCTTGGCCGAGATGATACAACATGTACCGCTCCCTCTGCGGGCCCGCTACGTCTTCTGTTGCGCCCCAATCAATCGCAAAATGCCCTTCGTTTGCTCAATGTTCCTAAAGGTAGCACGGCAATATAGCCGAAACGAGCCCATTACCTTTGAGTTCATCAAAAAGAACTGCGGCTGGCCGTTTAAGCTGCCGAAGACCATATTGGACTTGGTACATCTGGAAGCCGTCTTTGATGTAATGGACCTCTATCTCTGGCTGAGGCAAGTTGCATAATAGTCTGCAGTAGAACATTAAATAATCTTTCTTGATCTTACAGCTATCGGTTCATGGATCTTTTCCCTGAGGCAGCAAACGTTCGAGAGGCCCAGAAGGAACTGGACGAGATCATTCAGCAGGGCGTCTTCCAAATCACTCGCTTGCTTAAGAATACTGAGGCCAGCCAAGACGGAGAGATTTCAAGCTACGCAATGCGCCGGGTGACCCACGTCAAAGAGCCTCGTCTTCCCAGCGCCTCGCGAGGACGCCTTACGGAAAGGTTGCTTGCGCAGGGACTGCTGACACCGGGTATGCTTAGTGAGCTACGCAAGGAATGGGACGCCCAGCAAGTCGGCAACACAAGCCTAACCCCAACGGAAAGCCAGGAATTAGCTGTGGATAGTGACGACGAGGAGAATTACTCAGGAAGCGGCCGAAAGATACGGAAAAAACGTAGAAAATAAACGAGCCGAGATGTTAGCTGGTAAAATAAGAAATAACTATGTATAATACTGGTTTTTTTATATAATATCGTTTTATTTTAAATGGCAATTAAGTAATATTAAAATTATTCTTTTGATAATCAACAATGACAATTTAATTGTTTAAATTGAAGAGTAGAAATAGGTAATCTGTTTCAGAAAAAATAATCACCTTTATTTGCTTGCAATTTATGGAGGGAGGTTCTACTCAGATTCTGTATTACTTGACCATTATTTGTGGCGAGGCTAACCGCTGTCGTACTCTGTTAAATTTGGAAATGTGTAATACTGAGATTTACGATTTCGATTAGCTGATTAGTCACTCGGCTGTTAAGCTTGCCTTCCAAAATGAAGTTTTAGATTTAGCTTATATATCGCATTGTTGTAACAACGAACACACATTCACTTGAATTGCGGTTATAAAATATTCGACACCCAAAACATACAGATTTTTAAAAGATATAAATACATTGCAAAATACATTCATATGGTTGTACATACAAATTATTATTAAGTTTCTTGCATGCGCAGGGCAATAGCTTAATAGTTCTTGTTTTTTATGTTTCGATTTAACTTGAGTTTAAAAATAAATTTTTTTAGATATTTGTTAAAGCTTTCAAATTTCTTTTTATAAGTTAAACTTATGTAATTTATGCCGTTCCATTCAGAAACAAAATATTCTCTTTTCAGAGAGCTTTAAACATTCCCACCACACCGACCATGTCGTCGGGTAATCTATCCTCTGAGGACCCTTAGTACCTCGCTCATTGTAGAGCACATTTTACCGATTCCTTAATCGAAATAAAGCTCTACTAAAATCCCTCTGCTCGTCTGCACTACTCCAAATTGCATGCATATTTAGTCGCAGTTATTTTTATATTTTTATCAACTTTTGTTTGCCAACTTATCTCCAGATGTTGAAGATTCCTTTGTGCGTTTGAATTCTAAGGTACCGATACTTTCTTCATCTTTTTCTGAATATCAAAACTGGAACATGTTTGGCTCTTGATCAAAATACCAAGAGTTAGTTGTGCCAAGGTATGTGTGATGTATGCATGACTGTACGTATTGACTACAAATGTTCCTATTTAATTTCAGTTTTCATATTTTTGTATTAAAAAAGTGCTAGTCTTAACAGACTTTGGGCAGCCTATGCCGGGCTTAATATTTAAATATAAGATGCAGAAAGGTTTAATTACAAAAATTCGTCACTCGACCGTAAATTAGTACAGATGCACAAATGTACACAATATCTCCAATATGTACTTTTTCCGCCTCTCCGGTTATTTATATAGTAAGTATTCTTTATCACAAACAATCATAAAATTTAAATTTTGAGTAGTAATTTAAATACTGGTATGCACTTTTGCGTATAAAATTTCGATATTCTAGGTTTTTCCCTTCTTAGTTTTTTTTTATATTTTTCACACTTTATGAATAAAATGTGTGCCAAATTGATTCCAAATTACAAATATTTTATCGCCCATTCTGGGCTAGATTGATGGGATGACCCAAACCTTTTGGTCGGTCTCATCCCGGGGCAAATGCTCGACAACTTCAGTCGTCGTACGAGTATTGTCCCGCGTAAAAACAAATCACAAACACCGACCTTTGCTTCAGACAAAGTCGAGCTCCAGGACCGGCTCAATATCGACTGCAACCGCATTGTCTGCAGGGAATTGAACACCGTCGTCCTCCATACACGACTCCTTTGAGGCTTTCTCGCGGGACCGGTCCTTGAACGCAGCGAGCCCCAGCTTCCGGAGGGCCTTTCCGCTGCGTCCCGAAGACTGGCCCAGCTGCTCGAATCAGGAGTCCACCAGCACGTGCCAGCGGGCCAGCATCTCGCCCTTGGGCATCTCGCACACATCCGCCCAGTGCGCCACCTCCTCTGATCCGGACGAGTTCAGGCCCATGCTGAACCAGCCGACCATCTCGTTCTTCTTCATGTGCCTCTTGGCGTACACGGAGATCATCAGCGTGACATCGTTGAGCTGGAACAGGGCCACCTGGAAGGCGAATGTCTCCTTGAAGAGTGGATTGGGCTGGCCTCTGCGGATCGAAGTCTTGGCCCTGGAAATCTCCTGCCCGATGCTACTGACCATGACGAGCTTGACGTACGTGTCGGGCGCCTTGTTCAGCGATAGGCTGCGGAACTGGCTGCCCTTGATGATCTCCACGCTTAGCCGCCCGGTTACCCCATTGTAGCTCAGGCCCAGCAACAGTTCGGAGACTCCCCCGTGCTGCATGGACGAAGTGGAGCCCGCACTCTCCGACCGCGCCAGGCTTAGCAGGTCGCTGGTGGACCCCAGCCCGGAGGAGGTGTTGCGCGGCTCCAGCGGCAGCCAAAGATTCGTCTCCAGCTCCAAGTCCACGGTGGCGAAGCTCACGTACGCCTCCCCGATCAGCCGCTCCTTGCGCAGCCGCTCGCAGCCGTACAGGCGCACCCGCAGCCCCATGTTGTTCACCTCCTCCGGGTTGACGCGGTGCAGCAGGAAGCTCTCCATGTATTGGGGGTTCTCACCGCTGCGGATCTTGGTCTTGAGCTTCTGCTTCTTGCTGGGCAGCATTAGCATCCGCACTTGCGTATGGGTGGGCTGACCACTGGCCAAGGGCGGAAGGCTTCTGGCCTGCATCACGTGCACAGTCATCTTCCGCATGGGGGCGTCGTACAGCAGCGACAGCTCCAGCTCGATGGGTCCGCGCTGGACGGGCGCCCCCTTGGGATCGACCCCGACCAGCAGGTCATCCGACTTGATCGAGCGCAAGTCGCTGGTGTCGAACAAGGGCTCCTGTAGAAGGCGAAATTGTGATTATTAGCCACTGCACCTAGTCAGGGAGTCCCAGAAATTTCTGGCGAGGTTTGTTATGCTTGCTTTAAAAATCGTCTAAAAAATCTAGAGGTCTGGTGAAAAATAAATTGCTTCTAAATAAAAGTAAACACCGTAGTCGTCCATTGCTCAAAATCTATTTGAGTCGAACTAATTGTATAGGCAGTTGAAAGTACAAATAAAGATGGTGGCTCGAGTTATGGAAGTTCGACTAAGGAAAAAGGACTCAGGTTCGATTACTACAAGCGAAAGGAAATTTTCGTTAATCCAGTAATCAATATCTGGAGTGCTGATTTTCTTCGACCACCAGTAATGCAGATTCAATAGTAATCCATATTCTAATCCAATATTTACTGATTACTTCGATTGCAGGTATTTAAAATAATAAATTTTTGATCTCAGCTTACTAGTTCAATTATTTTAAGGCTTAAGCTGAAGGGGTCATTGGGTCACCGACATTTGCCTTTCGGTAGGAATAGATTTCTGGGAAACCCCGAATCCAATACAACTTACGTCATCGTTGTTGTTGCTGCTGGTATTGTTATTGTTGCTGGTAGCACTTGAGTTGTTGTTGTTTATGTTGTAGGTACTGGCCACCGGCACCACCACCACGTTGTCCCGCTCCTTTTCCATCTTGAGTGGAGCAACCACCTCGACCCTATGCTGGTACCTCAGAGCCTGCGTCTTGGCCCGGTGTTCCGCACACGGATTGCGAAAGGATGTCGCCAGGTGAGGGGCTGTAGCTGTAGCTGTCAAGACGTGGATATTCATTTCGACGCCTGTCAATTAGCTGCCCCTGACCCGGAGGTCTTACCTTTGGTAACGCCCGTCAGAATGCCGGTGTGGCTGTCCACGGAGGCCTCCATGGAGTCGTTTGAGCTGCACTCGCTGTGCGACGACGGGATGCCGACCTTGCCCCGCTCGGCGATGGCTAAGGGGTCACGCGTCACTGTTACCCGCTGCAGGTCGGTGCCGGAGTGATGGTAGTTGAAGCTCTGCGCCGTTAGCGGATTCGCCTGGCTGATCCCCAGCCCGTATCCACCCGGCTTCTCGCCCAGCTGGTGCTGCTGGTGCCACCGCAGGCGGCGTAGGATGTCCTCCTCCGAGTCGGAGCTGGTGTTTTCGTAGCGACGCTTGCGCGCTGTAAGAATGGGGACAGGTCAATCAGCGGGTAATCCCCAATCCCTGATCCCCTGGTACTCACTGATCTTCTGCACACACTTGGCCGCCAAGTGGCGTTCGTCGCAGCAGTTGATGGCATGGCGGTAGTGGAAGCAGCACTTGCGACTGATGTACAGGAACAGAAGGAGCAGCAGGACAAGGACGCCAAAGAAGGCGCCCAGCAGCGTGGTCACTTCGACGGTGCCTGGAAGATTCGATAGGCTTGGTTGGGACAGGTCGGAACGGGGCAATTCGGGGGGCACGTACCCAGCGTCGGAGTGCTATCCAGGCCAGAAGCGGACGTTACGATCATCTTGGCTCATGCGAAGATCCTGGCGAGGGCAGCGTCCTTTAATTGGAACTCATTGCACCAGGAGCCCACGGCAAGTCGCGAGATTGTTTTCACTGCAGTGTGAAAGCGAAAGCGAAAGCTCTGGAGTTGACAGCTCAGTGGCACAGGATAACTGAAATCGATTTTTCACAGGACCGCTGTTGGGGATCGGAGCAAATGAGTCGCTTGGGAGGCTGTGGATTCCGAATTCCTTTTTGGACGCTTTAACTACTTCTCGCAATTGATTTCAGAGACTCGTCAAATTTTTTAACAGATCTAAATAAGATACCATTCTCCTGATAATCACTTTCGTTTTCGCGGAGTCGGGCGGCCAGCTACCGAGTCCTTTGCGTCTCGGAAATAAAAAATAAACGGACTGGGACCCGGGATTTATTCAATTGCGTTCAGATGAGCTGCCCTTACACTCGATGGAAAATTCGCCTCGAAGCAGGCACTGGAAGCTTAATCCCTCCACCCCCTATGTATGTACATAAAGCGCTGGCGAAAGCTCCGCTTTGACAGTTGCATCGCAGTAACAACTGTTGCGCTGCTTGTTCTATTCGGGGAAAACTCGGACTCGAGGAGCAAATCGTGAGTCGAAAATCGCCAGCACTTACGTCGTATCAAGTGAACGTCGGAATGAAACAGATTTGAAAATTGATTCTACTTTTTTGTAGGGTTTCATAAATTAAATACAATCAAACTGCATTTTTTTTTTCCGAAATATTTAAATTTTTAAAATCGTATATGAGGGAGCTCTACGTGCCAAGGGCGGCTAGTTCTGAACTTTCTAGTTTATAGTTTCCGGATCTCGCGTTCACGGCAGACAGACAGACGGACAGACGGACGACGGACTGGCTGTCGCTCGGCTGTGATCCTGAACGATATATCTTTTAGGGTACTTTTCCGATACATATACCCTTTAAAAATTTTTAATATTTCTAAAAGGTTGCCTAGTTATGGAATTCATTGAATGTAAAAAGCAAACTTCGACAAGCCGAAGTTTATATACCCTTGCAGCTGTTACAAATCTACTACATTTCGATTTCTATGTCTATATTACTAAAATGACGCTATGTCGATTTTGCGCTGCATTTTGCCATCGTTTCTATGGCAGCACATATTTGATATTGTTGTCCGATTTTAATTTAATTAAAACCATAATTTTCTAATATTTAAATTAGACGTATGCATAAAAAAATACGATTTGGAAAGATTCATGTCAATAGGTTTTACACTGCGCGAAATATTATCAATTCTTGCAAGATATATCAGATTGTTCCTATGGGAGCTATAGGATTTAGACGTTTGATCGGGGCGATTATCAAACTTGATCTGCGTACACATGTTTTAGGACGACTGTGAAAGATTCAGATCGCTAGCTTTCAGACTGAGCTTCCAAACGGTATTGAAACAGACGGACAGACGGACATGGCTATATCGACTCCCCTATTAATCCTGGTCAAGAATATATATACTTTATAGGGTGGGAAACGTCTCCTTCGCTGCGTTACAAACTTCTGACCAAAATTATAATACAAGGGTATAAAAACGTTGCAAACTTTTGACTGAAATTATAATACCTTTTGCAAGAGTATAAAAATAATTGTCTAGTCGTACAGCTACTTTCTCTTTGAGAGCTTTTCGGAAGAATATTATTAAAATAATTTTTTCAAAAAGGGAAATTTTAAACCGAAAATAATCCTCAAAACTGTGTTTGAGAATGGTGAAAACGGGAAAAAAATATACATAAATATGTTTATAAGAGCAGGGTAAGATAGAATTTACTTGCTCTAACCGTCCGCAGTAGTAAGTTTTGAAATGCAAAACAAATTATTTGATGTTTGAGAAAATTAAAAGTCCATCTGGCTAATAAACTTTAAAACCATTCCGAAACGCCTTCTTTTATACCTAGCACCAAAAGCCAATGTAAATATTTACTATATATAATACAGAAAACAATAATACTAATATTTATACAACAAAATAATTAAGTCAATTAAATATCAATGGATTATTATTAAAACATGAAAGGAAAGCTTACATTTACAGAAAATTCTGTAAAGTATATTCTCCAAAATTATTCATATGATGCATTCTTAACACTCATAAAAAATCCAACTTCCTAACTTTACAAACACCAAAGTTATGGCATTTCCGATCAATCAGTTATATGGCGGCTATAGGATATAGTCGGCCGATCCCGTCCGTTCCGACTTATATACTGCGTGCAAAGGAACAAAGGGTGTGTGCAAAGTTTCAATTCGATATCTTTAAAACTGAGACTAGTTCGCGTAAGAAACAGACAGACGGACATGCTTATATCAACTCAGGACGCGATCCTGACCAAGAATATATATGTATACTTTATTGGGTCGAAGATGTCTCCTTCACAGCGTTGCACACTTTTGACCAAAATTATAATACGCTCTGCAAGGGTATAACAAGAAAGGAAGCAAACTTCGGCAAGCCATAGTTTATATACCCTTGCAGTTATTACAAATCGACTACATCTCGATTTCTATGCCTATATTACTAAAAACAATGAAGCTATTTTGCACTGCATTTTGCCATTGTTTCTATGGCAGCTATATGATATTATTTGAACAACAACAAAAAAATTAAAAACAACAAAGTTATAATTTTATTGAATTGTTTTTTCCGATTGTTCCTATGGGAGCTATAGTCGCCCAATCCGGCTCGTTCCGACTTATATACTACCTGTAATAGAAAGTTTAAAGCAGATAGCTTTAAAACTGAGGGACTAGTTTGTGTAGAAACGGACAGACGGACATGGTGATGCTGATCAATAATACATATACTTTATAGGGTCGGAAATGTCTACTTCACTGCGTTGCAAACTTTTGACTGAACTTATAATATCCTCTGCAAGGGTATAAAAACTAATTTTACGTAACTAATAAACCTTTGCAGACATAACAAAATTGTAAAAGCAGGGGTCATCATTTCGATATGTTTTGAATGATTTCAAAAATGCATTACAACTGGCTCTTACGACTTCGCTTATGTTTGTCACATTTGCGCTTCGGAACTCGAAAATGTAATCTAGTAATGCAGATGCAAGTGTGAGGCATTACAAGACTGCCATGCCTAAGGCAAAGTAATCCAGGTTGAAATCCATTTTATAAAGGCTTTGCTCTTCCTGTATTCAAACACCTAATTCGGTTGAGGCTAACGTTCACGCTAACAGCAAGCACTTTCATTAACAGAAAACATCGATAGTTGCAACGTAAGAGAAAAACATCGGTTGAGTGCGCCACCTCTAGTTTTAATGCTCGACGGGCTTGGAGTCGAAACTAACAGTGCGTAAGAACATAGTGGAATGGTTAACGTGCGCAAAAACTAGAGTGAAAGTAACATATTGTGCGTAAGAAATGGAGCGGAAAGTAACAGAGTATATCAGAACTGGAGTGGAATCGTTAACAGTACGCTAGAGCTGGAGTGGGATTTTCAATACTCGTTAGAGGCAAAGAAGCATCGATAATGCCCTGCCAAACATCGGTACTACCGCTGTTTTGAAACATCGATAACATGGACGCCAGCATCGATGTTTCTCCTCCGCTACTCTGCTCCGCTGTGCGGCTAATTATCGGTTGTTGTTCAAACTGCAAATGTCCCCTGACCAGATACGCGAATGCCAAACCGTGACCACACCCCCGCGCTCCTCAAAAATCCAATACAATTCAATCCCAGAGCGTGACGCAAGTAAATTTTAGATGGCCAATGCCGCTGTGCAAGTGTGAGTGCTGTGTGTGCCAAATTGAGATGCTTCTGATAATATAATTAGCGTTAAACCGTCGTAAACCGTGCTCAGTGGCCTCCTCGAATCTGGAATCTCGGAGTGCACATATTTACTTTCGCCAATTGGGCGCTTAAACTGTGCCCTTAAACCTTAAGGAGCTGACTCCCAGCAAAGACAAAGCCATTCGACGACGTCATCTCGAGCCGTTTCGCTTTTCATTTCTCAGCAGACACTTACAATGGAACGCCGGGGCATTGGGCAGGGGTGGGGATGGGACTGGGAAACTCGATAGGCGTCTTTCCCACACCAAGGCCCTAGACGAAAGTTGAAAACTAGTCACTGCGCTGAACACCACAACTGCTGTCGCATGGGTGGTTGTGTTACTGTGCGGTGCCGATCCCGCCGCATTCCTCCGAAATTCGCAGACATCTACTTAGGTTGTACAGACCGTACCAGTGTTATCCTCATCAATACATCATTACTATGTCGTTAAATTTAAAATTGGTTATATCGAAAATCAGGGAGATAAATCCAATCTATCCATCAATCTATAACTTGTCGTTTTTTGTTTTTTTTTTTTATAAATCCGCTAGATACTCCATCGCAAATGGTTTTTCTCCGAGTTGCATCCAATTTCTTACTAAATTTTTCGAAGACATAAGTCAAGAATTCAACTTATGTGCCTTTCCGTTTATCTGGCTATCCTATCTGATAAGACACTACTACTTGCCAAATAAGTATCGTTAGTATTTTTGTTAGAGGATACGATTATATTCAATACATTGAAGTAAATGTTTGGAGTCGGTGAAACCAACGTAACCCTCAGTGCTTCCCGGTCGGGTCAACAAACCAAACGACTCACTCCTCCGGCTCGCAGTTGGCGTGTGCATTTAGTCATTGATCGCGTCCGGGGACCGGGGATGGGGTCGCTTTGCCATCGCCTTCGCCATCTCCACTAACAACGCTGCCTCGCTTTATTGGTGTCATTAAAATTTGTTGAATGGAAAGGTCAATACACAGCCGTGTCTAGTGAGAGACTCGAGTACTGAGTGAAACCGGTTTGCCGCTTCGATTTGGCGGAACTCGACGGCATAGATTCCTCACTTAGTCCGCCCAGGGACTTCGCACATTTCCTGAGTGGCTGCCAAAATTTTGTGCCCATTGTTCCCTCCAACTGATATGCCTCCATCTGCGGCATTTGCCTTCGCTGGCAGCCCGCCAAGAGCCAAGAACTTGGCCCAAAAATGAATAGTAATGCTGCGCATCTGTTTCTTTTTTAACTTGTTCGACGCTCACCTTGCTTGCCAGATTTCAGGGGCACATAGCATAAAAAGCTTTAGCGAAACTCTGAGCCCGATGTGTCAATGCCAATGTCGTTCCCATTATGTTCGAGTGGAAGAGGAGTCACGGACGCCGAAGAGCAGATCTTAGGCGCTGATTGAGCTGGCACAGAGTTTGGGTACACTATGTTTATTCATTTGTTTAATGTTTTTCATTGACTTGGAAATGACATACTTTCAACCCGTAAAAGCATTCTATTGAAAATATCTATCTGGACAGTTATTTGTCTGTATTTCCTCCCTCTTAAAACTCAGTTTAACGAAAAGAAGATTTTACAGTTTACAGTTCGTTATACTTCATGTACAAATCCTTTTTCGTAGATATATTTAACATTTTGTCGACAGGCTCTTTTAAAAAATGTTTATAATGTTTTTTTTTTGGTAGGCCAGCACCTTGCAGAAGGTCCAATCATAAAGGATAATGTCATAATTTGTTGTACCGAGTCTAATCATTTAATCAAGTAAGTTCTTATCTTAAAGATATCTAGCATTTGTTATACCCTTGCAGAGGGTTCTATGAATTTGCTCAAAAATTCTTAAACTTTTCATCATTAATAATTAAAGTGTAAGAACAAATTATTACATCATTTTGTATTATTTTTGAGATAAAAAAATCACTTCTGTATATAAAATATATCAAAAAAGATATATTACCTTATATTTATCTTATCTAAAGAAATTATAGTAAAACCTTGTTTAAAATCTGTTGAATAACATGCGGGAAATGTATGTTTGTGTAACTCAAAGAAAAATGGTCAATTTTTAATTTTAAACATTTATCCTTACATTTAATTTTACCGACCCAAGAAATACCAACAGCTTAATTTGATGTTCCCAGCAGGTACTCAAAAACTTTTCATTGCGAAAATGAGTTTTAATTGTAAGAAAGCGTGTAGCCAAATGTAGGTCAAATTAATTTCTTACGTAGGAAAACGTTTTTGCTTTGTTCAAGAATGTGTCTGTATGGTGTAAAAGTGCATTTCCATACAATAAGATTCTGCTTGTTTACTTTTGGTCAATAAAAAGAATTTGCAGTTCCTACACTTATTCACATACATATGTATGTATGCATAAAATGTCTGCAACCACCACAAAGCTTATGAAGGTGAAGAAAACGGACAGGTGTTTTCCGGCTATGCACACGTAACTTGATGACTTTTGTTGATATTTCTCTGACCAACGCTCATTCATTCTTCACTCGGGCCCCTAACTGCACGAGGTGCAAACATCAAGTCTTCCCCGGCACTTTTTCTGTGTTTTTATGGTTGACTGCCGAATCGTATGAATGAAAAAGCACGTTAAATAATAGGTTCTTTGTTTTGTTTCTATTACAGAAGCGACCAGAGCATTTTGCATGAAGAAATGACTACCACAAGTCAGATGGAGATGAACACAAACGGGGGAGGCTTGGATTCCACCGCAGACGTGTCCCCTTTGATTGCTGGCAATGTCCCTTGCTCAACGCCAGGAATAAACAGCGGAAACGGAGTCCAGAAGAATGCCACCCCTGGCACTGGTCTGAGCAGCACACAGCGAGGTGAGCAAGATCTAGATATCGCAGTGAATAGAAGGTAAAAGCCCTAAACGCTGCTAATTCCCACTGCCACTTGAGACTATGTCACGCGATGTGACGCTATTAGAAATATATCTTTTGAACACAGTACTACCAGGAGCAGACATTTACAGTAAGCCAAAAGTAGGTTTTAAATTGTACATTTCAACACGATTTCTCAGCTTAAAACATATTTTTAACTTGGAACAGCTCTAGCAGGACCGAATCAAACCAATCTTAGGGTTAGGAAATTTCCTATCCCTGTATCAAACAAGAGGCTTTATCTGTACAAATTGGCTGAGTTCACGGTCAGTGATTGATTTAATTTAGTTTTCATTGTCTGTACGTGATCTAACCTGGAAATAAGATACGTAAACGAGATTTAGATTGAAAATGGTTAGCTAAACTTTCGGTTTATATAAGTAAAAAGCACCGTAATGATCTACTGATTGTTGAAAATTAGTATTAGTAGTGATTTCCCGTTCGCATAAACAGTTACACAAAATTTGTATTGCTGCGAATGGAGTTTTTGAAATATAATAGAAAAAGTTTTTGCCATTGAAGTACGGAGATCACGCGAAAATACCAACTATAAAGGAAACTAGAATCACGTATTATTTGAAAAAGAAAATAGGAAAAAACAATGTCTTTCCAAAGGTGTTACCGGGTTGCGTTACCATCCAAGTTGATAAAGCCATGTATCTGTATCTTAAAGTGGTCTCGGGAACTAAAAGATTGCCATCTTAAAGCTTTTGTTTGTTGAAACTGTTTCAAAAACAAATCGTTAAAAAAAATGTAACCGTGGCCCTCTGGATCTTGGGGGACTTGGATATTTTATTTTCCACGCACAACATGCAGAAAAATAAACAATAATCAAGTTGTATACTAGTCATGAGTAAGACACAGATTACTTGTTTGCTAACCTTAGTGCTCTGCGTACGCGAACTATCGGACCGAGTCGTCATCCAGTGATGGAATAGAAGGATTCTTACCATACCAAACTTTCGTAATTTGGTTCATATGTTCACCAACCACCACTGAAAAAGGGTGGCGATCGACATCCGTTTATAATTCGATAATGGCCTATTTTTAGCACCCCAAAGCCTCCCCTTCTTTTTTGGATCTCTTCTTTAAGGGCAGCCATCTCCGTCGTTCTCTGGTTCTAAATTTAAACTCCCTCGCAGTAAACGAACCTTAAACATTGGCTGGTGGACACGTTAAAAAGAGTATCTTGCAAAGACCTTTTTAAATATGAAAACGACACTGCAGTGGCAGTCATACTGCATGTAAACTGTTTTTCTTCTTGCCCTCGTTACCGGTCGGGAAATGGAAATCGCAATCGAGTGACAAAGCCGTTAATACCAAGTTGAAACAATTTCGCTCAAATTTTAAAAACCAAACATTTACTTGGCAGAAACCAAAACAAAACTGGCAACTGGAAAACCAACGCGAGTGAACCCGAGAAACTCGTTTTAAGACCGCGACATTTTTGTGGGCTGAAATAACTTTACAAACCCGAGACAACTCGAGTTGAGCTGAACGCAGCGCAGTGGTTGAGCTTGGGCTGCTACTGGCTGTGAGTCATTTGCGTTTTTGCAACGCCAGTTTGCAGTTCGTCAATGCTAGGAATGAAAAGCTGTGGGACCTATCCATGCGTGGGTCTTAAACGTCGATAATGTCTAATCCCCACACTCTATTGTGTCCTTCAGCCGTGGATGCCACCAAGCGGAAGAAACTGAAGTCGCGCAACGCAGCAGCTTCCTGTTCGGCTCTGAAAAACGAAGCAACGGCTTCTTTAAATCAAATCAACCCCAGTAAAACGAACAGAACCGATCTAAACTATTCCAAGGATCATCTCGATGCCTGGCTGGAGAATTGCTTGCGCGATGCCACCAACGCCCAATTGTCATCTTCGTCTGAGTTTTTGGACTTCATTCCGCCCACGGCACCAGCTCATAAGCAAATGTTTGTGAGTCAACAGCAGCAACAGCAGCAGCAACAGCTAAAACAGCAACTACAGCTCCAGAAGCAACAGGAATTTCCGAAGCGTTCCCAGCCATATGGAATGGGCCCTGGCACGCCCTTCAGCTTGGGGATTCAGCGCGTGAGTAAATGCTATTAGGAAGCCCACATTTCGTGAGCAATGCTAACCCTACGCCTTTTTTTTCTACAGCATTCGCACTCCCTCAGTCATCGATATCCGATGCTATTCCCACCCCAGAGCCTTAATGGCTATGCTATGGGCTACGGAGGCGATGGAGGCCAGGAGTTTGCCAGCTTGCCACCACTGGTCAATATGATGGGCGGGGCAGGAGCCGGTGGGTCCGAGCACGAACCAAACTCCACAGATGTGCTGGATGGAAGCGGAAGCAACCCAAACTTCAGCAGAGGGTAAGTCAAGACATTCATTCCTCAATCAATCCATATCTAATAGTCACCCTGGCTCCTTGATTTCAGGTTTCGATTCAGCGATCCGTGCCTTCTGAACCCCTCCGATAACGACTCCAAGCTGAGTGGTCAGAATACCCCAGAGTGTCGAAATGGCAACCACACTGGCAGCGGATGCGATCTGGCACAACAAAACAAATTCTTCGCGGCACTAATGGAACAAATAAACATACTGCACGACACCAATTCCAAGATCTGCCGGAATTTGCACGAAACAAAAGGTTTGTTGTTTGAGGGATCAAAAGCAGCTCTGGAATCTGTGTATATTACAGGCCTTGTAAAATGACTCATTGGTCACCATGTTTCCTTTTAAACTTGCCTTCTCCAATTGCTAAATGACTTTAGTTACACAAATTTCTCGTATGATTGAACCTACTTGCTATTACCTATTAATTTAGTATCTGTTGCCACCCATTACCTCTTTCTATGTACTTCTTGCACTCGTAATCACAATCACAGTCGATATCGAAGCTTTAAAGCACGCTCCTAATGGCCAGCCTTGGGCGGGGGTTGGCTCTGGGGGCATGCGGCACCGTAGAGATAGCTTGAGTGGATTAAGCACACAAAGTCAGCCTTTGGTTTTTGGCGGTGGAATGGGCGGGACCCACAGCCCGGCGCCCACCTTTCATTCAGGTATAAACTAGGCGGCACCCCTAATTTGGTCGTCCAACAAAATCGGCTATCGCTAACAACCGATTCTCTTCTTACAGGCGCCTACACACCAGGAATGATGACTGATGTGGTGCGAGAAGTGAAGGAGGCGGCGCGCGTTCGCGAAGATGCCCTACTCAGTCGGTAAGAAATAAAACTATAAAGATATGTGTTTAAATCTTAATCCCAATTTTTTTTTCAGAGTTAAATCAATGGTTGAGGAGCGACAGTGGTCCTTGAACGAGGGAAATGTCCGAATTCTGCGAGATATCGATGACCTGAAGGTTCGTGCGGTTTTAAATGTCCATTTCGTGGTTTAACATTGCTGACCCTTTTTTTGCAGGCCCATGTAATGCAGTTGCGTCTGGAGAAAAAAGAGACGAATAAACGCCTGACACACCTGGAGGCTGAAAACAAATGCCTACGCCAAGCCCTAGCAGGTTGCTATAACCAGCGGCAATCTTATCACGATATTATCTATGAAAATGACCGTGCCCGCGGATCCCGGAAGCCATTTCCGAACGGAGGAGGCGGCGGCTTGGTGGCAGCCGGAGCACTCGGAGTCCGACGGGCGCAGTCCTTTAACCTACATTACGGAACTATGCACCAAACCCCGGCCCAAACCACACACTCTCTGGAAGAGGATGATGAAATAGAGGAGGAACAGTTGCAGGAGCAGGACGAGATGGATGGCGCAGACCAGTTGGTAACTGCCAACAAACGGCTGTCCTGCTCGAGCAACGAATCGCGAAACAATGTGCTGCAGACACCCTCAACCTCAACCTGTCACCTGAAGCCTAAATCACCCCAACAATCAGTTCGGAGCCCTCCCACATTTGCGCTTATTACGGACCAGGTCAACCCGGGACTGCCCCCGCCACTGCTGCCGCGCAAAAAGGAGCACGCTCAGCTGAAAAGGGAGCTCAGCGAAGTGTCCGCCGCACGTAAGGAGGCAAATCAACGTATAATTGCGTGGGTGTAGTCTATGCTCTGTTCTATATTCCAAACTAACCCAGCACTGTTTTAATTCACATGCAAGAACGTTTTCAAAAGCACATCACATTACTCTTCACCACACATATCCACACAAAACGATTTAAAACGGGTAACTAATCAAAATAACTTACATATTTTGCATTTCTGTTCTTCTCTTTCGACGGGTTCGTGTGGCAATTTACTGTGACAATATTTAGCCTTGAAAAATTGGTTAAAGACCTAAGTGCCCAGGTGGTCAGCCAGCCAAATTGGAACCCGACCGTATCTGGCACAGCATCTGACGCAGCAATGGCAACGAAATTCAGCGTCGCGGACGGACCTATTACAGACTTATAGTTTTAGCTATCAGCCTCCGGCTCGAAACCAAAAGGCCAGCGACAGACTATGCGTGTCACTCAATTATAGCAGCGGGATAGACGGCACTGCACCTTTTCTTTCAAAATTATTTATTACTCAATAACCTGTGCATAAGCTCCAATTTCTTAGCTTTAATGTTTTTACCACGCCTGAACTAATTATTTCATTGAAAACTTTCTTCAAACTCGAGCCCATGGTATCTTTCTATTTGGCTTGGGAAAAATTTGTTTTGAATTTACCAAAAAAAAAATCTGTAACTAAATTTTGTGGTTAAGGCTATCATATATCAGATTATTCATTTTTTTCAATAATGAAAATGTTTAGCTATATCTACTGGAGTGATTACGTTATATATGGATGACCTCTAAGAATTATTATACTAACTGAAAAAACGTGTACCTATTGCAATGAACAAAAATCAAAAGCTACCATATAGAAAAAATTATATTTTAGTCGGATGTTGATCCTCTTAAATAAGTGGATAAGGAGTTGATTTAAAATGTGTAGCTGTTAACCATATTTATTAAGTGCCATTTGATTAAACAGAAAATATAGTATATTTGTATATATACGTTAATTGTGTTTATATATATATAAACTTATACTTTTATACCAAATTAAGCCGTTACTCAATTTCTAGTATCCCTCATACATATATTACATACATATATGCGCATTTATTTAAAACAATCCTTCACATAAGCACTCGTACATTGGTGGTGTCAAACAAAATTTTAAAACTGTTCCACTTCTTATGGGTGAACCCGACGTGTCATTCGATCCGTGCATCCATGTAGGTGGCGTCGCTGATGCCGTTTGGTACGGCCAAGTCAATGCAACCTCACAACGCATCTATGAGTGTGAATATATAAATTAATAATTTAAAATCGATTTTAAACCAAAACAGAAGAGCTACTAAGTTATGGTTCATGAAATGTTCGATTAAATGAGATGTGACTCAAAAGCCGTCTACATACATTGTGCCGCCATGTCACTGCTGTCGATCCCCAGCATGGCCAACTCGTCGAGCTCCGCCTGACGTCGAAGCTTCTCACTATCTGAAGGCGATGCCGGCGGCTGTGGTATGTCTGAGATGTCCGCCTGCTTATTGATGGCCTTGCCCTTCGCGTCATCGTCGGCTGGCGCAGATGTTGGAGGGGAACTGGGCATTGGGATATCCTCCGCGTCAAGCTGTTTTAAGTTCACTCCGGCTTCAGATTTTCCATTCAGAATCTGCAACTCTTCATCCTTCTTCGATGTTGGCATTGGTGAATTTTTAGACGCTTCAGTCTCGTCAATGGTCACGAGGTGAATCCCCTGCTTGGCCAGGTCTTGAAGATTATGCTCACTGAGCACTGCATCGTCTTCAACGATAGTGGTGATGGTCTTAGGCTCACTTTGCTTTTCATTTGTAGCCTCCGGTACCGCTCCCTCGCTGGGGAATATTATGTTAAGGGCCTCGGCCAGGTCTTTTGGCAGTTCCCCGTCGCGTGGTTGTGCCCCAGCGTCTAAAGGCTGCGTTGCCAGATCAGATTCGGCTTCGTCAATGCCAGGCGGCAGGACGTCCTTCTCATGGTTTTCGTTTTCATTCTGTTCGTTATCCTCTGGATCATGGGTTTCCCCGTCAGAGCCTTCTCCCGGCGGTGGAGGAGGCGGACAACTGGTCATCAAATTGGCGAACTGGACGGGATCTGGCATCAACTCGTCGTAATCTACCATCATACCCGCATCAGGATGAAATGGAGGAGCATTGCCGAAGGCATCTTCCATCATGGCCATCTGAATCTGCGCCGCTGTCGGTGCGGGCTGACGCACAGCCACCTGCCCAGTTGTTCCCCCCATCGGCGGAGGCGGCGGCGGTGGTGCCTCTAAACAGCCGTTGGTGTAGACGACAGCAGCTGGGTCGTAGTTAATTGTGGCAACCGGCTGCTTCTTGAATACTGGCATCTTGCCGATGAAGGGCAGTTTCTTGCCTCCAGGTAAAGAGTTGCTACTGGGCTTCGACTTTGATTTGCTGTCTGGATCCTTTTTGTCGCGCTTAATTTCCGCCTGCTTGCGGTCGGGCACCGTACGGGGCCGGAACTCGGAATGCTTGATCACTGGACGCTCTACCCGCTCTGCAGAGCGGCTGCGGCTGCGTCGGCTTCGACCCTCCCGGGAACGACTTCTCCGGCTGGATCTTATGGGCGAACGGGAGAAGTGTCTGCCACGGCTGCGGGACCGACGACGCCGACCACGGTCTCTGTCCCGCTCGCGATCCCTCCGATCTCGATCCCGTCCGCGACTAATGCTACGAGAGTGGCTGCGTCGCTTAGAACGGGATCGAGAACGGCGCCCTCCTCCCCGCTTCAACTTTTCATCAGCTGCGAATGCTGCATGCGGTATTATTTTACGGTCCTCCGATTCACGTGGTCCCTTGTTCTTCAGCCTGCCTTTAAGATGTTCCAACAGTTTTTTTTCACTCTCACTTATTACAGGCTGGACAGTATTCCACTGCTTCATCATCACATCGTCCCGTTTCTTTTGCTCCTCTTTCTGTTCTTCGGCGGTGGCAGAAGTCCATTTTCCTCGGCTTGAAGAATTTATAGAATCTTTTATGATTGGAGGCGGCGGCGGCGCTGGCGACTGGAAAGGCACTTCCGATTTCAAAGATTGTGTTAGGGGGAGGTCCTGCTTGCGCATGGCCACGCGTACTGAGGGGGCATTAATTGATTTATCTGTCTGACCACTTGATGGTTCCTCGGTACGACCTTTCTTTGGTTGCTGCGCCTTTTCCTCTTCCGACGAAGAACTATCGGAGGATGAAGATGAGCTGTTGGCGTCTATTGTATTTCGCTTGCTCTTCTTCCCATGCTTACGCTTCTTTTTCTTCTTTTCACTGCTGCGCGAGAAAATAATGCCGAATGAATAATTTTCTTATTGGTATACAAATTATAATGATCTTTACCTCTTTTTCTTGCGCTTTTTAGACGTCTTGTCATCGTCCTTCTTGATCTTTTTATTTTTAGAGTCATCCTGCTCCTTCTGTTGATTCATGGCCCGCTCACGGTTTGCTTGCCATTCGATTTCATAGTTTGGAGTTTGGTTTATATATAGCTGTAACAAAATTGTGTTGAAAGGATACATTGAAGATAAAATACAGCAAAAACCATGCAAATTGGAACCCGTGGGACAATATTTTGTTTCACGACCGTATTTGATTGCTACAAATTTCAAATGCTGTTTACCAAACTTACCACTATTCCCACAAAAACCCTAGTAATTAAAGCCTTATTTTAAACGAATACTTATTCACATCGTCAATTTTCTATGTTTATTAACTTATATATCTAGTCCTTTGATATTCGTTTAAACTACTTTATAAATGGTGTAATGTTACACCAAAACAGAATTGTTAATTCTGAATTTCTAAGCGTGGAAGCTGACAGAAAGGCTTGGGTTTATTGATGAGCATCAATCACTCCTTTTATTGGATATAAACTGAGTACTTTTGTATGTTTTGGACTAAAGGACTTCCGTTCTAGTAGTTTCCATAGAAGGGTTGCTTCAAAAATATTTGTTAATTTTTCACTATTTACCATTTATTTTGAAATTGTAAAGATTTTGGCGGTCCGGGGCTTAGACATGAAAGGCTACTAACTGAATTACCTAAAATTATCTCACAACTCACCTCATATTTGTTTGAGTGTAGCCTAGACTTGAGATGAGCGGAAGCGCAGTGCAAGTCCCCGATCCAAACACTGCAGAGCTTGCAGAACCAGGCGTTGGCCGGCACCAGAAACTGCATGCCTCGAACAGGGACGCGCTTTACAGGCGCGTTTTCAAACGTGGGAAAGGGATCGTGGTCGATGCCGACATGCCAGGGAGTTTCTATGGTCTCGCGATTCATGTGTTCTTCGGCATGTAAGTGCTTTAAATAGTCTCGCGCGGACTTTGGAAAAACGCCACAACTCTCGCACCAATGCTGTTCGGGATCGAAAAACACAAAATTGTAGTTTTGTGCTGGAGCTGATGCAGGCTTCGTTTCACCATGTCGCTGTTTTGACTTCATAGACTTGATAGCGCGGTGCTTGAGCCGATTGGTGGGACTGCCCTCGGCGCCGCCGGTCTCCTCCTCGTCCTCGCCATCGGATGACGAGTCAGTCGAACTACTGGACGAAGCGCTGGAGTCCGAGCTGTCGGCGGAGCTCTCACTGGAGGAGTGGGAGCGACTACCCTGTTGCTCTGGCTGAGGCTTTCCATGGGCCTTTGACTTGAGAGGCTCATCATCGGGATCCTCGTAGCCAATTATGCCGTTCAGCATGTCTATAACGTTTTCGATTGTATCCAGTTTCTTCTTAATTTGCACCTGCTCAGCAAATTTTATATATATACATCGGGTTTCGATACTTAGAATGTCCAATTTGAATTAAGTTGGGGATTAAGCTCACCTGCAAGCGATCGTTTTCCTCGATAAAATTCTTGGTGGTTGGAGAAGGAGGGGCTTCGCCTGCGGTCAAGTCCTCGCGCTGGTCCCTCAGCACTTTCATTTCCTTCTTAAGCAGCGTAACCTTCTTGACGTAGTTTGCCCGTTGTTTCTTCAGCTCATCCTTCTGCTTCTCCGCCTCTTGTGCCACGGCTGCCGTTTAACGGTATATAGATGGGGGATAAACAGAGAGGCACTCATTAAAAAACATCCTTGTCAGAAAAATAAAAGTTCAAATTTCATTTACAAATGCATTCTCGAGTGCATTTCACCGGCTAGTTACACACGGATGCAGTCGCCAGTTCTGCCAGTCCTCGTTGGGGATGAAGTGCCAGTTGGGGTGACGACGGCGGGCGTCCAGGTTGGCGTAAGTGCGTCTTTCGACTACCGCCACACAAGAATGGCAAAACTGCGTTTTCTATTCGAAACAGAATGACAAATTCGAGACCCTCGCTCGGCTCGGTCTTTGTTAGTTCTTGCTGCGCGTATACGGCTAGATTCTGATTGATCTGATCTTTATTACCCTAGACTTTTGGTAATTTCTGGTATGCGGGCCTTTAGCGCGCATTTAAGTTACAAGTACAAGTAATCATGACAACAGTAATAAAACATAATGTGAGAGGTTTGCATGTGAATGTTCGTAGTGACCACATTGTAATTCATTTCCACACTTACCGTCCTGAGGCGGCAAACCTGCGCCGTCGAGCGCTGGTACCTTCTGCTCCACCTCCAGCTGCTTGTCCGGCGGAGCTTCCCGGGTCTGCTGTGGTTGGACCAGTCCGTCCGGAGCAGACGTCTGCACTCCGCCCATGGGCTGAGTCATCCACACCTGCTGGCCATACTCTGCCAAGATCGAAGATCGAGCCCAATTAACAAATAGTTACGAAAGCCTGAGTCCCGTACTTACCATTAACGCCCCAAGCGCCAGTCGGCGGTGGTCCATAGCCAGTGCCGAAAGATGTCTGCTCCGGAGGTCCTGGCATGCCGTATCCCGAAGGCGGTCCCTGGGGCGGAAAGGCGTTCGGCGGCATTCCGTACTGGTGGCCATAGACATCGGGTGGAGCGCCGTAGGGAGCGTACATCTGAGGGGCCATGACGCCGTAGCCTGGGGGCATTTGCTGGGGGGGCAATGGCGGCGATGCAGGTTTCTTTTTGGGCGACCAACGACCTCCACGTCGGGGCGAGATGCTGCGAGAGCGGGAGCGTCCGTAGCGACGACTCCGACGGGGAGGAGAGCGTCGGCGGTCAAAGCGGCGACGGGGATACCGCCCGTAGTCGGGGGAGTCGTAGCGCCCACGGCGGGGGGGAGACGGCGAGCGGGAGACGGATCGCCTTCGCCGCGTGGTTGGGGGCGAGGGAGCGTTGCGGGAATCGGAGCGCCCACGGGAATTCGATCGGCGCCTTGAACTGGATTTGCCGCCCTTTCCCGACGTGTTGCTCTTGGCCTCGCTCTTCCCGTTTCCGCTTTTCTCTTCGACGCCGGGTGGACCCAGGGGCAGATCGACCGCGTTGCCCGGACGCCTGTCCAATGGCTGCTTCGGATCCGAGTCTTCGTCCATCTCAAAGCCGTGGATGTGTTCCACGGGCTTCAAATCACTTTTTTGCGATTAGTTTATGATAGAGTCGCGTTTCTTGCTCGAAAATTCCGAAATTACGTGTGGGTAGCGAGATAGAATAGTGCAATATCCAATCGCCTTCGAAAATCGGTGGAATCCCAAACGCGTTCGTTGCCTGGCGATTAATTCCCGTCAAAATAGCGAAGTTCGGCTAGTGACAAATTTGGAACGTTGGAAATTAAAACATGAATACTTTGCTTATATTTTTTAATTTTCCCATCTACGAAAACAAAATATATGCCCTAATCTTCCCACAGATTAGATCTCATCCACCATCCACCATCCACTTTTCATCCGTTGTGTAGAGTGCAACGGATGGTCCAATCAGCTGTTTTGGATTTACCGGTTTCACGAAAATTCCCAACCGTTGGGGGGGGGGTTAGTTCCCCATCCGAATTTGACGGACTTTTTAATGCGATAGTTAGGCGATGTTTTTTCGGTGCAACTCTGAGTTCTTCTTCTAGACAGTGAAAATTGAAACATTCACTACGAAAACTTAAAAAAATAATGGCGGGTAAATTTTGGAAAACGAAGGCGCCAATTCAAAAAATGTTGCTTATACTTGTAATAATTAATTGATTACTGATCCATTTGTGTGGCAGCATTAGGTGTTGCTCCACTCTTTCCTAGGCGTACACCGTACTCACAACATGAAGCAGAACATTAAAAATGAAATCAAATATGAAATAATTAATAATTAATAATAATTAATTAATAATTATTATAATAAAACAAAAAACAAACATTTATATATAATGAACTTGATTTGTTACCAGTTAGACAATATTGGGCAAAAGCGGTTCATATTTTTTCAGCAGACTGGCAAAAATTTGCAGACAGATTAGTTCGATTTAGTTGTTTGCGTAGATTACTTGCAGTCTGTTACCAAGTATCATTTATAACGCTGTTGTGCTCATTTTAAATGTTGTGCAAAATGCAACGGGCTAAAATGATGAGCCACAGCTGTTCAGATCAGCTGTTTTTGGATGGTGGATGTGCTCTGTGGGAATCGGAGTTTCACATTTGTCAAAAATCCCAACCGTTTCGAACGGATGGACTCTATGGGAAATGCGCAATACAAAACTATAGTTTCTTACTCTATGCCTCAGCCAGAGGCGTAATAGGAAAGGAGGTGGGGATACCGCTCCCCCAGGTAGCAAATTGTATAAGGAATTGTTGAATGCTATTATTTAAAAGCGCAGATAGGCTCTTAAATTTAATATCTTTAATAAAATAATAAAAGCATGAAAAAAATGTTCAATAGTTATACCGCCTCAAAAAATTTTGGTTATTGATTTTTTTTTGTTTTTGATTAAATCAATATTGCAGGAAGAGCAATTCATGTGATAAAAATGAATGTTCAACATTTTTATACCCGTTACTCGTAGAGTAAATAAAGGGTTATATTGTATTCGTGCAAAAAAGTTTGTAACAGGTAGAAGGAAGCGTTTCCGACCCTATAATTAAGTTATATATATTCTTGTTCAGGATCACTAGCCGAGTCGATCTAGCCATGTCCGTCTGTCTGTCCGTCCGTATGAACGCTGAGATCTCGGAAACTGTAAAAGCTAGAAGATTGGCATTTTGCATGTAGATTTTAGGAGTTCCTACGCAGCGCAAGTTTATTTCAAAATGGTGCCACGCCCCCTCTGACGCCCACAAGCCACAAGCTGTGGCCACAGTTTTGATGCTATTATGATAATTTTAATTGATATGTATTTGTTTCGTCAATACCTATCGATTGGCCAAATAAAAATTTGCCACGCCCACTCTAACGCCCAAAAACCCATTAAACGCTTAAGCCTGGCTAGCGCCTACATTTCGGCCTTTCATGGCCCGTAGCGCCATCTAACGGATGACTTTGGAACAGCTGGCCAAGGTGCTAATTCGAGCGGCGAAAAACATACAAGAAGGCATATTTATATTAAGTTGTTTAGCTGAGTAACGGGTATCTAATAGTCGAGGCACTCGACTATAGCGTTCTCTCTTGTTATATTTGCGATGATTCCAATTTTACTACTATTACTACTATTGGAGGACTCTAATATTAGACATGTACTATTCTAATAAACGGTGATAAACAAAAACAATAATTAAAAAAAATAAAACCAAAACACGTTTAACTGTTTTTGATATAAAGTTTTGTATAGAAAAAATACTATGAATACATGAAAATGTACTACTTTTTCGTCAAAAACTAGCTAGTCGTGTAAATCGTGCTTATATGTATTTATAGGAAGCAAATGGGCTCCAAATCTAAGCCTACCCAAGGACCACTAATATTTTAAATTAAGAATCCTTAAAAATAGGAAATCCATTTGGTTCTTGATAAATATGAAAACTTTGACTCATTTACACTTGTTAAAATTTAGTTTACGCAGATTGCAGCCAAGGGCAAGCACTGTTATCTAGCCTTTACGCTTTCGAGTGTTTACTTAGATGCCAATTTATAAAAGCATTTTCTGGTAGTAACTGCACTTTATCGTTGCAACAATGTAGCTATAAAAGGCATTGAATGCCCCAGTTGGTCATCAGTTTGTCCAAAGATGAAGCTTCAGCTCGCCCTCAGTGCACTCCTCGTGATTTCGTGTGGGCTTGCCCAGGCCTACAACGGTGATGGGCAACCGGGTTGCAAGACTCAAGCAGAGATCGACATTTCCGTTTTCCGTAACGATTGGGATCCCACATCCTACTGGAAGTGTGAGTCACTCAACAAGCCGGCCAGTGAAATGAAGTGCCCCAGCGACACGGGATTCATGGATAGTCTCAAGAACTGCGTTAGCTGGGAGGAATGGGAGTGGGAGAAACCCGTGGCCCCGCTCAGCGAAGCGGATCAGTGACCAATTTCACAAATCAGGAAAATTAGAACAGCAGAATGTGATTATTTATGTTGTTGAATTGAGAATAAAAAAACCGCGTTAAGGGTGGCATACGCAGCAAAACAGATTCGGATGGTATCGGAAGCAGCAGAATCGGGATTAGTCCCGCGTGCGAAGTCCCCAAATCGAGGTGCGACGAGTGCCCACAGTTGGTCGGGAAACCGAACTGTGTATGAACTTGTTGATGCCCATTTTGGGCATTTGCTTCTCAAGGACTTCCATTGCGGCGTCCGACAGCATTCCAAATATGTCCAAATAGGTCAGAGACGGCATACCCTTCAGTTCGCTGCAATCAGAATGGCATGCTAGAAACCAGTCAGACGTAGGACAGAATGAACTTACATGAATCTGGTAGCAGGAATAAGATAGCAACGGGAAACGGACAAATACTCCAACATTTTAAACTTCATGATTGCCGTAATAGCTGCCGGGGTGAGGCTATTGCAGTCCGATAGATCAAGCTCCAGCAGCTGAGGGCATCGTTTCTGGAGCGATGCAACATCTACAGAAAATAAATTAAACTAATAAGAAAAGGGATTTGTACTCCCTGATGAGGCAACACTTACGAGAGTCAAAAAGTACGCGGCGGCAACCTGCAATATTCAGCCGAATAACATTGGGGGAGATGTGAGTGACCAACGCCGTAACAGAATCTGCACTTAGGTCAGTCCACGATATGTTTAGGCTGCTCAGATTGGTCAGGGACTCCATCATTAGACGCACACTGTTGGCTGTTAGGCCGCTCGCCATGGTTAGATTGACTGCCTCCAAGGCTTTATTTTTGGCGATCTCCGTGCAGATGCTATCATCAAGCTCAGTGTTCTCTAGGCTTATTTTCTTCAACTGGCGGCAGTGGGACAGAAGTGTGTGAAGTGAGCTTCGACTAATGGAAGCCATGCTCAAGTCGAGATATTGCAGTCGCGCTCTAAAGCTGGCCGATGATGGTGCGAAAGCGGGCTCCTGAACCTGTTTTACAGAAAAGAAAGATTTAAATTGCCGTATACCCAAATATCAACTGCAAATGTTACTCACACTAGCCTGAGCCAGACGAATTACCAGGACTCCTCGACGAACAATTTGCTCGAGGGCGCCTGGTCGAATGGTCCGCAGACCCAAATCCAGCCTTGTCCACAAGGTCTCGTCCCGGGAGCAGCGGTTAAAGCGACGACAAACGGTAGCCATGCGCAGGAGCGTCTTTTTCGGGAGCCACTTAAAGATGTCCAGGACAATTTCGTCAGACAGTCGTTCGAAGTAATTTATCCCGCTGCTGATGTGAGCACTCATGGCCGGGGTGCGGTACACAAAAAAGCTGTCAGTGGGCACCAGCCGGGCGGGGATCTGAGTCGACGAGGACTTTTTTGCCTGGCGGACTTGCGCCAGCCTACTGGTGGAAGGCTGAAAGTTGAGCGGGGACGCCGTCTCACTCTGGTTGTTGCAGGTGACTGCAGCCAAGGGGTTTCGCAAGCGTTTGCTAGGCGAGTTTGAGTTGCTGCCGCCTTCAGTGCCCACTGCCGAGCGCTTGGACTGCGACAGCAACTGCAGCTTCTCGGTCGACTGGCGGGAAAGGGCATCCTCGACGGCGGTGCTGTCCTGAGTGGTATCAGCCGAGGAGCCCAAGCTTAGGCGCTGCGGGTGCTGGAGCTGGTGTGCCATGCGAGGAACACTGGCGTAGGGAGTGGTCTCGTTGGAATTGTCGTCGCTGGTGGCGCTTGCACTGACCGCCAACGCGATAGCCGAGAGGGCTGAGGAGCTGCTCTCCTCGGAGTCCAGCATTCCGATGCCCATCTCCTCCAGCGCCTCAAAAGTAAGTGCAGAGGGCGAGGAAGGGTGCTCGTAATGCGAAGACTTCGTGGCGGAAACTAGAGCGCCCACCGCAGAAGCGGGGTTCTTAGTTGTCGAGCGTTTTCTGCAATAGTCGGGGATTAATTAAAAGTGCAGAGCTGGGCAGTGCCTCATCAGCACGGGCGTTCGGGTCAAGCACCGAGCAATTCAATAAGTCACTTTCTTGACCTCGTTTGGTTATCTTGTGAAACGTGTGACGTCACGGGAGCAGTTTTTTTACTGCCAGGGGAAAAATCTATGTATTACCTGGTGACGGGGCACAGATTTTCCATATTCTCGAAGCCTCTGTGCTTACGGCCGCTCATATTTACGCAAAATTTACTTTTGTTTCTCCGCCGTATAGACAAAATCTTCGCGCTATTTTTGCAGGGTGGCAGGGTTGTCGCCGCTCCGGTAGTTTGTTATTTAAATTATATCGTTATCGAAATATCCACGGACCTATCCGTGTTGCCAGACCAGTGCTCCAATAAGTGATACCGTTTTGGTTAGGGTAAAAAATCCGTCGTCGAGGCTCCCTACCCCGACCAAATAACAAAGGCAAAACTGTTTCGATAAATTGTACAATAATAAATTGTTTGAAAAACAAAGAGACTGGTTGTAATTACCCCCGTCGGTTGAATAAGAAAAGGGTGAGAAAAACGCTTAAAGGGGCCACTGGCCTTACGCTCCCACATATACTGACCCGACTTTCTTTGTTGCAGGTGGAGTCTGTCACTGGATTGGAGATTTCTAAATGGTGAAAACAGCACCGCTCCTGCCCCTTCCACCGGTCTTTCGCGAGCACTATCAAGATGAGCATGCGCACACGTGCCTTGGTTTTCTCCACCTTCTTCGGCAGCTGCCTGGCCATCGGCCTCCTGCTGGTCAGCATGACCACTAACCACTGGGTTCGCGCCGATCCGCGCCGCAAAAACTCGACGGACGCCAAGGGCGAGGTCAACTTCGGGCTCTTCTACGGCAGTCAGCACCTGAATCTCGGATTCGGGGTGCGCCCCTATCCAATTGACGGTGAGCCCCACAAAGTAGTCGTCGAAGAATTGAGTAACTCTGGTGACCAGAGTTCAGTACCAGAATGCCGGAGCTCGCCACTCAAGTATTTTATTTCCTTGGAACCTTTGTCAACCGATTCCTATTGATTTATACATATCCTTGGGGAGGGTATTATTGAGATAACATATTCTTGATCAGCTTGGCAGGACCAAATCCGTCTGTCCGCTAACTTCTAACTCAGTTTTAAAGCTATTAAGAACTTTAAGAAACTTTTAATTGTAGGCAGTATTATTTGTGAGTCATAACGGCAGGATCGCAGGATATCACAAAATACATAAGAAAATAAAAGTAACATCATATTATTAGAGGTTTAGTCGTTTTAGTAATACGATTTAATTTAATAACAATCTGGTGAATGTAACATATATCTACCATAGGATTATTAGGAAAAATCGGGGTGGTTTGTTTTTGTTTTACTCAGTTTTAGTAATATGTGTTTAATTTTATAAATAAATTTTTGTTTGATCTACAAGATAACTTACTTATTTACAATACATTAAATTAGTGGCAAATATTATTATTAAATAAGAAAATAGCAACTATTTTTTACGTGTTAAAGCGTTGTGTGAGTAAATCCCAAATAATCAGATAGGTTGAGCAATAGAAATGAATTACAATTTTTAAATATATCTGTATTGGCATCTGTTATAGTAGCTTTAAAAAAAGACGATTCTTTTAAAAATACGAACCAACTATCTTGTCTTGCAGTTTACACGTTTGTCCGCACTGAGAACGGCGACTCCAGCTTCTGGCTTTGGCTCCTCACCACCTTGGGCACCGGTTTTGGCCTCTTGGCCTGCGCAATAGCCGCCATCGCTGCAGTCCTGAAGTCCGCCTCTGCGGCCAAGAGAGGCGGTACGATGGTGCTGCTCCTGGCCGCCAATATATCCGCTGCGGGGGCCCAAGTAGTAGCATTTGTGGCCTGGCTGGTGCAGTTCTACAACTACTTCAGCCTCAACGTCCTTCTGACCGAGCAACAGCAGCAGCACTGGTACAGCACGGGGCTGGCCTACCTTGGCTACAGCTTCTACTTGGTCGTGATCTCCACCATAGTGGTACTATTGAATATCGCCGTTTTGCTGTATGCCAAGCGCCGCGACCTCTGCGACCGCCGACGCCTGGAGCCGCCAAGTGAGGACAAGAACAAGGCCGCCATAATGCTATACTAGATGGGAGAGGAGACGAAATCCCAAATGAACCTCAACGCATCTGCTCGGAAAGCGGACGAGCAGCGACAACAATTAATCTCAGTGGCTCAAATGATTGTGCCTTTCTTAAGGATGCCTTTTGCTTGCCAACAATATGGCCCAATTATATACTCACTTAAATTGATGGTACATTCGCTTAGATTAGAAAATGTTTGACTCAAGACGAACTTTCAGCGGAAAAAGAAAAGTACACTGCCCGCACCTACCAATATTTATATACCTTTTACATATACATATACTCGAATGACATTTTTCTATACATTGTATTTACTGCCACCGGCAGCCAAGTATTTTTATGTGCATATTTACAAATACAACAACAGTCATTGTTAAAAAGTAGAGGACACAAGCGCTTTGTTTACTAATTGATCTATCAGATCAGGGCAACCTCCCGGGGGAAGTGGGAATAACCAGAAGCGCACGCTACACTTCCGCATGGTAAAACCCAGAATCTCCAAGAACGAGTCAATTAAAAAAGGTATGTCTGACAGTGCCTTGATGAATTGACAAAGAATCTCGCCTTTTCCTAAATGTCACAACATCTCCTGCATTCCAGCTAACTTATCTACATTGCATAGGAAACATAGGAAATAGCAGGGACCACACGGCGAGCGAAAAATCCAAGTGTCATTGCATTCAATTTCGCAAAGAAATCAATTATCTAGTTTCTCTGTTTCTTTTCCGGGTCTTGGGACGGCTTGTGTGGCTTGGTCCTGGGAGGACTTCCTATTGCGCCTCGGGACCCACACAGGACTCGGCACCTTCGGCTGCCGATGCTGTGGCCAGATAGAGCCAATTATGTCATCATTAGGTTTGATTAGTTTTCAGGGCTCATGTTGATGGGAAAACTGCCCGGCACTTCCGGCACCACCTACTGTTTGCCTTTCGGGCTCGCTGCCCCGCTGGGCGACTCTCGGGTGCTGTTTTGGTTGGTTTTCGGTTTGATTTCAATGACATTGCGCAATATTGATGGACGTGTTTTTGATTGAGGCTGATCGATACCACCTTTCGTTGCGACTTGCAGCAGGCTCGCGGAGAAAGCGGATACGGCCTCTATGCCGTCGCAGATCTTTCTGGCCTGTGGCTTATCTCGGCAAACAGCTTAGACCCATGTGTGAGGATCTGGGCAAACCACTGCCCTTATCCTATCTGTGCATTGGCAGCATTATGCAAGACGCGGCGTCAGGATTAGACCAGAAATTGCGTATATGTATATTCGTGCAGACACATCGCAAAGACGGGCTCATTAGGTCCCGGGCTCGGGCGAGATTAGAAAGCGGACAATCGACTTATTAAGAGTGTTTATGCAGATAAACGAATCGTTTAGCGGGTGTCGGGACATACCCACTTTTCCGCCTAGGATCTGCGAACAGACCCTGGAAAATACGATCGCAAACCGCTAAAGCCGGAGTAAGGGCCTCGGAGCTGGGATTCTCGAGGATGCTGCTGAGGACGGTCTGTGCAAACATAATTAACTGGAAAGTCTTGTAATCGAATGCCGAGACTATCAATAGAAACACCATTTCGGCCACCACCCACGTTGAAACCGAGGCATCAACTACTTGGAACTCATCCCGCTTGTTTACGTCAACTTGTCCTTGGTTTTTTATAGAGCAGACTGCTCTATTCATCGGGAAAGCATTGCGAGAACCGCAGAATACACTGTCCAAGAGAAAGCCAACAAGAGGCCAGACAAACTGTCTCCTATTCTTGCGAGGCTGTTGCTCCTGTCGGCCAATAAATTTCCCAATTAAATGGATCCTCTGACACTTCGTATAAAACGCTACTACCCCCTGCCTACCCTGCCCTCGGGTGGGCCCTGTCTCGCTTCCTCCCATTCATCCCTACCCGCGTTAATAAGGGATGAGGGTTGCTCAGCGAGGGCCAGGGGTTGATACGGGCATCATCGCACTGGCTTGGCCGAGAACTGGCGCTGTGAAAGGTAGCCGGACCCTTTGGGTGCGACCGAGCCACCAGGGCAGTCGAAGGCGACTCCATTTTTTATTCGGGCTCACTCGCTGCTCGTTCGATCCTGGTTTTCGCACTGCTCCTCATTCAATTGCTCTGGGCCCGGCTATTGTGGCATTGCGAAATTATGGCCCGTATATTTCTCTATTAGTGGCACAAAAGACGTTTCAATTTCTCACTCTGGCGCTCTGGGTGGGCAGGAGAGATAGAGATGCTGCTAAGATTCTGTTACTGGTAGTGCTGCCAATTACCTCGCTGCGAACTTTTTGCGGACCACCCGAGGAATCCTGTTTGGCCTTTTTGTGGTCATGAATGGCCAAGCAATTGTTCCTGATTGTCAGAAGGTTATTGATAGCCAAACTACTTTCTTGTTAGGAAGTAACTTCTTTCTATTGCATGACTTTGTCTGCGGAACAATGAACATTTATACCCACAAATCTGGTGCAATTTTGATTTGGATTCTTATGTTTAAATTATAAATTCTGGGAACTGTTCAATATCTTGGTTTAAAAATATTGAAGAGTTCCATACTTGAAGAGCGTCATACCGTCTTTGAAAAGAAATACATACTCTCGATAAATTTCAATTTTTTGCATATATGTATATCATATATATACATATATCACTGCTTACAAAGCTTGCCTTCCTTCACATAAATAATTTCACGATAAACTTGTTTATATAATAAAGGGGATGTTTTCTTTAAATAATAATCTTACGAAGTTTTAAAAACTGGAATTTTTTCCTTAAAAGCATTTTTCCTAAAATGCCCTTCCAGATTGATTATGACAAATTAATTTAAATGTTATACCGCTGCTTATATTTTTGTAAGTTTTTTAAGCGTAATATTAAACAAAAACATTTATTGTTGTTTTGAAAGCATTTATTAATCTCTGTCTTAGTTTAAATAATAAATAATGTTGAAATAAATAAGAAATTAAAACTTAATCCGGTGGAAAAATTTTTTAAACGAAGAATTACGGATTTTTTTATGAATATACACGAATTAGGTTTGATAAAGGGGGCGTACAGCGGTCATTATTCATTCAATTTTGAAACTTTTTCAGAGTGTGTTCTAATTTTAGTCAAGTTATTCAACGCAGTGAAGAAGACGTTTCCGGCCCTATAATGTATATACATGTTTATGTCGAAATGATCAATAACAGACGACTTTATTATAATTTTCCGGTGGTTTCTGCACCATCTATAAGATATCTATTACTTTAGCTCGAGCTTTATACAGTAAAATCAACAAAAATCACTACAAATATGTATAGGCATACAACTCAAATTATTGTTATTTTATAGGATTTCAGAAATTAAATTTTTATTTTATAAAAGTTGTAATAAAAATTCGACTATTTGTAAAGCTTTGAATCGGTCAATTGAAAATTAAAGTAACATGTAGATTTTATCAATTTGAAATCGAAATTTTTTATTCAATATTATCATTTATATCTGTTTTTATAAAAAAAACATGTAAAACATTAATGCTTAGTAATAGTTGGAATTAGAGTGTAAGCTTATATATGTTAGTCTTATCGAAGTTAACTTGCTTTATTGCTTAGTAAAAGTCGGCTATTGACCATTGGAATGATTTGTGCGGATAATTAAGTTTTTTTTTTAATATTAGATTTATTTTTATGGAGAATTTATTTTACAGTGCAAAACGAAAATGTAACTTAATCTCTTTGGCCGATTTAAACGTTTCACGCCCTCTAAAAGAAGCAGAAGACCCAAAGAACTGAATTAACAAATCGAAATTGAAAATGTAAAAAAAATAGAATTTGGTATAAATACCATTTGGTTGTTGCCCAATGATTGTTTTGTCATTAATAAATTTGTTCAGCAATCCGCAATGAGGGCATCGGGTGCGGCAACTTAACTATTACTAAATCATTACGGTGGTGAAGGTCAGCCAGATAATTTCTGCCAAGTACTTATTTTAATTTTTTAGCTTGGCTATTTTATTACATCGTGTGATGGGGGTTGAAAATACCCAAAAATATGATGCTTAACAGACCTAACATCCAAGTAAAATCGGAAAATTACAATATATAGCATATGCAAGGATAAATTATTTTTAAGCCTCGTTTAGAGGTGCTTTTGTTTGTGACCATAGGGCCTATAAATAAATAATAATAAATAAACAGTTTTATTTATTTAAAACAGCTTTTGTGTAAAAGAGATAAATATCAATATCTTAAGGATAGAAAAGAAACTATACGGTTATAGGAACTTCAGCCAATAAACCATTAAACCTTTAGCTTATACTTGTAAGTCTTTCTTTCAACTAATGAGTATTTACTATACTACTATATAGCAGTGTCGTTATATCACTTTTAATTAGGATTTAGGAAGTAGTGCAACAAAATTTTACTTCTGAATCTGCATGAATACAGAACGATCACTGCAAAATGTAAGGTATTCAGAAAATTATAGGGTCTAATCTTTTGGCCCTAAGTATATTTTACGTTCAATTTAAAATACAAAATAAAAACGTACCTATTTCATTTCTTGTTTTATAAATGATCCTTATTAATATAATTATAAGCAAAACTTATGTCCGAACTCAAAAAATCGATAGAGAAATGTAAACATTGGAAATTCATTTTTTTCTGGGATTATCGAATGCCGTTGTCAATCAAACGAAATGGTCTTTTTATTAATTGCCAGCAATTACACTTGGACTCGGGGCAATATATAATCATTTGAGAAATGAGTGTTTCAACTTTGTTGCAGCAAGTGGGTCTCGAGTGTTCGCCAAGTAGTTAAAGTGTAGCCCCTGTGTCTGGAGCAAAGAAGAAATTCTAAAGGCTGGAATGGAAGGGACACAATATAGATCATTGTGTCACTTGTGCGATGTGAACGACGACGCACTGTCTGGCAGATAGGAACATTTTCTCAGGCCCTGAGGAACAACAGGCAGGTAGGAGACAGGTAATGTAAGAACTGCACGCCCCTATCAAGCGGACGAATTGTCAATTGTCCTGGAAGCTGGTCGAAAATCGGCCCACCGCCCAACTACCTTCATAAATTGCCTCTATTGTGCGCTCGTAGAAGTCACAATGATATTGACCAGGGATCGATCGCCCGTTCGCATAACCAATTCCACAATACTCATGGGTCATTTTTTGACTTCTCGCAGACTGTGTGTCTCGGTCGCTTTGCTCAGGTGGACCACTACCACTCCATTGTCCTTATGAATGACGCAAGCTGTCAGGTGAGTAATGGCGAGGCGACGTGGAGGGATCCGTATCCGAATCTGAGGGACTCTGACTGTGGGAAAAAAATTGCCAAACCGATGTCGTTTTGATATGCAGTTGGAGTACAACTTCTACTTATTGTCGTGGGTTCTCGTTCTCAATTTTCCAGCTTGTGGGCCCTGTCTGCGTTGTTGTCTTATTTTTGCTCATTTGTGAATAGAATTTGGATAGATTCCGCCCAAATGACTTGTGCATTTTAACCCTTTGATGGCAGCGGCACGCATAAATGCCATTATCATTTGCCTTTGATAATGTCGGCATGACGAGCTATTTGCCAAATGATCTGGTTAGCGGGAAGTGACACTGCCATGGATAGTCATTAATATGCACGCAAAATGGTTTCCGGTCTTTTGGTATTAATAATGTTACTAATGCACTAAATTACAGGATTCGTCTTGAAGATAAATAAATAAATAGATAGGCATTTAATAATTATATTTATGATTTCTCTGCTTGCGGTCCACCCTTCTATGTATCAATTTACATTAATAGCCCCCATGTGAAGATGGAAATTCCATTCCCTACAAAAAAATATCTCAGATTTGGAAAAATTCAGAATAAAGGTTTGGCTTTTTATAGTTTTTGTATTTTTTCTGGTGTAAACATAAATCGTATAATGCAACTTTCAATATTTAACTATGATCGTATAGTATTTAGGTATAAATCGTATATTTCTAGTAACCGCGTTCAGCTTAAAAAACTGTTAAAATATCAGCTTATTTATAATATAGACCGTTTGTATGCGTACATACGTACAAATCTGGTATCTCTTAAATCTCTTAATCGCTTAGCATATGAGAAAGGATCACTTAAGGAGGTATTTACACATGTGCGGGGTTTTTGTGCGCTCATAACTAGTCACGTAGCTGGAAGTGTAAATATGCGTTAAAAAATAAATATCTCAATATTTGCATATATCGTCGAGGGTCTCAGGGATTGCTAGCGTTGATTGAGGTTGCTGAGTGCGCCATATTGCGCCAGGTACGGCTGAGGTAGTTCTGTCCGAGATTGGCTATAGAGTATTAGCCGGCATTGAGTTTCGTTGCAGGACTCGCAGGTGAGCTCGTTTAAAGCGTGCAAGCGCTTCACAGATCGCTGGAGGACGGGACGGCGAGGATTCGCCATCACCCGCTCAGTACCCATACAGATAGGGGTACATGGGCACGAAGATGGCCGGGCCCAGCTGGCGCTCCTGCGGCATGTGCGTCTTCATGTGCTTCTTGAGGTGGTCGCGGCGGCCGAACTTCTTCCCGCAGGCGCTGCAAGGATACGGACGAAGTCCGGTGTGGATGCGCTTGTGGCGCGTCAGCTCCTCGTTGCGTGTGAAGGTCTTGCCGCAGGTGTCCACGTCGCACTTGAAGGGGCGTTCGCCTGTTAGGAGGGAGAGAAGGGGAACCGTGAGTATGGCTGCCAGGAGCGGACCTCAGTTGATCGACTTACCGGTGTGGATGCGGATGTGGCCCTTCAGCTGGCCGTTGTTGGAGAAGGCCACGTCGCAGTGGGGACACTTGAACTTCTTGGGGCGCTGCTTCCGCGCGTTGAGCGCCTTCAGCTGGGCGTCCTCGGCCATGACGCGGGCGTACTCCTGCTCCATCAGGCCCAGGGTGAAGGGGTCCATGCCGAAGCCGGAGGCGGAGGTGGGCGTGCCGGCGGCAGCGGCGGCTGCGGCGGCGGCATAGTAGAGCTCGCTAGCGGCCGGCAGGAACGGAGCGTGCTGCTGCGGCGGGGCCAAGGACAAGCAGCTGGCGGTGGGCAGGTCCGAGGGTGACGGGAGGGGCTGGTTGTGGGGGTGGTTGAAGACGGGGTGGGGTGTGGAGGTGCGGATGTAGCTGCTGTGGTTCAGGGCGTCCTCGTAGCAGGACTTGCTGCTGTTGCTGCTGCTCGACGAGGAGGAGGATGCTGATGAGAAGTCCCGGTCGGAGTCGTGGGCAAAGCCGCTACTGGTCAACTCCGTCTTGATTGTGATGTTCTCGGGCTCCCGCTCCCGCTCCTGCTCCTTCTCCTGCTTGACCGTCCTGGGCGCTGAGGCGGCTGACTGGCGCTGCGAATCCCAGGGACGGAACAACCGCGAGTAGGTTTGCGGGGGGTGCAGGTTAATAGTCGACATTTTGTTGGTTCTTTCGATGTTTCGGTGGACTGGGTACAAGGCTCTCTCGCGACACTAAAGCACTTGGTTGGAACACTGGCGGATTCGCTGGACGTGGACGTTATGCTGGGCGGCGGTGTGTGTGCGCTGCGAGGTCTCAACTCGAACTGAGCTCTCCTGCCCCGGAGGCGCTCAATTTAAGCCAGGACTCGGCCTACCTACGGCTACCTACACACAGGCACCCGCCATTCATCGATTTGTTGTCTGTCTGGCGAGTGCGAGCGAGAGGAGTGCTCCGGGGTTGTTTTTCGGCGTTCGCCTGCTCAACAATGGCGGTCGCTCACGCTCACGCACACGCACACACGCGCAAAGGAAGTACATAAGGTCCTGCGTAGTTTTCCCTGTCGGAAAATCGAATTCCTCTGGCAGCTTCCTTAACTTGCGCTTTTACACTCGACCCACCACTTATGTATTGCGATCCCTGCGGGGTGGCTTTTGATTTGGGTTTGGGCGCAGCTTTAAGTAAAGCATTCTCGATTATGAATTTTACGCTTACCCACCGACAAACCCCCACCGCCTCCCGGGAGGTTGGCCTCCTTCCCCGTTCCCGTTCCCGTCCCCGTCCCCGTTCACATCCTGGTCCGTCCTCCTCCTCCAGATGCAGATACTCTCCCAAATGCGTAACTCGGTTATCTCTGGCTTGGCTATCCCGGCCTCGCAGTGGCGGCAATTTATTATTGAATTAAGTGCTTTGCCGAGGGTTGCTCCGCGCCATCCCGAATATGCAAAGTGTGGGCCAAGGAAACGGGCAGTACTCGCAGCGATTTCCAAAGGGGCCTGACACTCGAGGGCTGGCGATAAGGGTTTGAGCCTGTAGTTCAGATGGTACAGTTGGCCTTAACTTTATCGATGGGGGATGCTCGAGGAAAACTTTACTGCCTTTGGTGGGCGTTTGCCTTAACGCGATTCGGGCGCAAGATAAGGAGAAGAGATACAAAGCACAATGGATAACGAATGGATGTGAGTGTGCGTTGCTTGTTTAATGTTCTAATTTAGTATACGATTTTGATTTGATTGTGGGTCGCTTCGCATTCGCCTTTTTGAGATATTTAATACAAGGTGAAACCTTTTATTTTTGGTTAAATCACCCAGTAACTACACTTACTACGAATTTTAACAGTGTTACCTGAAATTCAATGCGTTCCATTTTTAAACTTTAAAATATGTTTTCAAAAATAATTTATATCTCTTTAGCAGTAACATGTTTACGTTGGTTATGTTTGTTTTCGGAAAAACTTATATGTTTGTGTACTTTCTCGAAGTTGGCGGTTCATGGGGTCTTATTTCTTTTTCTTTTTGAGATTTTGTTTAACTTTTGAAATATCAATGATTGTAAAAAGCTTTCAAAGCTTCAAAGTTAATGAAAATGTAACGGAATACGACTACCAATGTTTACGTTATTTGACAGTTTTAAGAAAATATATGGTAACCTAGTACTGAAAATGTTCTAAATATATTAGGTCGCTGAAAGCAAAGTTTCTGAAGTACCAGAAGTCTGGATTTAATAACACATAATATACAAGTTAAGATAAAGGAACTTTAAAGGAGGCTTCTTTAAAAATCTGAATGCAATAACTATAACATTATTGGAAACGTTACTAGTTTTATACTATAATATATTTGTTGTTGGACATTATAAAAACTAAAACTATGTATATTAATTTAAGTTAAATTTAGTATAGTCCTGATTATTGCACGAAATTCGATCAAATGCGCCAAATTTTCATAAGATAATGACCTCTTATTCCATGAAATTCAAAATCAGTAATTTTGTATGGATATTAACCAATATTTGTCAATGTCAACCGATAAATTAAGGAACAGAGAAAACATATGATACTCCTTAGTAGCCAAACAAATCAGAAAACTAGCATAGTTTAAATTAAATATTTTGGTGTGATTTGATATCAAGGGGATAAAAAAAAACATTCAGTTATATTCAAAAGAGTCTATGATAGAAATGACTAAGCAACTGAAACCCTTAAAAGTTTAGTAACTTTCGATAAGCCAAAGCGCTATCCACTTCCTATAAGATTGTTTCTTGGGAAGCCCCAATCCTAGCACTTTCAGCCTTCTGTCCTGTCATTTAAAACAAAAGGGAAATCATTTGGATTAGGTCCTCCTCCATTGTTCTGCCGATGCTAATGAATGCAACGGCTTGGGATGGGTCGCGGTGGGTTAGGGATGCTTCACAGTTCGCAGTACCTGCCATAAAGCGCAGGCCGCGAGGAATATTTCATTCACTACTCTGCGCACTCCAAAGGATTCATTCATAAACAAGGATTGCCGCGAGAAGTGGCCTGCGATCGGCCAGTGTTGTCAGGTAGGTGGTTCTCTGGGTTGGTTTGAGGGGTGGTGAGGCTATAAAATCCACGAGCTTATTTGCGTAGGCTGGGACTTGGGCTTGCAGCCGCCTGGGTATTTCCCCAGTATATTCTTTAAGTAATGAGCGCCGGTATTTCCACGCAATCGTCGTTCAGACCGACTGGTCGTAAACTGCAACCTACCTAGGACAATGCGGCACCCATAAATGGTAAGAAAGGAAGTTATAAAATAATTAGATATAGCAAACCGCTCGGCCAGTGCCTGTGATTTCATTCATGGAATGTCTGAGGCCGCGAGCTGTATGGCCCAATACCTGACCGCTAGTAATTATAAGACACATATGAGATAAGCACAGGACGTGATATTCATATTTAAATTAATTAGGGAATTTTACATGCGATCGTACTTCAGTTGTACCTCGCCACATATGGGGAAAGTACGGTGACTGTTGGTATAGGATGGACGTGGACCTAGACGGCGACATGATCAGGGGAAACTTCCATCCTAACTAAACTTCAGTTCAGCGCGGAATCATACCGAATCATTACCGATTTGTCCGTGGCACAGTTGCAGCCATAGATAAGCCCCGAGTTCGATTTTCAAGAGCTAGCAAGATTATGCTACAACGATCCGGATATGCAAGGTTTAGTAAGCTGGACCCGATCCCCGCTAATAGTAGTGATCACTCCAGGCGATGGTGTGATCTTAAAGATTTTCCTCGATCACGTAGATTACGAGCGGACTAAATTAAGTTGGTTTCACTGATCCACGGACGCACTTCATAGTAAAAATAGTTCGGGAGAAGGAGCTTGCAAAACAATTGTGACAAAGCTTAAATTTTTCCAATAGTTGGTGCATTAAGGTGGTTATATTGATGTAACCCTTAAATTTTTCGGTTCAAGGAAAAAGTAAAATTGATATATAAAATGGTTTTTGGTTATTTAATTAAAAAATAAAATAATAAAAAGATTTTCGGATTTCAATTTCAATTTTGTTTGTGTAAATAATTTGATCTCTCGATTTAATCAACAAATCGGGTCAGCTTTATTTACTTAACCGGTCTTTAAATTAGTTAAGCGTGTTTTTTCTTTTTTTTTCAAAAGACCTTACGAAATCATTAATGGCGGGCTCTATAGATCTGACAAGCAGATATCTCAGAAATTGCCAAAGATTAATTTAGTTATCGAACCAGATGAAGCATCAATTTACTATTAGCTTAAACCACAATAATTCTAATCACCAGTAACTAAAAATATTTATAATTTGTTAAGTCATTGACAAGTGAATAAAAGACGAGGTAAAAGCAGACAAAAAAGCCAAATAACTGCCAACTTAAAAAAATATAATTTAGCAAGCTAAACCCCTTAGTCGAAGTTAAGCTTAAGTTTAAGACTACAGCTAACTATCCTCAATAAATAATATGTTTCATAATTTGAAACTCGATTAATGCAATTAAAGTTCAGCTATGTGAAAAATCTATACGATATCCCGTCCATCTCCGGCAAATCTCGTTTACTTTCAAAGTTCGGACAGAACAAGCGCCAAGAGGCGCTTGATTGGGCGTTCCAAGGGCAGCTCGCAGCCTTGTTTTGGGTGTCAATGGCGGTGCGAATGGCGGCAGGAGACAGAACCAGGAGACTGAAATGCGAAAACATAAATCAAATTAGTTTTTCGGGCGAATGCACTCGACTAATTCCTGCGGCGAGCTCTTGAGCGGCAATCGTGGTTGCTCTTTTCAGCGAGTTGGTGTCGCAGGACAGAGTCCCAAAGGTTGTGGCGGGCTATTCAGACCGCCAAGTACCGATGAGCATTATCCCGTGACACAATGCCGCAGAAGCCGCGAGCTGTGGCCGTGTCGTCCATTAAAAGGCTCGTCACAAAAGCCACCCCGACCCGACCCTTTCCACAGGATACGCGCGCTGGCGTTATGATCAATTCTATGAGTGCCCCGACTCCTCATCTCGCGTCGAAACGTCGAATGCTCCTTGGCGTACGCCGCCGGTCCGCTCCTCCCTCTACTTTTCCTTGGGGCTGCCACGGCAGCTGAGCGGTGCTCTCGCCCGAGCCCAAGATCGATCCGCAGGACATCTGCGAGCGTGAGAACAGCTGCCGGCGAAGCAATGGCGTCCTTGGATGGCTCCGCCTCCCGCGTGCGTTTTTGAGACCCGCCTGCCTGCCTCAGCTCGCGGCCGAGTCAAAACATTTGTGAGAATCCCCGGCAGAAACCCAATTCATCCTCCGTTGGCATCACTGAAAAAGCACTTAACCTCAAATCCAATAATCCGCTTGTAATGCAGACCATTCAGGCGACGAAAACTGGACGGTGGCTAGTGCTCTAGTCTTTGTGCCGACGGAACTGCGGCGGTTTTCCATTTGAATATCCATACGGGCGGGCTGCATGGGCTGGTGTGCCAAGTGTTGACCTCGTCGGGTAATCGTTCTATTATTAACAGATATTTGCATTCAAACAATGTCACAGTCGTGCTGGCCCGTCTGTAGCGATATTTTATTTACCTGACAGGGATAGCTCGGATTGTCGGATTACGACGGGACGTTGGAACTCAAACCCCCATCCCAACTATCACATTAAAAGCAGCGTTCGCAGATCGGAAATACTTTAGTATCCTTATATGTATATACCAGGAATACCATTATGACTATACCTGATATGAGGGATAATTTAAAAAAAAAACAAAAACAATAATCATTGTGATTTTATTTATATTTATATTTATATATATTTATTTATATATATTTATAGCACAACACACTAGAAAAACTACAATTAAATTTATTTAAATAAGGGTTTTAAAAAAAAAAAACACATCTTCTTGTTGGTGATATATTTCAATCGCTTATGCGCTTTTTGTGAATGCATGTTTTTTGTTTTAAAAAATAATAATGACTTATAAGGATAATGGTCTATTTATCAAACAAAAACTAGTTTCTTCAATTTATTACCCAACCATTTTGTACATCCTTTACTCGATGACTTTAAAATAAATACTCGTTATTGGTAATAGGAAATGTATGTATCTACATATGTACATATATTTCGTTTATTAAAATTACAAATTTTAGATTACATTATATTTTAAAAATGCCTGAACATTGTTATTTTGTTTAAAAAGTAGTTCGATTCCCAATTGCAACAAGTCGTATGTCGAGCTCTAATACAATAACCAAAAGTATAATTTTTATTCTATAGCGAAATTTTCTACATTGCTTTATGAAACATTTATGGGGTTTCTGAAAATTTATGATAACCAATTTTTCGTGGAATTATATATATGCAACCGTTTTGTCAAATTTATGAAATAAAAATTTGTTTGTGTTCCTTTAGGATTAAATATGTCTGTCTCTAACATCCATTTTTTCAATTCCGTGCTGAACTTTGCCCCGGAATTTGACGAAATTCAACCTTATTCAATTGACCGTATGACACGCTTTGCAGCTTATGACAGATTAAAAAAGGAAATCGTCTTAGGGCTCTGATATTCTTACAAGCGAGTCTCAAGGAAGAAGCGCAAATCGGAAACAATTGCCACCTCCTGGACAGTAGCTGTAAGAATGGCGAAGAAGATGCAGAAGCGGCTCGAGCATTGATCCGCCCAAGAAATTGAGGCAGCAAGGACGAAGGACGACTCCCTCCGAGCATCATAAGTGGTTTGGCTCGCCTACAACAGCCGCAAAGTCAAATGCAAATTGAAATGTCCGAGAGTGGCTCGAGGGCACAGACTTCCCCAGAATGCACACAATGCCACCGTTGAAAATCCAGGATCCAGGGCACAAACGGTGTTGTCTGAAAAGCCTTTTCACACTTAGTTATCAATGCTATTCGGCCGACTGACCTCTCAATGGGAAGATGCAAAGATCTGTAAAAGAAACAGTAGGATGCGGGCTATTGAAATGGGCCTGGGTGACGCGGCTGTCACCTAAGGTGCAATTATGATTGAAAGGTGCAAATAATAACCGATAAATTCATGTTTACCTAACGACTCCGGTTTCTGGTCAGCTGTCAAGTGCTGGGATAGTCTGTCTCCTTCGGCGTACTTGCCATGATGAATGAATGGAAGTTCTGTGAGTAGCCCTGGATGAATGATGAACTGAGTTCAGAGTTCAATGCATGTAGGTGTACCATTGCGCAAATACCCTCACGGCGATCGGAAAACCCTCGATCAACCTTGCGAATGCCCACGTTTTTTGAGGGCCGTGCGATTGTTGAGCTTGCAAAACATTAGGTTCGGATTGATTGATCTATTCGTTTTTAGTGGTTTGCATGGCAAGGAGAAAAATTGTATAAAAAAATGTTATTTTGCACAAAAATTGTGATTCTAATAATTGATTGATAACCCTGCCTCAATAGTTTGATTTGAAATACAGTTTACACAAAGAAACAAAAACAATGATGTGGTCGAGTGCCAATCCCATTTAATAGATACTCACTGCCTTTCAAAAAAGTAAGTTGAATATGTTGGATAGGGAGGGAATCAGGATTTGGTTGTTGGGGGTTGTGGAATAAATCGTTTGCAGCATTTTTTCAAAACCACTTTTTATGTCACATTTTAACGGATCTTTTTCTGAACTTACTTAGAAATATAATTTTACATTTTTTTTATCAAATGTCCTCGTTTCACATGAAATATGATGAATATACCTTGAAATTAATTTTAAAAAATATTATGCAACACTTTATTTAAAATAAGAGATAAGTTTCAAAAGTAAGAAAAATGTCCCGATTAATGCCGTCCCAAATTACGCTTACATATACCTAAATCCATTTGTAATCTTATCTTTTTCCCGCCCCTTTTATCCACAAGATCCTTGATATTCACTATTATATGTGTCTGTGTGCAAAAACCGCAAAAACTACTATAAATTGACACCATAAATTTAAATTACTTCCACCCTTCTTCACCTAGGCTCTCCAAGCCCAAGCCCAAGCCCAAACCCATGCAAACCCAAACCCAAACCCAAATCCAGCCCTGAGGTTTGCGGGCTCTCGCTGTCAGGGGGTTGGAGTTGGACCTGGGGTTGGTGCTGCCACAAACCCAACCCAAATGTCGCTATTGTAGAGTGAGAATGAAGGACACAGGGAAGCAGGGAGCGCAGGGCAACCGAATGAGCAAAAGGGGCGAGGACGAAGCCATCAACACGATTATTTCGCATAAAATAAATTGATTCCAGCTAAGAGTCAAGCATTCCCTTTGATGCCAGTGGAAGAACGACTACACATCGAACACAAAATAGACAAAACGAAAACAGCGCTTGAAAAATGTCGAAATTTGTCCACAATAAGTGTTTTATTGAGTCGCCATGCACAAAGGATTGCCTCGTCCCCGATCCTGTTTTCATCTCCGCTATAAACCACGGCCGGCCACTCGACGAAGCAGAATCCGGCAACACAATGGAACAATGGGCCCGAAGACGGGGAAAGTAGTGGCACGTCTTCGCCCCTAGGTGCATCTAGAATCGGAGGGGCTGCCCCGACACCTTCGGCTGACACCTTCCCCGATTCGCTTGAATAGAAAGTGGGATATGAATAATGACAGGCGAGCCAATTTCGGGTAGTTGCGTCAAAGGAAGAGTCAACTCGGATTCTTACCTCCATTGTGACCGCCGGGATCATTGTGTCGGATTGAATGGTAACGTGGCACCTTGGCAGCCGCTTAGCCTCAGGGCGTCCTGCGGCGGTGCGGTCGCCAATGTGGCTGGCCCGTCGTCCTTTTCCCGAGCTCCTGCGGCAGACACTGGGCCGCCGCTTAAATTGAGCGTGCGCAATCGATTAGCTGCCGCATTTCGTCACCGAATTTGTATTTAGTTTAAGATCTAATTCGAAACTGTGCTGCCCGTGAAGTATGCCAGCAGGCGAGAGTCATCAATGCTTTTCATTCACAGAACCCAGATCCTCGAGCCTAGAGCGTTGGATGCGATAAAATAAGATGATGAGGTTCTCTACGCCCTCGATTAGATAATTGATTAACATTAATGGGTAAGGCATTTGCTGCACTTTTTTGATTAATCGGACATTGATGTTTGTATGAGTATACATACATATGTACCATACGGATAAAATTTCAATATGTATACATATTTTCAAGGCAACCATTTTTCGCTCAAATATTTCTTTGGTTTGGTTTGCGAAGGCAAGGGGTGAGTGGGCAAACTTGAACACAGTTTTAACACCAAACTTTTAGCAAAAGATATACAAGAGATACAGTAAAGTTAGACCAACTTAAAGACTTTTTCTTTTAAAAATATACCCAACACGGGGAAGAAAAACAAAAACTGAGTTATCCCCAAATATCTACAAAGAGCAGGGATACAAATCGACCATAAATAAGTGTACATACCTCAGGGAAAGAAGTATATGTGCACTTTTTAATTTGCTTATATTTTTGTAGGTATGCAAGTTTATATTCTTATCTATTATGACGATTTCCTACTTGACATATCCAAAAGATATTTAAACCAAATTTTGAACGGGTTACTTTCTTCCCACGACGCAGTACGGGCTGCTAAAGCGCCTGAGGTACATGGAACAGATATTGAAAAAAAAACAACTAGATCTTTACATTATTAAATACAGATGGCTCCATAAACAAAGAAATTATTAGCTTTGCAGTGAGACCAAAGATGAGAGGTACTTAAATTAGTAGTCCTTCCAAGCTGCTAGTCAGCGCTAACAGCGGATTCAAATGCTATCCTATAAGATTTTTTGTGGGTCCCCAACCAAATCGAAATCAAATCAAAAAAGTGCCGATGCCACAATCCCATCTCTATCAACAAACCCATTCTTTGGTATGTATGTACATAAAGTTACCACAAAAGAATCTAAGACTCTTGATTTGGTAAAACACTTAAATAATAGCATATTTGCGCCACGAATTTGATTTCAGAACTCTAGTATACACTATTTTTAAAAATTGTTAAGTAATGTTTTAGCTTGACTTTAAGATTTGATGTTGACAAAAATTAGTTTTAAAATTCTTTAAAATGTTTTCGTCAATCCAACACTATTTATAAACGATAAACATTAACTCTGCGTAAGCGATCCATATCTATGTCTAAAATGTGTGAATGTGAAATGAAAGTGATATTTCCGCGTTAAATTGTCACCTAAAGAAGCTGACGCTGCTTATTCTGGGAAATCCGCCCATTCCCAGATTTTCGCAGACAGTCAGGCTTCCATGGGAGCCCGAGAGTCCCTAAGATCTGCCGACTAATAATTGAGCCATTCAACCTGTTACAATTGAGTACCGGCAAGCCGTCATATTTCTTGGATGAGCTCAAGAGTCTCTCAAACGCTCCCATTAATTAGACGAATTGTCTATTTGTAAGGTGTCAACAGGTAAATTCGTCATTGTGATGGCCATTTTTTGTTGGAGGCGATCCAGCAGGAGGACGAAGAGTCGTCCTCCGAATAACTTTGTTTTCGCAAGAGGCAGTCATGACTGGCGGTAAGATCCAAGGAAGCGGCATGTCACGTTGCACATCAGAGATGCGATTGGTGTCGCCTACCCGCAATCCAAAGGATAATGTGGCAAAATCCAGACAATTGGTGTCCTTAGCGGCACTTCAAATGAAGCTGTGACGTTTGTTTGCTGTTTGACTATACCATCGCACTTGACGTCTGAAGGCGAGGGAGGGCGCAAATAAATAATAATCAAACAAATATAGATGCGATACCTCAGATTGTTAGTCCGCAAAGCGATTTTCAACGCTTTCTTGTTGATGGGAGGTGTTGAATCCTCAACATATGTCCTTTATAGGGGGGCTATAATATTAATTTTCATCATAAATTTGAAACACAGGATAAAAGTACTGTTGATACTTCATCAAAATTTAGCGAACGGAATAAAAAATGTAAACAAAGTGTTAGTTTTAAACAATGCGACGATGGACACCGATAGAGTGTGCAACTGCGACTTCTATATACACCCACCAAAATGAAAATCTGCTATGATGAGCCTTCATAACGAGTAATACAAAGTGTTAAGTGTTATATATTCTTTTTTTGTATATTGTTGATCAGCATCACCAGGAGAGTCGATCTAGCCATGTCCGTCCGTCCGTCTGTCCGTCAGTCCGCTATCTGCTTGAAACTTTCCCAAATATTGACTTTCTATTGCAGGTAGTATATAAGTCGGAACGAGCCGGATTTGGTAATATTTTAATACCATGTTTTAGTTAAATTAAAATAGGACATCTAAATCACATAGCTCCCATAGAAAAATTAAAAAATTAATAACAAGAAAGGAAAGCTAACTTCGGGCGGAGCCGAAGTTGATATACCCTTGCAGAATACTCTGTAAATTGTATTCTCCAAAATTATTCATTCTTAATACTCATAAAAAATCCCAACTTCCTAACTTTAAAAACACCAAAGTTATGGCATTTCCAATCGTTCAGTTATATGGCAGCTATAGGATATAGTCGGCCGATCCTTATGAAATTTGGTAGGTCGGATTGATTGGCCAAATATAAAACCCATAGAAAATCCCAAATCACTTCGGCGGAGCCGAAGTTGATATACCCTTGCAGAATACTCTGTAAATTGTATTCTCCAAAATTATTCATTCTTAATACTCATAAAAAATCCCAACTTCCTAACTTTAAAAACACCAAAGTTATGGCATTTCCGATCAATCAGTTATATGGCAGCTATAGGATATAGTCGTCCGATCCCGGCCGTTCCGACTTATATACTGCGTGCAAAGGAAAGAAGGGTGTGTGCAAAGTTTCAATACGATAGCTTTAAAACTGAGAGACTAGTTTGCGTAGAAACAGACAGACGGACAGACAGACGGACAGACGGACAGACGGACATGGCTATATCAACTCAGGAGGTGATCCTGATCAAGAATATATATACTTTATAGGGTCGGAGATGTCTCCTTCACTGCGTTGCACACTTTTGACCAAAATTATAATACCCTCTGCAAGGGTATAAAAATATAAATGCAAAAATGTTATTTTGCTGTTTTTCTATTTATCACAATATTCCTTTCAGATATAGTAATTATTTATTATATCAGAATTAAGCTTTTAGTTTTGTATAATATGGAAAGAATAAGGTATACATAAATAAATTAGATTTGCATAGTTTCATGTCAATAGCTTTTTAAACTGCAAAAATGTCATAAAAATAGAAAAAAAGGTATATTTTCGCAGCCTTTAACAATTTTTCCTACTGAAGCTATAAGATATAGACGCCCGATCGGCGTCTTGGAAAAATGTATGTCAATAGCTTATACACTGCGCGAAATATTCTAAAAAACATACATTTTTGACCGATTTCACCCTATTGTTCCTATGGGAGCTATAGGATATAGACGTCCAATCAGCAAGCTTTTTTGCCCCGATCAAGGTATGCATAAAACAAGAAAGGAAAGCTAACTTCGGGCGGAGCCGAAGATGATATACCCTTGCAGAATATTCTGTAAATTATATTGGTTGGCCAAAAATAAAACCAATAAAAATCCCAACTTCCTAACTTTAAAAACTCCAAAGTTATGGCATTTCCAATCGTTCAATTATATGGCAGCTATATGATATAGTCGCCCGATCCGGCTCGTTCCGACTTATATACTACCTGCAATAGAAAGACAACTTTTGGAAAGTTTCAAGCAGATAGCTTTAAAACTGAGGGACTAGTTTGCGTAGAAACGGACGGACGGACAGACGGACGGACAGACGGACATGGCTAGATCGACTCTCCTGGTGATGCTGATCAAGAATATATATACATATATATAAACATATATAGGGTCGAAAATGTCTCCTTCACTGCGTTGCAAACTTTTGACTGAAATTATAATACCCTCTGCAAGGGTATAAAAACTTTTGACTGAAATTATAATACCCTCTGCAAGGGTATAAAAATAAGATTTGGAAAGATTCATGTCAATAGCTCTTACACTAGGCGAAATATCATCAATTCTTGCAAGGTATATCCGATTGTTCCTATGGGAGTTATAGGATATAGACGTCCGATCGCTTTTCAATCTTGATCTGCGTACACATGTTTTAGGACGACTGTAAAAGTTTCAGATCGCTAGCTTTTAAACTGAGCTCGCAAACGGTATCGAAACAGACGGACATGGCTATATCGACTCCCCTTTTGATCCTGATCAAGAATATATTCATTCTACGACTTCTTGAAAAACTAGCTTTTCTAACGGGAAATCAGCCAGGAGAGAACGCTATAGTCGAGTGCCTCGACTATTAGATACCCGTTACTCAGCTAAACAACTTTAGATTTTGCATTAAAATAATGTGAATTAGAGTGACCACAGGAAAAAGGACAAAAAGTTCAAATTATCAATTTGAATTAGGCGATCTCTTAGAGCTGGCAGCTTTACAGCACGAGCATCAGCACCAGCGCTGCTTTAGCGCAGGCAGCTTTTGTCCTGCACCAGCATACACACATACGCCATTGTTTGACTCAGACCTCCAATTTAGCTAACTTGATTTAATTTGTATAGTTCTTGGGATATAGTTCGGTATTGACAAATGAAAACCATCGCAATTTCCTTTAATAGAAATCCTTATCGAGAATTAACGTTGACCTTGTTGAGCACCTTGGCCAGCTGTTCCAAAAGTCATCCGTTAGATGGCGCTATTGTATTGCGCCATCAACCCCAAGACATTGGTACCACGGGCCATGAAAGGCGGAAATGTAGGCGCTAGCCAGGCTTAAGCGTTTAATGAGTTTTTGGGCGTTAGAGTGGGCGTGGCAAACTTTTATTAGGCCAATCGATAGGTATTGACGAAACAAATACATATCAATTAAAATTTTCATAATAGCATCAAAACTGTGGCCACAGCTTGTGGCTTGTGGGCGTCAGAGGGGGCGTGGAACCATTTTGATACAAACTTGCGCTGCGTAGGAACTCCAAAAATCTACATGCAAAATTCCAATCTTCTAGCTTTTATAGTTTCCGAGATCTCAGCGTTCATACGGACAGACAGACGGACAGACGGAGAGACGGACAGACGGACATGGCTAGATCGACTCGGCTAGTGATCCTGAACAAGAATATATATACTTTATAGGGTCGTAAACGCTTCCTTCTACCTGTTACATACTTTTGCACGAATACAATATACCCTTTTACTCTACGAGTAACGGGTATAATTATGGCCAAATTTGACCACCTTTTAATAAATCCAATTACTACCCTGGCTTTATTCACAATGGAAGTATTATGGTCACAAAACTTAAGTGTGCGTGATTCTAGACAACGCATCACCACGCAGCGTATACGTGGCATATTGTTTGTTCACCCTAAAAAAATGTCAGTACAATTAGCGCTATTTAAATCCAAGAGATTTTCACAACACCATTTTTGAAAAGCATTTAGGTCCGATTGTAAGTCAGAACTGCTGGAAATTTCGTTATATTGCAGACATAACTTAACGTCATCTGCGTACATAAGGACTAGAGGGAGATCGTTTATAAATAAAGTAAAAAGAAGTGGGCCAAGGTGGCTTCCTTGTGGGACGCCTAAAGTAACTCGGATCAAATTAGAGATCGAGTTTTTAAAGAGGACAAGTTGAGTCATACCACTTAGAAAACTTAAGATCCATGTTAGAAGATCACATGGAACCCTAATAAGTCTAGCTTTAATACAAGAAGCGAGTGATTTACTTAATCAAACGCTTTATTGATCTGCATGTTCTTTCTGAAGCCATTTATTACAAAAGACGTTAGCTCCAAGAGGTTTTTCGTCGTAAATCTTCGCCTTATAAATCCATGTTGACATGGAGATATAATTCATCTACAAAGATGTTGCAAGTGGTGTGTAATAACGTTTTCGAAAAGCTTTGGGATGGCGTATAATTTGGATATAGTCTGTAAATGCTTGTATTCGATTTACTTCCTTTCTTATGAAGGGGAATAACGAATGACTCCTTCCAAATAAGGGAGAAGTGAGAAGTTTCCAATAGGGATGTCGGAAATATATTAAACAAGAAAGGAAAGCTAACTTCGGGCGGAGCCGAAGTTGAAATACCCTTGCAGAATATTCTGCAAATTATATTCTCCAAAATTATTCATATGATGCATTCTTAACACTCATAAAAAATCCCAACTTCCTAACTTTAAAAACAACAAAGTTATGGCATTTCCGATCAATCAGTTATATGGCAGCTATAGGATATAGTCGGCCGATCCTTATGAAATTTTGTAGATCGGATTGATTGGCTAAATATAAAACCCATAGGAAATCCCAACTTCCTAACTCAACAAACACTAAAGTTATGGCATTTCCGATCAATCAGATATATGGCAGCTATAGTGCAAATATATACTGCTTGCAAAGGAAAGAAGGGTGTGTGCAAAGTTTCAATTCAATATCTTTAAAACTGAGAGACTAGTTTGCGTAGAAACAGACAGACGGACAGACAGACGGACATGTTTATATCAACTCAGGAGGTGATCCTGATCAAGAATAAAAATGAGTTCGGCAAAAGAGTTTTATACAGAGTTAAAAGCTACTACTAAAATGTACTTTGATATGCATCTTCACGTAAAACCGATGAAATCATTAAACAGATGCACTATGGGGCCAACGACCACTTTTGTTGGCCAAAACCCATTTTTGAAAAGTAGTAAAATCAAAAAAGTTGTTACATTTCAGGAATTCCGATAGAGGGAGCTTCTGTTAAGATAACAGCTGTTAAATCATATGTTTAAGACGCAAGCCTCGTGCGTTTGAAATTCGACTTATATATTGCAGTTTTAAAGTGTTTAAAAAACAGTTTAAAAGCGTTTCAAAAAAATTCTGTGATATCATTTCGATGAATGGTGGTGTATACTAAGTGTTTATGTGTTTAAACGGTTGAAATCTATCATGTTGTTTTTGTACTTAAGTGTTAAAGTGAGTTGTCTAGAACTCGTTTTTTAATTAGAAAACTAACTTTTAAGTAGAGCAACAAAGTGAGTCCAGCGGAGTCCACTTCTGAAACTTATTGAGATTTGTAGAGTATTACATTTTTGTTAAAATGTATATTGTTAGAATCGCCACTTATTGCCACTTTTTCCGTAATTTATTGTTTAAGTACAAATTTTGCAACTTTCACAGTAGTTTCGATGAAGATAAGAATCTATTTGATTTTCCATGCAATATTGGACTTGAATTCGAAGAGCATGAGTTTTAATAGCAGGTGCCTTTTACTTTTACTTGTACTTATCTATACAACTTGTTTAATCCGATTTTTGTGCATTTACATTGCACCTTTGTGGAACGAAGAACATTATGTTTTGCATTTTTAATTCCATTCAAAGGCAGATATAAAAATTAAAGCAAAATATATTCACAAAATATAATTTAAATGTAATTATAAATAATCATATTAACTTCAAAAACCCAAATAGTACAATCATTTATTCCATGGCAGCTATAGAAAATTTCGGCTGATCCTAATGACATTTTATTGATAAATACGTCATATGAAAATCCCAACTTCATAACTTTACAAATACCAAAGTTATGGTTTGAACAACATATATGGCTGCTGTGATATAGTCTTCATCCTTATGAAATTTGGTAGGTCGAAGGCCAAAAACCCATAAAATCCCACTTCAAACAAACACCAAAATAAATCAGTTATATGGCAGCTATAGGATATAGTCGGCCGATCCCGGCCGTTCCGACTTATTATACTGCGTGCAAAGGACGAAGAAGGGTGTGTGCAAAGTTTCAATTCGATATCTTTAAAACTGAGAGACTAGTTCGTGCGTAGAAACAGACAGACGGACAGACGGACAGACGACGGACAGACGGACAGACGGACATGGCTATATCAACTCAGGAGGTGATCCTGATCAAGAATATATATACTTTATAGGGTCGGAGATGTCTCCTTCACTGCGTTGCACACTTTTGACCAAAATTATAATACCCTCTGCAAGGGTATAAAAAATTAAACAAAATATAACAAAATGTTAATTTAAATGTAATTATAAATAATATTTTAAAAAAAATACAAATTTATTCCTTTGAGATAAATTATTAATACGTTATTTATTTATAAGACGTTAGTATCTTTTAGTTATTAAATAAAATTGAAAACAATGGGTGTTATCCATAAATAAATTATACCTTTGCAGATGGTTTATATGGCAATAGCTTTTAAACTGCAAAAAAGTCATCTTCGACTTATATACTGCGTGCAAAGGAAAGAAAGGGTGTGTGCAAAGTTTCAATTCGATATCTTTAAAACTGGAGACTAGTTTGCGTAGAAACAGCAGACGGACATGCTTATATCAACTTGGAGGTGCTCCTGATCAAGAATATATATACTTTATAGGGTCGGAGATGTCTCCTTCACTGCGTTGCACACTTTTGACCAAAATTATAATACCCTCTGCAAGGGTATAAAAACTTAGAAAAATCGCCTGTTAGAACTAAGTGCAGCTATGAACTGTTAATTAGCAAATAATTTTCAGTTAATTAAAAAAAAAAAAGTTAAATTTAAATTGTATTGTTTTTTAATTTCTTTGTACAGCGTAAGACTTGTCTTGCCAAGGTAGTTGATAATATTCTTTTAAAGGCGTGACGAACGTTCATCCATACTTAATTTTATATTAGTGAGGAATACTTGATTCCGAACAGCAAAACAAAACTATAAAACAATAACAAGAAAGGAAAGCTAACTTCCAAGCTTTGCAGAAGTTGATATGGCAGCTATAGAATATTTTGTACATTATGAAATTCTCCAAAGTTGTTCATTCATATGATGCCAAATTTAAAACCCATAGCTTCGAACTTCCTAACTTTAAAATTACCAAAGTTATGGCATTTCCGATCGTTCAGCTATATGGCAGCTATAGGATATGGTCGGCCGATCCTTATGAAATAGTCGGCCGATCCCGGCCCATCCGACTTATATACTACGTGCAAAGGAACGAAGGGTTTGTGCACAGTTTCAATTCGATATCTTTAAAACTGAGAGACTAGTTCGCGTAGAAACAGACAGACAGACGGACAGACGGACATGCTTAGATCAACTCAGGACGCGATCCTGAACAAGAATATATAAACTTTATAGGGTCGGAGATGTCTCTTTCATTGCGTTGAACACTTATAATCAAAATTATAATATAATATTTTAAACTCCTAAAAATGTTTATAAGCTTTAAAAAACATACCAATTTAAATAGGGTGTCCATTTTAACATTCCATTAGTGTTGGTATTTTGTCACAGCTGTATACAAAAAGTTGGCAAATCGAACACTATTTTTACTTTTTATATGGAGGTTTTCTTTATTTCAATATTGCGATACCATCTTAATGTTTCAATTTTAATGGCAACAGTCTGTTGTTGAAAGCTCACCGCTTAGCCAAGTTATCGCCAAGAATAAGTAAGTCTAGCGCAGTTGGGACCGTGCCTAGAAAAGCGATCCATAGATGGCGCTGACAATTAGGTACAGTCCAACTACCCTACTGCCGTACCGCCCACCCGAACTTGCCCTGCACTCGCACCAAAGCCATTTCCCAGGCGTCGCGTCGCACTTTCGCATTTCCGGCCGAAGCGTTCGGCTGTGGTGGGTTTCCGCGACGTCCGCTCCAACCGTGAGAAGTTGTGCGGCAGACGCTCCGACGCTGCATCAGTCCGCGCTCAGACGTCATCATCATCAGTGGCAATACAGGCTAGCTCGGTCCGCGCCCGCTCTCGGTCTCGTGAGGTGCTCGATTCGACCCAACACACTCGCCCACACTCGTCCGGCGAAGGAAAAAGCCTAAAACGGTCGATTAACTAAAATGATCTGCTAGTGTTACTCCGAAAAACCCAACGAATCGAAGCTTTAGTGAAGGGCCCAATGGATTAGTCGAGCTGGCCAAGAGAACTCAAACACCCTCCGGCTGATTCCTCACATGTTTTCCAAGGCAACGGTTTCTTCTGTATCTGTTTTCCGCTAAAATCCAACTACCGCCTGTGATTAACGCGTCCACAAATCCGTGAAAAGTGAATCTCGAGCAGCACCAGCAGGCATCAGTGAAAATGGTAAAAAGTGATTATGAAATGGGCCGCAAGGTGCAAGCCTAATCCGCTGAGCCTTGTTTATCCCCATCCCTTGGCTTAATGCAAATTGCAAGTCAATTGTCAGCACTCGTCCCTCGTTGTAGGAATAAGGCACAAAGCAGCGCCTTTGCTTTTTCATGCCCCATTGTTTTGCGCCGCTGAAGGAAAATACGAGCGTGTGTGATGTAAGCCGAGCCACCAGGCCTCTCCTTCTCCCGCCACTTTCTCCTCGTCTATTTAGTTAGCACAGCCATTTATTTTTACAAGATGACGCCGTCATCGTGGATTCTCACCACCCCCTTCTGGCCCATCTCCTCACTCTATGGGGCAACAACAGCATCAGCAGTAACAACAACAACGGTAACTAACGGCAAAAGTCAAGCGAAAAACACTACACCACCCCTCTCTTGCAACCTTACCCAACAGCACGAGAGAGCGAGAGAGACGGTGGTGGAGGCAAGGGTGGGGGCGTAACTGTAAATCGATATTTTGCGGCATGACCGAGTGGCCCAAAAGGGGGGCACTGGGCTTACGGACTGGTGTGGTGGTTTCGTTAGTCACTCAGTCAGACAGACGCCGCCGAGGTCCCGCATCCCGCCCCACATCCACCACGATGATATCCCTGTATCCCAGGGCCGTTCGTATTTTGAGGTAAAATCCCCACTTGCTCTTGTCGCTCCCTCGCTCTCTTTGCCTCTCTTCGGAGAGAGGGAAATAGAGAGACCCCATCGCTCCGTCAATTGTTTCAAATTTGCGCTGTTATCACGCCAGCAGCAGCAACAACAACAATGACAGCAAGATTTTTGTCCACAACAAAGCATTGTTGCTTAAATTTATTCTAAGACATTAATGGCTGCTGTTGCTCCTGAATTCTCAGTTTGACTTGCCAATGAAGAAGGCAGGATGCTGTCCATGATGTCTCATGACAGTTATTTGAATAGGGACTGGAGATGGACTGAAAAACAAATCCTTGTTACTTGCCAGTGCAACCTATTTGAAATAGAATACTGTACTTTTACTTGGGCCTTGTGGTCTATCTCACTGTTGTTTACTCAACGCTTATCTGTTCCACAGATTGGAAGACAGTAGTTGTTTTCTCAATTGAATGTAGCACACTCCCGCAGAGCATCTATTAATACCAGAATACTACTTATTTTCTGACTTGAACTTGATTTAAGTGATTCAGAAATAAAGAAAGATTCAAGCATTTAAAAAAGTTGTTTTTATATTATCATGCTACCCTACCTTGAGATAATTTCAATGGTTTCGAAGCTTTGAGACAGTATTGTCAAAACTTTAGGTAAGTTGGGGCAAATCTATTAAAGATACGGCGTTTCGAGCTAACAGCAATCATCTCCTTTACAATATACATACGTAAATATATCTCCTTTACTGCGTTGCAAGCCTCTGACGAAAATTATAATATCCCCTCTGTAGGGGAATTCGACTAGAGCGTTTTTTCTTATTTTTGTGTTCAAGAATGCGTTCTTCATTTGATGAACAACCCGATTTCCAAAAATATTTAATTTCAGTAAGATCGAGAAGTGAATGTTGGTTTACGCTATCGAGGTGGAAAATCCGTCGATTCATTTTTAAGGCATTGTACCGAAACAAGTACACAAGACTTGTTTCTTGTTCTTAGAAAATATCTTTAGAACTCATTTTGACTCGTATTACTCGTGCACTCAGAAAAATAAAATTCCTAAGCTTAAAAATGCCGCCTATGATTTACCAGCCTTTGGAACAAGGAAAAATATTTTGATACAAATAAAAAACTTTCTTGATCGAAATTTACAAAAAAAACTAAAGTAGATTGAAATTTGTATGCTCATCATCCACCGAATTTGGTTGAAAAATATTTCTATGTAACCCTCGATAGAAACGTATTTGATTGCAATCATTTTCTTTTAAAATTCTTACACTTGTATTGCCGAATGTTATGTGCTCCTTGGTCACATGCAGTTTGAAATAGAAAATGTAGAAAACATAAGTGAAGGAATATATTTTTTTTAATATTGGTTAACGGAGTAACGACAAAGTCCCTTGTTGGATACATTTACTGCGAAAGTTATTGTGTTTAGGGGAACTACTAAATAGCTAAGAGCTTAGCTATTTATCTACCTTTCGTCATTTGAATACATACATATATGGCCACAACCAAGCTACTTTGTGTAAAAACGTATATATGTATGTTTGTATGTATATTACTTAGCTTGGTTGGCTAGCCTTTACTGAAGTTCAGCTGCAGTTCAAACTTGGTGTCAGGTTTCTTCTGACAAGCTGACAGACAAAGACGGTACGCGCCACAAAGCCAAACCACGTCGAGCCATCGAAAAAACCTAATACGCTTCAATTTCCTAAACAAGCAGATTTTTACACTGATAGAAAATACAATAACGCTGTGTTTTAATATGTGTTTTTTTTAAATCCGCATTTGACTTTCCGAGAAACTGTCCCTTATTGGAAAAAAATCCTGAAACTGATACCGGGAACGTCTGCTTATGTATATATACAAACTGTCTGGTAAGACATCTGCAGACGACACCCGGCATTCCTGTGGATTCTCATTAACTCACATCCTGATTAACTTATGTATATTAAATTTTATGTATATTAACAAACGAAAAAAAAAATTGGCAAATAAAAGTATATTTAAAAATTTCGTAATTAATTATTGATCATGATTTAAATCCATTTAATTTCAAATATGAAAGAAATGCAAATAATCCTTATTTCCATTAGTAAACGAAGCTTTAGTCAAGTTCCCCAAATATAAGTTACCAGTTATTCAATATTTTACCTGCAAATCGGGTTGAGTTACCAGTAAAATGGTAAATATTACGTAACATTTACTGATTAAAATTACTTCACCAATACTTTTTTTCTTTGTAAGGTAACTTTCTTGAAAAAGGGTTTACAACCAAATTTTGAATGCGCCGGTAAATATTTTTTACCCAAACTTATTAATAGACTTTATGGTGATCCTGATCAAGAATATCTAACAGGATCAACTTATTAAATATTTTTCAAAGAATAAAAGAATGAAACTTTGTTCATCTTAATCAACTAATTTTTAGACCTATAAAGCACAACCCTCTCATTGTTGCTCGTTAAAACTAAACTACAATTGTCTAACGTTGCCTAGAAATTGAACGCTCCACAAAGTATACATCACTATTTTAGTGGAATCCAAAAACCATTTTTCAATAGTCAGTTTCTTCATCAAGTAATGGTTTAAAACCTTTTATCTTGGATTATTAGTCAAAAAATGTACTCCAATCGAGTTCAGGCCTTTTGATTCATTCACTAAACACAATTATTGAAAATGTACTCATATACTCTACCATTGTTTGTGAATAGTAAGTTCATATAATTTTGAAATATTAACCTTTTTTGTGAGTATTACAATTTTCAGTACAATCTTAATAGTGTTCAATGTTTTTCATATAAAATCCAATCATTCCTTATAAAATTGTTGTACAATGTTGTATATTAAAAATAAATTTTTGTATTAGCTGCAAGGGTATATAAACTATAACGTTATTTGTAAACAAACAAGAAAGGAAGCCAACTTCGGCAAGCCGAAGTTTAAATTACCCTTGCAGTTATTATAAAACGACTACATTTCGGTTTATATTCCTATATTACTAAAAACAATGAAGCTATGTCGATTTTGCGCTGCATTTGTTAATTAATTTAATTAAAACCGTAATTTAATAATATTTTAAAATTACCAAATCCCAAAGAACAAAAAAAAAATTAAAAACAACAAAGTTATAATTTTTTCCGATTGTTCCTATGGGAGGTATATGATATAGTCGCCCGATCTGGCTTGTTCCGACTTATATACTACCTGCAATAGAAAGACAACTTTTGGGAAAGTTTCAAGCATATAGATTTAAAACTGAGGGACTAGTTTGCGTAGAAACGGACGGACAGACGGACGGACGGACGGACGGACATGGCTAGATCGACTCTCCTAGTGATGCTGATCAAGAATTTATATACTTTATAGGGTCGGAAATGTCTCCTTCACTGCGTTGCAATCTTTTGACTGAAATTATAATATCCTCTGCAAGGGTATAAAAATGGTTCAAAAAGACGGATCTACCACTTCGCCAAGGAAGTCTCTTATGCAAAAGGACCTACTGAAGATCGTTTAACGTCAAAAAAAATTAATATATTAAAAAATGTGTTTAGAGTACAAGGGCCTTTAAATATTTTGTGCAGGCGTATGCGGCAAAATTTTTATACATATTTTGAGATATCGAAAAATCATTTATTTGAGTTAGATGGATTGGATAAGACTTTATTCACATTTTCCGAAGTCAGATGGCATTATTTTGATTTGTTGATCTATAGTTCTATATAAGTTCATCATCAAGGCATCACTGATCGACACTTTTTTCAACAGATTGTGCGTCGTCGATCCCGCCGCGCCCGCATGTGGAACATGGGGCTGCTGTTCTTGATATACTACTGCGTCAGCGTCTACTCGGCCAAGGGCGACACCAAAGAAGGACAGCCCCAGTCTCTTAATGTCGACGGCCTGGACAAGGACGCCGTCGACACGGAAGCTAACGGAGAGGATACCGCCGGGGCGAACACTGAGGGCAGCTCTGTTCTGGAAACCACACCGGCGTTTGAGGTGAGTAGAAATGTTATTAAAAGGATGCAGGATCACTCATGACGTTATTCCGACCCGACAGGGACAGGTTACCACGCAATCCACTCCCGTTCATGGAGCCGTTCCCACCTGGCGTCCCAAGCGCGACAACTGCACCCCACCGGCCATCGAGCAGTTCCCAGAGCCGCTGATGAACAAGTGGGCGCGGCAGCACGGCGGCCTCATCCTTCACATCCTGGTGGCTGTCTTCACCTTCTTCGGCTTGGCCATCGTCTGCGACGAGTACTTTGTGGCCAGCCTGGATCGGTTGTGCGAGGGTGAGCTTGAAATGAGGGAATATGACCGAAATTGTTAAGGACTCTTAATCTGTTTGTCAATCTATTTAGTATGGAAAAATCTGATTTAAAAGATTTAGATGCCAAATTTTTAAACGTGTCTTTTGTAAGTTAAGTCCAAATTCGTTGCGATACGAGCTTATCGTCTGTCTAACTCTTAATCCAGGATGGGATTCATGAAAATATTAACTTTTTTAACTTTTCTTAGTACATATTTAAATTAAATGACTAATCAGCTAGCAGAATCAGAAACGATTACTTAAGGCTGTTGCATTTAAATCGCTATATGTGGATGTAACCCTATTATATGAAAGTGAGGTTTTGAAGTTTTAAGGTTTTTAAACCCAAGTCTAACGATAACGATTTTTAATAAATATATAATAATATATTAGACCGGTTGAACCTTTTTTTTAAATTGTTATATTGGTCTTCTTTTTATAAACTCTGCAAGGTGGGCTAAATTTATATTGTTCAACCATATTCTGAGATTAGTATTTTACAATTTAATTAAAAGATTAAGTAAAGTTTATTGTTTATCTTAAAAGAGAGACAAAATAAATATTACAATAAACGATGAGTCAGTTTGAAAAGTCTGTTAAATATAATTATATCTTTCGCTCCTTACTTAAAAAAATTTCTATGCCACAAGTTTTAAATGTTTACTTTTTATCAAGTTTGGCTTTTAAACTTTTCGCCTTATTTGGGTTTTTAAACACGCTGCAGCGCGTTGGTATCACTAAAAAATATCCCTTTGACTCGTTCTTGAGACATAAACATGTTGTTTGTCTGTCTATAAATTAACTGCATAAAAAAGGAACCGCTTATTCGAACATTTTCAAATCGGTGCTAAAAACATCATATGTATGTTTTGAGAAAAGTTTATCTATTCTCTTTTATACAGTACCAACTGGAGAATGTCTGTCCTTTCGGTTCTCTTGATTTTTAACGTATAATATAAGGACTGTCAAAGCACATGTTTTAAGCGAACATCATATGAACTCCTACCAGAGTCCTTAGCGACCTGAAATTAATGCATAAGAACCTCAATACGGGTTTTTATTGTTGTTAGCTAGTGTATTATCAGATTCTAGTTAATAGTGCTTCCCAGGAGCGAAATTAATTCAGATTAATTTCTAGAGCTAAAGCTTTCGCCGGATGTGGCGGGAGCCACGTTTATGGCAGCCGGAAGCTCGGCACCTGAGTTGGCCACCGTGGTAATAGGCGTGTTCTTCGCCAAGGACGACATCGGCATCAGCGGTGTGATCGGCTCAGCCGTGTTCAACATCATGTTCGTGATCTCCGTATGCGCCCTCTGCTCGGGTACCGTCTGCCAGCTGAACTGGTGGCCTCTGGTGCGAGACTGCTTCTTCTACTGCGTCTCTATCCTGGTTATGCTGATAATCATTTTCAACGACGTCATATCCTGCGTAAGTGCCGTACAAAGTCCAGCGGTCGTCACCTTACCTTTACCACTATTTCCAGTTCGAGTCCGTGGTAATGCTTCTCTGCTACGTGGTGTACTGCGTAGCCCTTCACTTTAACACAGAGCTGGAACGATGGGCTCTAGGTCTGAACCTACCCTTCAAGCTGCCCAGCAAGGAGGAGCAGTCGGCGCTGGTGACCTACAAGAACGTGCCGGAGAGCTCATACACTCAGGAAAGTAGCCAGACCCAGGGGCAGCCGCCTCCAAAGGATCCCAGTGAGAGCAGACATGCGGAGCCGCAGAACGACTACCAGAACTACAGCGATCCTAATGCTAGCTGGGATCCGAACGCTGCCTGGGGCGAGGAGACCCAGCCGAAGCCAGTGGCCAACCCACCGCCGGTGGACGACTGGGGCATGGGCCAGGCTGGCCAGGAGAATATGGGCTACCACGCCGATCAGCCCGAGTCAGTGGTCACCGGCGAGGCGACGGCAGCTGCGGCTGCGGCTGCCAAGAGTGGGGGCCAGGTGGTTCCCACCCAGGCAGCCTCGGCCGGAGGGGTTGACTACTACAAGTCCACGGACAAGCAGCGAGAGCCACGCCGCGATCCCCTGATCCGACCCACGGAAGGGGGGCTGCCGGCACTGGTCGCCTGGTACGTGGTCTACCCGATTCACTACCTCTGCAAGAAAACAATGCCCGACTGCCGCCAGGAGCAGTATCGCAACTGGTACCCCTTCACGTTCCTGATCTCAATGGTGTGGATCTCGTTCTACTCCTACTTCATGGTGTGGATGATCACCGTGATCGGCTCCACGCTGGCCATCCCGGACACTGTGATGGGGCTGACGTTTGTGGCCGCTGGCGTGTCTGTCCCGGATGCCCTAAGCTCAATAGCCGTTATCAAAGAGGGCTACGGCGACATGGCCGTATCGAATGCCATTGGCTCAAATGTCTTTGATATACTAGTGTGCTTAGGTCTTCCCTGGTTCATACAAACGGCCATCATAAAGCCCGGCTCGCACGTCAACGTAATATCCAAGGGTATGTACTGCCTCGATATCCTGTATCTGCTTGCGTGTCTATCTACCTCGTAGTGCTCGTCGTGTGTCCAACGTGTGGTTTGCCTGGCATGACTATCCTAGTCTTCCCCCTAGCTAAAGTAGCAGCACACACTGATGCTGGTCAAGTCTAATCCCTGAGAGGTCTCCCTCTCTCTCTCTCTCTTTTTCTGTCTCCCCCTTCCGTATCATTTTCAGGACTGGCCTACTCCACGCTGTCGCTCTTCTCCACCGTTGTCTTCTTGATCCTCTCGACGCACCTCAACGGCTGGAAGCTAGACAAGCGATTAGGCATCATCCTTATGATCTGGTATCTGTTCTTCATTACGCTGGCGTCGCTCTACGAAATGAATGTCTTTGGCTACATGAACCCACCCGAGTGCCCCAGTGAGTATGCTCCAAGGTTGAATCGGTTGAGCTTCTCAATCCAAGCCATTCCGTTTCAGGCACTTACTAAAAACCCGATGTCAGAAAAGCACTTATATTTTCATAACCAGCACCAAGTACCGTATACATATAGACATACAAGTAGAATTGTTCATAGCCGCAGCTAAAACCAACCGAAAACACTGCAACAACTCGAAGGGAAAAGGATTAAGAGTAACATTTACCTAACGTTAATTAGAGGACAAATTTAATACTCAAAGCGCGTTTTACATGAATTTTTACATTGCACCAAAGGAACGTGGAGCCGATAAACCAAAAAGATAAATTATATAAATGTACATGTATACTATATTTATTAATATGTATTTAAAAAATATTTAGGCAATTAACAAACAATATAAGGGTAATTTTTTCTAAAATGAGAAGCCTTTTATCTTTGACAAAAATTAATTTCATTTTCATTAGGAAATACATTTTTTTTAACCAGTAAGATTTTGTGTTTACGTGCTCAAATGTTAAAAACTTAATTATGCCTAAGCTTAATTTTTTGATGTCTTCAATTTAATAAAATGTTCATTTTTCTAAAAAGCATAGTTAACTTTGCTTAGTATCAATAGCACTTCATTCTCTTCCTTGAAAGATGTTTTTAATAAAAATTATATTTGTCTTAAAATAAGATGTACGTAAATTACATACTAAATATTTTCGTATTTTTTCACCTTTTTACAAAAAATTTCAAAAAGTTTCCCACTTTAGAAAAAATTACAAACATGTAATAAAAGACAATTAAACATAAAGCAAATATAGCAACTGTAGATAGGGAGACAAATGTATGTAATTAAGAACAATGAGAACAACAATTAGCTATTGTTGCTAATGGTTTTAAAAAACAATCTTGCGTTGTCCCACACCACAATCAAAAATTTATGCGATTATATTATTTTATTTAGTCGCATACATGTATGTATATACTTTTGAATCACATTGTTTTCTTACAAGTTGATTAATTATAGACCTTAGTTTTACGAATTCTTGTAAGAAGCTCCGTTAATTAAGACATACAACGCTCGTGAAAATTCCCTTGAGCTATGTATGTTTTGACCAAGAGATCGAATATTTCGAGACAGACCAGACACGCAGAGTTATGACCTGTGGAACAAGGACAACGAATTTTGTTAAATTTTTGATCAGAAATTCTAAAGTACGATCATAAATGATTTTTTTGTTAGATTCAACTAAATTTACAGCCGATAATTTAACGATTCCACACGAAAAACGTCCTAGGCTTTCCGATGATACAAACAAACAGTGAAGTGCAAAGAAAATTATTATGGCGGCAATTAATCGTGTCAATTTTCTATTGTAAATAACATACATATATATTAAATATAAAATATTTTATGGGACGCATACTAATACTTGAAGTCAATTTCATAACCAGCCCTGTTCCCATTCCAGATTTTTATGAAATTTTAATAATAGTTTTAAAGGTTTCAATATTTTTCTGTGGCAATTTAATGAAAATACCTTATAAGTTTCAATTCGCTCACGTTTTTCTAAGTCGGACACGGGAACCGCACTGAAAGTTGGTAATGACATTTATTCTGAATTTACAATAACAATAATTATCTGCGTAATGCTAAATTTAATATTTATTCTTATTCAGCCAATACATGATCCCTGAAGAAAGAATATGCACGTTGTTTTGTATTCAAAGCGGGTAAAATTACTATTCAAAATCATAACAAGAGTACGCTTTTAATCTATGTTATTTGTCTCTGATTAGACAATTGAAGGCACACGTAATATATCTTTAGCCGATTGGTCATCCGAGCTTCTAAATTAGATCAAGGTCCAGCTGTTTTGCTTATTTTTTGGAAGCTAAAAGACATTGAAGCTGGTGGTCAATCGAGACACAAAACCAGACGTTAGCTGAAAGCAATGTCTGAGACAAGTGGTATAAATACAGTATATACCCAAACATTCACATATAGCATACCGATACTAAACATACTTACGTAGTGAGCACTGCTACATATATATGGACGCGCTCTAATCATAGTCAAATACTTAGGTACATATTTATACAAAGTGAACATACTTAAACAAATAAACAATAAAGATTCATGTTTAAATATTTTGGAGCAAACAAATCTAAGACCAAGTAACAGACTTCTCTAATTTACGAAAATCAACTTCCAGAAACTAATCAATCACAAGCTAAACATAGAAAGTTGTGTTTAAAATAATAATACCTTCCTTCAACTTTTGAGGTTCGTTGTGGTTTATTTAAAAATATATACCGCACATTTTATGGTTAATTAATCACACAATTTCTGGCAGTTTGAGTTAAGGTTTCGATCTCAGAAACTAAAAGAACCGAAAATTGAAATAAAGGATGCAGATTTTGTTGATGCCCACACAACGTTTGTTTAACACATTTTTAAATGTTTTTAGTCTTGATAGGCTTATACTGAAAATATCCATCGAGCTGGAACACTTTTCCTAACAGACCAGTGAAAAGCGTTCTGAAACTCTAGTATAGAGTTTATTTTGTTTTTTATTCTAAAACGGACAAATTGGATTAGTATGTTTAATAATAGGTACTGTTATAATAAAATAAGCCTTAAACAAGAAAAACCCGATATTACTATAAACTACCAGATATATTCAGTGTAATGGGCTCTTATAATCAAAAAAGGTTCCTTGAGATATTTTTAAACTCTTATTAGCCGATAGGTGTCACATCATGACATTGACTTATTCTGGGCTTATTTTATTTTTAGCAGAGTACACAAGATTTAAATAATTCCATTATTTAAAAGTCATATAACATTGGCCTATTCTGGGTTTGTTTTAGTTTTTAGTAGAGTACACAAGATTTTATGAATTCCATTATTTAAAAGTCATATATCGATATTAATGTTCATTTTAATCAGAAACAAATCTTTCAGTTATTTATTTATTTATTTAATAGCATGATGATAAGCAGCCACAAAAACTCACTTTTTTAATAATCATTTATTATTATATTATAAAAACCTTAACGGACCTTTTAAGGAGGTGGCACTACAGGTATTTAACAGAAATACATGCAAACAAACATTTATCCAAATCAACGTAACACAAAAAATCGTATGAACAATCGCCTGTTGAAAACACCCACTTACCCATTTATATAGTTTATTTATTGCATTATATATTACCACAAGTGGGTTGCTCTTCTTGGCACAACCCAAGTACAAGGTTCTTCCCTAGTCTACAAAAATAGTCGATCCAGAATGTTTTTCAGAACATAGCACAGGACGTGTAAAACTCTTAGTTAAATTTGTAATTAATCAACACTCAATTATGATACAATATACATATATACATACATACATATATAAACAAAACTACTTAAAACACGTTGTGTTTTAATTTAAAACTATAATTAGTATTTTTGTTTAAGTTATCAAATATCGTTCAACAGCTAGCACATCGTTGCATTTTAATTAAAATTATGTTAAATAAAGATACTTGAGAGAATTGAATCCAATATACATATGTACATGTTTCGTGTTACTTTGAACTGTATCTAATGCAAAACTATATACAATTATACCAGCTTCTTTATTTATTGATGAGGATCCAGATTACCTACGAGTTAGGAGCAGAGGTGGACACAAAATTAATACTTCAAAAAACTTTCCCTAACAACAAATACAATGTACAATAATTGTTACTTAAACTTACATATTTAAAACTAAAACATGCTATTCCAAAAAAAAAAACAATATATGTTTACGTCTAACATTTGTGTTAATTAGTCGTAATTGTTTAAAAAAAACTATATTAAAACCTACCAAATTAAATTCTGAAGTGTGTTTAAAAATTAACTTCGACCGACAACTTATACTTATTGGTGAGATTAAAAATAAAACAAGAAAAACTATTGCTAATATACAAAACTGTTGTTGTTATGTTTAGTCTAATAACGAATTCTGGAAATAAATGCATAAATAGAGACAAAACAGTCAATGGGATTTGTCGTTTTTGTGTGTTTTTAGGGTGAACGCAATCGCATGAAAATGTGAAAGCCATAATCTAACTCTCTTATATTCTGAATTTTGGTGCCTTTAATGCGAGAGCATCGACTATAAGATACCCGTTACTCAGAAATGCCGATGGCGCATTTCGAAAATTTTATGTGGCGCCATCTACCAAACTGCGGTGGCAACACCACAAGCTGATAGCAAGCAGTATGGGGATACTAATATTCTTCACGCTCTCTTCCGCTCTCTCAAATAAATGACTTCGTCCTATAAGTTCTAGGGTAATGATGGAATTTTTTTGGAGTGTCGATAGATATTTACCGAATAAGTTTTTTAGTGCGCGTTTAGAACAAGTTCGCAAGCGGAAAAACTTTAATCTTTCTGTCCTGACGGCATTTTACGGTCTTACTGTCGAACAGCTTGGTTAGTTGACAAGCAGTTTAGATGTACATATACTACTTACCGCTAACATGGTTTTTAGTTTTTGCTAAAGAATAAGTTTATACCGAGGGAGAATAACACTAGGGAGAATAAAGTTGATAACTTCGAAATTTTTATTTTAATACTTTCTTAGTTATTAAATTAATTCTAATTTTTGTTTGATAAATTTTGAGTACTTCAAATTCAGGTAACAATAGTCTAGCTTCTATAACTATTATATTTTTAAGGGTGTTTTTAAAGAGCAAACAAATGTTTATTTTTTAGTTGTTAACATTTCAGACTGTGATAGTTAGGATAAATAATGTACTTTAAAACCGAAAATATCATTTTCTGGTGCAAAAATACAAAAAAAACAATACAAATGAATTGTATGGTATTATATTTTAACGAAGTCGTAATGCATATTAATTTGGTAGTTGTTCGGCTTTACATTTATCACATATTAGAAAACCATTTAAAGATTTTGTAAACCACTACATGCTTTAATTAATTCGCATTTCGAAAGATATTTTATTTTCAAATTAAGAATACATTTAAAAATAGCTAAGGACAGCTCTATATTTACACCTGCTCTTTCTTAACGTATCTTTACACCCACGCGCTATTTATCGCTAAAGAGATAAGCATAAATGTCTCCACACAGTCCCCTATGGTAAGGCTATGTAAAAACAAATTTTGACAATGTAAGTTCCTACAGTGTGAATAAATTTGGTGTCATAGCTGTATAATATGCTGAAGTGAATATTAAAAACAGTTTAAAACAAAAATATATTTTTATTATATATATATTAAAAAAAATATTGTTTTTTTAAAGTCAAACACAGTATATTTTAATAAAGCAGGTAAACAGGCGATAGTGACCGATGTTGGTAGTCGGTAATGCGAAAATAAATTAACTTATTTCAAAGTTGCAGAGGAAGCTAAATATAAAGCTAATTCAAACAAAAACAGAATACATGCCTTAGTTTGCTGTCAAGGACCATACAAATTAATAGCCACGCACGGTACAAGGTAGGTAATTATTATTTTACATTTATAAAAACAAATTAATAATTTTGGTTATTACTCCTTACTCCTACTTTTAGAAGAAAGAGTTTCAAACAAATAAACAAATCTGGATTTCACCGATGAAAGTATGCTATGTTTTTCAAATCATTTCAAAAAGCGTGAACATTTTTAATTATTTTTTTATTTAATACATACATAAATTCCAAATTCTCTTTTACTTATGAAATCAAGCAGCTGCAAAAAATAGTTTTCGGCAATAGCAATAAAATCAAAGGGTATTATTTCTGTTCGTACTAGCAATTTCGGGTGCTTAACACCTGGCAAGCCCAGCTGTTAAATACGAGGCACGCACTAAAGCTCTCTCCCACTCTCCGCTCTCGCCCCTTTCCAGCCGTCCAGCTTTCCCCGCTCACAGCGCTCGCCACAGTGCCACCTTATCCGACATAACCGTTACGCATACACATCCGCCGCGAGTGGAGAGCGGGGAAAGCTCTGTGGAGCTCCAACCGGTGTCGGTGGCTCCCGCTCAGTCGTTAATTCACTGCCAAAGTGGTAGCAACGCGGGAGAGTAAAAGTTGGCTGGAAGTCGGCTGGAAATACACAGTATACGGACACGGTGTGTGTGTGCGCTGCTACCTGTTCTTTTGCTTTCTGTGTGTGTTCCCTCCGATAAGACTCGTAGATTCGTCAATACTTATCATAATCGCAGACGAATTATATAACCCTCAATACTTTTGAATACATAATCGCGGAAGGCACGGCTACCGACCACCGAAACTATGGTTTTAAAATCCTCCCTATGCACTTAACCGCGGGCGGGGCGTGTACATATGTATACAGCGTGTTTTCTTATGCCTACATATATGCGCAAAGAAGCGTTGTCGGGAGAAACTTGTTTACCAGCGATAACGCTTCGCAGTTAGGTCACCAGCATCGGGCTGATAAGAACCGCTTTTAAAGGCGGGCCCGGGAAACATGTAGCATCTGAAACCAACGCAGACCCCCCGAATTTTAGAAGACAAATCAATTCCACACTGATTAGATTCTTTGCAGGCAAATCAGATTCCGCAAGACCATGAGCCCCCTTCCCCGTGTCAACATTGACCAGCCCAAATATGATCAGGAATCGTATTTGGGCAGAGCCAAGCACTTCTTCCTGTTGACCAACCCACTCAACGTGCTGGCCTCAGCCGCGAAGCTGGAGGCGGCCCGCCAGATCGTGGTGAAGTACCGGGCCGGTAAGGAAATGTCCAGTTAACTGCAGCAATAAACCGCGAACTAATTTCAGGCAAGGATGTGCCCGAGTGTAAGACCATCGATGATGTGTGGCGAGCCAAGTACCTGTACGATTCGGCGTTCCATCCGGAGACGGGCGAGAAGCAGATAGTAATCGGACGCATGGCGGCGCAGATGCCCATGAACACGATCATTACCGGAGGTGGGTACGAGTAGCGTTTTTGGGGCTCAATTGGGGCCTTTTGAACTGTCTGCTTCCGCGCCGCAGATTAAATCGAGCACAATAATGGTAAAACTGTTTTCTAGGCATGATGACCTTCTACAAGAGCACGACAGCCGTTGTCTTTTGGCAGTGGTTCAATCAGACGTTCAACGCCATCGTCAACTTCACGAACCGCTCGGGCACGTCGCCCATCAGCCAGCCGTAGGTACCGATCTGTAGCCGAAGTCGCCATTACTAAGTTCATCCCCCGCCTAGGCAACTGATCACCTCGTACTGCCTAGCGACCAGCGGAGCCCTGGTCACGGCCTTGTCCCTGAACCGGGCGGTGAAGAACATGAATCCGCTCCTGGGACGACTTGTCCCCCTGGTTGCAGTGGGAGCCGCCAACTGCATCAACATTCCATGCATGCGTATGCAGTAAGTAGACCTGGCTAAATGTCTAGCAAAAATTTAAAAGATTCTTTCTGTTCAATTTGTCCTTCAGATATATGGTAGAAGATCCTTTAAAAAGTATTGTCTAAAGATCCTCTTCTGATCTACTAAGCAAACGAGAAAGCTCTTCTCTGAGAAGAGTAAAAGCCAAAAATTTATTTAAAACAAGAAAGAAAGCAAATTTTGGCACGCCGAAGCTCATATAACCTTGCAGTTATTACAAAACGACTACATTTCGATTTCTATGCCTATATTACTTAAAACAGTGAAGCCATGTCGATTTTGCGCTGCGTTTTGCCATCGTTTCTAAGGCAGTTATATGATATTGTTGTTCGATTTTGACAAAAGAAAAAGAGTAATTCTGATATAGTAAACAGAAATAGTAAAGAAATTTTTTGATAAATAGAAAAACAGCTAAATACAAATTCTTCATTTTTATCTGTATTACATTTTTGATTTTCCTATGGGAGCTATATAATACATAATAATAATGCCCGATTTTAATTTAATTTAAACCGTAATTCCATCGTACTTAAATAATACCAATTCACAAAGAAAAAAAAATTAAAAACTTTGTACTTCTAAAACATTTTTTTTCGATTGTTCCTATGGGAGCTATATAATATGGTCGCCAGATCCCCCTCGTTCCGACTTACATATATACTACCTGCAATAGAAAGACAATTTTTGGGAAAGTTTCAACCTTTAAGTTTCAAAGCTTTAAGACTGAGGGACTAGTTTGCGTAGAAACGGACAGGCGGACGGATCTAGCCATGTCCGTCTGTCCGTCCGCCCGTTTTTACGCAAACTAGTCCCTCAGTTTTAAATCTATCTGTTTGAAACTTCCCTAAAAAATCCCCATATAGATTCCATAGGAACCATATCCTATAGATCCCATAGGAACAATCGGAAAAAAAATTTTTAAAAGTATAACTTAGTTTGTAATTTTTTTTTGTTTTTTGAGATTTGGTAAGATATAAATACTATGGAATTATTAATTAAATTAAAATCGGACATCTATATCATATGGCTCACATAGTTAAATTGAAAAATCAAAAATATTAATATTAAAAAAATTTTTATTTAGCTGTTTTTCTATTTATCAAAATATTCCTTTGGGATATAGTTTTTATTTACTATATCAGAATTACGATTTTAGATTTGTCAAAATCGTACAACAACATCATAAAGCTGCCATAGCTTCATATTAACATTAATATTGTATTAACATACAAAAACTAATTCAACATTTTTCAAAAAGCTAAAGAATTAGCGAATTTACTTAAAGTTTTCAATTAGTAGTAGAAGTAACTTGCGGTTAGACGATATTTGTTCGTACTAAGCTAATGCATTTTCTTTTTTTTAGGGAGCTGCGTAACGGAGTGGTGCTACTAGATGAGAACAACAATGAGATGGGCATATCTAAGAAAGCGGCCATGGTCGGCATCTCCGCCGTTATCTTGAGTCGAATCGCCATGGCCATTCCGGGAATGAGTAAGCGCTCGCACAGGGCATTCTGAAACTGTCAAATACTTATGTACCACTCTATCCCTCCATTTCAGCATTGACGCCGGTGCTGATGAATACCCTCGAGAAGAGAGGATTCCTGGCCAAATACCCCCGATCCAACGCCCCCATCCAAGTGCTTTTCTGCGGCTTCATACTGATTTTCGCCACGCCACTCGGCTGCGCCTTCTTCAAGCAGCGGGCGGGCATCAAAGTGGACAGTCTGGAGTCGGAGGTCCGCGACAGCATTAAGAAGAAGCGCCCCGATCTGGACACCGTCTGGTTCAACAAGGGCCTGTGAGCCCCTGTGCAATTTACGAGCTTAACGAAGACAATATTGCTTTATTCAGTAGCCTAATTATTTAGTCACCGTGCATTTATTAGCATTTTGCATGTTTTGTTTAAAATACTCATGAGATTATTCCTTGGCCGCGCATTCTCACCGACGTGAGGCGTGAGGGAATGAAACTATATAGCGTATTGTAAATGTGAAAAAAACCAAATATAAATTCTGTTAACTGTTGAATTTTATCCGAGTTTCCAATTGGGATGCCCGCTTTTGGGCGAAGGCCCTTTAGTGCTCGTTATCGATTGCCTAACCGATAACAACATAACTTGATGGCAGTGTGCATGGCACCTTATTCGCTTATCGCTATCGCGCCAGTGCAACGTTGCGCACAATCGTGGCTTGCTCATACCTAACTGCTGGCCGACTCAGCTTGGGCTTGGTTTTGTTTTTATTTAATTCAACTATTTTTAAGATAACTGTAAAAATTTATTTAGAATTGGCTATCTGCAACCGCATTTAGCCGTAAAATCCATCCTGCAAACCGAGATATATCTAAGCGCGAGTTTTCAAACTTTTGCAGTCTGCGCCTAGGAATCGTGATTAAGGTGTGGTTAGATGTTTGCTTAGGGGATACACCAATTATGTTATCATGGGTCATTAAGAATAGGCCCATTTGATGACTAAACAATCAGAAGGATCATAAACAAATACTGGTCAATCACCGAAGACTTTAAAACACAGTGTTCTACTAAAAAAAACATGGTTATAAATTCATCACGGCTTTCGACCACGCCTAAGCACACACACACACACAGCACACGCAATGGATTACCAATTCCGACTATTTTGATTGACCAGCGATCTACAGATTTGTTTACTTGAAATTTGTTTATGCCATTAGTTGTGGAAAATAAACAAGAACATATATTCGTTCTTCTGCTTTCAGAAACAATTGAATCCATAGCAATATGTGCCTTTAGTCTTCTGCGAGTCGACATGAGAAGCAAGTCCCCAAGCCATACAGAAGAAAAACACAGATCGAGTATGTTCCCAAAAAGGAGCCTTTTGGCCGGGCTTTTAGTGCTATATTTGGTTGGCCTGACCACGGCCCAGTTGCCCGGAGACCTACCTCCTGGCCAAGCGGACCCGGGGCAGCCAGGGCAGCAGCCACAGACCTATCAGCCTAGTTACAACAAGGACTACTCACCTCGTTTCAATCCGCTGTACACTGGACAGCAGCAGAGCCCGGAATCCAGCCAATTCGACAGTGCCCTGCTCGACGCACAGAACTCTGGCACCTACAAGGGCTACTACGATGGCAGAATGGGAGCAGGGGGCATTGGCGGCAATGTGGTCGGACCCGGAAACACCCTGGGCGGGCTCGGTCCCCAGTACGATCCCTTTAACCGGAACAGTATTGGCTCGACGGGAGTCACCTACCGCGACGCCTACAGCGACGAGGACAACTTCTGCCCGGAGCACTGGGTCTCGTTCAGGCAATCGTGCTATCGCTTCATCCGTTCGCCCAAACGCAACTGGGCGGAGGCAAAGAAGATCTGCAAGGCCTACAATGCCGAACTGCTGAACGTGGACAGCGTGGAGAAGCATTCATTCATACTTAAGAACCTCATAATGCAAAATCAACGACAGAACCGATTTTTTATCTCTGCCCGCCAGACAGGCCCGCTAAACTGGGTCAACGACGACAACACCCAGCTAGTGCAAATCGACGACTCGTTTTCCATGGATGAACATGTGCCCCTGGAAAACGAGGATCTGCACGATAATCGATTCCTTGTTCAAAACGATCTAAACAACCGAAATCTAAACAATCCAAATCAGTTTTACAACTCACTGCCGGGCAGCGTTAATCAGCGCAATCAAAATAACCTCCGCGGCTATATAGGCACGTACATGCGATACCCGCACCTAAATTATTACATTTCTAATTCTTCTGTTATTTTTAGGTACAAACCAGCCGTACGGAGACAATGGGTATGTGCGCGATCGCGTAGTCTACGCTTACTCCAAGAAGAAGGATCGCTGGATGTTTATGCCAGCGTACGAAATTGAATTGAATCTCTTTATTTGCGAGTCGAAGGTTCTATATACCCCAGATAATGTCAACATTAAACTGGACGACAAGCGCCCCTTCCACTATGGACTCGATTTTACAGACATGGAACGCATACCGCGGGGTCCTTATTTCGTAAAGCAGCCGAATGATACGACTTTCGATGTGAACAAGAATCGTCTGATCAATGACGTAACACTTAGCTGTTTGGCCGGCGGTTTTCCCACGCCCTCATACCACTGGTACCGCGAGGTCTACGTCAACGACACACTCGAGTACCAGAAGATCGATCCTCTGGCGGATAACCGATACACCATTTCGGGGGGAAACCTGATCATCTACGGGCCAAAGCAGGCATTGGATCAGGGCGCTTATCATTGCGTAGCGGAGAACAAATTTGGACGCATTCGTTCTGAAAGCGCGCATTTAAACTTCGGTTTCATTATGGAATTTAACTTAAAACGCTCTGCGGAGTCAAGCGAGATGAACTGGGGCAAATCGATTTTCTGTGATCCACCACAGCACTATCCTGACGTACGCTATTACTGGGCACGCGACTTTTTCCCCAACTTCGTGGAGGAGGACCAGCGTGTATTCGTCTCCCGCGATGGCGCTTTGTACTTCTCCTTTATAGAAACTGTGGATAGGGCCAACTACTCATGCATCGTGCAAACCCTTGTGTCGGACACCGGCCGCAACGGACCCTTCTTTCCGCTGCGCGTAACTCCCAACAGCAACTATCAGGCACTGATATTCGCCAACACCTTCCCCAAAGTGTTTCCGGAGGCGCCGGTGGCTGGTGAGGAGATTCGGCTGGAGTGCATGGCATTCGGCTATCCCATCCCGTCGTACAACTGGACGCGCCAAGGTCTACCTCTCCAACGCAACGCTTACACCATCAATTACGGTCGAGTGCTAATTATCCAAAACGCTACTACAAACGACAACGGCGAGTACTCCTGCACCATTACCAATCCTCGCAAGACGCTGACGAAGAGCGTCTATATAAACATCCAAATGCGCCCACAGTTCACCATTCCTCTCAAGGATATGATCAAAGACTACAACAGCGACGTGACTTTCATATGTGAGGCCTTCGCCATTCCGGACGCGAACTACACGTGGTACAAAAATGCTGAACGCCTCGATCCCGCAACCATTAATCGTGACCGCTACATCATCCAAGACAATGTTCTAACCATTAAGTTTTTGGAAAAGGATAAGGACGAGGCTATGTACCAGTGTGGAGCCCAAAATCAGCTAAAAACGTCATTCTCTTCAGGGCAGCTCCGGGTGCTGTCTATGAAACCGTCCTTTAAAAAATACCCTCTTGAGTCAGAGGTCTACGCTGTTTACAATGGCAACACCACTATTGTCTGCAACCCCGAAGCCGCTCCACGCCCTAAATTCCAATGGAAGAAAGACGGTCAGGTCTTAGGCTCAGGTGGACACCGACGTATTCTGCCCAGCGGCACACTGACCATTGCACCCACGTCGCGCGACGATGAGGGCACTTACACATGTATTGCATCAAACCAGGCCGGCACTGATGAGTCCCATGCCCGAGTTATTGTTTTACGTAAGAAATGAAAGTAATTTTTCACAAACCTTTGTCAAACTCAAAAATATAATTATTGCAGAGGAAATCGTTTTTGTTGAAACCCTTCCGCAACGCATAGTTGCCAAGGAACATGACCTAATCTTCTTGCATTGTGAGGCTGTCTTTGATGAACTGCTGGACGTTGCTTACATTTGGAAGCAGAACGGAGAAATTCTAAAGAACAACCATGACGGCACCGGACGTATTGTAAGTTTTTTTTTTTACCAAATATCATATGTACTGACCTTCCTAATTCCGCAATATCCCCATTTCAGATTGTTAACTGGAACAGATTGACAGTGTATAACATTACCATGCGTGATGCCGGAGACTACGAGTGCGTCGTCAAGTCGTCGGTCAATGAGATCAGCAGCAAGACCAGTGTGTCCATCGAGGGAGCACCTGGCGCACCAGGCGGCGTTCAAGTCATACAGATCAGTAAGACGAAGGCCATCATTGAGTGGGTGGATGGAGCCAACAACGGCAGGGCAATTCGCTACTACAACATCCTAGGCCGCACCAATTGGAACCGCACCTGGGTTAATGTTTCGACCCATGTGCAGTCACGGGAAGTGGACCGCTACACTTCGCGCCAACAAGCCGAGGTGATCAATCTGACGCCGTGGTCGGCCTACGAGTTCAGTGTGACCGCTGTAAACGACCTCGGAATCGGAACGCCGTCAGCCCCATCGCCAATATACAGCACCTATGAGGACAAGCCCTACATTGCCCCGAGGAACGTGGGTGGCGGGGGCGGTAAAATCGGCGACCTTACGATTACATGGGACCCGCTTTTGCCGCAAGAGCAGCATAGCCACGGTATTCACTACAAGGTCTTTTGGAAGCTGAAGGGAGCGATCGAGTGGGCTTCGGACGAGATTAGGAAACAGGATCATATGGGCGTGGCAGTGGTTAACATTCCCCTCAACAACTATTATACAGAGTACGAGGTCAAGGTGCAGGCTATTAACAACATTGGCAAAGGACCGGAGAGTGGTATTGCTGTAATTCATTCGGCCGAGGACATGCCGCAAGTGGCTCCCCAAAAACCCTTTGCGCTCGGCTTTAACTCCACCTGCTTTAATGTCACCTGGCAACCGATTGACATGTCCCGTGAGAACATTCGCGGTAAACTCATTGGCCACAGGGTAAGATTGATTTTTTAAATATTTTACGTTGTGGCTAACTGTTTCGGTGTAGTTGAAGTACTGGAAAACTACGCATCAGGAAGAAGACTCCGTGTACTACCTGTCACGTACCACTAGAAATTGGGCGCTGATCGTTGGCCTGCAGCCAGACACCTACTACTTTGTGAAGGTGATGGCATACAACGCTGCTGGAGAAGGACCCGAAAGCGAAAGGTTTGAAGGTGGGTTACAGAAGACTAAAAAATGTACAAAAGAAAAACTTATTATTTTGCCCTTTAACGCTTTCCAGAGCGCACATATCGAAAGGCCCCGCAAAAGCCCCCGTCTTCAGTTCACGTGTATGGAATAAACCCTTCCACAGTTCGAGTTTCGTGGCGTTACGTTTCCCCCTCGCAGGACGAAGAACCAGTCGAGGGTTATAAGGTAAACAGTCTGGCCCAGATACCAAGAAATTTATCAGTAACGTCTCACAATATTTAAGGTTCGAGTTTGGGAAACGGACCAGAACATGATCACAGCCAACAATACGATCGTGCCAATTGGACAGAAGCTTGAGGCCTATATTAACACCCTCACCCCCGGAAAGAGCTACAACATGCGAGTCCTGGCCTTCAGCAACGGAGGTGACGGTCGCATGTCCAGTCCCACTTTGCGCTTCCAAATGGGCAAGACGACTCGCAATGCTGCCCGACATGGCCATAACATTGATACGGCACTTATCTTAAGCACATTGCTACTCCTCACCACCTTTTTCTACACAAGCCACTGAATGCAGCACAAATCAAGATGCATAAGTTTAGACAGTAAGAACATATAATATACTAAGAAGTGACCTTATATAAGAGTAAGTAGTACAGCGAAAAAAACAAATGCATTCCATTTTTGATCTTTTGTAAGTACTCTAATTCATGTAAATTCAATTCCGTCCATTTTAAAGACTTTAAAAACAAATAAATTTGTATCTTTCCAAATATGGATGTTGTCAATAACATTAGGAGTATGGCAACAAAAAATTCAGCTGAAAAGTATTAATACTGTGATAGCTTATTTAAAAAAAAACATTCTTTATTATTGTTTTTCAACTTTTATTTCTAAGTTTTTGAAGTCAGGTACTTTAACACGGGCACAAGAATTGAAGTAGATTTTTGAATTTTCTTAAATCAGTCAAGATTATCTTTTTTGTTGTTGTGTATTCAAAAAGTGCTTTTGGGAATCTTCTGGTGAAATGGCCCAAGTCCTTGGTGCTTACTGCATCCAACATTTCTTTTAGTGCATAGCCCCCATAAATGGCTACACTTTGCGAGTGAGCGGGTCTTGTTTTTTTTTAATGTTTGTTTCCGACTTCAATGCTAAAGAGCTAAACACCAATTACAACGTGGACTATAAAAACAAATTTAAAAAAATTCCTTGATTGAATCATAATGTTTGACTGAACATTGAGATCCCGAAAGCTAAAAAACTGCGGCCAAAAATGCAGTTAAAAAAATTTTAATAAAAATCAAGAAATTCTTTGAATCTGAGCATATTTCATATTTGGACTACTTAATTTTTGGCGAGGACTATAGTTAATTTGTAAAGATCTTGGATAAAGTTTTCTAAAAAATGTTCTATTTAAGCTTGATTTTACAGATATCAACGTTCCGACTACCTGCAATAGAAAGACAACTTTTGGGAAAGTTAAAAAGGTAGCTTTAAAACTGAGGGACTAGTTTGCTTAGAAACGGACAGACGGACATCGACTCTCCTCTGCAAGACTATAACAAGAAAGGAAGCAAACTTCGGCAAGACGAAGTTTATATACCCTTGCAGTTATTACATTTCGATTTTGTTTGCCTATATTAATAAAAAACAATGAAGCTATATCGATTTTGCGCTGCATTTTGCCATCGTTTCTATCGCAGCTTTATGATATTGTTGTCCTTTTTTGACAAAACTAAAAGCGTAATTCTGATATAGTAAATAATTACTATATCTCAAAGGAATATTTTGATAAATAGAAAAACAGACAAATGAAAATTGTTTTAATTTTCATTCTTTTTTAATTTTTTGATTGTTCCAATAGGAGCTATTTGCTATAGATTTCCGATTTTAATACCTGCAATAAAAATACATCTTTTGGGAAAGTTTCAAGCAGATAGCTTTAAAACTGAGGGACTAGTTTGCGTAGAAACGGACGGACAGACAAACGGACGGACAGATGGACATGGCTAGATCGACTCTCCTAGTGATGCTGATCAAGACTAAAATTAAATAAACTAATTTCCAATTTAATTACATTGCAAATACTTCAAAAACGTATAATTAATAAGTCTAGTTAAACAAGCTTTTAAAATAAATTCGACATAATACAACATCATACAAGACTTTTTGCTCAGTTCATGATTAAAAACAATTAAACATAACTTTTATACGGTAACTTTTGGCTTGAAGTGTGATTCCCGTAATTCACCGATTTTACCATTAAAGACTTATTTTTCCCCAACTATCCAATACACATCAAATAGATTGGTAAGTTAAAATATATGTTAGAGATCGAAAACGTTAAAAAAAACTGGAAAAAATCAAGAACAGCCTCCATAATGAACAGACTGGCATAAAAAACAGAATTAATTTTATTCAGAAAATTTTTTATTAAATAAGTAGCCGAAAATCTACCTTTTCACACATCATACTGTATGTTTATAATTTTCCCACTTTTAAAATATGACGGAAGAATCTTCCAATCCAACTTAGTAATAATTGGGCAAAAATTACCTATTTCCCAATTCAACACAGGACATCCTATTGGAACGGTTGGGATTTTGACAGATGTGAAACTTCTGGTCCCACAAAGCCACGGTAGATGGTGCCTCAAAAACAGCCGTCGGCAATCACAGTGGCGGAACAGAATATTATAAAGGATGCAATTTAATTCCATTAAACTGTTTTAAAAATACTATAAATGCTATAGAATAATGGCTTGAGGCTAATCTGAACCTTTAAATATTGGCTAACATTAATTCTGTACAAAGAGGGCGGTTAGAAGCGTTAATACGCCATCCGGACCATCCAGCAATTGAGTGGTGTATGATGCTCTGTGGAAAAAGGTCTCAAGCCTACTTTACATTTGGTCGATCCCATAGGGACAATGTCGTCATAAAGCAAAATTTCAAAAATAAATAATGTTAAAAATGTGGCAATGGAATCATGATGTTTATCAATTTTAGGAGTCCCCATAATTTACAAATCCAGTATTTTTTGCCTCTATTGTTGAACGGTTCGCCACGGTCACACTGAGTGACTGCACACTGCGGCACCAGCTAAAAAAAAGCAGCAAATGCAAATATGATTTTATAACACACATTCATCCGCACTGGACATCTGGAAACTGAACTATCGACCTGCCAAAGGCACACGCCCTCCAAAGAGAAACAGTGGCTAGATAAGCACCATGGCCAAGGCGAACGGATGGAATGGCTGCGGAATGGGCATGCAGGTCAACGGGAGCAACGGCTCCATATGCGCCTCCTCTAAGTACTCGCGCAGCACGGAACTGCGACGCGTCGAGGACAACGACATTTACCGGCTGGCCAAGATCTTGGACGAGAACGCCTGCTGGCGCAAGCTCATGTCGATCATACCGAAGGGCATGGACGTTCAGGCCTGCAGCGCCGAAGGAGGCCTGAACTTCCCGGCGGCCGTGAAGAAAGGATTGAAGTACACGTCACAGGACGTGTTCCAGATTGATGAGGCGGCGAAAAGGCTGCCGCCCGACCAGAGCAAATCTCAGATGATGATCGACGAGTGGAAGACCTCGGGCAAGCTTAATGAGCGCCCCACGGTGGGGGTGCTGCTCCAACTGCTGGTGCAGGCGGAGCTGTTCAGCGCCGCGGACTTTGTGGCACTGGATTTTTTGAATGGTGAGTCAGTCCTTTATTTTGTTTAACAAAAACTGTATTCTTTGTCTGCCTCAGAATCCACCCCTGGTCGGCCGGCAGACGGCCCTGCAGCTCCCATTAGCCTGGAGCTGCTGGACGAGGACATGGAAGTGGACAACGAGGGCCTGAGTCCTAGCCACCAGCCGAGCACTGCCACCCTCTTGCCGGATGCTCAGGGCAGCCTTGGTCTGAACCTGGACATCTTTGACAAGCACATGGTGGCACAGGACAAGAGTGTGCCGCAGGCATCTGGGGCTGCTCCTCCCGTAGCTCCACCTCGGCGCCTGCAAAGAGCAACTACAAGCTCCAGCTCCCTCGCCTCCTCGGCTGCCTCCCCGAACATACCCAATCTGACAATTCTCAATCCCATCGAACAAATACAGGATCAGCTGCAACAGCCGCGTCCCCGGAACATCCCCAATGAATCCATACTCATTGACAGCTCTGGCGATTCAGCAGCAACGGCGTCGACTTTGCTGTCCAACCCAAACAACCAAGCTAGCTCCACGGAACCAGCAAACATACCGCGAATCACGCTTTTAATTAATGACTCTGCTGAGATAAGCTCGCGCGCAACTCATGGTGGAGCGAAAGCTGTGATGGATTCATCGCCCCCGGCAAACTTAAACAATTTGCCAATGATAAGCGCTTTGAACATAAACAATGACAATGGGGAGACCTTGCAACCAGACAGCAGCAGCAACACCAGCAGTTTAAGCAACGATGATGAGGACGACGATAATGGAGTGGGGGAAGGAGAGTTTGCGGATGCCTCCCTGCCAAACCTGAGCAACTTGGAGCAGCAGAACTCCAACAATGACTCCAGCCTGACAACGGTCACAGGCACCAGCGGTGATAACAGCTTCGAGATGACCAACGACTCCAGTTCGACCTCCAACGACGATTACGCTTGTAACATTCCGAACTTAAGTGAACTGCAGCAGCTGTGAGGAGCGACGCCCATCTTAGGAGACAATTTCCTCAAGCCAGACATTCCGTTAGCCACTTAAAGTTAAGTTTTCTTTGTACAACTCGCGTTATGTTCCGATATCGACATTTGGATGTCGGACCTACATAAATTCTGCATACTGTGTAAGGTCCAATTAGAATCTAAGATTCAGGGCAAGCTTTCGACATACTATTTTTTCGTTGTCTATATCACGGCTACTGACACAGTCCATGACAAGTGCGGCAATATCCAATATTTCCGTTTCGAGAAAGCCATATGTATGTAACCAAATAACCAATTCTAACCGATTTTGTATGTCTTACAAAATACTCTATAATTTTCTAGTATAAATATACCTAAACAAAAAAAAGTGTTCAGTGAACCCGATTTTAAGGAATTGGGTAGACTGGTTTATTTTGTGGCTCCTGACAAATGATACCTAACATACCTAAACATTGACATCAGAGCCATTTTTTGGCAAACCTAAAACCCAACTTACCTCATTGAATTATTTGAACTAGGAAGTTTCACTTTCACCCAGATCAAACCCAAATTACCTACGAGTAAGTAACCCTAACCAAAAGGTAAAGTAAGTTCAAGCCAAACAAAATCCGATTTATAATTCGGGTTAACTGGCCAATTTACGTTCGTCTACGAAAACTTGGGGCAAAAAACTTTAAAGCTCCTGATCTGAATCTGCGGTTGAACCAATATTTTTGTTCGGGAACAACATTTTAGCCGACTTTCTAAGGCTTTTAAAAAACAATGCTAGCGCGATTTCCTCCCAGCAGAAGCTAAACAATTTTTCTAATTTTATAACCATTTTAGGTTGAACATAAACGAAGGCTATAGGACTAATGACCTGTTGCTAATTACAACCCTGCGGAAAGTCATATAATTTTTAAACTTTTTTTGTTGATTTAAGTGATAAAAAAGGAACTTAGTAACTCTCATAAGAATTATAGAAATGGTTTTTTTAATCCAATTTGATAGAAAACATTCCGATTTTTTATTTGGTTATCCATTTTATTTACAAGGATTACAGGAATTACAATATATAAAATTGAAGTCTTGAAATTTTTTGAACTTTTAATCATAAAGCAAAACATAATATTGATATACGTTTACTTATGTTGTATTTCTAGGATAATCTACTAAAATAATTATATTTCTTAAAATACGTTGGCCTTATTTTTCATGTTGACGACATTGGATACATGCTGTCGCTATAACAGAGCTGCAAATTAAAGTACAAAAAGGCATGCATTTTTGCATTAAGCCATCTGGCTTGTGTTTTATATTTTCAAAAAGGCACTCTAGCTTTATGCATTGACAGTATTTTTAAATTTGATAGTTTGAAAATCGAAAGCGCGATTCCATCGGGGTCGTTTGAGAACAACGATGCTGGCAGGGGCAGTGCGCAATCGATAGTGCAATCGATGGTTTCTCAGCAGCAGCCACAACAACAACACGGCACATCAAGAATAACAACAGCGGGCAAATATTTTATTGGGCACCTCGGTCAGCTTGTTTTCGTTAAATCCACCAAAATTATTCGCAACATGGACGAGTCGGAACTGCTATTTAATCTCTTCTACTTCCTGCTGTGCATGGTTATCATCTACCCCCCGGAAGAGTTTCAGCGCCTGGGCTTCACTATTGAGCAGTTGTTCGCTCGGTTTCTGGGCGAGGAGTACCTGGACTTTGTGGGATACCACCTGCGCCGCACCTCCCTAAACCTCTTCGTGCACTCCTGCCTGCCGTTCTCTTACTTTCTCATCCACAGGCTCAAGTTCTCCGTCTTCGCCACCCAGGAGCCTCTGGAGGACTCCGATCTTGACCCAGATTTCCCGATGCCCCAGGAGGCGGTGGCGTTCAAAACGCTTACGTGGAAGACCGCTCAGCGGTTTAGCGTGCTGGCCGTTCTGGCCGTGCCCGCCCTCATCTTCAACTGGCATCAGCAGAACTGGCGCCGCCACCCGATATGCAAGGCCCTCTCCAAGTACTCCAACTCGCCGGGCAGCTATAGTGCCGTGGCCAGCGACATTGGCACCGAGTTCCGGCGGCCAGAAATTTACAAAAAGAAGTTGAACTCTATCAGCACTGTGATTGCCACGCAGAACTGGATAATCAAGACCACTATGTACAACGTCCATTTCGCTCATCAGAGCAACACATCCCTCAGCGTGGCTAAGGTCAGTTAAGCACGGTTCTCCGATCGGTGGATAAAAAAATATCTTCTTTGCAGGCGGAGACCTACAATATATCTCATCACGACCAGAACGACACTCTGCAGATGATCAGCATTATTGTGCGACCAATGCGACAGGGCGTGAGCGACTTTCACATACGAATTAACGCCTTGGAGTTTAGGAACCTGGAGGATCGTGTCCGGCGCCCCATCTCTATTCCCTCCAACATCCAGTTTCACCGCAATGTCATCGACCGTTTTGTGGACGTGTTCAAGTCGCAAGTCGCTTTAAATCCCATCTTTCAGGCGGAAGCCACTACGGATAAGTGTTTTGCCTGCATGCTGAACGAACCAAACACCAAGATCCACAAGCAGTGTGCCGACTTGGATCGCAATGGCGCTCCTCTTGCCGAAGGGGCGTGCTGCTCCAACTGCTACTGTCGCCCCATGTGGTGTGTGGAGTGCCTTGCGCGGTGGTTCGCCGCTCGCCAAACCGACGTGGACCGCGAGGTGTGGCTGGAGCAAAAGTGCACCTGCCCCATGTGTCGGGCCAAGTTTTGTGTGCTCGATGTCAGCTACATCAGACCACCAGTCGACCTAAGAGTCCCATCCCAGTATCGCGGAGCCGATCACGAGGCTGAAGATTCCACGTGATTGAGGACTGTTGAAGTAACAATTAAACGACTCTTAAATCGAACGTGGTTCTTTATTGGTCTGATTTAAATATTCACTAAAGTTAGGCGTACATTTTTTATAGCTATATATTTAAAATTATGCATATTAATTAGTGCAATTATCACGTTTTAATACTTTAAAAATCTAAGCAATCTTAATTTAACTTAAGTACAATTGATCTAAGCATAGAGAGAGAAAGTTATGATGTGCGAAATAAGCCTTACTAAACATTAAATCAAGGTTAATCAAACCGCGCGAAGTGCATTCGTCTTCCCAGCACTGCATAGCCCCCAAGTAGTGCGATAAGTCCTATGTGTTCCCCTCCTTTCTCTTTTTCATCCTCTCAATCTGATAAAATAAAGCGTCATGCTAAGTTATATACATATGCATGATAATTGTGTACATTATAAGGAAAGTACATATTCATACAGCCGTGTGCTTGACAAGGCGCCATTATCTATAAATTCGTCTCGTAAAAACTTTTATAGCTCTCCGCTTGGTCACGTTGGCTTCTCGCCTGGGTGCCTGGTGTTGTCATCGATCCTGCCGTCGCTACTGCGGCGGACTTGGACAAGCCGCTGGAAGGAGTTCGGCTCGAGACCTAAAACAAAAGAGTTACCACAATAATTTAATAGGAAAAAGTTGCATTTTTAATTCGGAAATAAATATTATTTGCAAGTTTTGATTTTATATCCGGCAGATAAGCAAACCTATTTCTTACTTCAAGAATTACCCCCGTGTTCCCCTTTGTTTCCATCACCATAAATAAAACGGCACGTCAAGTTCAATGCTCAGACGACACTGACTCTGCAACAAAGTAATCGATCGTTTGGCCACTGAATTTACGTTGCGCCATTTGATCAGCAAACAAGAAAGAAAGCTAGCTTCATTTAACAAAGTTATATATCCTTAAGTTAATAAAAACAAAATTTTAAAGTCAAAAAACTCAATTGGCCATTTCATTCCAAAGAAAGCTACAGTACAATTGGTCTAGTCGGTCGTAAAATCTTATCGGACATTTCTCGATTTATCTAGACGTAAAGGAAAACAGATTATGTAAAGCAATTTCGGGCGTTTTATACCTTACGCCTGCATTGTGTAGTATTACAAAAGGTTGAAAGGCATTCGACATAAATTATTCATGATAAATATTAAATATCTGGTTAATGTTCCCAATATTATAACTTATAATAAATTCGTTCCAATATTGCTGCCGAAAGACAAATTATTTTAAACTTCTAACATATATATCGGAAAACTATACCGTAAGGCATTATACTAATTTACATATTTATTTGGTTTCTGAGTATAAAAACTTGGTCTTTTCATTTTCCTTTCCCTTTTTAATATGACTCCTGGGTGTCTTTGTAGATATTATATGTAGATACATATATAGAGTATACTTCAACATAATGGCGAATTTCGGACACAAATCTCTGGAGTCGTCGTCGTCATCCCGTGAAGTATAAGTTTTCTAGAGTGGTGGATTTGTCGGTCTTGTCGGTTTAACATTAAGGTTAACATATAAAGGTACATACGTATAAAGGTATAAACGTATAGTATATCGATCTTGCTTTTGTTTACTTATTGTACTTTCGGCTCGCAGTTTTGTTCTTTCTTTGGTCTTCAATAAAAACACCTTTGGAAGATCGAACAAAACAAAAAGAGAGTTACGTTTTGAAATGCGCTTTATGGGTTTTTATGAGGTTGTTTGCCTGTTTTACAATTATACAACTCTTTTAAGATAAGTTAATTTTGAATGCGACGGAGTTAGGCTTACTACGTCATCACAATAGCGTTCGTATGGGTGAACATCTTTAATTTCGCAATTTTCAAACCAAAACGATTTAAAACGCTAAAAAAAAAAGTTCGTTTACAATCTAATCTTATCATCACGGAGGTTTTCTTTACATATAAATCTTTGCAATAATTGTCATCCGAAGGCAAATATTAGTTTTTTGACTGGGATATCATACAAAGGTTGAAGAAATAAGTAGTAACAAGGATTTTGAATTGTAAAAGCTTCAATATAATATTATAAAAATATTCAAGTGCCACAAATATTATCTGTACAAAATTTAAAAAAAATGGTAACAACGATTATCCAGAGGAAATATTCTAGCTACCGACCTGACTTCCTGCCCGATTCTTAATTTTATAGATTTCTGTACAAGTGATTTCCGTTCCTACGGTCTTCGATATCACTCAACTCCTGAAGTGACAATAAGCTAAACAATATCGCACCTATAAATATGTACACACATAGGTGTTCACTTGTACAGGCGACCAGAATCATTTGTATACACAAACACGAAACACCGATGCACTTGAAACTAGGATAATTCTGGCCCTATCACAACAACTTCCGTTTCGTAAACAAGCATTTCCGCTCCCGCCTGGGATAGGTTTCTTACTTTTCGTCGTAACTGACGACACACTGCGGTGTTTAACGCACCAACTAACTAGAATTGGTGTCGATTAGCTATCGCAGATAGCTCACAGAAATCACCCACAAATCACGAACCCCATTCGCAACATGGGCTGCTCACTTGGTATTTGTTAGATATGGGGTGTACTGGTAATGAAAGTGCTAAAGCTGGGCCGCACCTTTTCGCTGTCCTTCGGCGATCCTGCGTCGAAGAGCTTGCCGTCGACGGCATCCCGCTTCTTGTTCTTCGACCGGAAGCGCCCAGACCTGGAAATGGAGAAGTTGCGCCACTGGTGGCCGTACTCGCACCGCTTCTCCTCCTCGCTGAGAACACTGTCCAGGTAGTGGATCGTCGGCTCGTGGGCGGCTGTCATGGTGTTGCTCATGATTCCCAAAGATAGTGAATCGATTGGTTCGGATACGACCTCTGCTCTTCTTTTTGGTGGTTGTGGCTGGAGCTAGTGTTTCCGATATGGCTGTTGTGATAACGTCGAGCACAGGGCGATAGCCGAACTCGCACTTCCACCGGCACAGATGTCTTTTGTTTTTGTTGTTGTTTTTGTTTTTGTTTTGACTGCGTTCGTGGCGGGCCAGGGCCAAACCGAATCCAATGCCGCCGCTCGTGGTTCCCGTGGAGCGTGTGGTCTGCGACTGCGGCAAAGTTCCCGGTGCTGCTGCTACCAACAAACAAAATGACAGCCAGCAACCAACCACTCGACGCCGGCGTTAAGTTGACGCCGACTCCAGCGACTGCAGCGTTTCGACTTCGACTTCGTCACAAAGAACCAACGCAGCCCGTTGGAGTCGAGGAGGCGAAGAGGGAAGCCAGTAAAACTCTGCGCCGCCAGCTCCAGACCGTGTGACTTTGCTCCTGAAGGCCCAAACAGGTGAACCAGGCCCACACAACCGCAACCGCCGAGCACACCTACACATACATATGCATATGTAAGTGTTACCACCAGTGTTGACCAAATCTACCTATTTATGAGTTTTCCTTTTTATTCACAATATGGTAGATTACAAAAATTAAGGCAATATTTAACGGTGGACCGCTGAAATCACTAAGATAAATTTTGAAATCAATTAAAAAGGTGTCCAAAAATATACATACATATTCAGCAATATAAAACTGAAATGCGGCGAATAAGTTGAAATTGTTATATAGTAAAAACAATATATTTCCATTGAAAATGTAATTTTTTTTTAAATGTTTAATTTACATAAAATATGATTATTAATGCCCGAATCTGATAGTTAATTGAGTTTTATATAGTTTTGTTAAGATTTAATGGCCATATTCTGGAGGTGTGTAAACATGGTTAGTATTGAACTTCATTATTGCTTAAAACAGCTTAAATTTACAGATTTCATCATAGTTACTACTTTTTTTTTGTTTTCGACTAAATTAAATTTACGTTGAAGGTATGAACACATATTTGGAGCCTATGAAACATTAAAACTTCAATTAATCAGTAAACAAAATGTTGTTTACGAACACGAGGCTTTTGAAACAACCGGTTGAAAATGTTTTTTATCGTAATGAGGGCAAACCATTTTTTAAAATTAGCCTTACCGATTTATGGCCAAAAGCTAAGGCGGCATCACAAGTCACCGGTATTATATTTCCGCCTGTGTATGTAAAGAGTAAGCGTTGTGTATTGGCTTATTCCAACTTGCGCCAACTTCGTAAACTCTTTCAATACCCTGACCAATATTTAAACTGGCTACTCAGATAAGTCCGACGAAATATATAAATAATTTTTACATTTTCTAACATTTATTTCTCTTCCGTTAAAGAAAAACTTCGTTAAACTTAGTAACTGGTTTCTCCAGTTTAATTAAAACCGTGTTTCGCGCTTTTGTTTTAACAGATTTAACAGCTCCCTTAAAGGGCATCGGAAAGTCAATACTGCGGAGTGTTGATCGCTCATCGTATTTTAGCGTATCTCCCAAATGCACACACGTATCTTACGTTATACCTATAGCTATACCTGTGCTCCCGATGATAAGCGCAAATAGACAAAACAAACACACAACCTGCTAACAATTATAAATGATTAGATCGCTTTTTGGAGCATTCGCTTGGGACAGTTCTTTAACAGTATATTTTGTCTCTGCTGTATAGGCACCAAACTGAAAACTGTTCAACATATTTATTCTTTGGATCGTTAAAAGCCAAGTCAATGTAAGCTTTGAGTGTACATATATGTATGAATCAGGCACTGCTGGAATGCAAATAAAGACACCTTTAGGTAAAATATAAGCTTTATTGTCAGGCGGTCAGTCATTTTCGCAGTGACTCAGCAACGCAAGTCTTACTAGTAGCCAGTAAACGCATTATTCACACTTTCTTGCTTCTGTTCCTTTGGGGCTAACATCAGCAATCTAACCCGACGCGAAATGATTCGGATGGCTTTTATCTAATCTGTCATCCTAATCACAAACGTCCAAAAGCGCAGAGAAAGTGCAGTATTTTAGGCCGGAGAGTACGAATAATTTGGAAACTACACTGTATTCATGGTTATAACTCACCCCCCAGTAGGGGGTTTTGCTTTTATTTACAGAGGCAACTTCTTAATTTACAAAAAGGGAAACTTATAAATTCAAGAGTGTGGAAGCATATACACATATAAATCCATTATGTACTATATCGATATTATATCTAAGCAAGGACATGGCGGATTTTGTTTAATTGTTAACAAAATAATTGCCAATTGTAGTTGGCGTCTAGTTTCAATATACATTTATTTTCCGGCCATACACATAGTGTATTTAACAATAAATTTAGCTTGGTTACCTGCAAACAGTTTGCCAACTTTCAGCCTCCCAAAGTCAATTAAGTGGGCTTGTGGTGTGTCCTTGCAAGTGTGAGAGGTAAAACAATTAACTTAAAACAATCGATAACTCGTAGAAAACAGTTGGCCCTATAAATTGGATCTGATACCAATTCCTTCTAGACAACGCTTCCGCCACTGTCCCCGCGTGGGCGAGTAATTACTGCATCCATACGCTGTGTTGGGGGCACTGGTCGCTGCTGAGGCTGCGGCTGCGGATCCGGTCGTGCTCCGCCTGCGGCGTTGTTATTGTTGCGATGCATAAAGTTGCGAATGTTCTCCTCCGTGTAGTCGACGATTCTACGCTTCTTACGGCGGCCGTATTGTTTCTGCTTCAGGTAAATCTTTAGGATTCCCTTTACGGTTATAAAGGTGAGACCGCCGAGCAGAGTGCGATGCAAGGTATTGTCCACGGAGTCAAAGAGAATTCGTCCCACGATCGACGATATGGTGGGCAGCAGAAGGGCCCCACAGAAAACCCGCGTGGCCGACACGGTGTCGGACAGAGCCGGGGTGGCCGGATTGCTTGTGCTTTGCTGGTCATCGTCCTGGTTTCTGTTTCAGATAAAATATATAAATGCTGATATTCTGGCAGGGGTGTGTGCACATACAGGTTTGGATAAATGAGGCTCACAAACGGAAACTTCCGCACCACCGTCCCACGGTTTCGAATGAGACGCAACAGGGCATCCTCCCACCGAATCAAACGACCAAGCACCAGCCCTACAGGGATCGCCGGTAGCCCGATGAGCAAAACGAGCGGATCACCGGCCTCCATTATGGACATGCCGTGCTCATGGCCCACGATCTGTCAATAAAGGGTTTGATTATCAAGGCAACTAGTTGGTTATTCATAGCGTCTTACCTGTAAGAATGTCACCGCTCCGTATGTGACGGCTGTCCAGTATAGAGACCCCACGAAGAAGCCAGCCGCCAAAAAGGGACTCAGGCGCTTGATGAGATTGTCCATCGCCTCCAGGGCGCCACCGAACTTGCCCATCTGCGGAAACACGATGATGTACTCCGTCTGGCACTGCGGACAGGACACGGAGCGCAAGGCGTTGCCCTTCTGAGTCTTTTCGTCGATCCAGCGGTAGAGGCAGCTCTGATGCACCCACTTGGTGGTACCACGGCACTGGCAGGGCTTCACCCACGCCGCCAGGCGGTTGTCCTCGTCGGTGGCGAAGCAGATCCAGCAGCAGCGCTCCGACTCCGCCCCATCCCCGCCCACCTGCACTGTGGTAGACGAGGAGGTATTTGCAGCCGCTTTATCCGCTGGAGCAGGTGGCACAGTCAGAGTTGGGTGATCCTCTCCAGGTGCAGCTGCAGGTGCCGCATTGTCTGCGGAGGGCACTGCAGCTTCGTCGGCCATTTGGCTGAAATTGTCACACCATTGACTATTTATGTTAATCGGCTGACCCTTCGGCCCTACTTACTTTGTTTTTGCTCCGTTTTCCGTGCGTTGCTTCGGCCTTTTTTCGACTGAGGTTTTTGCTTTCACTTCTGTATTGAGCGTATATAAACTTTATTTTTATTTGTGCTGGCTCAACGAAAATAAAACGAAACTAAAATAATCTGATATATTCCGCAGAGAACATTCGATGATTTTTTGGTGGGACCAGATCCCAGTTGGTACACTCTGCTGCCCGTTTAGACTTTCGATATCATCGGGTCAGGAATTATATTTGTGGGGGGGTTTCCTGAATCTATATCTGAGTAAGGGAACTCTTTTTTTACTAGGTTTTTAAAAAACGTAGACTGTTCGTCCCGAAAAAACCCAACAAATCGTAGGGGGTTATGTTGTATGGTTAGTGGTTTAATTCAAAGCAAAAACTTCTGATATCACACCAAAACACCCATTTACGAAGTAAAAAAAATCGTGTCGGTCTAATTTTATATTGAAAAATAAATATATGTATGTATGTATGTTTTTTGTTTCTTTTTATACCCTTGCAGAAAGTATTATAATTTCAGTGACTGGAACGCAGTGACGGAGACATTTCCGACCCTACAAAGTATATATATCTGCTTGAAACTTTCCCAAAAGTTGTCTTTTGCTATATCATATAGTTCCCATAGGAATAATCGAAAAAAAATTAAAAAGTATAACATTGTTGTTTTTTTCATTTTTTATTATTCTTTGGGATTTAGTAATATTTAAATACTATGGAATTACGGTTTAAATTAAAATAAAATCGAACATCTATAAAGAAATCGAAATGTAGTAGTTTTGAAATAACTGCAAGGGTATATAAACTTTGGCTTTTCAAAGTTTGCTCTTATCTTTTTTTCATTAGTTTAAAAATTTACTAATTATAGAAGTAACAAGAACGGCCTTTGCCTTTACTTTGTTTGTGATCAATTAATCAATAATCAGAGGCTGTTTTATAGAGTTTTATCAAATAACTTTCTTTTAACCGTAAGCATTACAAAATAGTTTCGCTAATAAAAATATTTAATTTTTTAGTATGAAATAAATGTTTATGGTAAAGTATTTTACTATATTTCCAAAAACGAAATCCTTCTGACAAAATATTTCACTAGATTTCCCAAAAGATTCGCTACCAAAAATTACCAATTTAAAAAAAAATACAACTTTTTTGCGTAGAAACGGACACTGACGGCCGGAATTTTCTCACTAACTGCGACTCTCAAACTTTCGATGGAAGCTGTTATTCCCTCTGAACGAATATTATCAATTGTTGATAAAAAAAAAGTTACTTTGTTGTTTATAAATTACCTATTTCATGTTTTAATTATAATAAAATCAAACTCCGTTTTGGTTGCAAACATTCAAAAAAAAGCACGTTTTTGGTCATTGTGAAATACATGTTTGTATAATTTCCATCTGAAACACTGTGGAATCTACATTGCATTTATCGCGACTATACGCTTATGTTAAATTATTATGCATACAGTACATTAAAATTATAACAAGAATAGCTCGGTGATTTCGTGGTGAAGAACTTCATTGACAAAGAGCGATCGAAAAGAGCGGGGCCACGGGAGCCTTCTCCTCCGCTGTGCACCCGCCGAAGAACTATAGTTGATGTTAGTCCAGCTCGTTATTCACGTTCTGACGTCTCTGAGGCGCGACCTGATCCTCTGCGTCCTCTTCGTCAAAGCCCGCCATCAGGCGATTGAATATGTCCCCAAACATTCCCCCCAGTCCTGGTGGCCCTGCATGAGCAGCTTCCGGCTGCTCGTCGAAATAGATCACACCGATCTTGGCCACGTACTTCAGAAACGATGTGTCGCGCTTCAACGATGGGTCGTAAAGCTTACGCAGGGCCCGAAACCCAGCCACACGCTTCGCGTCGATGAGGCGAAACAGGAAGTACAGGAAATTAACCAACGGCTCCTTGAAAGGGAATTCATGCCTGAGCAGCTTGGCATGGTAGCGAGTGTACTCGGTGAACGTTTCCTCGGCGGTCTTGCGGTCCTTAAGCGAAAGCTGCTGCAGCACTGCCTGCACCAGGAACAGATCCACCTCGCCCTGGAAGCCCCTGCTCTGGCTGATCTCGATCAGCACACGCCCGCAGAGGCTGCCGTCCTGGCAGAGCAGATAGTGGTGGCGAGCGGACTCAATGTTGCCTTCGGTCCAGAAAACGTGCGCAATCAACTTGTGGAGCACCGGGTGACCGTACTGTCCGTGCAGGGCAGTGCTCCACTTAATAGTCCGTTGCTGGAAGAGATCAAGTTTATAAGTAATGCGACACGTCGCGAAACGTCAGGAACTCACAATCAAGGTTTCGCGCTCCACTGTTGCGGCGTTGAGGCCACGAATCAAGGCTCCCAAGCGTGGCACCCATAGAAAGTTGTCGGTGTCCTCGGCCTGCGGTCCACGCTTCTCCAACGTGTCCACCAGCAAGAGGCAAAGGTCCGCCGCACTGCTCTCCTGCTCCTTGTCAATCAGCTGCTGTGCTCCGTCGAAGAGCAGATCCAGGCAGTCCTGGTAGCGCTTCTGCGCTGTGTACCTAACCAAAAGTATAAGACATTGGTACACACTCTGACACCCATATCTGTTGGAATACAGTACCGAAAGTACAGAGTCCTGTACATCATGTGCGCCTCGTAGAACTCGCCTCCAGCCAAAGATTGCGACAACTTGGCAAGAACGCGGCTGACTCCGCGCTGCCCAGAGGACACCGCACTGCCGCTGGCGACTGCACTTGTCTCGGCGGAGGCCATTTGACCTGTTTGCTCTGTTGATTTCTACGCTTCAAAGCGACCTTCCCGACGATTTGGAAGCCTAATTTTATAATTTTTTTATATTTACATATACACACATTCCGATGACTTGACTATCGGAAACGATGATGCGCTGATATGCTCTTTACACAGGTGCTTAAAATCGCAACATCGGATTGATCACATCACAGCTATTGCAAAATCAGCTGGTTCTCCGACGAAAGTTATACATAATTAAAATTATAAATCTTTTGTACAGTCATTATTTTTTGGCTGCAAAGTAATGTTACATTAAAACCACTGCAAGCTACAGTTGAGTGCTACCTCTATCAGATTTCCGTTACTCTCTTAACAATCTTAAAGATAAAATATACACGCAGAGGGCGCCACTTGTAAGACAAATTGTTTTTCGCTGTGGCGTCATAGAACGTGATGGCGAAGTCATCTGGTTACCAAATAAAGGAAACATATAGTGAGCAAGTTTGGTTTCCAATTTGTTGTCGTGGTGCAGCACATTTCCCAATTCTGATTTCCGAGCGCTTTTGCTGTTGCGGCCCTCGTGTGAACAGGCCTAAGTACGTAAACTGTGAATGACCTGTAAGTGAAGAAGAAGAACGCGAAGTAAAAGCAGCTGAGAGTTGCAGCAGTTTGTGTAGCAATTTTTAAACTGCCCAAACAAATGGACAGTGATCCGAAGGAGAGCTGTTCCGGTGCCGGAGAGAAGGGGCCTGTCCCTGCTGACGGCAGTATCGCCGCCCCCAACAGCTTCGCCCCCAACCGCTGGGTCAAGCTGAATGTGGGTGGTCAGATATACGCCACGACCATCGACACTCTGGTGGGCAGGGAACCAGACTCGATGCTGGCGCGGATGTTCCTGCAAGATGGCAGCATGATGCCCAGCGAGCGGGACGAGCAGGGAGCATTTCTGATTGATCGGAGCCCTCGATACTTCGAGCCGATCATCAACTATTTGCGCCACGGCCAGTTCGTTTGCGATTCCAACATCAGCATACAAGGCGTTCTAGAGGAGGCACGATTCTTTGGCATCTTCTCGCTGGTTACGCACTTGGAGGAGCGCCTGGGACAGCAGGAGCCGCCGCTGGGAGACAGGCCACTGACGCGAAACGACGTCATTAAGGCCATCATCCAGACCTCCGTGATTACGGAGTTGCGTTTTCAGGGTGTCAACCTTTCCGGGGCCGATTTGCGAAAGCTAGACTTCCGCAACATCAACTTCAAGGTATGTGTTGGCGGCAGCTCTACAAGGTACAGCTGCGATCATTTATGTTTAATTAATACTTTATACAACGAAATTCAAAACGTTCTAAGAGGTAATTATATTGCTCAACATTCCCCCAATCTATGATTACCCTAAGTTACGAACACTAGATAATCTACATTATCCGACTTACAAGATAAGTGGACAGAAATAAGATGGAAACAAACTTTTCAGATCATATTTTCTAGATTGTGAATTAAGCTAAGAACAAAGTTATTATATTAGCAAGTCCGTCCAAATTACCGACTGAAAGTCGGCAATACGGAATGCATATTGACTTCATCGAGTCTACAAAAAAATGTTGAAATATATCTTTATTAATATTATAGCAGGTTCCATACCTTTTTAATATCGTATTCTGGAATATTAATTTGAATGAATTAAAATGAATTAAGATACGACTAAAATGGGCCTTAGTAAAAAATGTGATCTTACATATATTAAATAAGTAGGATCACAAAGCTAGCCAAATATAATTAGATGGACACTTTCTTTATAGCCGATTACAAATAATAATCCTTATTGGCTCTATAATTGTCCGTCAGTTCATTTTTTTTAGCTGAACGCCCATTTTATCGTTAACCATACTAAGGCCCGTTTGGTAAATGGAAAAAACACCAAAATATTTATAAAAAATTTTTTTAATTTTATTTTTTTAATTTTGTGATTTTCCTATGGGAGCTTTATGATATAGATGCCCGATTTTAATTTAATTAAAACTTAATTCTACAGTATTTATATATTAAGAAATACCAAAGAACAAAAAAAAATTAAAAACAACAAAGCTATACTTTTTTAGCAGATAGCTGTAAAACTGAGGGACTAGTTTGCGTAGGAGCGGACAGACGGCCGGATGCACAGACGGACATGGCTAGATCGACTTTCTGGTGATGCTGATCAAGAATATATACATATACACTATAGGGTCGGAAATGTCTCCTTCACTGCGTTGCAAACTTTTGACTAAAATTATAATACCCCTTGCAAGGCTATAAAGACACAACCGACTTTTTTAGTTATAGGGAAAGAGCACAAATCTTTTCAATAACGTGTAACTTTTATTTCACTCCACAGTACGCAAATATGTCGCACTGCAATTTGTCCCACACCAATCTTAACTATTGCTGCCTGGAAAGGGCCGATCTTCAGTTTGCGAATCTAGAGTGTGCCCAGCTTGTTTCAGTGCGAGGACTTTGCGCTAATATGGTGGGAATCTAGTGTAGAACAAGCCCGTACACTCTGAATCTAAACTAATCCGCATAATATTTCAGGAAGGTGCAAATCTACGAGGGTGTAATTTCGAGGATCCCACAGGTGTCTGTTCAAACCCAAACCAAAAAATTACTTTTTGCTATAATCTTTCAGTTCTCTCAAATTATTTTCTGTACTTATCATTTTGGAGGAGATGCCTATGCTCCTTTTGGCACCAAAACATTAAATCACTAGTTTACAGTTGAAATAGTCCCATGCCGCTGCAAGCAATTTCTGTTGAGGTCTCTTTACATTTTTTTACATTTTATTTCAAAAATTAGATAAATACCAATTTTTAAAACTTTAGAAAATGAAAAAAAAATTGACCCTTTACTGCTGTAGACTAATAAACATAACAGAGATTTATGTTAGGTAGTATTAAAGTTGAAAATATACAATGTATACTTTAATGAAAAAAATGTTAAATAATAACCTTTCAAAAATAGGTGTCCGAACCAACCTAGAAGGCGTAAATCTCAAGGGAGCCTGTTTGGAAAGCAGCAACATGGCTGGAGTTAACTTGCGTGTGGCAAATTTGAAGAACGCAAATATGAAAAACTGCAATTTGCGGGCTGCAGGTAGCAAAAACGAATTCTTGAAATTTTATTTAATCTAACCGATTTTAAAATACATATTTACAGTATTAGCTGGAGCAGATCTGGAAAAGTGTAATCTTTCAGGAAGCGATTTGCAGGAGGCGAATTTACGTGGAGCAAATTTAAAGGACGCAGAGTTAACCCTCATTATAAATGCCTTGCACATGTCGCAGGCCATACGATAATTCCGGCGTTTTTATGATGTGGGCTTTACCTTTTGCAATTTACATATCACATCAGCTCCAAACGATTACTACCAATTAATTTTAGAATAATGAATGTAAATACTTTTGGTTTTAACCATATTCCTTAAAATAAACAGTATTAGGGTTGTATTTCTAAAATGAAAATATTTTTGAAGTTATATGACAAGCGGATCCGAAATCTATGATGAACAGTGCTTTACATCTATAGACGCTATGACTTTGTTTTTGTTTTAGGAAGTCGACTATAGTTACCGTGATCCATGACATAAAAAACACTGCATACCCACCTCTAGAAGAGTCCCACTAAATAGCCTGATGCGGAGGAAATCTGAAATTTTTTTAGAGGATGATACATATGCTTCCAAATCCACGGATAACGGCAAAAACAATCCAAAAATATATGCGATACAATTTAATGATATTCAATTTGAGTTCAAATTAAAACCTCAAATAGAACCTATCTTCTGAAATCCGCAAATATTTGGAGATCTAGGGGTCGGACACTAATAGTAATTATTATCAGCGGCTTGCCAACATTTTTTTTGCTTATACAATTTTAAAAAGGAAAACAAATGTATATTGTGCATCTTTATATTAATTTTGAGTTATTTGGTGTTTCAGATAAATGGAACACCACTTTGCCGCATGATTCGAAATTAAAATAAGGATGCACCGATAACGATATACTCACCGATTGTAAATGCAACGATGTTTTTGGTATTTTCTGCACACACTTAAAGGCCCCACTGGTTATCTGTCAAAGTCAAAGTCCAGAAACATTTCATTTTCGTTCGTTTTTTCATTGAGACTGGTTGTTCATTACTTGGAAATTGTATTTTCGTTTTGTTGGTTCCGTTCGGCAATCGCAGCCCGCAAGCCTCGTTTCAAAGAGAGGAACAAATCATCGATATCCCGAATTCGACGCCGCGAGCGCTCATCGCTAGATTTCTTCGTGTGAGAAACGTGGTTTGTTGGAAGCAGCCGGAGAAGGTAGACGTTGCTCTGTAACTTGTGTAAATTCAGCGAAGAAAAAATTGTTGAGCGAAGGAAAACCAGCAACGGTTTGATACACAACTTATAAACGCGATACGATGGAAGATCAAAGCAACGCAGCTCTCGCTGCCGCCGCGGAGAATGGTGCAAACACCGCGCAGGAGGTATCGTCGACAAGTAAGTCCCCCGTCCCGTCTCGCACCGCTCCATCGGGTGAGAATGAATAGAACGAAAAAAAAATTGCATATACCTTGCGTGAGTGTGAGAATGTTATCATAAATATTTTGCGCCGCGTTTCGCCAGCCTTTGTAATTAGTGCATTTGTGCTTTTCATATATTTAAAAAAAGGGATCAAGGGCACAATCACAGCTGGTTCCTCGCTTTCCCCATTGCATACGGCCATTTTAGGAAGTGCGAAGGCAGAAAGTTGTCAAAATTCCGCCATATTTATTTCTAGTGGACTCTAGCTGTAAATAAGAGTTGTCAAAACGCCGAAACTGAAAAGCCACAAAGGCATTGCAAAATGGGAATAGGAACCAGTGTGTATATGTGCACACATGTCTACATGCCCGCTTTTTCTTGTCGGTCGGCGATCCACGGTTGTGTTGTTGACATTAATTACGTCATCTTTGCGCGCATTCTGCTTACAATTACCATTGCGCCCGCAAATAGTACGATATGAATCATTTTCGGCTGCTCTTGGCCGATTTCGAGTGATTCTGTGCTCGAGCTAATGCCATTTCATTTCTTCTTGCACGCCTCTCCTCGACCTCCCATTTTCCACAATTGCACACAAGCACACAGCGCTGCTCACATGCATACATATTAATTGAGAAATTCGCGTTTTGATGCGCTCATCGCTCAGAAATGTTTGTGCGTACATGTGTGTGCGTGCCGGAGCGTTGCCAACTTATTGGTCATGCGTCAATATCGATATTTGGAATCTTCAATGCGAGTTCTTTTCTTTCTTGTACCCGCTAACGCAAGTGGAACGTTCAAGTTTACACCTGCCGTACGTATATTACAATTTTACTTTTTTTAACAAGCGAACTTAGGTGTGTTACAGAATTCGCACAGGTGGCAACTCTGACTACTGTTTCCTATGCAGATTTTTGTTATTGATGGCAGGGGCCGGTGTTTGTTGGTGTTTGCTTTGGCTCATTTCACATCTGATTGCTGGGCGTGAAAACCGGTTTATCAGCCGTGGTATCACCTTTAGTCCAGCACAAAACTGGCGATAACACGCGTTCATTACAGACGATAAGAGCTAATGCTGAGTTTGTGCCATTCAGCACATTCAATTCACACTCCTAAAGAGCAAGTGTACATGTACAGTCAAACTTCCAAAGTCGAATCACCAAAAAAGTTACAGCGTACTGTCCATTAAACCAATTTCACTTAAATTTTGGTTTTCAATTTCGAGAAATTTTCTCGATTTGAGATTCAACCACTTTTTTCTCAGTATTGAATGGTTTTGAACAAAATAATTACATCATTCTTAAGATTATAAAGGGTAAGATAAAGTTAATCTAAATACAAGTTTCAAAAGGCGATATAAGTTTATCAACCAAACAAATTTTCACTCTACCCTGAGAAAACCCCACCGAATTTGTAAAGACTCAGTTGGGAGAGATTTATGAAGTATTGAAAATTTAAGACCTTTGAATTAAAAAAGTTCGAGTTGTATCCACAAGCAAGCTCCCAAAGATATCTAGTTACTTTAATATTGAACATTTTCCTTGCAGCTCAGCCCATTGAGCCCACAAAGCGCTCGTTGCGCGTGCAAACCTGGAAAAAGATTCAGGAGGGCAAGGTTGGCGTTGGATTCAACAACATATTCAACCGGATTCCTGCGTTCGTGGATGCCGATAAGGCTGCTGCATTGCTAATCAACGAAGAGGAGTTCAAGAAAGCACGTAAGGGTCTTGCACAGTCGTTTTTTTGTCCACCATTTATCGTTCCCTTTGTCTTGCAGAGCACATTAAGGTAAACATCGATCGCGCCTTGCACGAATTCAAGGAACAGGCGTTGCTGGCCGACAAGTCTGTTTACTTGCCCAGCACCCGGGACTCTTCAGCGCTGTGCCTCAAGGTAGATGTGCCAGCCGATGCCACCGAGGAGCAGAAGAAGGAGGCACTGCGCGTCCAGGACATTCAGAAGTTCCGCACGGAAATCGGACTAGACAGCGGTCTGAAGCTTGATATCGTGGTGATTGGTTCCGTTGTAGTGTCACGCGATGGCTACCGCATTGGTCGCGGAAATGGTTTTGCCGATCTGGACATCGGCCTCCTCATTGAGCTGGGGGCTATCACACCGCAAACAGTTATTGTCACGATCGTGCACGACGTGCAGGTAGTGGACTCGCTGCCCCTGAATCTGTTTCAGAAGTATGACACGCCAGTGGACATAATTGTGACACCCACAGAAGTGATCCGCGTGGCAAAGCGCTTGCCCCGCCCCAATGGCGTTTTCTGGGAGATTCTGTCCGAGCGTCGCCTGAAGATATTGCCTGTGCTGCAGCAGCTTAAGGAGCGGGAGGAGAAGGCAGGAAAATCTCTATCCCTGAAGGAGGAGGATACCGACGTGGAGCAGCATCAAAATAACAGACGCCGCCGTGGGCCCGTGCGTCGTCGCTTCCAACGAGGAAACCCAGGACGCACCACCTCTCAGACTGACAACGAACAGCAGGGCGTGAGTAGAATTGGCTCAAATCGGGCACTTAAAAGTTTCAATTTAAAATTTTCAATCCCCATTATGCAGGAGACTACGCAAAAACGCACACCGCGTCGCAAAGGTCGTTTCGTCAATCGCCGCAGACGCACAACCAAGGTTTGTGAACAACACCCGAACCGAAGCAGTTCTAAATATAATGTTCTTTGCAGTCTGAGGGTGATCAGTCTGGAGTAGAGGGAGGTGCTAAAAGTGAGGATCGTAAGTTCGAAGAGGCTGGCACTGGTGAGCGTCGTCCCAAGAAGAACAAGAATCGCGGTCCTCGTGATTTCTGCATTAAATTGACCAATTTGACGCGTGACATTCGCGTCAAGGACTTAAAAACTGAGCTGCGCAAACGTGAATGCAATCCGGTGTCGATTACTTGGAAGGGTAAGCCACTTAAACTTGGTTTAATAGTATTCAGCTTACTAGTAATTTTGGTTAGGTCATTTTGGAAAGTGTTACCTGCACTTTGGAAACCGCAATGGCGCACCCAGCACCCAGGATGACGTGGACAAAGTTTTGAAGTCCCTCAATGATCTCTCGCTTACCATCGCAGCTGGTGGCGAGAATGCCTCAGCTGCCCCGGCAGCCGCTGAGGGCGATGCCGCCGTGAAAACTGAGCCAGCTGAGTCTGCGGCGCCTGTCCAGACCAAGACTATAAACGTCAACGTCGAGCTGATCAAGTTTGCCGTCAAGAAGAGTGCCAGCTCCACTGGTGCCAACGCCAGTGCAGGCGAGGACGGAAATGCTGCCGGCGGTGCGCAAAATGGAGGAGAGACCGCGACTGTGGATGGCGGCGACGTGGGTGCACGCATCGAGTCCGTCGACACCACCACAGTATAGTATGACTTCGCGCTTGGCGCAGCCACTGAACGGTCGCGGCGGACTTCCGCCGGCAGCGCAACGTTTGGAGTTCAACGAAAAAAAGTAACATTTTGTTTAGAAAAAATCGAAAAATATCAAACAAAACATGAATAGAAGCGAACTCCGGACACAAACACAAATTACACTCAACTACACACTCACGAAATACATAGACAGTTACACATGCATACACTGAAGATCATGTTTTGCAGCTTGTAGTTTCTTCTTCTCCTTCATTATTCTAACAAACAAGAAGAACAAACGCAACTTTTTCTAACGAGAACACAAACAATTGACGCTTTTTCAAAACAATTGCATTTGTTTTTTGCCTAAGAAAAACAATACGAAAACTCGTTGATCATTAGAAGGTTTTCAACTTAATTGAAACGATTGCAGAAATACTCGTTCCACAAATGCAGAGTGGAACAAAGTTTCTTCTAAACAATTCTTTACTAACTTTTTGCGACTTATTACAGATTTGAGTTAGGGACACTTCTAAATATTTTTCAACTCGATTTCACACCCCAGCACTTAGATCATTTGCTACATCTCTTTTAAGCAGTTGAGCTGCTAATAGGGTTAGCAGTTGCGGGCCAAGTTTTAATAATATTCAAAAATGTAATAATAATAATTACAAAGCCCAGATAAATGCGAAAAATGTGAGTACGATAAAATGAATTAACAAACTATTAACATGTTGCATTTTCGCCAAATAATTAAATGAAGATAATTGTAATTTGGTTAGTGTTTCCCTACTTTCAACGCAACACCAATACCTTTATATATATTTTAACAGAAGATCAACACGTGCGTGAAAACAAAAAACAATTATACAATGCAGAACATAATTACTCTTTTTTTATACAAAGAAAAGGCATTACAAAAAAAATGTGAAACATGAATGAAATATAACTTGAAATAAAAATTTAAAAAAAATCGAAAAAATACAATTTTGCAATTTATCTGTTTATTTTATTTTGGGAGAAACATCTTGCAATATGTACAAAGGAGCTTAAACTTATTTACTGAAATACCCTAAAAGACAAAATATTATATTTTGTTTATATACTTATACAAAATGTGAAATTCAGCGGAGTTCGAAAAATAGGTTTTGGTTCTCTGTTGTTGGATGGTAGTCAAGTCATCGTTGGGCAAGTGGGACTGGAATTTTGTGCACTCTGAAACCTGTTGCATTGCGAAGGTGTCTCTGGTTTCGGAAACAGGACTGGGCATTATTTTTGAATAGGGTTCGTTGCCTTGTCCTTGAACTGTGGTGAAGGAGTGCGATCTATGAATTCAATGCTCTCACTCTTTGATTGGGCGACTGCGGATGATGCGGTCGCGCAGTCAGCGGCGTGCACGATGGAAGCGGCGGGCTTCTCCTGGATGGGCGCCAGGCTATTTACAATGGAGTTGGCCATGGCCAGTTCCAGTTCGCGCTGCCAGTCGTTCTCCTTCTGCTCCATGGCCTTCCGCTTCAGCTCCTTGTAGCGGTTGTAAACGATGAATTCTTTGACCAGCGCGGTCTCGGGGTCGCTGTCGCGCTGCGCCGACCGCTGTTTGGCCAGTCGCTTCTTTTTTTTATGAAGGGGCCGTGTTTCCACAATCATTTCCTCCAGCTCCAGGCAGGGATCACAGTTAAGGTGGTCCTCAGGAGGCTTGTAGATGGGCTTTATCTGCTTCTCGAGCACTTTTTGGAAGTCGATGTTTCGCAGCATTGGAGTCTGATGCAGCTCCTGCTTTGTGCTGATCCTGGCACCAGGGTACGTGGAGAGCAGCTGCAAGATTACATAACTATTTCTTAGTTCACAGTCCGCCAAAGAAGGTCGGATCCAACCCACCTTCTGCAGCAGATCGACAAAGTTTCTGCTCCAGTAGCGGGGATAGTGCACGGGGGTGTTCAGTACATTCTTTATCTCGGCCAGGGGCGTGTTCGAGTGCACCACAAAGGGTCGAATGTTTCCCCGCATCTCATAGGCCACGACGCCGAGCGACCACCAGTCCACCGGATAGCTATAGCCGGCTGAAATAGAAATAATGCAATCAGGATGCAGCCAATTAGGCACGTCTGGTCTGGGACAGGACCACTAATTTTATTTCTGCTAGCCAGACTCGTTACCCTCTTACCTACTTCGTCCAGGGCACACAGAAATACCTCCGGAGCCATATATGGCTTCGTCCCTGACATGCTGCAGGCCAAAGCATCCTTTTGCAACCTTGTTGCAATATTAAAATCAGTCAAGTGAGCATGTCCTGAAAGAGGTATACTATAAGTTAGCAGATAGTCTATTTCTATTTAGAGATTTCAATTTCTAATCATAGAACAATTTTTGGTTTGCGATCCTTTTTAAACTCACCCGAAACAAATTTTATGCTTTATAGGAATTTATTTTTAATCGTATATTACTAAAAGGTATTTAAATCATTACACAAGTTATTTTCAGCACAAGGATTACTAACATTCTTGTGCTGAAAATAACTCGTCTAATACCCTTGTAGTCCTATAAAACGTCTACACATTAATATGTATGCCTAAAGGTGTTTCTTTAGCAGATATTTGATAAAATTTGAATTTATGTTTTTCAAAATAAAAAAAAAAATCTAGAAATATTCTAAAGTAGCCCAATTTTTTTTAATTACAAAGGGGTTTCTTAAGTGGTAAAAAATTAATATTAACAAGAAAGGAAGCAAACTTCGGCAAGCCGAAGTTTATATACCCTTGCAGTTATTACAAATTGACTACATTTTGATTTATATGCCTATATTACTAAAAACAATGAAGCTGTGTCGACTTTGCAACTTTTGGGAAAGTTTCAAGCAGATAGCTTTAAAACTGAGCGACTAGTTTGCGTAGAAATGGACTACTTTTTTTGATCTTTGGGATTTGGTAATATTTTAATATTATGAAATTATGGTTTTAATTAAATCAAAAATCGGACAACAATATCATATAGCTTCCATAGAAACGCTGGCACAATGCAGCTCAAAATCGACACAGCTTCATTGTTTTTAGTAATATAGGCATAGAAATCGAAATTCAGTCGGTTTGTAATAACCGCAAGGTTTTATAATTTTATAACTTACCTGCATCGTCCAATAGAATATTGTCGGGCTTGATGTCCCTGTGGACCACTCGGTGCGATTGCAGGTACTCCAATGCACTGCCAAGCTCGCACACTAATAAGGCCACACTCTGCTCGGAAAATTCCACCTGGTGGGAATGGGGAGTACGGAAATGAAGGAACGACGGGTAGGTGCAGGGAGCTGTCATGGGAAAACTTACCCTGTTCTGTAAATGATATCTTAAGTCGCCGCCAGTCAACAGGTCGCAGACCATGAATAAGTCCTCCTCATCTGTGCAAGGCAGGAGAAACAGAGGCACATATATGAGTGCTATGTGGGCAAAGCTTCAAAAGAAAAGCTCTGAGTTAATTTGCATTTTGATTGGCAATCAGCAACAGCATCAGACGATAGGAAAATCAAGAAAGAGAACGAGCGATGGAAAAGCTACAGGAGCCGCTAAGCTGGCAAAAGTAGCACAGCCAACAATATTTTGATATGCTTATACAGGTATTTATGTATTTGTGCATATGGGCATTTTCACCAAAAGTCGCTAAAGCTACATTTGCATATTATATTGCCATAAATTGTTATTTAATAATTTGTAATTTACGCAATTGAATCAGTTATTTAGTCTTAGTCCAAAAACTATAAGCTATCTAACGATAACTCGAAAGAACAACCTAACTGATAAGTCGAGGGAACACTAAAATAATATCCTTCTGTAAAGGTCAGTTTATTCAAACCTAAGAAGGCTCGAAAGATTCTAATTGATAATTGCGGCATTACTGCTTTTCGTTCTACGGAAATACCCATAACCGATGGCGTACATACGTGAATTGAATTGTGTTGGCGGACACTTACCCTGAAACGAAAACCATAAATTGACTAGAAACGGATGCTCCAGCGAGGATAGCAGTTCCACCTCCTTGATGACACCGCCCAGTGCTCCTCGCAGCTCGCACGCCGAGCGACTCACATATTTCATTGCGTACAGGATCCCGCTATCCCGCTTTTGTACGATGCAAACCTGCAAAAAGCATCCTGCGAGGTCGAGAGTTTTTCTTAGGAATATCTAAAGGCTGCTCTTACCTTTCCGAAACTGCCTTTGCCTATGGCGCGAAGTATTTGGAAGTGATCAAAATTGACTGTAAAGGGAGTAGAAGAATTATGTAAGTGGCAATGGAAATTGACGTTTTTGGCCCAGATTATAAACACGCTTTTCAACTTTTCAACTTTTGAATATTTTATTTTCATTCCGCTGCCCACACACCCGATAACTGGCCACTAGGCGTCAGGACTCCGGCAGTGCAGCATGTAGCCCATTGCGGGCACTCCGTCTTGGTAAGAGGACTTCGGTATAATTTGCCTCAACTGAAGTCTCTGGCGGGGGCACAGGAAGAACGGTGGCAGAACGTCCACTTGCAGCAGCCGCAGATTAGGAAACCTGTGCCCGACCAGCGCCTCGAAATGGTCCCGGTCCAGGTAGCTGATCCTCAGCTCGTGCAGCCGCTGGAAGGTGTTCGCCAAGAGGAATTCGAAGTCGTCCCGATGCAGAGGCACCTCAAGCAGGTTCAGCGAAATCTTGCTAAGCCGGTGGCGCCATATGCCACCCAGGAGGGGGCGGCAGCGTCCGTAGCTCTGCAGCATGGAAATCTGGTCGGGCAGCTCTAGAAATTCCAATATCTGCCACAGGCACAGGTCGTCCATCAATCCGAAATCCATTGCCGTCGGTTCGCCTCGGGTGTGTGTGCTATGAAAATTGTACAGGAGAACCGCCCAGGGCACGACTACTGCGTTGTTTTTCAATCGTTCTATGTGATACTAACTGGCGAAAACAAAATCGTTGAAGGGAAATGGACGATTTTAGAATAGATAGAAAATCGCGTTGACTTTCTACATTTTCAAAATAAAATACGGTTTCACAATAAACACTTGTAAAAAGGTGCACGTCTGATTGACACATGCTTTTTATACCCTTGCAGAGAGTTTTATAGTTTTGGTCAGAGGTTTGTAACGCAGTGAAGGAGACGTTTCCGACCCCATAAAGTATATATATTCTTGATCAGGATCAATAGGGGAGTCGATATAGCCATGTCCGTCTGTCCGTCTGTCCGTCCGTCCGTCATTTCGTCTGTCCGTCTGTTTGAATACCGCTCAGTTTAAAAGCTAGCGATCTGAAACTTTCACAGTCATCCTAAAACATGTGTACGCAGATCAAGTTTAAAAAACGCCCCGATCGGATGTCTATATCCTATAGCTCCCATAGGAACATTCGGATATAACTTTCAAGAATGGAAGATATTTCGCGCAGTGTAAAAGCTATTGACATGCGTCGTTCCAAATCTTATTTTTTTATGCATTCCTTGATCAGGGTAAAAGCGCAGGCCGATCGGAAGTCTATATCCTATAGCTCCCATAGAAACAATAAGGTAAAATCGCTTAAAATTGTATATTTGTCAGGATATTTTGAGCAGTATATGAGCTATTGAAATAAATCTTTCCAAATCTTATTTTTTTTTGCATACTTTGATCAGGATAAATGGGCGTACCAATCGGACGTCTATATCCTATAGCTCCCATAGGAACAATAGGGTGGAATCGGTCAAAATTTGATGTTTTTTAGAATATTTCGCGCAGTGTATAAGCTATTGTCATACATTTTTCAAGTCTTATTTATTTACGCATACCTTGATCAGGATAAAAGCGCTTGCCGATTGGACGTCTATATTGTTAAAGGCTGTGAAAATATCCCTTTTTTTCTATTTTTAAATGTCTGCAAGGGTATTAAAACTTCGGCTTGCCGAAGTTAGCTTCCGTCCTCGTTTAATTCAATTTAAAATTTTGTTAGAATTTATTTTTTATCATAAGTTCAAAAATGCATTTTCTTGTATAAGACTTAGTAATGACGGCATTAGGAAGCAATTCAAATTTTATTAGACGGCCCTTGTTTAAAGACCTCTTCTAGTTCATTTTGTATGTGACACGTATGTTAAATGTGAAAACTGCCTTCTTTTTTTCTGCTAACCAAGATAAAACAAATTATAACCCTCAAAAAAAAATTGTTTTTATAAAATTACATCCAACTTGGAAAAACAAAAATTTAATTCAAAGTTTTTTTTAACTATTTTGATCAATGGGCCCTCGGGTTTCACTTAGCCTGACGTTTTTCTTGAAACCAACATTTTCATTCTAGCTGACACATTCTATGGCTTGAATAAAAATTTTGTTGTACTAAGCAAACATGTATCAACAAAATTCTAACTCGTTTTTGTAAAACATTTAGTTTTAAATAATAGAAACCAAATTTAAAAAGGGCTTGCTGTCAGTTACTGACACTAAAGTAACCCCCTAAAGCACAGCGGGTTTAACAGTTTTGTATGTAAATCAACTGGGTCGGCTATACATAATGCAAGTTTTTTAGCTATTCAAATAATAAAATCAAATAAAAATTGCTTAAAATTGTCTATTGATGGTGTTCCCACCTTTTTGAGCGCAAATTGACATAATCAACGCAATGTACGCCAACTATTTTCTTACCGTCGTCATCGCCGAGCAGACTTGCGTCGGATCTGCTCGAACTGTTGGCGCCCATGGTGCTACATAAATGGGTTGAACTTGAGTCGTTGTGCGGATCCAGCCTCCTTACTCTCCCTGGTGTCCAAATGGAACCCCAATTTGATTTTGACTTTGAAGCCTTTGGGCGCTTTTGATGTTTGCTCGTTTTCACACGGCGAGGTGCAGGTAATTGACTAGATGAGAGAAAAGTAGGCAAAATTGTATTTAGAGTTAGGGTTTAAGTAACTGGACTACGCCTTTAGTACTTCTTTGTGTTTAGTAGTTACCCTTTCTAAAAAGTTTTAAAATAATTTTCAAAACAAGGACCACAATCATTGTAATTATACCCTTGCAGAGGGTATTATAATTTTGGTCAGAAGTTTGTAACGCAGTGAAGGAGACGTTTCCGACCCCATAAGGTAAATATATTGACATGAATCTTTCCAAATCGTATTTTTTTATGCATTGATCAAGGCAAAAGCGCGTGCCTATCGTACGTATATATCCTATAGCTCCTATAGGAACAATAGGGTGAAATCGTTCAAAATTTGATGTTTTTCAGAATATTTCGCGCAGTGTATAAGCTATTGACATACATTTTTCCAACTCTTATTTATTTACGCACACCTTGATCAGGGTAAAATCGCTTGCCAATCGGACGTCTATATCTTATAGCTTACGTATTTCTATTTTTATACGACATTTTTGCAGTATAAAAGCTATTGACATGAAACTATGCAAATCTAGTTTATTTAAGTATACCTTATTCCTTTCCCTCCTTTTTAATTTTAGCAATTTCGGCAAAGTCTGCAAGGGTATTAAAACTTCGGCTTGCCGAGTTAGCTTCCGTCCTCGTTTTTATTTTAAAATTCACAAAATAATAATTGTCTTTTGTTTATATTTTTAAAATAAGCTTCAATAAAGGGTTGTTTTTAGCAACTATTTAAAAAAAGTTTACATTTTTTACAAAATTTATTCATTTGTATTATATTTTCCCAAAATAAAACGCATTTTAAAACTGCGACTACCTATAAAACGACTGCAAACATATCACCTAGGTAATTTTTTTAAAATTGGACATTCTATACATTCTGGCTTTAAAGGGCATTTATTATAGCACCCGTGATCTCGACGTTCATCCGGACATCGACCCACCTGTTGATAGTGATGAAGGATATGTTTGCAGACTCAATTTCTTCAACCTGTTTTGCATCACTGCACCAATACCTTTTCACCAATACCACTTCACCAATACACTTCACTTTCTGGCGAATCTAGGTGCTCGACTTAATGTCACCCGGAGCGTTTGGGATTCGGGCGAACTAACATATACATACATACATAGCTCTCATCGATCACTCTTATTTTATAACTTTTCGCTCCATATTATAGAAAATACACCCGGATCTGGTCTTTTTCTAGACTGCACAACGCTAAGGCATGAACTGCGAAGGGTCCATAGACATCCGCGCAAAGGGTTGCGGTCGCGAGGCCACCGTGTCGCTGCGCCAGAAGGAACTGATCCGGAACCTGCGCGCCCTGGTGGCAGTGCGCTTCGAGCAGGCTATAGCCCGCATCGTCCTGGTCTTCGCCGGCCAGGTGTTGCGCGACGTGGGCACCATCGACAGCAAGGGCATCGTCTCCGGGGTCACGGTGCACGTGGTCTGCCGGGCGGAAGTGCCCGACCGTACATCTCCGACGTCGAGCCCGGTCACCATCAACATCACAAAGACTCCAGCGGTGCGCGAGGGCCTTATGAGGTCGTGGTATTCGGCCAACATGGCCTACTTCGGGCTCAATGAGCCCGGTGTGCTGAGGAGCCTGCTGCAGGCTGATCCGCGCATCCGGAGCCTGATCGAGGAGAACGCAACGATGCGTCACTATCTGAACAGCGACCAGAACCTGCGCGAGATGCTCTCGATGGCCTTCAGCCCGGCCAAGAAGGAGTTGGGACGCCGCCGCGACCTCTACATATCGCGCTTGGAGTTCGTTCCCGGCGGGTACCGGATGCTGGGCCGCCTGAACTATTTCATGCTCCAGGCCTACGAGGACAACGTGGCCATGTCTTTTCAGCAGACATCGCAGGGCGCCCAAGGGGGCTCGAACCCCCAGCGAGGTCGCGAGAACAAGGATCCACTCCCAAACCCCTGGCGACGCTCCCCCCGCACGACTGGCAAGCAAAGGGGAATGGGCGCCGTGCCCAGACGCATCTTCGCTGGACGGATCCCCGTGACCCAAAGTGGCAGTGACAGTGGCAGTGACAGTGACAGTGGCATCGACGGCAGCCAGGAAAAGTCCCCAAAGCGGGCAACCACTCCTGCACCACCGAGCAAGCGAGCTGACTCTCCACGCCGCGAAGAGGGTCGCTGGGAGTGGTGCTACCAGGTCCAGTTGGAGCAGCTGGTCCGGATGGGCTACCAGAACCGGAATCGCAACATTCGCGCCCTTCTGATCTCTCTGGGCAACGTTGATAGCGCTGCCCGACTACTGGACCACTGGGATCGGTCTGTGGAGAAATAAACTTCGTTTGCTGTTCTTTCGTTATGTTTTGTTTTTGGGGAAATGTCTGAGAATTTGTACACCGATTAAAAACTGCAAAATAGAGAACTTAAATACTTATATAGAATCATACTCAGAAAGTCCGTGGATCCGAAGTTGATTCTCCGAAATTATTATTCATTTAAAATATTTCGAAAAAACAATTTGTGTAAAGATTATATTAAAAGATTGTATAACAAGAAAGAAAAGCTAACTTCGGGCGGAGCCGAAGTTGATATACCTTTGCAGAATATTCTGTAAATTAAATTCTCCAAAACTATTCATTTAATGCTTTCTCAACTCATTCTTAACATTCTTACTCATAAAAAATCCCAACTTCCTAACTTTACAAACACCAAAGTTATGGCATTTCCAATCGTTCAGTTCTATGGCAGCTGTAGGATATAGTCGGCCAATCCTTATGAAATTGAACTGATTGGCCAAAAATAAAACCCATAGAAAATCCCAACTTCCTAACTTTACAAACACCAAAGTTATGGCATTTCCGATCAATCAGTTGTATGGCAGCTATATGATATAGTCGGCCGATCCCTGCCTTTCCGACTTATATACTGCGTGCAAAGGAAAGAAGGGTGTGTGCAAAGTTTCAATTCGATATCTTTAAAACTGAGAGACTAGTTTGCGTAGAAACAGACAGACGGACAGACGGACATGCTTATATCTCCTCAGAAGGAAATCCTGTTCAAGAATACATATACTTTATAGGGTCGGAGATGTCTTTTTCACTGAGTTGCACACTTTTGACCAAAATTTTAATACCCGCTGCAAGGGTATAAGATTAGGATGAGTTTTATGTTTAGCTTTTACACACATATGTATGTATTACATAAGAGCGACAGGATATGGTCATGCAATGTGTTGTAATACCTAAAACTTGATCATGTTTTGACCCGATCAATCCTAGCATCTACAAGATATAGAAATAAATAGATTACATATAATACTATTGTATTTGGAAGCCTATTTTAAAAACGGAACTTAAAATATTGTTTAAGGGGGTATTCTAGTCTAGAAATTTGAAAAAATCTAAACATCAAAAGTTTGCAACGCAGTGAAGGAAACATTTCCGACCCTATAAAGTATATATACATATATATTCTTGATCAGCATCACCAGGAGAGTCGATCTAGACATGTCCGTCTGTCCGTCCGTCCGTCCGTCCGTCTGTCCGTTTCTACGCAAACTAGTCCCTCAGTTTAAAAGCTATCTGCTCGAAACTTTCCCAAAAGTTGTCTTTCTATTGCAGGTAGTATATAAGTCGGAAACGAGCCGGATCGGGCGACTATATCTTACAGCTCCCATAGGAGCAATCGGAAAAAACAATTCGAAAAATTATAACTTTGTTGTTTTTAATTTTTTTTGTTGTTCTTTGGAATTTGGTAATATTTTAATATTATAGAGTTACGGTTTTAATTAAATTAAAATCGGACAACAATATCATATAGCTGCCATAGAAACGATGATTTGGCCAGCAGCGCAAAATCGACATAACTTCATTGTTTTTATACCCTTGCAGAGGGTATTATAAGTGAAGGAGACATCTCCGACCCTATAAAGTATATATATTCTTGATCAGGATCACCTCCTGAGTTGATATAGCCATGTCCGTCTGTCCGTCTGTCTGTTTCTACGCAAACTAGTCTCTCAGTTTTAAAGCTATCGAATTGAAACTTTGCACACACCCTTCTTTCCTTTGCACGCAGTATATAAGTCGGAACGGCCAGGGATCGGCCGACTATATCCTATAGCTGCCATATAACTGATTAATCGGAAATGCCATAACTTTGGTGTTTGTTTAGTTAGGAAGTTGGTTTTATTTTTGGCCAATCAATCCGACCTACCAAATTTCAAAAGGATCGGCCGACTATATCCTATAGCTGCCATATAACTGAACGATTGGAAATGCCATAACTTTGGTGTTTTTAAAGTTAGGAAGTTGGGATTTTTTATGAGTATTAAGAATGCATCACATGAATAATTTTGGAGAATATAATTTACACAGTATTCTGCAAGGGTATATCAACTTCGGCTCCGCCCGAAGTTAGCTTTCCTTTCTTGTTAGTAATATTGGCATAGAAATCGATTTGTAATAACTGCAAGGGTATATAAACTTCGGCTTGCCGAAGTTTGCTTCCTTTCTTGTTTTTTCCACAATTCGATAGTTTTCATATAAAAATCAAAATATCTCCCTAAAAGGATTTTTCAAAACTCAAATTATTTTCAAAGTTATAGCCGTTTTAGTGACGTGGCAACTAGACCTGTTGAGCGAACGACTGGAACAATAGGTGGCTGGAGGCCCGGGCTACCTGAGTGTGAATAACTTTCTCTCCTTCTTTGTATAACAATGCCTTTATTTCCAGTATACTACACTAATCGTTTAAAGGTCATTGTATGGAGCTGGGATAGCTGATTAAGAGAATGTCAGTCATACGTAATATTACATCAGTTACGCTGCCCGAAACTTAACGTAAAACTTTAAACTCGAAACTTTTTTTCCCCCTCTTCTTCAAGGACGAATAACTCGATGAAAAAAAATAGTATTTATTTAAAAAAAATTTTTTAATGTTTAATAAACAAATTATAAATTTTAATTGTTAAAAAAAGCTCGAAATTCGAGCCTCTAGACTAGAATACCCCTTAATATCTTTAAAATATTAATAGATTTTCGTTTATTTTTAACAAATTGAGCTCTTCAAGTATTTGATAAAAAATATTAATGTTATGAATTTACCAAAGCTCTTGGACAGCGGAATTAAAGCTACGAGTCACATTGCCAATAATTGGACATACAATTTACAATAGCTAAGCGGCACATACATTAATTGTTGGACCATACTATATTTGTAACAATACACATTTATATTACATGACTTAAAGTCACTTGTAAAAAAATTCAATAATGGAAAAGGTATTTGAATATAATTTCAGCTGAGTAGCAAAAGTTATATCTTTTCGAAGAATATAGAAATACAAATAAGGTTGCCACGCCCATCCACTGTTTTCATTGTTGTTACAGGAAAGGTGGAGTTTTGCCTTTTAGCCATTTGGACTCATCATGAATGATGTATTTTTTGGACTAAAGGACGCACTGATTGATGGCGAATACAGGGATACCATTCAGCTTTCCCTTTTTAAATTCGATGGTCGACCTTATTTTTATAAACAAACAAGAAAGGAAAAAAAGGGGAAAAAAAAAAAAAAAAAAAAAAATAAAAAAATAAAAAAAAAAATAAAAAAAAAAAAAAAAAAAAAAAAAAAAAAATAAAAAAAAAAAAAAAAAAAAAAAAAAAAAAAAAAAAAAAAAAAAAAAAATAAAAAAATTTAAATTAAAAAAAAAAAAAAAAAAAAAAAAAAAAAAAAAAAAAAAAAAAAAAAAAAAAAAAAAAAAAATATTAAAAAAAAAAATAAAAAAAAAAAAAAAAAAAAAAAAAAAAAAAAAAAAAAAAAAAAAAAAAAAAAAAAAAAAAAAAAAAAAAAAAAAAAAAAAAAAAAAAAAAAAAAAAAAAAAAAGTGACAGTGCATTTAAAAAGCTCATGCGAACCTTCCATTTAAACTCTTACAAGATTAATATGTTTTTGCCTCGGGCTTAGCTAGCTTTAAATCTGTAGCGTATGCTCCCAGGAATCAAAAAATTCTAATGTACCACTTCTTCACAGAAAACAATTTTTATTGATTAAATTCCAGTAATTAATTCTAATAAACAGCTCTAATTTTACTGTATCCGCGGTAGTTTCACAGTTTTTGTGGTACGAATATTTGCCATTGTAATCATTAGTAAATTATTGGTTTTTGAACAATTTTTTTCATTTTGAGTAGTTTAACTAGGACATTTTCTTGAATTTACTGTCATTACTTTAATATAAAACATTAAAATATAGTGTTAATTACAGTTACTTTTCGGTAAATTTAACCAACCATTAAGTACAACTCTTAAACTGTAAAGTTTAATAATTTTAGACTGTATAATTTTTTGAATTCTTAAACTAGTCATAGTTATTAATTTTATCATAATTATTACATAATTAAGCGGCACATTAGATATTATTATTAGATTTTAGATTTAGATATCCGATTTTAATTGAATTAAAACCGTGATTCCAAAGTATTTAAATATTAGCGAATCCCACGGAACAAAAAAACAAATTAAAAACAACAAAGTTATACTTTTTATACCCCTGCAGAGGGTCAAAAGTTTGAAACGCAGTGAAGGAGACATTTCCGACGAGCTTTTTTTAAAATATAGCTAGGAACAACCGGAAAAAAATTTGTACTTTACAAATCTTATTTTTAGTTTTTATGCTCTAATATTTTATTTCTCAGCCCAATTGGAATTTCTCCAATTTGTTTCTAAAAAATACGTTTTCCTTAAAATAGAAAAAACAGAATTGTTAAATTCTTGGGAACCTATCTACCTGACTAGAAAGTAACAAACTTACTATTTTATCACTTTCAATCGGCCAATTTGGGCTTCAAACCCAGGATGAATGATAAACCACTTCGTAGTTCAAAGATGATTGTCAGAAACATTTTACCATGCCTTTTTAGGCGAGTTTCCGCAGTTTTTTTTGCGACTCTTTTATTTTTGACATTATTTAACCATAATGGTAATTTATTTGGGGTTACCATTAATGTGCGCACTTTACAGGACACTAATCTTTATCCTTGAGGATTGACAGCGGAAGGTGAAGAGGCGAAACAACCGCTAAACCATAAGCCTTATAATGATCCTGTGCCTCGTAAACGTCCGAGTTTTATAGCATTTTCTGTTTACGGTTTCAGAGTTCAAACAGCAAATATTATTAAGATTATAAGTGCGGCGGCGTTTTGATGTTTTTCTTTTTATGTGTTAAGAATTTTATGGGCCATCATTTGTTTTTAACTTGGCATACATAAAAATAACGGTGTTTGTATCTATTCACTTCCATTTTTCTTATTGTTTGGATAAAACTTAATAGTTTATAAAACTTAATCCCAAAATTACTACAGAAAAAATTGTAATGCATGCCTATTTTAGTCTTTATCTCACGTTTTTCGGTCTTTAAGGACTCGTTTTATTAGTTGTAAAAAAACGAATAAGTTAACAACACACTAATCTCGACAATCCTGTAATCTTATGTTAGCGAACCAATCTCTAGTTCAAGAAACTTGTTGTGTTTGGCGAAGTATCTTAAAAACCAAACCGAGAAGAAGCATTCCTTACAAATATACAAGCTTCTTACACTGACAAAAAGATTTTTGCGAGACATCGCTTTAATGATGACTACCTTTGCCCAACGATTTGATTCATAAGTTGGTCAGGCATAAAGTTGGTTGGGAAGTTGTTTGTTTTGAAATTGTTCATGCATTGCTGACATCGAATAAAAACAGAATCGGATTTGCTTTTAAATTGAATTAATTGCCAGTCTGGCTGTGTAAAGTCTCGCCCCCCCCCAATCAACTTGGAAAAGGACAAATGACATCATATTATTCTTTGGCGCAGAAGAAAAATCTATAATTTGAAGCGACTCGATGGAGCCGCGGATTCATGTTTACGGCGGTACAGATAAGTTGGCGCGGGGCTCGCTTAATTTATGTGTATCCAGCGCTTGTTGGCAAACTCTTGTAATGTCTCAATATGCCCAGCTGCTTTCCATAATCCGAATCAAAATGTGAGTTGGTGTGGCATTAGCATAGATAAGTCATTGGTGAAGTGGCGTGTAACTGCCGGAGAAGAGGCCACCCCGCAGCAGTTCGGGAATCAAGTTGACAAATAAATTCAATGCGACCAAAGTGAAATAGGGTTCGTTGACATCACTTGTCTGTTTTCCTTTTCGTCCGTATGCTCATTGGGGCAGCAAAAATAATAGAAGTACACACACACACCGTACACAATTTGCTTAGCCCGACTTTGCTGGCCCCGAAATACCTGCTGCGGTCGTAACATTCTTAGGCAGACCTGGGGTTGTTGGACGTAAGAGGATACCTCTTCGTTTCCTTTGAATTTATCGATTGGCCTGGCACTGCCGTCCTTGCATGTTCGCTGGCTTATTTAAATTGGACTCGCACATAGTGGTCCAAATGGCTGGCTCATATCATGCCAAGACATTTCTGCCACAACTCCCCCTCCCCCCACAAACACACTTATCCCAATACACATACACAATACACATATACATTATACATGTGTGCCATGCAGTACCTGAGTTGATAGAGTGAGCAAAGCAAATTGTTGCTGCTGCTCCTTTGATCCCCGGATAGATGTATTATGTAGGCAGTTGGCGATGGCGAAAAGTCACGCGATTGCCACAATAACACTCACACTCGCACACAGAAATGCAATGGAGCTGTGCCGACACCATTGCCGTCGGCAATTATTTACGTTTTCGGGAGCTGCGCGACCGAGTAGCCCTGTTCTGCCGTCGAACCACCGTATCCTGGCACTGCGAGATAGCGACTGAAACTGCTTTGTTTACAGATGGGCGCTCAGCTCCGTTGTGCTGCAAAGGGAACTCTCTCGCTCGCTCTCTCTGCCTCTCTCTATCGGAAAGACTCTGCGCAGACGCAAGTCCTGCGGGGAGGGCACAGGATGGAACTAAATCGCTGTCGAGACAGAGGCCCATGAATGAACGCCAATTAGCCAAGCCGCCTAGCTACACTTTGCTAACGTGGTTATGATTGGCAAGGACCTATTTGCGTAGCCTACTTTCCGGGGCGCCAAAGAGGCGTTCAACTTTAGCGCAAATTGATTGTGCACATATTTCGCCAGGTAGCAGTACCGGATCCGGATCCATCCATCTCACTGATGGATGAGCATACATCTACATCCGTTTGGGGGAAAGGTTCAGACTGGCAGACTGGCAGTCTCACTGTCTGACGACTTCCCTCTTCGGTAAGGCTTCCATTTTTAAGGCATTCGTTGTAAAGGGCCAAGTTGTAATATGGGGGGGTCAAAGTTCAGGTGTGTGCCCCTTGCTTAGACTTATGCTTAGGGCACTTGATGTGCTTTTACAGGTGGACTCGACTGCTAAGTGTACGTAATTGAGTAATGAAGAGCTGCAAAACTATTTGTTACATAATGCTCCCTGTTCTGTATATTAAGGAGCACACATAATAATAATAATTGGAGAACACAAAGAATATCTTTTTCAATAACCAAGAAATCCCATACCAATATTTCGCATAGTTTTAAAGAAAGTTATTTTATATAAGGGCTTTTAATTATAGTCATTCCTTTGAAATATATATTCATTCGCGATTCATTAGGAAATCTCGTGAAGCTGATCAATAACAGGGTCGGAAACTTCTGACTGAAATTATAGACCCCTTTGCAAGGGAATGAATATCAATATTTGAATTTCATTGGGGAACGATGGAGCTTGAGTTTTAGTGGGGAATGATGGAGTTGGCGGGCACTGAATGACCTCTCACCCTGGCAAAACACGCAGACAATAAAAGCGGACGTTGCCAGCCAGAAGCAAGCAAACCGTTTTTATGGGCCTCATGTTATTATGTTATCAGCCACAGCTCGCATTTCTCTGGGTGATGTTCATGGGCGTAGGTGCTCGGTACGAGGTGCCAAAGCTTATCATAACATATGCAATAATAATCCAGTGCCATTTGCCACAACAGCGACGACCAAAAAATACGACATAAACTTTTATAATAAACCCAAAATGTGGCCGCAGTATTGGCCGGCGGCTCCCAGGCTTTGTTGCCTTTAACGTTTATTGTTTTTCCCATCCTCGTTTTTGACCCATCTACATCTGCACACACACTCGTATATCCGCATGAAGGCTTATCCCGGCCAGAGCCCCATTGATAGGCATTTCCCCCATAAGGGAAAATTATTGATAGCAGCCCAGTATCGGTTACCGATTCTTGTGGATGTTTTTAGGTCACATTAATGTTTAAGAGAATGACAGATGCTTTAGCTAATGGGTGCCTATAAAAAATTTCTCCAAAAATCGTGTAAAAACCAAAAAATAGCTACAATATTTGGCGGCCAAAATAATAATTCTAAAATGATGTACTGTGTGAAGAAAACTGGTCTACAAATTTTGATCCTTGTCAATGCATGGCGAGGGTTTTTGAATTAATTTGAAAAATCTTTCCTGATCTTGGTAAATTTTACTAGCTTACAACATTAAATTTTACTCAAGAGATTGATTTTTGAAAAGGTTTAAGAAAATTTGATAAAAAGTTGGTGAACTACTAGAGCCGCACCCATAAATTGGACGTTAAAAAACACTAGCATAACAAGAAAGGAAAGCTAACTTCGGGCTTAGCCGAAGTTGATATACCCTTGCAGAATACTCTGTAAATTATATTCTCCAAAATTATTCATATGATGCATTCTTAATACTCATAAAAAATCCCAACTTCCTAACTTTAAAAACACCAAAGTTATGGCATTTCCAATCGTTCAGTTATATGGCAGCTATAAGATATAGTCGGCCGATCCTTATGATATTTGGTAGGTCGGATTAATTGGCCAAATATAAAACCCATAGAAAATCCCAACTTCCTAACTTTACAATCAATTTGACCTACCAAATTTCATAAGGATCGGCCGACTATATCTTATAGCTGCCATATAACTGAACGATTGGAAATGCCATAACTTTGGTGTTTTTTAAAGTTAGGAGGTTGGGATTTTTTCTGAGTGTTAAGAATGCATCATATGAATAATTTTGGAGAATATAATTTACAGAATATTCTGCAAGGGTATTTCAACTTCGGCTCCGCCCGAAGTTAGCTTTCCTTTCTTGTTGGAGATACATTTTAACTTCGTACGAACAATTAAACATAAAATAAATAAATTCATCCTAATTTTTTTCTTGCGATGCCATTGCACCATAAATTCGAGAGTATTTTTTTAAATTACTGGGGTTTCCTTTCCAAAATCGATGGCAAAAGACCAAAAAACAAGGAACATCTTTCTAAAAAATGGAAAAATATAAATTTTTTATGGTAAGTTGCTTTTTAGGGCAGCCTTCCTATTTCTTAATAAAGAAATTTGTTGTTGATTTTGGTGAAATTTTAGTTTAAAAAAAAAAATTAAAACTATTTGCTTACAATTACCGTTTTTGAAAACTAAGGAAAATACGAAAGGCATATATGAAAAAAATGCAGCTATTATTGTTATCGCCCCCGACAATCAGGCATAAACATAATAAAAAAACTTTTTATACTTTTACATTAAAATTATTTAATGCAATCTTATTGTGAAATGTAAATAAACGTTTAAAAGCAATGAATAGACTTTTTATTTAAACATTAAATAAAACCTTTTCATAAAATACCATTTCCAAAACCAAAGCTAGCATCTGCCTCAGAATTAAGTTTGATTAATGAATTTATACTTAAAGTTGTAAAATTTGATATTATTTATTATATTCCCAATTAAACTAGTTTGGATTATAGAGACTTCGAGTTAGGGAAAAAACAGTTATGGAAGTTTGATTGTGTTTTATAGTGACGGAAACGCTTTCTTCTACACTGTTTTGTATTTTAGGTACCTGATCACAGCTGTATAAGTGAACCACTAGCTCGGTAGTTTATAAAGCGTTAAAAGACACTGGTCTGGTGACACCACTCCTCCTCTCTACTTGTACCGCCTTTAAGCCGCTCTTGACATTCGGTCGGATAATGGCCCTTGATGCTTTGACGCTGACGAATTATCTCCTGACTTGGCAAGCTGTTGGCCGGCCCGATTATTAATGTAGAGCAATTAGTGTAGAGTCCTGTTACACTGCAACAACAATGTCAAAATGTTTTGCCTACCTTAATATCAGAGATTATGTTTTGAACAAATTTAGCATCACCTTAGTGTTCGAGACGACCAAGTAATATTACTCAGGGAAAAAAAAAGAGTACAAGTGAAAAAAATCGGTTTATTCTAATATTATAAAAGTTATATTTTTTATTAGACAAATAACACTATTAATTTAACATTAGAATGGAAAGTCAGTAGTCATTCTTAAGAACTAGCGGTCCATGGCTGACACAAGCAAATATTCGGCTAACGGCTAAGTAAAATATACACTGTCAATTAAAGTAATATTTCAATTAATTGGTCGACTTACGATAAATTATATTTTTAGAGAAGAGAAATGTATTGAGTGTAGGGCAGAAATCCAGATATTCCTTAATTGCTCAATGGGTTTAATTAACCTGTCAGAATGAAGCGGTGCAAAGCGGAGAGCGATTTGCTTGCATGGCCAAACATCAAAAGACTGGATTCGCCAGGACCTACTTTTAACCGCTGAGTAAATCCGTTAAAATGCTAATTTCCTTTTGGAGGGAGGCATCCCAAAAACAATATCCTGTTTTGGGCTTAGCAAACGCCAAATCGCAGCCCAGACCAAACATATTTAATTTGATGACGGGAAATGATTTTTTCTTTTCTTCTTTTTCTCCACAAGAATTGCCTGAGCCATGAATCTGTTCTTGGCCAAATCATTTTATAGGGCATGAAAAATGGCTCGCGTTTGTCAGTTCATCGGCATCAGAATTTGGACATCAATTCTCTTGGCCAAATTTACCAAAGTGCATTGTTATGTAACTATTACCACTATTCATACAACATATGTATGTTGTACTAAATTAAAAAGTTTAAAAAGCATAATGACATGCGTAATTTAAGAAGAGCAGGAGTTAAGCGCAAAACAGAGCTTAGCGGAGACCGAGTCCTTGTACGGGAATTAAAAAAAATTGTTTTTCTGAAGCCTAAATCTGCTGCAGATCAAATTAATTTGACAGCCAAGACCCCAGTTAGTGAGTCCGTCGACGATTAAAAGAGTGCGATTTTACGACTTACAAAGCCATAAGCCAAAGGAGTTCTGTAGAAGAGTTCTTTGGAAAGGTGACTCCTTTGAGTATAATTCATCAAAAATAAAATTTTTTGTAAGATTGACAATGGTACAAAGGCAAAAAAGTCAGCCATGGTGGAGGCTCTGTGATGTTCTGGCGATGTGTGGCGTATAATGGACTTGGTGACTTAATTTCTGTCACTGGCTGAACCAAGGCAAATATTTGTCGGTTCTAAATGGGAATGCCAAAGGCCAATATAATTATATTCTTCTGGAGACAGGCTTATTGTATCCTTTATCCTGCAACAGGATAATGCCACATGCCACAAAGCCAAAATGACAACAATATTTTTTAAGGATGTTGCTGTTACCACTTTGGACTGGCCACCTCAAAGTCCAGATTCAAATATAAAAAAAATCTGGTCTCTTATGAAACGCAAAAGAACAGTATCGATGAATAAAATCAGAGAGGAGATACAAAATGAAATCGATTCAGTTATTGAAACCAAAGGAAATTATATATTTTACTTAATTCTTTTGTTCCTTTACTTTTTATACCCTTGCAGAGGGTATTATAATTTCATTCAAAAGTTTGCAACGCAGTGAAGGAGACATTTCCGTCCCTATAAAGTATTTATATTATTGATCAGCATCACCAGGACAGTCGATCTGGCCATGTCCGTCTGTCCGTCCGTCCGTCCGTCCGTCCGTCCGTCCGTCCGTTTCTAGCAAACTGTCTTTCTATTGTAAATTGAAACGAGCCGGATCGGGCGACTATATCACATAGCTCCCATTGAAACAACCAGAAACAATTTAAAAAAAAAACATAACATTGCTGCTGTTATTTTTCTTGTTCTTTGGGATTTGGTAATATTTAAAAACTATGGAATTTCGGTTTTAATTAAATTAAAATCGGACAACTATATCATAAAGCTCCCATAGAAAAATAGAAAAAAGAAAAATAATTTTTTTTACTGTTTTTCTTTTATGAAAATATTTCTTTGAGATATAGTAATTATTTACTATATCAGAACTACGCTTTTAGTTTTGTCAAAATCGGACAACCAAATCATATAGCTGCGATAGAAACGATGGAAAAATGCAGCGCAAAATCAAAATAGCTTCATTGTTTTAAGTAATATTCTTGATAATTTTATTGCATTAAAAAAAATAAATCTGTTACCAGTCTGATCCGATGAAGAGCTCTTTGTCTTTGACTTTGGATCAAAGGTCATGAAATATCGGAACCATCGACTAACCTCCTATCAGCTCACATTGCCAATTCTAGTAAAACAAACCTTACAAGTGAATTCTTGTTCTATTTCATAAAGCTGTTTTCAATAATTTAAGCATGTATCGCCAATTATGATCTTTTAAGTATCCGCGGTATTTTTCTCGGTCCAGGAACACAATGGGTAATAAAAGCGAAAAAATTATCGATTAAATAAATAAATATACCCCGAACTTAATAAGATTGCTTTGCCAACATAACATAGCCTCGAATAAAAAAATTGATCTACTCGAGTATATGATTCCACGAGCTTATGATTCCAAGGAGCTCTCTATTTCGATCTGGATAAAATCTGATCTTTATGGTCGATTTATTAAATAACAAGTTATACCCATTTCTCTGAAACTAGCAAGGATTTATTAAATTATAAAGTGGGGATAGTACAAAAGATATCAAAGAACAATTTTTTGCTGCTACTAAATATACATTTGTTTGAGTCCTAGTTTACAAATAAGTTGTTTCTAAGTGTTCTTCGGCAATTCATATTCAAAAAATTATTACATTGTTTAAACTTATTTAGTTTTAACTAAATATACAGAAAAGAAAGCCTAACAAGAAATACATAAATAACAAACGCTACTCTCAAAGTCAGTGCTTGAACTTACCATATTTTGAATTACCTTAATAAAATTTGAAAAGCGATACAAGCCTGATAACTTTTAGGCTTTATGTTGCCGATTTCTTAATAGCTTAATTGGAGCTTTTGTGGTTGATGTGGTTGCTATTCAAAAATTACTGAGTAAATTAAAATTACGTAAAAAATATACTCTTAACAAACTAATATCAAAGTTTAGTTATCAACAGTTTAATTCGTGGCCGACGCATGCTGCATGCGTGTTACTTGCTCTCTCCAAATACATAATTATTATACATATTTGATTTTTCAATGTATTGGATTTGTAATTATTGTAGTGGTGGCTGGTTGTGTTTTCAGTTCCATTGGTTTGGTGGTTAGATAGATTATTACAAAGCTTTTATCATTGGATTTAACTATTTCTATGGATCTTCTGCTAACTTACATGCAATAAATGACTTTGTATGCATTACGCGATTATCACAATTCCATTTTTGTTTCAATTTCTTGTTGTTTTGTTTTTAGTTTTCATTCTCGGTCTTTAGAATTATCCTAATGTATATTGCAATAGTTTTATTGCTTGCAATGCATAACTCTGTCAACTATTTTACGATAAATTATGAATTATAATCAGGCTTTTCAGTTATACAGCTAGAAACTTCGGGGATTGGTCTACAATTATGCAAAGGTAGTAGTAGAAGAATGCAACATACTTCAAATTCTCAGAAAAATTAAAAATACGAAATTAAACAGGTTTCTGCCAAAATGTCACATCTGACTGTGGTCCTGGGGCGCAGAAGCTGGTGCTGATTGTGCCTCCAGAGCAGGTGCATCTGCAGAGGCTGCCGGCTTGCCAGCGCTTAGCTTTGCCTTTACTTTAAGCAATAAAGCTTCGAAGGAGTCCTCCTGTACTTTCGGTGCTGGTGCTTCCTTGGGGAACACATATGAGTGGTAATTATTGATTCCAGCATTATCTGAAACGGAGATAGCAGTTAATAGCTGAAATAAAGTTGAAAACATTTTACCTACCCAAGTCTGCGTAGGATGCGCGACAGAAAGCACGTCTCCCTCCAAAGCTTATATCATACATGTTAATTTGTGAGTCCCTAGGACTTGTGTCGATGGCCGTGAATGCGTCCTGTGCTCTTTCGTACGTTACAAATCCGTACTTCATTCTGGAATGAACAAACTGTAATTTTATTTTTTTCGCAAGCTTTTTTCTTCTTACCCATTTTCTTTATAGTGTATCGTTATCTGTTTTATACTTCCATAAGGCAGAAATTTACGACGCAATAGTTCCTTTGTGGTCTCTTGCTCAATGCGACCGACGTAAACGATTCGGCGCTCCTCCACGGCTGGCTGCGATACGTTACGATCCATGAATCCGCGTCGGTTGTTGTTACTTGGGCAGTTATTGTTAGCGTAGCGCGTGTCGGACTTGGAGGGCGAACGCGACCGACGCAAGTTGCGGTGCGGACTACGGCTGCGTTCGCGATCGCTGTTCTCGGAGCCGGAGCAGGACGAGGACACACTGCCCCGCTTTTGGTTTTTGGAACGTCGCTTGTTGTAACTAGTGCGACGTTGTCTGCGCTCATATTTGCCTGCCTCTGAGTATGATGAGGAGCTTACCGAGCTGCGATGGCGGTGAGTGCTTCGAGAAGAATAGCCGCCATTACCAATACTGTTTCCCTCACATATGACTGCTGCATCCAAGGTTCGCAGTTGCTCAATCGAATCAGAGCGCGAGCGAGATCTGCATGAGACTGAGCTGCTGCAGTCTGAGGATGAGCCACTCGAAGAACTAGGCTCATTTGACCCCGAGCCATGGTTTCGTCGCTTGCGGTAACTTCGTCGCGTTAGCTCTCGAGACTGTCGCTTCGGTGGCATCGCCAAGAGTGGAAATTCGGGTTGCAGATCAGTTTGGGTGGAAATGCTTACAAGAGTTTTGCGCACCCGATCTTTGGGTAAGTGCATGATAACCATGTCTTCGCCGTGCTGAACATTTTTGTCAGTCGAAGACTTAGCTGGAGCATTGGACGGTATCGTCGCGAGTGTGGTGCTACTGGTTTGTCTGACGACCTCGCTTTGTATGCTGGCTATTAGGGAATTGCTTATGTTCTTATTGGCATCTTGACCGTTCGAAATGTTGTAAAGCAAAACCGATGACTTAAGAAGAGAGCGAGGGGAAGCCTTACTCAATTGATTCGGCGGTATCGTTATATCTGTATTGCAACTAACAGAAACTATTATAATCTCCTCATAGTCCGGATGAAGTTTGTTGCTGGGTGTGGCAATCACTGGAGCCGGGTCCTCGGTTTCCATGCAGTAGGTGTTCTTAACAATGTCCTTAAGTGTCGGCAACTTTGTTACGCGCGGCACCTTGGCTGAAACCCGAGAATCGATGATCTTTAGCTGTTGGGCACGTTTCATTTCTAGCATGCGCAAAACCTTGTTCTTGGCCACTGTAATCGGGTCCATAGGCACAGTGGCTGGTTCTTTACTGGGGCACTTTAGGCTATTCACAATGTTGACAATGGCAGCTTTCTGAGGCGATGGCGTGGACTTCAAAACAGGAGAAGGAGTTGTGAATTTGCCGGCCACTTCTAGCTTTACCTGCTTTGGCGGAGTCGGTTTGGTCATTACAACGCCAACGCCGCCAGAACGTCTCTGTTTGTACTCTTCCAGATTAAGCTTTCTCTTTGGGGCTGGAGTCGGCGGTGGAGTCGACGTGATGGCGAAAGATGTTGGTGCAGAAGGTTCTTCGGCCGCACACGCTGATACTGCAGCGTCCCTCTCATGCTTGAGCAGCGAAAGGTTCTTTCCACCTAAACCGAGACCGGTGCATGGATTGTGGTTTGCTGGTAACTGTTTGTTGCTTATTAATTTTGCATCGTAAATTTTTTTGTTAGACATCTTAGTTGGCTTGGACACGGAGGAGGCTCCAACCTTGCGTTTAAGAAAGTCACACTGCTTCTTATTAGGCACCAGGCAAATGTTTGCAGACTTCGGTTTGTTCAAAATTGGGGCCGTAGGTTGATTTGCTTCCACCGGCTCCGGTTTTTGCTGTTGCTGATATAAAAGAACGTTATGATAGCATATTTTATTGATTACAAAGTCTTAGTACTCACATCTTTAACAATTGGTAAGGTCTTCTTCGTTGACTTTGGACACCAGGAAGGATCGGCCTTCACATTGTCCACATAACGCAAATCATCGGTAGTTGTAGCTGCTTTGGTTAGCTGTCCGGCAGCCCATACAGTCTCATCCACGTCTATAACATCAACAGTTTCAACGTCGATAATTGAGTCCGAGTCATAGTCAGAGTCACGCGCCTTGGAGGAAGGAGCTTTGGGTTTTGGCCCAATCATTGCCACGGATGGAGCAAGTACTGAGGAAATCGATGCTTCAGCAGAAGTTTTAGTTTGTTTTTGTGTTGGCAGAGTCTCTTTTAAGCGACAGGCGTTAAGATTTTCGGCAAAATCATCTTTGGTAATAAAGTCAGCTAAGTCAAAATTATTTACATCGATATTTAGTCCGAATGCATCTACTTCTGAGATTATGGTGTTGGTACTCAGCGTTCGGTTCTTGCGGTCACTGGAGCATTGCAATGGACCGATATTGTCAATAACGGCGGGCAAGCTTTGCACCTGCTCCTCGTCAACAACATCATATTCGTCTTCGTAGTCACTGGAATGCGACTCATAGTCACCGATAGAGGAGCTGTCTGTGCGAGTGCGAAATGTTGAATCACTGCAATGGCTCTGAGCATCATCCCCCTCTTCCTCGTCCTCTGTAAGACCGCCGATTCCAATGTCTTCTCTGTCATATTCCACAATTGCGCTGATTTGGCGCTGCTGCTCGTACGCCACCTCGACCTCGCTGTCGGTAATGGCCTGGTAGACCTGGTCATTGAGCACTCTGGCATCCTGGTCTCCCAGCTCCTGCTCCACGAATTCATTGTAGATCAGCTGTTCAAAGAATCAATACCGATAGAACCTCTGACCACTAGAATGCCTCTCGAGCCAAAACCTACCAGGTTCTTTCTGTTTTGCAAATCCTCTTCCCGGCTGTGGCTGAGCAGTGACTCGTCAGTGGGCGCGATGGGGAGAATGCCATTTAGTGTGTCTGTCAGTTGTAGACTAAAATATGTTGCATGAGTTTCCGGTAATTTTGTCAACGACAGTTACTTACTCATCATTAGATGACCAGAAATTCGGCTCCGATTCGTATTTAGTGTAGTTTCCGTCGAAAGGATCTTCCTGGAAAACATTAAGCATTCGGGAATCCATTGCGGGCGAATTGAAATTCCTCATAAACTGCAATATAATAAATACAAATTAGTTTTTTTTTGGGTTTCAAGCTCAAAATAGAACGAAGTCACTTTTTCGTTATCCATCTAGGTACATACAAATGTCAATTTTCAAAACTCGCATATAAAGTATAATTGTATTGCGAAACCAAAATTTCAAATTCACGTCAAACAACATAAAAAACGAGAAATGCCAAAAAAGGTAATCACAAGGCGTCAGCGCAAAGCGGCAGAGTCCAAGCGAAAAGCCGAAGAAGAGTCAAATCAGAATTTGTCTGAAGTGAAAGCTGAAGAACCCATGACTAAAGTTGTAAACCCAACTTCGCATACTGCACCTGCATCTTATGATTTGTTGGAAACAAAAAAGGACAAAGAGATGTCCAAGACGACTTCTGACAGAAATATTCCGTATTCGAATCAAGCTGTTGAGAAATCAAATGAACCGTGCTATGCTCTTCAAAAGATTATTGCACCTGGTCAAAGAAAATCCCTCTTATCAGCGGTTAAAAAAAGTGCTTTGGACTTGGAACAAGTTCTTACTAACAGTACCTGGTATGACCAGAACAATGAATCCACTTCTCAAGAGTCAAAGATAAAAAGTAAAGAAACAGAGTCTGTTAATGAAGAAGTAGCTACCAATTCTGTCTTGCCATTGGTGGCCAAAATTTGCAAACAAATTAAGTCACATTTGCACACGGTCCTGCCAAAGCGCAACAGCTCTCAACAACATAAGCCAACAGGAGTCCAGCAACAACTCGATCAATCCTATAGTCAACAGGCAGAGGTCAATGATTTTCTGCTGGAGAGTATTAATGAGGAAGCACAAGTTGAAGTGTTAAACAGTTTGGAACAGGACCCACCACAACAGGACCAACCACAACATGACCCGCCGCAACATAACTTACCACAGCAGGAACCACCACAACAGGACCAACCGCAACAAGAGTCACCACAGCAGGACCCACCACATCGGAACCCACCACTGCAAAACCCACCACAACAAAACCCACCACAGCAGGACCCATCACAACAGGACCCAAAGCGTACCAACCGGCCAAAACCACAAATCAGGATCGGAGCGTAATTCGAACTTTGAAAACGCGCCGCCACTGAAGCTTTTTGGCAACACTGGTTACTTCGTGCTGACTGGCACCAACGATCAGTTGGCCCAAAAACTTGGCGACCTTGCGGCCAGGAATATTGCTGTCCAATGTTTATCCCTGCCGTCCGACATGATAGAAAAAGCGGAGGAGCAGCTGGCTGAGCTCGAGAGGAACCGCGAACAAATTCTGGAAAGAATGCGCAATAAGCATGTAATCCTGGCACAACCAAGGGTTCCGCGTCAGAAGAATCAGAGGAAATAAAATAAATAGAGAGGAAATACATGAAAAGTTAAACATACTCATAAGTTCATTAACACTAAATAAAGAGTACACAGAGTGCAAGCAAGCGTAAAAATAAACAAAATTTCAATGAGTAGTACCTATTTGTAAATTAATACATAAGGACTCATAAATATTTGACCAAAGTTTTCAGTAGATCCAACCATCCATAGTTTTAATCGGGGAAGCAGAGTCTTAGTTAAAATGGATTTAAATACGAAGTCTAGTAAATACTGAAAGGAATATTTTAATAAATATAAAACTAGCAAAATAATTATTTTTTCATTTTATTTTTTCCTCATATGTTGATTTTTCTTTGGGAGCTATATGAAATAAATGTCTGATTTTAATTTAATTAAAACAATCTCAAAAAACAACAAAAAATATTAAAAACAACAACAATGTTACACTTTTTGAAATTTTTTTTTCCGATTGTTCCTGCGGGAGCTATATGATATAGTCGCCCGATCCGGCTCGTTCCGACTTATAAACCTGCAAGGACAGAGTCGGAACTTATAAACCTGCAAAGACAGAAGCTTTAAATCTGAGGGACTAGTTTGCGTAGAATCGGACAGACGGCCTAACTTTAAAAACACGAAAGTTATGGCATTTCCGATCAATCAGTCATATGGCGGCTATAGGATATAGTCGGCCGATCCTTATAAAATTTGGTAGGTCGGATTGATTGACCAAAAATAAAACCCATAGAAAATCCTTACTTTACGAACACCAAAGTTATGGCATTTCCGATCAATCAGATCAGATCAGCACGCGCTTTTACCTTGATGAAGGAATGCATAAAAAAAATACGATTTGGAAAGATTCATGTCAATAGTTTTTACACTGCGCGAAATATCATCAATTCTTGCTAGATATACCGGATTGTTCCAATGGGAGCTATAGGATATAGACGTCCGATCGGCACGCGCTTTTAGCCTGATCAAGGTATGCATAAAAAAATACGATTTGGAAAGATTCATGTCAATAGCTCTTACACTGCGCGAAATATCATCAATTCTTGCAAGATATATCCGATTGTTCCTATGGGAGCTATAGGATATAGACGTCCGATCGGGGCGATTTTCAAACTTGATCTGCGAACACATGTTTTAGGACGAGTGTGAAAGTTTCAGATCGCTAGCTTTTAAGCTGAGCTCGCAAACGGTATTGAAACAGACGGACAGACGGACATGGCTATATCGACTCTCCTATTGATCCTGATCAAGAATATATATACTTTATGGGGTCGGAAACGTCTCCTTCACTGCGTTACAAACTTCTGACTAAAATTATAATACCCTCAGCAAGGGTATAAAAATTAAAAACAACACAGTTATCATTTTTTTCAATTTTTTTTCCGATTGTTCCTATGGGAGCTATATGATATAGTCGCCCGATCCGACTCGTTCCGAGTTATATACTACCTGCAATAGAAAAACAACTTTTGGGAAAGTTTCAAGCAGATAGCTTTAAAACTGAGGGACTGGTTTGCGTAGAAACGGACAGACGGACGGACAGACGGACATGTCTAGATCGACTCTCCTGGTGATGCTGATCAAGAATATATATACTTTATAGGGTCGGAAATGTTTCCTTCACTGCGTTGCAAACTTTTGACTGAAATTGTAATACCCTCTGCAAGGGTATACAAATTAATAGCAATATTGTCAATATCAAAACAAGAAACAGCTTTCGTAACTCAACTTATAGTGTTAGCCCAATGTGGAAAAAGTTATCGCGTTAGGCATCGTTATTTATCGATAGCTAACCCAATGCTCGTTGCAGTGTGGAAAGCACTTAAACGTTTCTATCTAAATTTGACATATCCCAGTGCGATATATCGCTATATCGATAACATTGGTAGCGTGCTTCAACTATTTTAAATTCAAAAGATTGCGGGAAAGTAAAGTTTATTAAACATAAATATTTTATATATATATGTTGGATTTATCGCGAATATAATGATAATTTCTTTAAAAAAAAACAAAGTTGGGTCTAACTTCAAAAATAAACGAAATCGCATTTTCTCTAAATACTTTTAACGAGTATACAATTTTTTTTTTTTTCAGTTTTAAGGCTATTTCCTTAACCGAAAATATCACTTTAGCTATTTGACAAACAGTCTTAATCATAAACATATGTAAAAAACTAATATGAGAAATCAGATTTCACAATCCATAAAGCCATAAAGAAAAAAACAAATTAACTTTGCTTAGAAAAGTTGTAAATAAGTTAAAATGGTTACGTTTCTGGCTATTATTGTACACAAAAATTGCTAAATAGCAGCCGGTAGAACTTCAAAATAGCACCACCGCGTGGCACCAGAAGCAACATGCAGTCCACCCCTCCCCACCCCTTCACCAAAAATCACACCTGCATCCGCAGAGCAAATCCTTACTGACTAATTTGGATTGAACTTCAGGGTTTATGTTCCATACCCTAATCGCGGATCAGAAAAATATCAATTTGAGAAAAACTCTGGCTGCTGCTACCAATAACAAACATGCGCAAACACCAACGGGAGGGGAGAACCAGAAGCAGCCCGCACATGTGTTGACCCCAACCACGTGTATGTGTGTGAGCCGCGACTAGAGTGTGCGTAAATGCCGCCGCCACGCCATGTGCTTTTGTCTTTTAATGCTGAACAACAATCGAATTCAATACTATTAGTCAGTCTCCACTATCACCTTTCACATTTTGTCACATTTGTTTAGAAAGCTGTTTTCATAGGAAGCTACTTTGTGGACACAGACGAAATGCAAGGCGGATGCCTGGTCGAATTCGCATTCGTGCGAATTTGTGAGTCCCGCACTAAGACTTTACCTTCCGAAATCTCAATTTCTAGCAGCTCTGGAGCACGCCTTCTCTTAAGATTGTAGGCCCACGTTAGCCGAATTATTTTCAGATGTGTTGCCGCCGTCTGTTTGTCCGTCTGCTTTAACCTCACATGTTGAGCGCCGCGTCTGCAGCACCAACACAAGTAGGGATCCAAAACCGCTTAATTCGGACGACAGCAAGGGACTGTCTTTATCCGTCTCGTTATTCACTCGCGAAGATCACTCAGATGCACTTCTCAATCACTTTATCTCATTAGTTTGAGAACCACACATTGCCCAAAATATGTTCACGTGGACTGAGTCGTTTCGCGGCAGGGGCGCAGTAGTGTTGCCAGTGGAGCGCCTTGGGATAATACCACATAGCATTGGTACTAACGCCAAAGTCTGTCGAAAAATACTAGTTTTAAACACTATAGGCGCGTAGTTTTAAGTCGCTCATAACAATCCCAGTCCGAACTCTACCGAATTTACAGAACAATATTTCCATTTGATGATGAGATGGTACTTCCAAAAGAAATATCATTTCTTTATGTAATTGACAGCGAAATATAAAAAAAAAAACATTTTATTAACAATTCAAATCGATTGTTGCCTAATTCTCTGCAATAATCCAGTGATCGTGTTCATTGGGATCGCTTTTAATCTATAATTTCAAGCTTTTTACACATATTTTTTTCATACATATGTATATGTACACACATACATAGTTTCAAACATTTTTTACATTGGAGACCCTTAACACAGTCTGATTTATTATCTAAGCTCTCAGTCAATTTTGTTTTGCTCTTGTTTAAATGTTGTTAATAACGGTCAAAAATGCTGATTTGACCTTTAAGATTATAGGTACTAAAAAAGAGAACCCTTCAAATGTGTCCAAGTGAATAATCGAAGTAGGGCAGGTGCTCCCGCAAACAAATGTGGGGATGTTTATTTGTTCTATATAGAACCATTTTTTTCGCTACCTTTAAGTTATAAAATATAAAAAAATAACAAAACCTTAGCTAAGAATCCGTCTGCAATATTTTTTTTATTTTAAATTACCAAACAAAATTCTCAGTTTAAATAAAAAAACGTCTCCGTATTTAAGGTTACTATATTTTTTTGGTCAAATAAAGCAAGGCTTAGGAAATTTATTTATTTATGTCATACATATGTAACTTCTATTCGCTGTTAGCCCAATACCAATTAATCGGCAAATTAAAATTTATTAATATTATATTAATTTTTGTATTTCATGCCAACAAATTTAAGTGGCACGGCCAAACTGCTTCAATTAGATATTGACTCAATATTAAAAACTATTTTCGATTAACTTAATAGGCCAAGATAATACAAATTATTTATTCGCTAAATCAAAAAGACTGCTGTTTTTTCTTTTGGTTATTGATATTATGTTAATACTTAAACTGTTTGAAAAATAAACATCGCCATAGGAAAAAAATACTATTGATTTATTAGAACATGGGCATTTTATTCGAAAGTACTTTAATGAGTAGCAGTCCGACGACCAACTCATTTTTAACTATCTGGCACAAGCATTGGATAGATATAATATAACGAGCGACTAAGCTCTATTCCAATAAAGTACAACTCGGATAAAATGAAAACTTATTAAGATTAATATGTTGCGTATATACGAAAATGCGGGACAACTACGAATTAAACCAAGAAGGTCGGAAGCAGTTTAACGACGCTTAACGCTGGTCCATTCGCCATCATCGCCGGCTTTGTTCTCTATAAGATAAAACTCTTTTATTAAAATATCTCTTTTGCGGTGTGTTGAGGCTACTCACCCTTGTCCTGGGGTTGATCACGCTTGGGTGCGGGCTTTTCTTCGCGAGGTGCAGGAGCCGTGCGCCAGTTTCCGCCGCCGCCGCCGCCACTAGCGGCTTCTTTTGGAGCAGGTCCGCGTACGTCGCGCACATCGCGATCACGTCTTTCGCCAGCTGGGCGACGGTTTTCCCGATCACCCTGACGAGGAGCATCGCGCCAGTTGCCGCCAGTATCGCGCTGGGGCTCTTCCGTACGACGTGGTCCGTCGTTGCGTCGGAATCCACCGCGATCATCGTCTCGTTCCCGGCGCGGTCCATCGTCACGACGAGGTCCATCGTCACGGTCTCGACGAGGTCCGTCGTCACGCCGAGGTCCGTCGTCACGGCGAGCTCCATCGTCCCTATCTCGGCGAGGTCCATCATTGCGGAAGTCGCGATCGCGTTCGCCTCCACGACGCCACTTGTCATCCCGCGATTGAGGAGTGCCACCGTCTTTGGGTGCAGCAGCACGCTGGGAATCTGGCTCCCGTCGTACACGCCACGACGAGTCAGCTCCCTCGTTGTCCTTGCGGTCACGGTCTCCCCCTCGTTCAATGCGATCTCCTCCTCGCTCGATACGTTCTCCTCCACGCTCGTTGCGATCTCCTCCACGCTCGTTGCGATCTCCTCCGCGCTCGTTGCGATCTCCTCCGCGCTCGATGCGATCTCCTCCACGCTCGATACGTTCGCCTCCACTCTCGATGCGTTCTCCTCCACGCTCGTTGCGTTCTCCACCACGCTCGTTGCGATCGGTGGCTGCAGGTGCAGCTCGACGCCACTCCCCTGCTCCTCCGGCGGGTGCGCTGGGACGATCACCACCACGAGGACGCCAGGTGTTGCGGTCCTTATCGCTGCGCTCGCGCTCCTCGACAACCTCTCGGGCCAAACGTTCGCGGTCTTCCTTGATTTTGCGCTCGGCCTCCTCCTCCTTGGCGCGCTGCTTTTCATACTGGGCACGTCGCTTTTCGTCTTCGGCTTCACGCTCCAGGCGGCGAGCTTCTGCTGCAACCCTTTCCTCGGCAGCCTGCGCCAAGCGAATCTCTTCCTCCTTGCGAAGACGCTCCTCTTCCTTTTCGCGAATGAATGCCTGACGGCGCTCCTCGCGGCGACGAATGACACGATCGGCCAGACGTTTTTTGCGTTCCGCCTCCAGTGCAACCTCAAACTTCTTAAGCTTTTCGACGTAGAGGGAGGCACGCTCCTTCTTGAGGGCCTCGAGAAATTCGTCCCGATCGGGATACATGCGTTTGAGACGCTCCTGCTGGCTAACGGCGTCCTTCCGTTCGGTGATTGCATTCTCGATGCGCGTCTTCTCGGTGGCTTCCCAGAACTCTTTGTCCTTGACCTGTTTTTCGGCCAAGTATTTTTCGAAGAGTGGAATCTCCTCCAGGCGCTTGGCGCGCTCGTAATAGTCGATTTTCTTTTCTTGCGACTTAAGCTTTGACTGAAGTTCCTTGGCCTCGCGCTGCAGTTCCTCGCTCTCCCGCTTGGCGATCTGCTCGGCGTCCAACTTCTTGATGCCTTCCTCATCCAGCTTGGAGAGCATCTTCTTGCCATGGGCAGTCTGCGAGATTTGCTGCACCTTCTCCTTGAGACTCTTCTCCCGGATGGCTTGGATTTCGTTCTGATGGCGCTTGCGTTCCCGTTCTTCTTGCTCCTGCTCGAGGCGCTTCTGCTCGGCCAGCTTAGCCTTGCGAGATTCCTCCTCCTGGCGCCTAGCCTCCTCCTCCTCGCGCGCATTGTTCTGCTTCTCGATGTACTCCTTTCGGTCCTCAATGATCTTCTGCCGCTGAAGTATACGCTGATGCTCGCGATCCTTAATCTCGTGGTAGTGATGCACCATCTGGGTGCGGAGCTTGGCCCTCTGATCGCGCTCCCTGTTGGGATAGACAACCGAAACGGCCCTTGTCAGTACGGTGGACATGTTGACCAACTGGGAGCGGATCTGTTCTGAAGGCATGGACTGCAGTGCGGGCCCGTCGGGTCGGTACTCGCGTTGGCTCTCGGTCAAATCAGTGCCGAAGTAGATGCTGTTCTTCTGGTGGTCGATCCGGATCTGCATATCGTTGTGGCGCACTGACTCAACTAGCAGCTTTTCCAACTCAAAAATGTTGCAAAAGCTGGCCAACTGCAACAGGCGCTGGAACTGGATGCTTTCATAGACCTGAGAGATCTGCCGAATAAGACGCATGATGGTCACGTCCTTCAGCGACTGAATGTAGGGAGTAAGCAGAGTGTTCTCGGGTCCATTCTCGATGACGTCCACAATGGACTGAATGCGCTTGCACAGGTTCAGGGGGTTGAAGTCCACCTCCAGCCAGTTATACAGGTTGCGGAAGTCTTCCGACACAAGTTGGGGAACATTCAAGCGCACCTGTGTGATTTTAATAGATAAGTGCCAGTTTGTAATTAATGGCCTGAACTACTTACCACTTCGCGGATAAGCGACACTCGCGTAGGCGGCTGGGGCAGGCCAAGGAGCACGGCCAGCTTCTGGGCCTTCTCCAAGGGGCTTTTGTCCGCCTCGATAAATCTGTCGAACTCTGGATGGGCCGACGGTAGCGGAATAGAGAGGGTGGCCAGGAGGACATGGGCAGCCATGCGTTGCAGATCGTCCTTGGTTAAATTCTTCTTCAGCTCGCGCGTCAGCTGGAAAAGCTTCAGAAGAGCCGCAGCGTGGAAGAGCTGATTGCCTGCCTTGCTGAACACCATTGCCAACTTCTGGTAGTAGTTGGCCATGGTCTTGGGCACGGGCGTCTTCTTGGACAGGGCCATCAGCCCGTGGATGTCTTCGATCGCCTTGTACGCCTCCTGCCATAGCTCCATCTGGATGGCCGAGTCCAGCAGGTAGAGCCTGGTGTCCAGGCAAAGTTGCTGCGTCTCCACCTTGTTGATCGATACGCCGGTGGTCTGGTTGCTGCTTTTACAGATGTCCTCCAGGTGCTTGCGCAGTTTATCGCACAGGCGACGGAACTCGCTCTTGCGGTTGTATTTCAAACAGAACTGAAAGGCCATCCGGGCGATGTCGTGGTACAGAGCCTCGCAGTGGGTGTTCACACGGAGAAGCTCCAGGCACTGGCAATAGGACTCCCAGAGAAACTTGACCCACGGCAGCAGGATGGTGCGGTCGGAGCGGTCTTGGGCATCCTCGCCGCAAACGGCACTCATCAGGATGCTTTCGGGAGTGGCGATGTTGTCCAGGTCATCCAGCTCCAGCACGGCAACAGCCGCAGACGATTGCGCCTGGGCAGCCTCGGTGTGCTCCTCGGCCATCTTAAGGTAGCCGCGGATCACATTCTCCAGGGAGTTGACGTTGACCAGTTGGAACATGTTCCGGTACTGGAAGAGTCCCTCCTTGGCGATGTGCGACTTCTTGAGCTCCACGCACAGGTACAGGTACTTGAACATGAGCGGCTCGATGACCGTCTCCGAGTAGGCGTAGTTCCATCGCTTGTTTCGGAACACTTCCTGCAGCGTGTCCAGCGCCCTGAGGGGCTTACCCACCTCAATGAACTCTGCAGCAAAGAGACAAGCGCCAGATTAAGAGAGCGGGGCCATTAGCGGTGCGGTTCTCTTCGGCCACCGCATGGAAAATTTTCAGCACTCACCATTGGCTCTTTTCAGAGCATTTTCTGGACGTTGCGTGTACCGGGCCATCTTCGATAACTTGATTTACTTGCGGCGACACTTGAAGTTGATTTTGTTAACAGGTCTGGACGGTTCTGAGACCTGAAGCTGCTGAAAATTGTTAAAATCTTCGGCTCGCCTACGTGTGGCCTGCGAGATTTATGCAAAATGGCCGATTTGACGGCTCGCAGAGCTGCACCTCGCCGCTGTTATCGATGATGCGGTTCGGCAGTCGATACCTGGCGGTGATTGCGTGGCTCCACGACAACCCTGCCCGATGTAAACAATAACACGCGGATCACGGATATGAAATAAAGCTAAAGTTTAGATAAATATTACTTAAGTTCAGCTTGCAATGACCAGCTGGAGGAAATACATCTTGTGGTTCGCCCAGGAGCATGTAGACTTTCGAGTACAGGAATTTGACTCACTGGTTAAAATGTTTGGCCTCCAGGTGCGGCGGCTCACTAAACAAACAGTGGTAAATCATATTTTCATTTCAAAAATATGTTTATTTTTACAGTATTAATAGGCACTTTATTTTACGAGCTTCAATAACATTTTCTGTGAAAAAAAGAATTTAACAAATATTATATATAACGACTATATTTTGATTTTGATGTGTATAATTATGTTCCAAAAAATATTTTCATTTTCTAATACTTTTTTATCGTTCCTGGAGCAGCAATAGGATAAAGACGAACTAATATTTTTTATTTTTCGAATTGTATACCCATGTACGTTATTAATAATTCTAAATTGTAATTTCCCATTTAAGAAATGTTGATTCACACTATTTATTTCTTTGCTTTTGCAGAAGCCCTTTTGGCTGGTGGAGTTTCGCGAAAAGGAGGCTGCCTTGCAGTATGCATCCCGATCCGTTTGCCTCCGCGCCATGCTCGAACTCTACGCCCACGGCAGCAAACTGACACAGTTCCACGACAGTCTCCGGGCACATGTAGATGCGAACGGGGAAGAGATGGCAAGATACTTCTGTCCGGACACCAGCTTCAAGATCGTCGTGGAGACCTACAACAAGCACCTTAGCCAGCGGGAGAAAGTCGAGAAAATCGAGTCAATGGACTACCTGGCCATAGAGGGCCCGGTCAACCTGAAGAATCCCCAGGTGGAATGGTGGTACATCGAATTCTGGGGCCTAGATCCCACGGATGTGCCGCCCGAACCTGAGGACATTCTGTTTGGTCGCCTGTTGGCCTCTGGTCAGCGGCACCTGATTAAAGAGCTTTCGCTGAAGAAGCGAAAGTTTATTGGGAACACCAGCATGGACGCCCAGTTGAGCCTACTGATGGCCAACCAGGCGATGGTGCGCGACGGGGACCTGGTATTCGACCCTTTTGTTGGTACGGGCTCGCTCCTGGTAAGCGCCGCCAAATGGGGCGGATATGTACTGGGAGCCGACATAGACTACATGATGGTACATGCTCGCTGCCGACCGAGCCGCATTACCCAGAAGGTACGCGAAAAGGACGAGAGCATCCGGGCCAACCTGAAACAATACGGATGCGCTGATCGCTACGTGGACGTGGTGGTGGCGGACTTCTCCAACGCGCTGTGGCATCCACGCATCTCGTTTGACAGTATTATAACCGATCGTACGTATTCCACCGCTATTAAACTTCTCTACAATCCGATCCATTTATTATTTAAAGCTCCATACGGAATACGCGAAGCCACGGAAAAGGTAGAGACAAAGAGCACCGCAAAGGACAACACCAGAAGCGAGGATATGGTGCATTATCCGTCAACATCGCACTATTCGTTGCAGAGTCTGTACGGTGATCTACTGGAGTTCGCCGCACGGCACTTGAAACTGGGTGGACGCCTTGTCTGCTGGCTGCCGTTTCATCGCGAGGACTACGATCCCAAGATGCTGCCACAGCATCAGCATCTGCATCTGGTAGCCAACTCGGAGCAGCTCTTGACTGGCAACACTGCACGCCGCCTGCTAACCTACGAAAAGTGTTCCAAGTACACTCTGCCAGACCCGTCGCTGGTCAGCACAACCCAGGTGCCCACGCCCTCTCAGGATTTCAGGGATCGCTACTTCAACAACGCCCTGGAGTCCCGCAAAGAGCGCCGTATGCGAAAGGCAGAGCAGCGGGAACAGGGCCGTGTGGAGATGGAAGCTCGGGGAAAGATTCCAACAGATGGACGCTCAAAAAAGTGTGACATGAATAGGGCTCGTTTTGTATGATTTATTTATTAAAAGTTTTTTCTTGTTGAACTGATTTCTGCAGCACTAACTGGTTTTTGTCAGCATGATCTTGCAGGCGGCACTTAAAAACGCTGGCAAAGCTGCTAAGAAGCGCTTCACTGGCTTCCGGGACGGAGACAAGCCTGCCCAGCTCCTTGCTGAGCGAAGTAACCCCCTTGCCCTCGATCCCGCACGGCACAATGTGCTCGAACCATCTCATATCTGTGCAGCAATTAAGGCCGATGCCGTGCGTTGTGACGTAACGGGAGCCGTGGACGCCGATAGCACAGATCTTGTGCTCGCCCACCCAGATGCCGGTGTCTTTGGTGGTGGTGGCACCGGGAACACCCAGCTGGCGGCAGGTCTCGATCACCATTCGCTCCAGCGTGGACACATACCAGCGCATACTCGATTTAAACTGGCGCAGGTGTAAAATTGGATAGGCCACCAACTGGCCGGGCCCGTGAAATGTAATCAGACCGCCACGATCCGTGCGATGAAAATCCGCTCCCAGCTGGCGTAGTCGGTCCTCATCGGCAGCTGTGTAGTCCTTTGTTCGCAGTCCGACTGTGTAAACCGGATCATGCTCCTGCAGCACCAGGTAATTGCAGAACTTTGAGGGCGGATCCAGGATCTGGTCAGATTTTGCCAGGTGTTGTTGCAACTGCTGTCCCGCCGCGTAGCTATGGCGTCCGGCCCGCACCACGGTTACCAGCGGTCGGTTTAAAGGCATATTTCATTTGTTTAGTGACCATCTGCATGGTTTAAATTTAACAAATATTTACCAGGGCTGCATAGTCAACAGGGTCTATCGATTAATTAATCGATATATCGACCAGAGTGCAGACTTGTTGCAATGGGAAAAATACAATACCTTTAAGTTTATCAGTTCTTCCTCGTGAGTTCCAACTAATTTAACAAACTAAGATCCAAGGGAAAATTAATTAGATTTTTTAATTTTTTAATCCGCAAGCCTTTATCGATGTTTTGTTTACGATTGCGATTCGCGAATGGCATTCACGAGTGCTCGTGCTCGCAATTGTGGTTGTAATGGCCTTCTTCTTCTTGCAACATTTGACGTTTGCAATAAGAAGATAAAAAAAGACTTACACACGTTCGCTTCGAATATTATTTGGAGGTTTGGCCTAAAAGAGTGGCCCTGGCCACAGTGAATCGACTCCTTAGGAGACCTCACCTCCTCGCTGGGATTGCAGCAAATTCGTGGCAGTTTATCCAGGCGGTGGGCACATGAGGCACGCATGAAATTCCAATAGCGCAGCGGAGCTGGTGCGTAGAAAAGCACAGGCTCCAACACAGGACATGACGACACGCCAGGACGATGAGAACGGGAGTGGTGTCACCGAGCCCGCCCCCTTTCGGGTCATGCCCCACCCGGAGGAAGTGGCAAACTTTCTGGCACACCAGCAGCATCAGCACCAAAACCAAAACCAAAACTATCTGATCCACCAGCAGCAGCACGGACAGGCACCTGGGCCCATGATGTGGCCACCTCCGCCGCCGCATTTGGCAGCCCCTCCGTTTCCGCCCCATCTGCAGCAGCAGCCCCACTTGTACAACGAGTATCTATACAACTTGGCCTATTCGGGTCAGCCTGGCCAGCCAGAAAGCTACTCCGTGCTGCCCGTGGGGCACGGAAACTTTCTCAAGGTATACCACTGCCCGGAGAACCCGGTCAGCGAGGGAAGCGCTCCGCTCTTCACGCATATCAACATGGCTTCGCTGAACCACCATCAGATACAGCAGCAACAGGCCGCGCCGTCGACCGCGCCACCCCTCTACGAACTGTTTGCCACGAATCCTCTAACTTTGCCGCAGGCTCAGCAACAAGAGGCGCAACAGCGCCAGTCTCAGCAGACGCAGTCCCAGCCGCCACCTGCTCCCCAGGCCATTCAGTCCCCTAGCAGTGCCAACCTGCTTATCAACAACCTGGTAAACAACTGGTCGCCCAACCTGACTGGCGGGAGCTACATACAATTTGGGGACGAGGCTAACGATAATAACATCCACCAGACTGAGCCCCCAGCAGCCCAGCAGCTGCAGGCGTCCAAGCAGGTCCTGCAGCAGCCGCCGGAGCCACCGTCGCAATCCGTCAGCCCACTGCCTTTGACCTCGAAACCAGCGAAACCCTTGAAGATGCCTTTGGCCACTGCCACTGTCTCACCAACTGCCATTAACAAATCGAGCGTCGTGGTGGCTGGCCAACCTGAGGGCAAGAAACGCATCGTAGCCGAGGTGAAGCCCATGCCCATGTCTTACTCCGATGTGCTCAGCAAGGGCACGAAGTCGAGCGCCGCAGGGGGAGAGATGCGCGCTGGCAACGGAGTCGACTATAGCAGCCAACCGCTGAGGCGTCAAGGCAAGGATGATGGAAATGGAAATCGCGAAATGCGCACGGCCAAGCGTTCGCCGATGCACGATGCCAAGGAAATGGGTTCGGTGGCGGCTAGTGTTGGTCATGCGCACGCCAGCCGAGGCAAGAAGCGAGGTCAAGCCAACCAGGCTGCGCCGCTGAAGCAGCAACAGACCCAGCCACTTCAGCCTACTCCACAGACGCAGATCAAACCAAGCAAGCCGAGTAATCAAGAAAAAAAGCGGCCGTTGCAGCCGAAGAACTTAAATATCAACACCCTCAAGGCATCGGAGCAAAAGACAACTACCGCATCGTTCCCCACAACCAGCAGCTTGCAGAACCACAGCAATGACAGCAATTCGACTACTGCCACCGGCTTTAGCACCTCATCACGTAAATCGGGTGGTAACAAAATCAACTCGAATGCAAGTCACTCGAATCAAACTGGAAACAATCTGAGCAACAGCAACAATGCCAGCATCAATTACTCCAGCAATAACAATGTTAGTTCCTCTTCGTCCAAGCGGTATTCCTCCTCGAATGTAAATCTTAACTCGAACTCCAGTTCTGGCTACTCCTACTCCTCGAAGCGCAATCGAAGCAATGCCTACTCCTCGTCTAACTCGCCCTCACATGCCAACAGTTTTTCCAGCAATCGCAACTACGAGTTGGCTAAGCGAATTCTGCACACCTGGTGGATCTACACTCTGAAACTGCTAACCTGGCTGTTCTATTTGGTCTATGACATCGTTGTGCTGGGCTTCAGTATGGCCTATGAGCGTATGACACTGGCTTACGTGGCGGGATTGGCTTATGCTCGTCAGCTACATAAGGAACTCAAGCAGAACTCTGGCAAGCCGAGCATCTGGTGGAGAAGTTATTGGCGTCGTTTCGACGCTCGCTTTGCCAAGAACTCACGCTGGGCAGTATGGCGACGTTTCTATAAACGGAAACCCCCTGAACCCACATCTGAGCAGTTCAAAACTGGCCGCCTGCCACAAACGGGAGAAGAGGCAATGTACTCTCTGCTGAATTGCAAGGGAAAGGATGCGTACAGGTTGGTTCTGTTTACTGATCATAAAACGTCCCGTCGTTCAATGGCTTTCTGTATTTATTCCAGCATACTTGGTGTCCCACCAGATAGCTCACAGGAGCAGATCCGTAAGCATTACAAGAAGATTGCTGTGCTCGTACATCCCGACAAAAACAAACAGGCCGGTGCTGAGGAAGCTTTTAAGGTGCTGCAACGCGCCTTTGAGTTGATCGGAGAACCGGTAATGAATTGGTCACACCAATGAAAGTACCTTTGATAAGTTTTCTTTTGCAGGAGAATCGTCTTATCTATGACCAAAGCATCGCTGAAACTCTGCACGCTGAAAAGGCGTGGACGGAGCTTCATGACCTGCTTTCCCAACTGCAAACCAAAATGGCTGAGGCAGCCAATACTATAAGGTGCGTATGTAGCAAACGAGTCTAAATCGAAGGGGAAACGCTAACTAATATGTTCGCCGTATCAAACAGATGTAGCACCTGTGCGCAACGTCACCCTCGCAAGCTGACCGAACGTCCTCATTATGCGGCGCGGGAGTGCGCCTCCTGTAAAATTCGACACTCCGCCAAAGATGTAAGTACCCAGAAATTAGAAAATTAGACACGTTTGTTTTACAACACGTTTGTTTTGTAAAGGGCGACATTTGGGCGGAGACCAGCATGATGGGTTTGCGGTGGAAATATTTGGCGCTAATGGACGGCAAGGTCTATGACATAACCGAGTGGGCCAACTGCCAAAAGGGAGCTCTGTCACATTTGGAACCAAACTCGCATATGGTGCAGTATCGCATAGTACGCGGTGCTCAGCAACAACAGCAACAGCAGCAGCAGCAACAACATCACCAGCAACCGCAGCAACCACATCACGATAGGGGCGGTCACCATCCAGGCGGGGGAGTCAGTGGGGTTAGGTAGGAATCGAATTTATTTTAATTACTTTGAATTATTTGAAATCTAAAATATATTTTTTTTCTTTCAGCGAGGCTACATTGCACGAGTTCTTAGACAATTTGTATAGCGGTCAGCATCCAGGGGCGCCCAACGCCTTTGCCGGGAATGCGCGACGCCGTACGCGACGAAACTAAGCATTGTGGGCGTAGTTTTAAGTGTTTTAAAATCTCTTATCTACAGTTATAATCCACCCGACGCGTCGTCGTATGTTGCTTGGTCCTTACTCACTACCAAAACAAAGCACGTAAGCAGCAGTTGGGCACTCATCTTCCCTGCTCTTAGCGCATTGACTTGCAACGCGATTTCTATCCATCTCTAATGTCAAATTTATAAGCCATATTGACCTTTACAAGTTGTATAGTTTGAATATTGCTCTAAAGAAGATCGTGAAATTTTTTGATTTGACACATTGAATTTGAATTGTAAAATTACCTACCACATCAATGTTTTATCTCTTCATTCTGCCTCCCGTTTATGGTCAGCTTATCGCGCTTAGCTATTAGTAAAAAAAACTTTAGTTTTAAGTTCTAACTTTACCATCCCCGTCAATTTCGAATGCGAATGCGACGGCACACATGTAAAATCTAACACATCCAAATTAAAAAACATTAATGTTAATAAAACAATATTTAACGCATTAGCCGAATTCGAGTTGTTTAAGAAAATAGGTGGTTTTCACGGGTTGAAAACCATTTTGGTTTGTATTTTAAAAAAATTTTAAGTTTTTATAGTTTTGCAGCTTGGATTATTTTCCCTTCCTAAAGTAACAACATTTATAGTTGTCATCTTGAAAATAGGCATTTATATTAGGTCAATCGGGACTTCCATGTGCTGTTAAAGCCAAAAAGGTCCAAATAAAAACGATTTGAATTTTGAAAATGGGCTTAACTTTAAACCCTTTCCTAGCTCTTTGATATATGTTATGTTATAACTGCATAACAGCCGATTTTAGCATATCCTGAGGCAGTTTTCCAATAACGTCGCTTAAAAAAGATTTAGTTGCAGCCTAAAAGTCTTAGAGTGAGTTACTCCAAATTTATCTGATCGAGTAAAAAATTATAAATTGTATTCTTGAAAAACCCATGCAATCCCTTAAACTCCCACCTTAAACGATTTCTTTAAGCTTTAATGGAAATTTAATTCTAAAAGGCGCTGATAGATTACCAAAATAATTCACGAAGAAAATAATTCAGTTTAGTGTTTTTATTGAAAAAATTCTCCACTCCATTTTCACCTAATTTTCTACACATTTTTTTTTGTATTTGTATAATAATAATTACATAGGTAATGTTTACATACTGCTCCACAAAAATGGCTATTACGCATACAAAACGATTTGCAATTGCATACCTATAGAACCTAGAATGTGGGACTTACAGTCTATTTTGTTTTTTTTTTGATTCCAACAGTTTACTGATTTTTATGCTCGGTTTTAAGTGGATCGATCTTATGGTTATTCCTAATTGTGTTTGTTTTTTGTATTTAATATTGATGTTGTGTGGATGTTTTTGGGTATGCACCGTTATTAAAGATCAAAAGATGCAAAGCTATCTCGCGATTTCGGATTTAGTTTAGCAGCATAATTTATTTGTAATAAATTAATGAAACTTTGTATGGGATATTTTATAGCCTGTGATGTCTTAATGTCTTCGTACATTATTTTTTGTTTTGTATACTTTGAAACGTTTTACAAAATTTGTCCAATACTCGCATTTGTGGTTTTCTGTTTAACGTAAATAGTTTTTGACTATTTCTGAATGACTTTTATTTTTAACAATTATTGTGCCTAATTTTAAATTACATTTTTTTTGCTCTATACATTTACAAAATTTGCCATTGGCTGCTGTTTTTTTTTAGTTTATTTGAATAATATATGTATATGTATGCATATACACATATTTATATATTAAATTCTAGGCTTAAATAGTTGAATTCCTTGCTCACACACAAACTAAGTGTGATAAACATTAGCTTTAGTTTTAAATTGTTTATGCTGGGCTTCCGTTTATGTTATCGTTTAGTTGAAATCTGGTTTTGCGTATGCTGGTTTTTGTATTATACAATCCGCTGGGGTACTTATGATAAGTAAGCTTTGTACAACTAAAGTAGTTTAAAGAAAAAGAAGCAACAAAACATATTTAAAATAGTACTCTAGAAGAATGGGTGCATATGCATTCGCAATGCCTATACATTTGCATATACCACAATATGTATGCAAGCATACTATTAGCATATATTAATGTTCGGGTGAATGGATTTGCGGCTGTGGGAGGATATTATTTGCAATATCTGCAAAAGCACGGACTGCGCGTCCTGGTAGTTTGGGTGTCGCCCTCCGCTATCCGCGCTTGCTGAGCATTCTGTCCCAAATGCCTATGAACGGGTGTCCTTGTGTGGAATTTTGAATGTGGATGGTCTGCGATGTGGAGTAGTGAGTTGAAGTGAAGTGTGTGTGTCTGTGGAAATGACTCGTGGAGCTCCGCTCTTTCCCGGGGAGTGGAATCTCCTGGCGCTGCTGGCCCTCGCTATGTCCTAAGCTCTGTGCTGGCGCCGCCCCACTGTGCCCCGATATTATTTCGGCGTCTTCCGCTGTTTCAGCTCCTGCGAGGCGTCGTCCAGGAGCTTGGTGGCATATCCGTTCGTCAGGAGCCCGCCGTTTGCTCCCTTGTGCGTGCTCCCGTTGGCCGTCGCCATTGAAATCGACCCGTTGCCGTTGGACAGCTGCTTGTAGCCATTGGCCAGGCCGTTCCCATGGCCATTGCTCAGCGGGGAGCTGCTCCCGTTGACCTTCGACACCGGCGTCGCGGACGCCAACGCCTCCGCTGGCTGCGGCATGGCCAGGTCGTCATGGGCGTTGATGCTCTTGCAGTAGCCATTGGGCTTTGCGTGTCCGTTGGCCAGCGCTGCTGCTGCGTTCTTTTTCTGCAAGAGGTGCGGATCGGGTACAAAGATTAGTGGCGACTCAATGTACTTTAAACGGACTGATATGGGGTGTTTACATGATTAGTGCAAAAATATTTTATACACCGGTCGAGGAGGCCAAGACTAAACGCTAATGATTCGAAACGGATTTTACCTGTGGATTGAATCAGTCTTTAGAAAATGGAGAGCTTAATTAAAATGATTCTTTGTGAGGCACATATGATACTTTATGGTACTTTAAAGTACAGATAGAATCATTAAAGTTTAGTCCTTGTACAAAAAAATACTAGATTATATTATATATATATAAATTTTCATCCATCGCATTTTATTTTTTTCAAACAACTACCGTTAAAAGCAATGAAATTAAAAAGCCGATCAAAGATGTTTTTTTAACTTTATCCAAATAAATTACAGCGAAAACGACCCCTTTCTCTATTTTGGAGATGGAATTTCTGACAAAACAATCAGTAACAAAATGGAATGCTCCCATGAAATGGCCAATTTGGTTTAATGACCTTATCATTTATGTTATATTTTATGAGTTATCGTTCATTGTGTTTATACGATGGGACGCATGAATCAACGGTTGTTACAGTATACATGTTTTTCGGTGATTCAAAGTTTTAACCAACGTTTTAATATCAAATTCGATCTGAAAGACCCAACATAGCATTATAGAAAGAATGTAATGAAGTTAAATAAAACAAAAAGAACCATTTAACTTCGGCAAGTTGAAGTTTTAATACCCTTGCAGATTTTTAAAAAATAAAAACAAATAAAGAAGAAGAGTGCTTATTTCGATGTGGAATGTTTTAAGAATCAAATTTTTCCCTGCACGAAATATCGGTTAGTATGAGACATATATGGAAGGGATAGGTTCTAAACATAAACAAATCCAATTTTAGTCGAAAACCAATTTATACATTAATTAAAAAAATAAAACAGCGAATTGATGGTAACTATAGGTTACAGTCGTCCGATCGGCTGGATTTTCTTCATGATCAGTGCACATATAAACATTTGGAAAGCTCGAAAAATATATCTTTTACACAGCGCGAATAATAGGCGTATATCCGTATGAACAGTATGACGGAATTATGAAAATAAAATCAACCGATTTTGATAAAATCTCAAGAATTAGCTTCTAAACACATTAAAAAACATAGTTTAATTAAACCAGCGATTTGTACTCAAATTTGACATGATTGTTCAATGGGAGCTAGGGGATATTGACGTCCGATCAGTCACTACTGTAGCTAAATATAGTGCGTTGGTAAAATGTTGATTACTTAAGGCCAGCCTATCTACTTCTTCTAACCGAATTTGTCTAGCCCGCAAGTGGGCCACCTCGCTAATTATGCAATGATGTGCGTCTTATCTACATCTCCACATGCCTATGTATCTGAATCTGTCTGTATCTGTATCTGTATCTGTGCCTTTGTCTCTTTTTTGCTGCCCCTGACTCTGAAGCCGTTGGTATTGTCTTTCCGTTTAACTTTCACTCGGGCGATGCGAAGCTCTGTGGATGCTGTGTGCCGAAACGAAGCCGGTTAACGATATTTACCACCGCTCGGTGTTGAAGCCCCAGCTTCGAGCCCAGCTCCCAAATTCCCAGAGACCTACTTGACGAAATCTTGTTAATGAATTTGGACCACAGCATCTCGCGCATTTGTAATCGGCGGCCGCAAGGTGCAGTGCAGGTAATGATGATATAACCGCGTTTGCCTCACAGCGTCGGATCGCGTCGTTTTGGTTAGGTATTCGTTTTCATTTTCATTTTCATTAACACAGACCGGAATCTGGAACGCTGGTCGCCTCACACCGCCCCGCGGCACGTCGCCCCGAGCAACGTGGGAAGCTCGGGCCCCCAGACTCGAATTGATAATAATGGAGCCGCCACTTTGCGGCTCTTAGCCGATCTGATCTCGGCCAGTGATGAAAGGGCCGTTAGGGCCACTAATGTGGGAAAGTGCTGGAGCGCCTAAGCGCGCCCCATTTCCGGGGCGGAGACTCACCATCATGCGGCTCCTGTAGGCTGCCTTGTAGAACTCGTTGAACAGGAAGAAGAACATGACGGCGTGCATGCCGATCCACCAGACGAACGCCTTCGGGTAGTTGCAGTCGATGAAGAGCAGCTGGAAGGCGTGCACCATGATCAGGATGAACTGGACCTGTGAAAGCGGGAGGTTAACTGTGGATCTGGCGGGGTTTCGGCACGGCAGCTCACCATCTGCAGGGTGGTCAGGTACTTCTTCCACCAGAGGTACTTCTGGTACTGCGGGCCCATGGCCGAGAACATGTAGTAGGTGTACATCACGATGTGGACGAAGGTGTTGAGCAGGCCGAAGAAGGTGCTGTGGCCACCTGGAGATGGGGAAATCGGGGTGGTCAGGGATGTGGTCTGAGGACGTTCGAATCCCGCAGCTGCAACTCACCTGGGGTGAATTTTACGCCGAACCAGACCGACATGGGCATGCAGCCGTGATGGATGACATGCAGCGTGGTCACCTGGCTGGTCTTCTTGCGCAACACGAAGAAAATCTGTGGCGACGACGCACAACAAGTTGATTTATGAATGTAATTACCAAGCGCAGGCTCGCGGCTGGCTCTTTGATCTGTCACTCACCGTATCCATGAATTCTGTGAACTTCGAGAAGTAGTACCACCAGCAGGCATGAACCATCTGATTCAGGGAGAGAGGTATTTATATTAGCGCGGTGATAGAGAGTGTTGTTTGTAACATTCGTTTGGACTGAGCTTGCCTTTTGCGCATTCCTATCCCAATCCAAGGAATGGTATAGCTCCACATGTTAAACAAATGCAGTTTTTCAATCTAAAATCGCCATTCATTACAATTGGAATTGGGACGCGCAGACGTGTCGGTTCCACCGGCAACCAATCTAGACTCTTTTCATGAGTACTGTTAAAAAATAATTAAAGTCCATTCAAACACATATGCAGACTCCTCGGGCCATAAAGAAATAGTAATAGAGAGCATTCGAGATTCAGTAGGGTTATAGATTGTCTTTAAAAGGTGTCAAACAAATCTAACGTTAATCGGAACAGAGGGGTGGTAAACATTCAATTAAGAAAACAAGTCATTTAGTTTGGTTTAGATAGATTACGGAGTTAAGAGACAGATATATGGATATATCGAAGTCGGATCCTTGAATCTCAATAGTTTAGTTCGGAGATAGTAAAAACGTTGACAGTTATGTACGGTTTACACATGCTAAAATCTGGGTTAGCATCCAAGTTTCGGGGTTAGCACTCGTTATTTGTTAGGATCTAAGCAAACGCCCTTAACCCCACCACATCATAAATAAGATGTTGTGACATAATAAATGGCCCTTCTCCATGGGTACTACTATGTATATCTACAACTATGAGTAAATTTGCGTATGATTATCTATAGTTATTCGTGCACTCAAACCAAAATGGAAATAAAACGTAAGCAGAACTCTTATCGCTATTGTTATCGTAATCGTTATCTTACTGCTCGTGGCGGTTAACACATACCCTTAACGTTCTAGGATTATTACTATAGTCGACTGGCTGACATCGGAAGCTATAATGTCCAGTTAGCCAACCGGAAATGCCTATCTGCAAATGTAGAGCACAGAAAGTCACTTTTATATCTTCGCTCGGCTCTGGGTTTGAAGGATGATTCGTGAAGGATATATTTATTGGCATCGTCACCGGATCTTGGCCGTCGAAGAGTCTTTCAGGTCGATTGTACGTGGCTGTTGGCTATTTATACAGGTGCATGTTTGGCGGTGTGCGGGTTAGTGTGAGTAAGACAGCACTTAGATGGTATCAACTTAGGCCTAAACGCGATGTTATGAATATTTAAAGCGAAATTAATCACCAGCCTTATCTGTACGTATTTTGTTGTTCTAGCATTTATGTACAAAACAAATCAGCAGCCAAGACAGATCAGGACGCTTGAGTCCTGCAAGTTAGCGTACTTGATTGGGATTAGTCAAAGTCGGCGCTGACGTCTTGTGCCGCCGAGAGTTATTTAATTATACACTGTGGACAATACGTAGTTAATACAATGGTAACGACTACGAGGCGAGGCGTGGCTGGTTAATACTCCAAAAAGCGTTGACTAGGTCAGTGGCCAAATCAAAAACAATACATTAGGATTAGATTAAGCAGAAGCCGCGCTGGATTGCCTGATTGCAGATATAGAATGGTACGCTAATAACTGCGGGATCTAGCGATTGCTCTGAAGTGGTCAAGGCAATATTGAGGTCTGCACAGACTTATACTTGTAGGTACTCTAGCACAATGCCTTGCGGGACACTTACTCTCCGGGATGTGGGACTATCTGTGTAGTCCACCGGCTGGCACCGGAAGCTGTACGAGCCCCACCAGCCGCCCATCAAGCACTAGAACAGAGACATTAGTAGCAAAAACAGATTATAACAACGTGAAAGTAAGAAGCATTATCCGCGGGTCCACAAGTCCTCAAGTCCACGGATCGGTCCAGCGACGATGCCATGCGATGAACGAAGCTGCTGGGGATTTTGGGAAGAGTGCGGGGTGGGACGGGAATACCTACCTCGTAAAAGAGCCACGCGCTGAATACAACCTGTATGGCATTGTACATGACTAGTGTGTTCTGCAGATGCAGCGGCTTTCGATTTTCCATTAATCGGGGTCCCAGCACCTGTGGATGAGAGTTTATATCAGCCTTAATCAATGGCCCACTCGCTTTGAGGTGTTTTTCATTGTTATCTCTAGTCGTAAACCGATCTAAAGCTCTAGTCAGCCCACCTCCTTATCAAGTGCAGGAGCATTCTCATTCAGTTGGGACTTGGTGGCGACTTGGCCCGCTGGCAACTTAGCAGACCTGGAAATCGAAACTCACCTTGACCAGATAGACGTATGTTAGGCAAACGGCCAGTGTGGGGAATGGGGACGACATCATGGGCCAGCCTTTTGTCCTTGAGTCTGGAGAGGAGAGCCAAATAGTTAGAGAATTCACAGCTGTTTCGCGGCTGCCCTTGTCTAATACCAGAAACTACTTTAGCAACAGCCCCCCATTGTCAACAGCGGAAGTTACAAGCGTCTATAAGATAAGCGATCGCCGTGTTCTTATCACTTTCATGTCACTGCCAATGGCCCTGCTCTGGTTCATTTCGCACATTCGCGGCTCGACAACAAATATGTAGGTAAATTTAGCCGTCAGGACCCTAATAAGTATGTTTAGGAAAGAACTTCATATACACCAAGAAAACTGAACTCAAAAATTCGACGTTTTAGGACAAAAAACAGGGTAAAAAGATTTTAAGAAGTAAAGTAAATTATTTTGAAAGTAATGGTTTAAAATAAATTTGTGTGAAGCGTTTTACTTTATAAAATTGTTCAGCCCTGTTTTGAACCTAAAACGTTCGCTAATGTTCTCAGTGTATCCATATATACATAATACCCATTGGTAATCACAAAATGTAAATTAAAAAATAAAATGTAGCTAAGTTATTGAATATATCTAGTTGATATGACAATGTTATGTTATGACAAGCTCGGATGTCCCTCATCTTATACTCTGTGCAATACCGTGACCTATAACAGCAAATATATATATTTATATAGAAACATATGCCCAGGTGCTGTCAAAATAAACAAACTCGTCTGAAAATACCTGAATACTGTATGTATGTAATGGAGTATGAGCGAATAAATCATTCTGAAACATCATTTTACCCAGTTTTTCGTACTCCGCTGGAAATTGGTTAAACATTAGAATTGTAAAGATATACATACAGTTGCCGATCAAAATACGTTCTCAACACGTGAATGAAATATTGACAACTCTTCAGAGAAATTTAGGTATAATATAATAGTATCCACATTTTTTTTGTCTACCCATTTTTTCCCAACCGCTGCCAAGCTCTCTTGGCCAATTAGAGAACGGGTGTCAAAAATTATCTGTCCGTTCGCCAAACCCTCTGCCGTTTTCAGAGAGAAAAGCGGGAAGAAGAATCGACATTGACTTGTTCCCTATGTTGCTGTTGCTGGTCACAGTCCGGCGGAATCAAGGTTAGCCAAATTAGCAAATCCCTCCCCGAGCCCCGAGAATACTTACCACTATGTGAGTCTATGTATCTGCTTATGCTGTCGATGTATTTCATAATTAAGGCCATTGTGTTGCTGTGTAGTGGTTGGTGCTTTTCTTCGCTGACAGTGGAGTCCTTCTATTCCTTTACTTTGTAGTTGGTGTTCCTCGTTGATTGTACAATAAGTTTGGTGGTTAAAGTCTTAACTTTCAGGAATCGCGGCCTGCTTCTGATCTACTTGGATTTAGTGTTGGAAATTTAGCGCATTCAATGCGGGGCCAGGCGTGTTTTCGAACTGGAAGAACAGATGATGTCGAGAAAGAGGTTAACATATTGTCACAAGTTAGTATTTAGGTAATGTGTCGCCGGTTCTTTGAACATACAAAGGTCAGAAAGTTATCGTTCCATTTATGATACTAATTTTCACTACCGATTCCAAGTTAAATTGGAGCCACCGACGACCCATATCTGCCGACCCTTATCAGCCCTCATTAAACACCCTACACCTTCACAAAAAGCCGCGAATACCCAGCGAGCAGAGACGAAGCCGAAGTCGGAGGCAGAATCGGAATGAGGTTAACAAACTAAAGGCGAAAGCTGCTCAGTCAGCATTTGATCGGCACATTTAAATCTTGTTTATAATTGAAGGTTCTCGTTTTGAGTTCTGTCTTTTGTTTTATTTTGTTTTTGTTTTTTTTGGACAGCGCGGAATTTGTATCTCTTATCGCGGGAACGGTTATCGCAAATCGATAAATTGAGCGAAAGCATTAGCCAAAACAGTGAGCGTCAGCACTGGGGTATGTGGCGTATGAGTAATATTTGTGCCCAAAAAGTTCAAGGACAACAAGCGAACACTTAGCACTCTGCGTTGGTTGACTGGAGCAGTCTTTCTCTATTTTTTTCACTGTCTGCTTTTTTTTTCGGAAGCACTTTAAATCGCCTCACGAGCACACCCCAAATATGCCAGAGCTTGTCCCAAAGGGAATGAGTTATCAGAGGTAATTATGTATTTGAACAGCAGAAATGCGTCGATATCCATTGTTGGGTTCAATAAAAAATCTGCGGTACTCAGTAGAGGAGAATTTCTTTCTACAAACACGCACACTCGCTCCATCAACACAATATACATTCTCCTTTTCCATATCGAGTGAGTAGCTTCATGTGCACATTACTCATACGTCGCGTGGTACGTCACGCAAGTGTATTGTAAATGTTTAATAATAAAGCTTGTTGGTATGCCCACTAGAGGGGCGTATGGGCGATAATTAGGAAAACTGACGATACTGCAAAAGGGTCTCTCACAATGGCCTTGCGAACGGCAGGCTACTAAGAACATAATTAAACCCCTTCGAGGGCAGAATATTGCGTTATATTCCAATCTCAACTGGGTGCGCCAGTATTAGCTGGTTTTGTGAGCAAATGTGTGGAGTCCACTTATAGGCGTTGGCCAGAAGGGGTAAGGGGTGAAGAAGCCAAGGACTACAAGTATGGCTGTGTGAGGAACCCATAAATCATATTTCATTTCCGCTTTCGAAGGAATTGATTTGATTGAATTGAACTCTCTGCAGAACAGGATATGAAAACTGAACAATTGAAAACTAAAGTTATACGTATTCATTATCAAGTTTCGAACTTTAAATTCAAGGGCGTTCATCCAGCAAGTTCAACTCAGGCTAAAGGCGGGAACACCAATGTTTGCTGAGTTGATGGGCTTAGCAAGCAACCGACGTCGAAACAAACAAACAAACAAACACCTTTGCCAAATAAGAAACCAAAACCCCGACAAGAAAGTAAATTGAGCCACTGCCACCGAAAAGCCAAATTTAAACTAATTCAAAGTCAAAACAGGCGATACGAAGAAGACACGGCTACGGGCGGAAAATGCTGTCAACAATGAAAGCATAAGAAACTGGCACGAGCTTAGTGGGCGGATGGTGGGTGGTGGGTGGTGGGCGGCAGGTGCACAAGGTCTGGCAATAGCTGGGCTTTGCCTTCGCCTGAATTAAAAGGGTTGAGGGTGGTCGCCCACCTCCGAAAACTTGCAGAAAGCGCACTAAAAAGCCATGCCAGCAGCAGTAGCAGCGACTTAAAGCCATGCCAAATATTGCTGTTTCATTGACCTGGTTTTGTTGTTTTCAGCTGCTTCTCCTCGCTGTAAGCCCACACAAGAGCCGTTCCGGAAAGCGTGAAGCAACAATGCACACATGGGCATGCAAGGGGACACCCGAACCAACCACCCCAGAGTTGGCCCATTCAGCAGCACGCCGCCAAACCAAACCAAACCGGCGTCAGCCCAGGCGCCACGTTGCCCCAAACTCATCACGTGATTCCGACTAGGGTTTCTCTTCGCCTTTGGCTTTTCTGGCGCTTCTCGCTTTCCTTGCTTTTCTCGCTTTTCCCTTCGCTCGTGCGCAGAGGCTCGCAGCGCGTTTCTTGAATGAAAAAGGCGGCCACGAGAGCAAACCACCCGATTTCTGGTTGTGGTGTCTACCGCCTGGCAAGGGTACTGCGGATGTGGGCAGGGTGAGGATGGGGTTGGAAGGTGGGGGATGGTGTCTGGTGTCGCGTGACTCACCCGACGCACCTTCGACTTCTTGGCCGGGCCAAGAAAGCCGCCCGCTTGGCCAGAAGCGTAATGCCCGCCCAACACGCCAGGAATGACGCCGAAAGGGCGCGTGGCGCTTGACGCTTGGCAGTTGTCACATTTGTTGACACAATGAATTTCGGAGGCACTGGGCCTCCCCATGCAGAGAAGGTGCCATGAGCCTCATGACACCTATATTCCCATTCGCATTTCCATAGGCTATTGATTTTCGCATCTAGTAGATTTTCCTGCTGATTTCCACGCAGCTCAGCCACCCTTGAGTTGGCCCAAAGGCAGGCTTGAGTGATTGGCACATAAGTAATTGATGCCACTGGTCAAGTGATGTTAACCCCAAGCTGTTGCCAACAACACGAAACTTTGACATTTGTTCATCGAACTTTTGATGCCAGAGCGTTGCCTCTCCAAACGGTCGCGTGTGTGGGAATTGCATCAGGGCAGCCGGTTCTTAAATGTCATTTGGGTTTTACGGCTTTGCAGTTTGTCAAATTTAACAAGCCTCATTTGTATGCGTATTTGCCATTCACCAAAATTTGAATTCGGATAAAAGGTTCAATCACTTTCTCGCAAACAAACCGAAAGACGTCGCATATTTGCATATAATTAATTCATAATTAATTATCAAATATACTATGTAAATGACAAGCTGTTGCGCAAAAGCTGATCGACGACTGTATCGAAATCTTTCGGTCAGAAGCAAGATCCCGATAAGCAATTATTTCTGGATCGCAGAGAGTTACATATTTTGTTTCGATTTACGATTTTAACATTATCTCGTTTCGTCGTATCCAACGACCGTTGAAGAGACACGAGCCGAGAATTTACCTTGTTCGCTGCACTTGACGGGTTTGTGTTTGGTGGATTCCCAACAAGCCGGAGTAACAACAGTCCAGCACTGGAGGCGATTGGCGGGCGTTACTCCGAGGTAATCACGGGGGTAAGTGCTCAACGATTATTGCCTCAATGGTTGTTTGGCTGCGCCCACTGCTCGGCTTAGTGGGCCTTGCATTCCGGGTTTAGCACCGAGGTGTGTATGTGGATAGGTGGCTCCGAAATGAGTCCTTAGAAACACGGCCGCAGCTGGGATCGGACTTTTTCGAACTTCGGCGTGTGGTTTCGCGACGGGGCGAGAGGCGGGAAGTGGGCGACGAGCGGGACAGAGGCGAACCGTCGACATCGACTTGCGGAGCACGACTAACTGGCTGCCACGGCGACTGACGAACTAAGGCCGCTGCGGCTCAGTCGCGGCTCAGCCGCAGTCGCAGTAGCAGTCACAGTCGCAGTCGAGCTCGTATTCGACGTCCCAAAAGCCGAGCTTGCGGAGCTGACTGCGGCGTTGGCGTTGACGCTGGCGGGCCATTACGAATTAATACTCATTTCTTTGCATAGATTTCCTTTGTGAACTGGACGGAGGTGGCATGATGACTCTTAATTGTGGACCGTTTGGTCGGCTGCAGGGGAATTCGCAGTGCGTTGGCTGGCGGACTCCCGGCTGCACCACTCCCTTCGATTGGGAAACCTCGCTTTTCGAAAAAGACCTAAATGAAGACAGTCGGTGAGCGCTGACAACAGGTGAACACCATGCGCTGTCGCAAGAACGACGCGCGACGCTCGACGCTCCGCTCCGCTCGGCTTTGAGTGAGGCAAGGGCCGCCGCTTGATCATGATCGATTTCAGTGGCAGGTGATGGCTCGCATACCAAATCAAAGCTCCGCACTTGTCGATCAATTAATTATTACGGCATTTCACACATACTCACACCGGGACGGGACGGGATGGCTTGGCCTGGCCTGGGTTTTTTATGGCTTTCGGGTTTTCATTTCACGTTTCTCTTTTGCTTTTTGTTTTTGGGACTTTTGCGCTCAAATCGAATTCATGGTCAAACTGTTTACGAATGTGTGTCGCCAAAAAGAAGCCACAGCAGCAGACAACACGGGCAACGAAAGGCAGCAAACAACAACAGGTTGACCTGATGAAATGGAAATTGAAACGCGTTTTGTATTTTGACGCAATAATCTATTTTGGCCTTTGTTATTTATTGGGTCGCCCAGTGGAGAAGAATGCCATTTCATAATTTCGAAACGCTGCTGTCTCGGTTTTCTAAGGCGGCCCACATAGCCCGCGAAAATATTCAAATACACAGTCTAACCTCCATAACTTAAACTTTCCTCATTTTCCCACTCGATTATGTCTCCATAATTCAAACTTCCGCAGCTAAATCTTTTAACTTGAACACGTCTTGAAGAAATTGTATTCGTGCAACCGAAAGGCATGCGACAGAAATCAATTTACGTATCTTAGGGAAAATCAAATTTGTAAAGTCGTGCATTGATTAATTAACCTAAAACTAACACATTTGAATCTGTTTGTTTGAGTCAGTTGTTTAGAATTGCTCAATAAAACTTCATCTTAACGGAAGTACCTTCAAAGATTTCACAAATAATAGTTTTATGGAAATTTAAGGAGAAAGTATTAACAAAACAAAAATAGCCAAAATGTTGAGTAAACACTTAGTAAACTAAAATTGAATCCATTTCTGAGAACTTCTGAAATCAGTCACTGATTACCATTTAGTTAGAAATTTCAAAATACAGTACTTGGAACTATATGTTTCAATTGGGCGTAAACAGTTTTCTTATATGGCTTTATAATTTTGAAGTCTTTATTTGTTGGTTTCCTAATCAGCATTGGTGTTAAGGGGAAACCCTTAAGATAAACTAAACACCAACTCAAAGCTTTCAGATCGGTGGGTGGATTGAGTTATGGCAGTTCGAATGCGGTGTGTTCAAACACACGTATATTGAGTTCCAAGGCGGGCATGCATTTCGAGCGGGAGGTGGGCGGTGATAGCAGTGGGCGGGACGAGCGTTTCCGCTGGCAGATTGATTCGAAAGCGGGCGGCAGCGGAGACTTGTTGAGGGGTCAGGTCGCCCCGCTCGCCAGCCGCACTTTCTCCGCCCCTCTCGGCACTTTCGCAACCGCTCTTCGGCGCACTGCTCTGCTCTCTTGCGACTAAGAGCGGGGGAGCGGAAGAGCGAGCGGTTCCTTTGCTTTGGGTGCGAGTGGGAGCGGAGCAGAGTGTCTTGGAATTATGTCATATCTTTACACACATGCGTTACAACAACGTGACGATACTCGGCCGTTCTGTTGGGACTTTCCGTATCTGATATCTGATAGTTTCTGTTCTGGCCGGGTGCGACCTAATCTGAGGTGGTCGTTATCACCTCGATTAGCTGGCGGCCCCTGCCCAAAAGCATTCCGGCTCGCGGGTGAGGGGGTAACAGCGAGAGGGACAGCAAGATGTTTTCTGTATTTTCTACACTTCCAGTGCTGGCACTCGCCGCACTTGGGTCAATTAAAGTCGGAAAGCCGTGCAACGGGGCTAATTGGACGTTCGGGGCACGGGCCCGGGGGTCAGGGTGCAGCATTAACTGGTTCCGCCTGACACGGCTACGGCTGATTTGGCTGATTTAACTGATTTTCTGATTTTCGGGGCGGAAGACGACACTTGGCGCCTGTTACGTGGTATCGGTATCTGCCACGCGCAGCGCAACCGACGCAACACACAAGGACACTTCACTGACACAAGGAACTGCACGCACCGAACTGTCGGACAGCCAAAAGCCAGGCACTAGCACTCCAAATCGAATCGAATCGCCATCAAAATCAAAATCGGAATAAACACTTTACTTTGAGTTCGTTTTGCAGTGGTAGTATCTCGGCAGCAGACTAGGAATTTGGTGTGGAAATCGCTCTGGCCTGACCCAAAAAGCGAACCAGACGAGGAGGCACAACCCAAAGCGAAATGCGAACTGAGGCCCGTTGCTCTGCCGAAGAGCGGGCGAACCCCGAATCCGAAAGCCAGCCGCTGCCGAAGAGAGCCGGGCACAGCGCCAAAGAGATACGAACAGATGTGTATCTGTATCTGGTGGATGACAAGCGGCAAGAAGCAGACCGCCTGGGCAACCGATATGAAATGGCAAGGCGGGCAAGAAGAAGCACCAGCTGTCGCAGCGGTACTTTGGCGCTCGGTCTTGCGTCACGCGCTGTCCAGCAAAACCAACGTTCTCTGTCTCTCTCTTTTCTCTCGCTGTATCCGCCAGATACATTGGTTAAAATACCGGCTGTGCTCTTAGGCCGCTGATAACGAATCTGGGCCTCTCTTTGCCACTCTCTGCTGCCAGGGTTGCCATCGCTCGAACTGCCAGCTGCCGCCAAATAGGTAAAAGTAACTGACGTGAGTGAGGTGAGAGGCACGGCTCAAAAAGAACAACACTGGGTACGGTACACGACGGCTCACGTATGCATATGTGTGTCTGTGAGTACTGGCATTATGTCATCACGAGCTTTAGTTTCCCATCCCCACCCACACCTGGTCTCTCTCACTTTGTTGTCATTGCTTTTGGCTCGCAAATTGTTTGTAGTTTTCGGGTTTTGCTTGCTCTCGATTTGTTTTGAGCCACCCCTTAACTTGAGCCCACAGACGCACAAACAAACACGCAACTCAAATACATAGGCACTAAAAGGACACCACGGGTCAGTGTGTTTGGTTTCGCTCTTGCTCTTTTCCAAGGAAATGAACCGGAAATGATGTTACCCCTTCAGCACTAAAACAAATGCTCCCTGTTTTTCGCCAAGCAAAATACTTGCAAATATGGTTGAAATTAACCACTTTAAATAACTTACTTGTCTTATCTTTGAACATAATTATTTTAATTTTAATTATTTCACAATAATTATAATAACAATATACTTGGTTTCTAATTTATAAGCTTAAAACGTCTCAGTCAAACATTTAAAATAACACTTGTAAATTTATTCAAAACGTCTGTATAAATGCATTCAATATTTTGCATCTTTGTTAATTGACTTAAATTTTGTTTAATTAATGCAACGCTCAGCACTTACTAATATTAGTGTCAATTAATTGAGTGAAGTTGTGTTTATATGTTCAGGAACTATGTGCATATATGCGATTAGTTATTGTATGTTAAATAAGGTAATTAACCTAACTAATATAGATAAATACATTTGTAATTTATTTGTTTTTTACATCAAATTCTTTTTAATCGTCAAATCTCTGTAAAATTTAAACTTTCTCTTCAAAATTATTTGAATAAAACCAGAAATGGCAAATTAAAAAGCTTAACGGAGAATGAGTGGTTTTTTGGTTGTTTTGAAACCGTTTTTTAATTTAATTATATATTTAACCAACTGCCAAGAGTTATTAAAAAGTGATAATGGTTTTTCTAAAGATTTTATGTCGTAGAAAAGTTTTTTCTAACAGTTTTTCGATTTTCTTTATAAAAAAGTTAAATACATCGGTAAGACATAATCAAACGTTAGTATGACTTTTGGTACGTATTTCTTGACGTATTACACCACACTGCCAATCGGCCTAAACCGCGTAGTTAATTTCCATTCACATGTAAAAATAAGAATTTAGTAGCTGTCAAATCATGTGAAACCAAAGAGTTTTCCTAGCCGCATAGATGTGGATTCGGGTTCCTGCCTGTTTGTTTCTCCCTGGCCATTGGACTTTGCAAATTCGAAGCTCTCGAGCCAAGCCGAAGAAGTCAAAATAGCTTTTCTACGTGATTGGGCTGTTCAAACTGACCGATGGCCAGCGGCGCCTGCGCCCTTGACTCACTTGTGTTGGCCTGGCCCGGGCATGCGCGGAATACATATGGCGGGTGAGCAGCCACTGGCCATCGGGATTGGGATCGGACTGCGGCTATGTGAGAGAACGACGCCTTCGCCCGCGGTCGAGCAAGGCTTTCGCCCAGCATCCGGCTATAAGCTAATTTTAATTGCCGGCTTTGTGGCCGCGGATGATGAGGCCGGAGCAACCGATATCGATGCCAATGGAGCTGGAGCTGGAGTTGTGCAGGCATCGCAATATCTGGCTTCGATTTCGCCGTCGACGTTACAGTTACTTGACTGTGGCAACGCAGTAGCCACCGCTGGCGTTTCATTTACGAAACTTATTAATCGATTTATATGCGCCGACACAACACAACACAACACAACACACGGGTAGGCGAAGCGACCCAAGCCAGGCAGCCCGAGAAACTTGACGCCACAGCACCATGGTGCATGCGGGACCAAGGTGAGATGTGGATTGGCCTTTGTGCCCGATCAACAGCTACCGATTCGCGATGTCACACATCGGAGTGCAGCGCCAAGAGCCCTTAGCGCTTTGAGGGAATCCAGAAACTGGCCTAGATCAAGTTAGAACATTATGTTCGACGACCCGACTCTAAGGTAAATCTCCTTTTGTTGGCGACCGATTTGAAATAAAAAACTTGTTTTTCCATAGGTAAGCCCTAAACTCACTTTAAGCTAAACTTTTACCAAGGAAACAAAAAATAAGCGTTATCTTTCTAATTATTATTTTTCAAAGTATACAGGGACATTTACAATTAATCTGATTTTCGTACACACTCCGGGCAAGGGTGTTACAGGTTTCTTTGCTTACCAGTTGGGATGACTTTTAAACACTTTGCGGACAAAATAAAAAAAACTTTATTTACTTTTGTCCTCAAAGTGTTTAAATGTCATTATTTGGACTTTTATATGGGTCTTCTTTGATCATAAAAGTTGGTTTACCCCAAACAATTGATAATTAACTTTATTTAAGATTTTTTGAAAGTAATGATAGGCAGTGTCTGGTGCTAATCAGCAATAAGACCTTACATCCTTGAATATTACACGGATTCTCCTGCTAAAACTTATATTTTTGTTCTGTCAGCTCTGTGAAACTGGTCCAACTTATTTAAATTTATTTAAGGAGTGGCCTTTATACTGGTAAACTTTTTTTACCATTAATTATTGTTATAATTTTTTTTTAATTATTTCAAAATTATTTTATATATGTAAACACTTTTATTTTGCTAAAACTTATTTTACTCTGTGTGACCTTGGAAATTATTAAACTAGTCGTGTAATGATTAGGAAGAGTAAAAGTTTGCTATATTCTTAAGTTATCAGAGCTAAATAAAAATCAAATGATCAACCTATATTTTTAACTATTCCACAAGCCTATATACTGTATACCTTGAGACTTTTAGCACTTAAAATCCCTTATGGTATACGTAACGGCGGAGCAGAGTTAGTTGGCATGAGCTTGGCACGTTTAGTTTTGACATTGTCAAACCAAAGCCCATAGAATTGTGGCCACTGGCCAGCGATAAAGTCGGGCCATTTGAACATGGGCGTTTGTTTGTCCATTGTTTTCTTACGAAACCGGCGTCATCGGAAAAGCTTTTGCGCATGCGCATCGGCATCGATTCGACGAACGGTTTCTTCTGCAGCTATGTTTTTGAAGCTCTACTTCCCTGCCATCGATTGTTTGCCTTCACAGGCCACCGTTATGGTCTCTGACGATCGCTTTTTATTTATTTATTGATTATTTTAATTGCGCAATAAAGCAGTATTAATTGGATCTTGAAAATGTTTTGTTCGATCTCTAAAAAATAGTTGGGCACTTGGTGTCCAAGTATATGTACATACATACATACATATATGAGTAAATATAAAATAGAAAAATGCAACATATGTACATATCTACATATGTTGAAAACGATAACAATTTGCGCTCTGGTATGTTAAAAAAAATGAAAAAAAACTTTGCAAAATTGAGTTTCCATTTATTTTTAGAAAGAATGCTTTTCATTTATAACCTTGAAATATATTCTTCTTACAAAAAAAGTTTTAATGGATACATATACATACATATGTATGTATTAATTGTGGCTTTAATTACTCATCAATTGTTCTTCGATTAAAATTATTATTATTCATTAAGCACTAACTAACGATTAATTAAACAATTAAAACTTTTTGAAGGTCCTAAACTACTGTTTATTTTATGTATATTCGCTTTAAAATCTTGCTTATATGCCCAGTATGATTGTTTTAAATAACTAACAAAGATTTTTTAAACTTTATCAAAACATTCTACAGTTATATCACCTCAAGGGCATAGAATAAATTACCATTAGCATTACTTTTTTAATGACAATGGAATGTGCAATTATAATAGCAATATACACAACACAGTACACAAACTCATTAATTAAAAGTTATATTGACTAAAGGCGGAAATTCTCATGTTCCTCTCCTTTTCTGAGACAACTTAGGAAAGTTCAACAATTTAATTAAATGCCAGTTTAGTGATCTACTTGAGTATATTAATATCAATAATCTTAAAATAGATTAAAAAGTCGAAGCAATTGGTTTTATTTTGACTATCTAAAATTGACTGAACTAGAGATAAGAAAAAACTTTATGATTATTCCACCCTCTGATTGGCCAATGGCCATAGCTCATAAGACTACTGTGCCACAATAAATTTCCAATCATTTAGATAAGTTTTTCGACTTTTTGATCAATTTTTCACCAGGTGAGTTTTCAGCATTTTGAGAGTTCCCAAAACAAAGCTACTCGGCGTTTGAGCCACGGAAATTGCTCAATCCGATAAGTTCTCAAATGAAAGCAATGTGATACGCGACGAAAAATAATTAAATATGCTGCAAAGAGACCAAAATAGAGAGCAATGACAAAGGCAAAGACATTTCCAAAGACAAAAAGAAATCTATTTAAATTGGACTTAAGTTTGGCTTGACTTTTGGGGAATGTGGGCATTGAGCCATTGCACAATAGTCACGTCACCGCAATAGACAAAGCGCAGAGCCACCTTTCAAATTGAAGGCTTAGTTAGCTAATGTGTGGTAATGATAATGATTAAGCTTGGCAAATACCCCAGCCGCCGAGTATGCATCGTCGGATCCCAGACTCTTGGCCTGCCATCGCCACCGAAAGTGACAGCCCAACGCTGATGGCCCAATGGAGTCCGAGTCCCAATCTCGGCCCTGACTGTGACTTTCTCGACGTTCCGCGTCGGTGGCAATTGTACTGACAATTCCACGGGCCATAAAACTTGGGCCTCGCCACGGCTGCATTAAAGCGGTGACCCTTCAAGTGTCTTTGCGAGCGTTCTAGACCCTGAGACACCCGTGAAATTTGGCCAAATATCTCGCCGACTGGCAACGAGCAGTTCGTATAGACCACGCCCACCCAAATGTGGATCGGGCCAGCTGGCAGATGAGACTGGGGCCCCCAGCAGCTATCATCTGGAGGCTGGAAATAAAACTCAGTCAAGCGTTTCGTTTTCGCAATTGCCAAGCAAACACAAAAGGTGTATGGAAATCATCAAAATAGCACTGGGAAGTCGCAGCAGAGTCGGAGCTGGTCGGCTTCTTAACCTTTCACAGATCCATTGCTGCACACACCCATGGGAATCGTGCGACGCGACTTCGCTGACATGGTAATCACGCCACAGGCGGAGCCGATCTTCGCCTGTTTGCCCAGATCGGGAGCTATTCACGTGTACTATCAACGCTTCCCAGGCCCAGACCCACTATTTGCCCCCAACACACCCAGAAAAGCCAATAAGCTCCGAACGGCGTTTCAAGAGGGCTGCTGAGGGCATTCGCTGCTCGGCATCGATGTGGATGTAGTATGTCTAGTTTTGGCCATTCCGAGTGTGAGAACATAATCGAAAGTTGTTTTCGCCGGAGGCGAACATGGCGCAATTTGTAGCTTATTTACGTCTAATAGGGACCCACACCGAACAAACAAAGTTCATCTGGCGGACCGTTGAGCCGGAGCACTCGAGTTGTCCGGGGAAAATATTAAGTCAGCGGCTAACATCCGACTTCGACCGCAAGCCCCCGAAAGTCAAATATTGAAAGTATCGTCTGGGGGCGGGCAAAGGGCCTGCCTCCGGCGCACTTTGGCCCCGCTGCGATTACGAGACGTTAATCAGCAGTTAAATCCCGGGGCAGAGGCATTGATTAGTCGGCTGAGTCGCGGCAAAGTGCAATTTCATGATGGCATTTCGCGGATAATTATCCAATGCCAGTATCGAGTACCACTGGGCGTTCACTGGGAAAGGGACCAGCTGACACCTGTAAGATCCAGCTAGAGTCGGACTATCACAAGGCTCCCAGTCATTAGGTTTTTTGAGAAATAGCACTAGCCAGCTCAAGGTCTCCTCTCGCAATTTTATACTGATACAGACATCGAGTGATACTTAGCGCGAATTAAGACAGGAACCATGTGACCCCTGCAACACGCAGTTAGACAAGAGAACCTCCCGAAGAAGGCAATATGCGATTTAGATGCCAATAAATGTGGCTAAATAGTCGCGATCCCAAGGCCTCCTCTTGGGCACATTTCTCACCTCGTCCCCCCAAGGTAACTCCGCTAATAGCCACTAATCTCTGTACAAACCCAGACCAGCTACGGCCCATATAGCCCATCCACATCCACATCCACATGCACATGTGCGTGTGCTCATCTCGCGGCGCATAGACCCCAAATGAGCGTTTACGGACAGGCCAGATTGGCTGGAACATGGAACGGGCCCTCGGCCAAGACAATGCCAGCCAGGTCGGCAGTGGAGTGGAGTGTAGTGTGGGGGGGTTGGTCGGGAAAAAGCATCACTTTGGAGCTTTGTTGCTGGCTCTCGACAACTCAATCAACGCCGCTCGGTGGGGTCTTCACCGCCACCGCCATCGACATCGACATCGCCATCTCAGTCCAGCTCCATCTTTTGCCGCATTTCAATGTCAAAATAGCCAGGTGGAGAAGTCGGTGCTTTGTTGACAGATTTATAGCGAGTAAAGTAACGCGCAAACGAGCAAAATGTTCATTAAAAAGAAGCAGCGCAAATGCGTCGTTCGAGTACAATTGCCTTTGTTTTGGACACATTAGTCACTAATTTGGGCAGGTCTGATCACTTTTATTTTCGCCATGTCAAGGTAATGCTCGGTCTCAATGTTGTTCGCTGGCTTCGCTTCTTTAATCTCGCTTTGCTTCCGGAGCGACTGGATTTTCGCTTTAGGCTCTAATCTCATTAATGCATTCCGAATTTTTTGCTGCAATGCGACTGCAATTCCATGCGAAAATAATTAGCGAATGAAAATCAGTTGGAGATACTGACGTAGACGCAATATTCAATAATTATATTCATGCATTAATTATTCTACCTTTATTAGGAAACGAGAGAAGGCTACAAAATATTGTAAGTGGAAGTCTACTTTAAATTGTACTTTTGCGTTAAAATTAGACCGTTCTTAAACTGAACCTATTTTGGGACTACAATATGAATTTTGAGTTGAAATTCAAACTTCTAAAGATTAAACAAACTTCTATTAAATTAAACAGCTTTTAACCAGTTTTTAATACAATCTTAATGTAGTTTAACTCAAAGTGTACAAGTACAAAACCCGAAACAATTTGGCTTTTAGCTTTAATATTTGTAAGGCAAAGTTGGGCTCATTAAAGAAAGCTTGGTGATGATTTTATTTTGTATATACATATGTAAGCCATGTAGCCGCTCAATAAGAAATGTTTCCTATTTTTTACCCTTGCTGGGGATAGTATAGATCTACCGCCTGATGCTGTTGATCAAGAATATATATACTTTATTGGGTAAAAATGTCTTCTTCACTGCGTTCCAAACATCGCTTTGCAGGGATGTAAATATCGACGTCGATATTAAACTATTAAGAACGCGATTCAACTGGTGGTACAAATCTTAAATAAGCTGCCTTGTCGATTAACTTGTGAAACCATCAAATTGTTACTAGAAGTGGCAATCCTTTTGGTACAATAACTTTTTGTTGAATGTATTTAATATAATATTTGAAATTCGTTGAGCAAAAGGAAACACAGGTAAGACTCCCAAAAGTCGTTGGCAATGGGAAAAGAGAGCGTTTTGGATAATATGAAGCATATTTTATTTCCCGTAACAGAATGTATTATGGTAATTTTCGAGCTGAAAAAATAGCTATGTTAAACAGGTGTGTCACACATTTTGAACCAATTTATGCAAGATAGGTATCAGGTAATACTTCAAACTATTGCAGACATCATAAAAAAACCATACTGTAATAATAAAACCGAAAAGAACAAATAAAATATGATTACATATAAGCGATTAACCAAAGGGATTAAGCTTGTGTTTGGCAATATAGAAGACTTCCGGACACAAATGCAATCGCTCCTCATGTACGGAAGATTTTGTAATGATCAATTTGTTGTAATTTCCACTTCTCTTATTGGGTGTTGTTGTGGTTTTTCGTTTTGCTGTTTGCGCTTCGGCTCGCTAATTACGCCAATTTACTGGCAAGATTTTAAGCGAGCTCCGCCTGTTCACATATGTATACTTTGTTATTGTTTCTGCATTGGAATGACCGAATGTATATAGCATATAGTGTCTACGAGTTTTTGATTCGATACGTGAATTAATCAGTTAGTAGGCCAACTGAGTGGGCGAAACATGCCGTCGAGGAAACTGAAGTTCAGAGTAGTATGTAAGTAGTAAGTAATATTAGGAGCACAGTGCAGATGGAACTAGAAGTCGACTGATTCGTTTTTCGATCATTCGAAATGCGCTCAAACACCTCACGAACAACTTGTCAATACCTTTTGTCTAAATTGCGGAGATGTTTCTGATTGTGTTGTTGCTTCTGGTTGATTTGAAATGCCGCACACGTATACTTCGCACAGCAGACATAGGCGGACGAAATTCTGTTAATTGTTTTCATTAGTCACCACAAATCGTTGTCGGCCAACTGAAATTATAAGTAGCTATATGTATGTGTATGTGCCAGTATATTCCGAAAATATACCTTTAAAGTCGGGCTTTACCACGTTAAAATATATTTGTTGTTGAGAAACTCTTTGTAAAAATGATATCCATTTATAAAACGAAAATGTAGTTGAGGGTGCTTTTTGATTTCTGTATAAATAGGACTTATATCATTGGATCATGATTTTTTAATCATTTTTACCAACTTCCTTTTATTGCCTTTTTTCTTTTGTTGGATATTTCAATGCAGATTTATCCGTCTATGTATATTGAGGCCTTGGCCAAAGCTCTTTTTATGGTTTATCTTACTATATATTTGCTGGCTTTTTTGCTAGCAATTCGTTGTGGATGCAGAGATCCTGTTCTAGACAAACCGACTGTTTACATTATTTATAGAGAGTGAGCGGGTCTAAGCCAAAGTCGTGGCAAAGCTAAACGTTTTAATGTTTGGCTACACTTTAGCTGACAACCTTTGGTGGCTTCTCCAGAGTCGACGGGCCTAAGATCTCGGATCTGCGATCTAAGGGGATTGGCGGTAGCCTGTAAATTCGCTTGAAATGCGGACTACGTGCGTGGCATTCGAAGAACGGCAAGCGCAAAGAAACCCGGATGGTTTGCATATGTAAATGTCGAAAGCGAAATTCCCAGCCTACGATTTGAAAAGATTTGTCAACTCGGCGGCAGTTGTCAGGAAACGAGTAGCTCCGTTCTGCTTTAGAACAATGAACAAGCCCTTCTGGGCGTTTCCAGGCTGAAAGCCATCCCAATTAGCTGCCAACGCGGAAGCGGGCATCGGCCTAAAAGCAGTCATTACCATTATCGATATTGTCCGTCACGAGTCCTCGAAAGTTGTTCCCAAAAGTGGTTTACAACCTGTCCAGGGGAAAACCCAAGGGTATTTTTGCTAGGATGCCCTGCGACAAGGCCAAAATCGGGGCATCGTAGGTCCGGTTTTCAGCGAGTCATTTCCGCACTTTTTGTTTAGCATTAACATTTATTTATTTATAGCGCAAGAAAAACCCTGCCAATTATTTGCAAGGGCGTGTAAATTGCGGATAGTATGTCGAACTTTGGATCCAATGTCAACGGTTCACTGAGAAATGACAGGTTATAAAATTTGACTAATTTTCATACATTTTACATGGTTACTGGCATGCCAAATAACAAATAGTATAATTATCGGCCGAATTGGGGACAGCACCTCGCAAACAGCTGTATAAAAGATAAACAGATCTCAGCTGATCGAGATTGGGAATAGCGAGGTGTCAGAGCTGCCACTATCTATTTTCCTCTCCTTCGAAGGATCAGCCTAGGATCATACAAAGCTGCGCTTGCAAAACGGCAGCCAGCAGGGTTGCCATTGCCTCACAGCTGGACATGGACTCCCGATCGGCCAGGTAAATCGATTATCGCGGATGGTCAGTTATATATGTACATACATATATAACCATTTACTTTGTGGCCGGCGGGAGGGAGGTGTTTTGGTGTCCAAAACGGTTGTTGTGAACGGACAGTTGCAAAAGAGCGAGAAAAACACATGTGCGGACAACTTACCAACAACTCTAAAATCCGCAACTGAAGGCAGGCAGCAGTAGATCGGTTGGTAAATCACTGCAAACGGCAAACTGCAAACTGCAAAAGCGAAAACCGAAAACTGCAAAAACCACAACACACAAATTGCACGGGCCCGGACTATTTCACAAACTGTTGCCAAAGAACTTTGTAAAATGATTACTTTCGCAACGGCTTTTGCGCACACGAGCGACTGCGATTAGCGCGCGCTTGACTTCTGATCGAAAACTGAGCCGCGATCGCGCTGCGGGGCTGATTAAACGCGAATCGCGCGACGCAGACGTCGAATGTCGAGCGTCGATCGTCGATCGCCGAATGTCGGCGCCGACGCCGACGCCGACGACAACGCCAACGCTGCGCAGGCGCAGAGAATGCAAAGCCGCCGATTTCGGTGTGGCTGTGGAAACTTTACGGTCAGCTCAGCGCCAAGTGCAGTGCGAAAACTTTCCGCGGCCGAGCGTCAAGTGCAGGGCACGAAACAAAGCAAACATTATAATTGCCCCGAACCCCGGGAATTCGATCCCTGACCGTAAGACTCCAACCCGAACCCAAATCCAAATCCAAGTCCGAACCCTAACCCTAACCCGGTTTTTTCGTGCTCCTGTTGATGTCAGCGGCGGAGGCAAGGTTCAAGCACAGCCACCGGGGTAATATGCAGTTGCACTGAGCAATGTAAATAAATATTACCTGGCTTGGACTCCCGAAAAGCCCCGCGACACCTGGAATTTTTCCAACTTTTAGTCATTCGTGTAAACTACAGTGCAGTTACGTAGAAGATCTCGCATATTTACATACAGATTTGCATGTTCCTATTGATTGATTAGCTAACTAAAGTTGAATTACGTTATACTACTAGAAAAATTAATCAAAATTTACAGAAATTTGTCGATCAGATCTTGAGATAAAAAAGGTAAAATAGACAATAGATAGAATAGACAAAAATAAATGTCAAAAGTATCAAAAAGGCTTAGTATGGTCATAAACATTTACTTTTTGGTTATATTTTTTCATAAATAAACTAATCATAATTGCTAAAAATTCTTAGCCGATCTTTAATGTTTTAAAAAAATCACGTTCTTTTGACAGACATAAGATTGATTTGATTTCGATCAAGCTCAGAAATATAAAAGCCAAATATGAGGTAATAAACCATGAGATGAACATTGGAAAGCAAGAAAGTTTGCTTAACTTAAGAAATCCCAAGTTTGTATAACACAAATTTATAAATACTACAAACTATCGATTTTTATTCATATATGTTAAAAAACAATGAAGTTAGGGCGATTTTTCAATATATTTTCGATTGTTCCTTTGGCAGATATATACTATAGTCGTCCGATTGGGCCTGATCCGAATTATATACCAGTGCAATAAAAAAACTTCGGATGCAAGTATATATAGTGATTTCTTGTTATAGTTCAAAATGGTCCAATTGACACAAGTTAAATTATTTTCTAGTTTGCTTAATTTCATAGTTTTCCGTATTTTCATTATTACATCACTTGCCATATTTTCTAATGGACAAAGTCCATTCGGTTGCTTGTAGATATACGCCGGTATTTAGATGAAGTGTTCCTAAGTACAAGAGTTCGGTCTAAAAAAGAAATCTCGATTCAGATTGAAATCGAATGAAAAGCTTAAACAGCTCGTTAACTAGATTAAGAAGAACTGATTATAATTACCTGGGAGGCAGGCTTCAGTGCTAAGCCACTGCAATGCAGGGCGTGTGCCAAAGTTAGGTGAGAATTAGCTAACAATAGCCTGAAGTGCCCTCGAGGGGCTCCGTCGCAGCTCCAAATACGCCAGTGAGTCTCGTCGTGCATTTAGTTATGTCAACGTGGCTTGGCTAACATCTCGCCTCCTCCGAATGCTGCGGTTAGTGTCCAGCTCCGACAAGGTCAAGTGGCTCTCAAATATTAGCCCGCGGGAGCCCAGGTGTCACCTCCTATTCTTGAGCTTTGTTTGCCTATAATTAGTGTATTAAGTAATTGACAATTTCTATGTTAAGCCAGTGGCAAACTACATTGTTTTTAGCTTTTTTCGATAGTTTGGCACGCTCCTACACTTTTGCACAGTCGACCGTTGAGCGACATCATTTTGTGCGCTGTTGTCGAGCAATCTACACTCAAAAAAAAATCTGCACAGAATTTAGTTATAAATAATAAAATTTTGTTTTTCTCGGAATTAAATTTGTTCGCATTCTTAGAAAAGATAAAGCGCAATATACCGCTTGTTGTTAGTTGGCTTGCTGTTAATCGGAAGAAATTTTAAATTTGGATATTTATACCCGTTACTCGTAGAGTAAAAGGGTTTATTATTGTGAAAAGTATGTAACAGGTAGAAGGAAGCGTTTCCGACCTTATAAAGTATATATTTTTTTCGGATCACAGAGTCGATTCCTGTGTCTGTCCGTTGTCTGTGGTCGTTGAACGCTGAGATCTGGAATATAAAAGCTAGAAGATTGGTTTGTGAGATTCTAGGGTTCTAAGTTATGTTTACCTTCGCTTATATATGTAAAATGTTTTTAGTTATGAATGTAGACTTGCTTTTAATCGGAAGAAATTCGTTAAAAATTTGGATATTTTTTTTACTTTTTTTACCGCTTGTTGTTAGTTGGCTTGCTGTTAATCGGAAGAAATTTTAAATTAGGCTATTTTTTTTACTTTCAATTTTGAATAAAACAACAATTTATTTAAAAATGTATGATTTCATTGCTGGACAATTCTGAACATCACCCAAAAGTAGAAAACTTGTTTCACAAAACAGTAGTTAAGCTCGGTTTCGCTCCAGTGCCACTGTTTCCAAAACCAAAACCTTTCAAATGTTTTTAGGATTCTAAAGCACAAGATAATTTGAAGCTTTAAAAATTTTTTTCGAAGTCTTTTTTGGGAAGGAAAGAAATATTCGAATGAAACGAAACTTTCAGGTTTTATTGTTATATATTTCAACAGTCTTCTTAAATTTTTTCATTAAAATATATGTCATATTATGCAATTATTTAAATTGATTTTAGATTGCTTAAAAAATGGGTTAATCATAACTTTTTAAGGTTTTTTAGGTTTAACTAGAAGAGAATTTAATCCCGAATCCAATAAAGTTTGTCTCGTTTCGATAGGACTTTTAATTTTTTTCCTATCTTTCCCGCCAGTTATTAGAAATCGTAAAAATGAAAAATCGAGAAATCTTAACGTTAAAGTTTTCGTAAATAATAAATCGAATATAAAAAATCGTAACGCTTGCTCACAATTTCTCCTGAAACTTTAAAAATATTTTGAATTTGCTTGTGAAATTTTATGGACACATTCTTGGATAGTTTGAAGCAGTTAGCTTTAAAACTGAGGGACGGACGGACAGACGTACGGACAGATGGACGGACAGATGGACGGACATGGCTAGATCGACTCTCCTGGTGATGCTGATCAAGAATATATGATATATACGTTATAGGGACCAAAATGTCTCCTTCACTGCGTTGCAAACTGAAATTAGACTGAAATTATAATACACTCTGCAAGGGTATAATGACCATAGTTTGGCAGCTATACGATATAGTCGTCCGATGTTTATAAAATTAGGACCGTGACTTGACAATTGCTTTAAATTACTTTATCTCAGAGTATATAAAGTGGGACATGGGTAAATCGACTCTCCTGCTGATGGAGAGTAAATCTATATGCATCGCAAATTAAATTCAAGCCTAATTTTTTTTTCTTAAATTAATGGCGTGTCCATTCTACAATCTATTGTAAAAGGCTAACCTTTACGCATATTTTGATCAGGGTAAAAGCGCGTGCCGATCGGACGTCTATATCCTATAGCTCCCATAGGAACAATAGGGTGAAATCGGTCCAACTTTGATGTTTTTCAGAATATTTCGCGCAGTGTATAAGCTATTGACATACATTTTTCCAAGTCTTTTATATTTACGCATATCTTGACCTTATTCTTTTCTCTACTTTTTCAATTTTAGCAATTTCTGCAAAGTCTGCAAGGGTATTAAAACTTCGGCTTGCCGAAGTTAACTATCGTCCTCGTTATACCCTCGTTCTTGATCAGCATCACCAGGTCAGTCTGTCCGTACGTCTGTCCGTCAGTCCGTCCGTCTGTCCGTTTCTACGCAAACTAGTCCCTTAGTTTTAATCCTATAGCTGCCATATAACTGAACGATCGGAAATGCCATAACTTTGGTGTTTTTAAAGTTAGGAAGTTGTGATTTTTTATTGGTTTTATTTTTGGCCAACCAATATAATTTACAGAATATTCTGCAAGGGTATATCAACTTCGGCTCCGGCCGTAGTTAGCTTTCCTTTCTTGTTTTTTAATAAAAATACATTTAACATGCTGTGGGCATATTATCCTAAGGCATTTGCAAAAACAAATGGACTCCGAGTGCATAGACGTGACCTTACTTATATGTTCGGAGATGTGTACTTAGTTACGTTGCAAACTTATGACTAAAATTATAATACCCTCTGCAAGTGTATTACAAAAATATAAATTTGAGCTACTCGACAAGTGCCTTGCACAGAACCAAAAATAATCACGTTATAAAACTGAAATGCGCAGAAGATTTTGGATCTCAATATTAATATTGCCAAATCATTGTTTCACGTAATTACTGCCTTTATCATTGCTTTCTTAACAACGGACTAAAATTATAATAATTTTGTTGTAAAATTATTTATACAATTACACTGATCGACAAAATTTAATGGGTTTTTTCCCCTTTTAAATAACCTACCTTTTTATGTATTTTAGGCCGCTGAACTCCAAAATTAATATTAATGAGTTCGTTCCCCAGATATCGGCAAATAAGTTTTTTGTTTTTTTAATATTTTTAAGAGAAGTTAACATAACCTGCTTTCAAATCTGGATCACTTCACCGATAAATATATATTTCAGTTTTAATATAAATTAATAAGCTTTATTCAGGTTTTCCATAGTTTTTGAACTTGTCAGCTTAAACCACATAACTTAACAATGAAACCAATACGCACACGTTAACAGACAGAATTACACTTACAAATAATTCGTCACAAATACTTCTTAATTCTCTGAAATAAAACCGTTTAACAACTTCAAACCAAATGTGGGAACAGGGAGATATTGTATAAGTAGTAATAAAGTATCGTAAGAGCCACACCAAAACGAGGTTCAATGAAATATGAATAGTTGACGTTTGTTTCGATTCACACCAATCCATCTTCAATGTTGGCAACCAACCAACGCCTAAACTGATTGTCTGTTCCTTAAGCCGTTTTTCACTTACAGTATAAAAGCTTTATCTCCATGTGTTCTTTGTTGTTCTGTTTTGCCTGACTATATGTGTGTTGATCCGTCTTGTCGTCCGTCCAGTTGTTTTAGTGCCTGTGAGGCGATAGGGAGGTCTGGGTCGTGTTACATTTTGCAATTGGCTAGCTAGCTACAATATATAAATAAGTTTTACTATTAGACCTTTACAAAGTAATGCAACAAATATGCCTTTCTCTCAATGTACAAAAACAAGCTACAAATAGTATAACGTGTTCTTTAAGTTTAAAGCAGACTTAGAAGAGCATGTTTAGCTATCGTTTATCATAACGTCTCAATTTGATATCAAAAATTGCCATAAAAAATTCTACAACTAGAGTGAGTATGTATGTTTTTTTGCAGGTGTTTGTATGCAGTAAGCTACACTCAAAATGGTAAATGGTTTCGGACGCTAGTTTAGAACACGCTTCAATGGCTGCATAAATATCATTCAAAAAATAACTTTTCCTCTGTGTACTAGTGATTGCATCTGTGTGTTCAAAAGGGACTTGTAAACGGGTATCATAGAAAAGGTTTATCAAAGGGTTCGATTATCTCTTAGTTTGTGCTGCCGATGCTTTTCCTACTTAGCTTTAGTTGACGACGGTTCGGGTGGGTGGGCATAGGTGGCTTTTGTTCGGTAAGATTCGACTTATCCGAATGACTTTCGACATAACTGATTTTATGTATTATCCGTATTTAAAATATAAATTACTAAAAACAATTGATTAACCGAGTGGTCCTGATTTTGCCTTGCTGTGGTGCCAATTGCCATACTGCATCCGCTACTTCTGCCAAGTTTCTTGTTTGTCTTGTTCTTCAATCTGGTTCAGTTACACGCTAAACACTTAACATAAACATAATGAATATCATCGTAGTACACCTAATCAGTAGTTATTTGACTTTGCGCTGGTGCAGACTAGAACTACTGCTGTCCGGATTAAAGATGGCATCGTGGTTGGATAACACGCCCTCCTTGAAAAAGCCGTCCTTGTAGGCACCATTGGCATGCCCGTTGCTCTTCACGTACTCGTCCTCCATCACAGGCTGCAAAGAGAACGCAAAATGTTCAATGAGTTCGGGTTCAGACTCCAATGGCCGTTGGCACGTGTGTGCCGCCAGTAAATGCTCATTTGTGTGCTTTTCTAATGGCCAGTAGATGGGGATAGGTATGGGGATGGGGATTGGGACTGGTCTTGGGCTTGGGCCTTCGCATCCGGCTTCACATGAGAGCGCTAATTGAAACGTCCCCCGCCTGTGCTGAGAGTTCGCAAGTGCTATTTGCCTAACTTAGCTAGTTAGAATTTTAAGTTGATCAACAAAATTATGATGATACAACTGCCCACACTGGCTCGGCTCTCCCGAACTTGCTTCGCATCTTGGCTCGACCATTTCGGTTAAGTCGAGATCGAATGAGCAGGGCCTTGAGTAAGTCAAGTAAATATGTTTGCACAGCCACGACTAATGGCTCTCAAAGGCTGCCCTGATGTCCCCCAACTGCGCCGCAGTTGACCTACCATGCAAGCCCCCGTATTGCTGCCGTTGGCGACCAGTGCGTCCCCCTCTCCGATATGACTGGTTTGTCCATTCGAATGCACGCCGTTGGCATGGCCATTGGCCTTGGCCTTGACGGCCTGCCGGCGACGTCGGGCGGCATTGAGATATTTGGCTTTGTAGAAGTCGGAGAACAGGAACAGGAACATGACGCCGTGCAGTCCAATCCAAACCATGAAGCCCTTGGGGTAATCACAGTCGCGGAACAGCAGTTGGAACTGGTGAGTGAAGATGGCTACGAATTGAACCTGAAAGACAAGGAGAAAATCGTTTAGAGGACTGCCAGAAAGGGGGTGCATTCGGATGTACCATTTGGAAGGTGGTCAGGTACTTCTTCCACCAGATGTACTTTTGGTACTTCGGGCCCATTGCGGCAATCATGTAGTAGAAGTACATTACGATGTGCACGAACGAGTTGAGGAGGGCAAAGAATGTGCTATGACCGCCTGCAAAGCAAATAAATAGATCATTTGTTATCCCCTAAACGCGATGTCTGAACGTACCTGGTGCAAACTTAAGACCCATCCAGACCGAAAAAGGCATGCAGCCGTGATGAATGACGTGAAGTGTGGAGACGTGCTCGTTCTTCTTCCGCAGAATGAAGAAGAGTGTGTCGAAGAACTCGGTGAACTTAGAAATGTAGTACCACCAGCAAATGTTGACCATCTAGACGGTGGAATAACGGAATTTTAGTTTACTTTCTCAGGAGAGTCCTTGGGGCGACTTTACCCGCATTGCTAGACCAGTGGTGCTGTAGTCTACGGGCTGGCACTTGAAGCTGTAGTGACCCCACCATCCGCTCATTAAGTACTGCAAAGGAAGAGAGCACGGATTAAACATAGACCAGAGGCAAGAATGGACTAGGCATCACATACCTCATAGAAGATCCACGCGCTGAATATGGTCTGTATCGCGTTGTAAACGACCAACACCGAACGCAGTTCCATTGGCTTTCTCTTGGCCATCAGCCTTGGACCCAGAGATTTACTGAAGTAGGCATAGAATATGCACATACAGAGTGTCGGCAGTGGCGAGGATAGCAGAAAGAAGTCGTTTACGCGAGGATCTGTAAAACACAAAAATTCCGTCAGAGGAGTTCCAATTTGCAAATCTAGCAGGATCGGTCTTACCGCTCTTCTTGTCCATCAGGTCCCGATACCACTCATGGGCTTCTTGCAGTACGATTGCCATTTTGTTGTCGCTTGTGTTTGTTGTTTCTGTGATGCTAGCAATGGGATTAGTCCAGACTATTGTTGTTGTTGGCCAAACTGTAATGAGAATTGAGTGGTGATGTTGACTAAGAGATATACATATTAGTGGAATGTAAATTACTGACAGCCCGAGGTGTGTTTAAATCACAGCCAACTGCTGACCCAGGCCTTACAATTTCCAAAGGGTAATATCACTGATCTTGACGCAAGCCACGGAACGGCAGACTCCGCAAATAGACTTAAATATACCTATACATTTCTTAGTGCAGCGCAGCCTGTACGCTGAGCACACGACAGGGTAATTGCCAATGCATTAGGGGCCAAACAAAACACATTAAAAAGCGAGATTCATGCAATTAACAATTCGCCCGTTAATCAACACTTCAGATCAGGAAATTATAGACAGGCACGTCGGCCCAGCGGAGGCGGTAGTGGGGGCGTGACTTGGCCACTTGCACAATGCGCACTGCTATTTGCTGGCCGGCAGCAATTAAGATGCCGCTAACTGGACAAAGACTGCACTTTGTACCGGCCGAGCGGATTCCAGATTCCAGCACAGTGGGCGCGAACCATTCCGAGTTCGATCTGGACGCGGGTTCAGTTCGGAGAGTTCAAGCACTCCAACGGCGCGGGCAGTTTCTATATCTCGCCACATTGCCTTATGAATATCAATTGATTTGCCGGGCAGGGCATCGAACGACATCCAGCGAAAGCAAATTCTCGGAGTCACGGCTTCGCTTGTTCCGCTCCGAGTCAAAGTCAGTGATGGGACAGGTACAACGTTGTATACCCGCCCAGAAATTCGGTGGCGAAACTAAATAAGCATTCGACTTTTGTCAAATGGGAATTAAATACGGTGCAATTTTAAAAAAAACCCATATTTTTCTAACTGAAAGTCAAGATTTTTTTTAATGGGAAATATAAAGGAAAAAAAATTCGGAATTTTTAAGTCCAATTAACTCAAGCTTTTTGGTGATAAGGTTATGGAACATCGCTGGTAAACTAAACAATAGTAGAAGTCCTTATTTTAACGTTTATACGATTCTTTTGTGTAAATATGTTCTGCAATGTTTCTAGTTCCTTTTTTTAGGAATGATTACCTCGAACTGATACAATTACAGCTTTACAATTACAGGTTTAAAGTGATTAAGACCCATTTCCGCATGTTCATGCTAAACGGAATTTCCCTTATTAAAACATACCCTTTGCTTGTCATAAAGTCAGGCCTTAAATCGACAAATAACTTAGCTATTAATATTTTCGTTGACAAAGAAAAATGAGTCAAACGACAAACTTTGATAGGTAATCAGCGAGTATAATCAACTATTTTTCCCACTGGTAAGGTAAACCACTATCTTGTCTGAGTAAAAAGTACATGGCTATGTTTGTGGCTAGTTTTAAACCAAGATACAACTTCCCACATACCTCCCATCACTACCCAAAGGTTTTTGTACGGGCAAGTTGCGGCCAATTCAGGTTGTTTTTGAATGTCATGAACAATAAACTGGCCATGGCGATGGTGATGGTGATGGCGATGGCTATGGTAATGGTGATGACGATGCCGATGGATACGTAAGAGTTAAGCAACTGGCTCAATAACCGTTGACAAAATGTGCCGCTTTTATTGCGCTGCCGTTGCCTCAGCCAGCGCGAAATTCGCGGCTGTCGCAATTGGAGAGTGGTTGTTGCTGTCGCTTTTGCTGGTGCTGGTCGCTGTGTGGGTCAGTGGCACGCTTTGCGAGTCGGCCTCGCCCGGAGGCACAGCATCCGCGAGGTGCGACGATGCGACTATGAGACTATGCGACGATGAAACGGCGGGCGGTTGACTTGCGATTTCGCTGTTTGATTTGCATAAATTATGAAACGTCTGCAAGCGATGACGCTTCCGCCGAGGGATGGGCACCCAGCCACCTCCCTCGAAAGAGGAGGCGGCGTCGCCCTCCCTTATGTAAGCGGGGGCGGAGGGCCCAGAAGATGCCAGATACCGGGAAGCCCAAGTCGGCAGACAAACAAGGCGGGCACTTGTGTTTGGGCACACGCCCCTGGCCGAGTGTCGCCCAGGTTTTGTGCCAAGCAAATAGCCCAGCTATCGAGAGCCGCCTGTTGCTCAGCCCCCTCCTCCACGTGCTTTCAAATTGGCTTCATAGTCGGGGGTTGGGCCCGAGCTTTGGGGCTTGGGTGCTGGGTGCTAGGTGCCTGCACGCTTTTGTTTACACGGCTCGGCTCTGCAGCAGCCTGCATTTTCGAAATCAATTAGACCGGCTCCGCCCCCGAACCAGCACCCCAAGCTCTGCAGCAACTGCGGAACAGAACAACAGAAACGGCGTAAATAGTTTGATGAGTTTGCCGATTTTATCGCCGTTCACCCCGGGGGCGTTGTGTATGTAGATTATACGGCGATGGCCGGGTTCTCCGTGGCAATCGCTCACTTAGAAAACTTAATTAAGTGGAAAATCGATGCGCCAGGAGCGGCAATGCGAGCGGGCCAAGAGCTTCTCGACGGAAGCGCAGATGACGCACTCCCGACTGATAAGTTCCAAAAGTCTCACCGATAAGTGAGTCACAAGCCAGAGTGTTAATCTACGGCAAGATTGGGGCAAATTTCTTTGAAGTGAGCCCATAATGATAGCCGGCTTCTTATCATTTTAGTCAGATTTAACTGAGCGATCGGCTAATTGGATTCGGCGATAAGCCGGTCAAAGTACTTCCGTCGGCAAAAGTGATTCAGCTTTTGATTCGCAGGCTCGCCATCAACCCGTGTGTTTAACTTTGTGGAAGTCCCGTCACGTTTCGAGGCGCACTTGTGGCGATTGCACAATGTGTAGCGGTTAGCTAAGACCGAAGTTCATTAGTTTGGGCCACGCACCCGCCTCCTTTTTTGTCACTGTTTAACTTTTCTATCTCTTGTCTTTCATATTCATTTATTTTGGTTTTGATTAGAGTTTCGCTTTTATTCCGGCGCTGTAATGCTGGCTTTTGCTCCGACACTTGCTGCTTGGGTTTCTAATTAGGAAGGTGTTTGTTATCTAATCACAGGCACAGGCATAGGCACAACCATAGACACAGTCACAGTCACTCGGCAAGGCCACACACGAGCACACACACTCGGACACTCACTTGGTCAATCAGCATGGGCTCTGGCCTTCTTGGCTAATCGGTTATTTGGCAACAGAGTCTGATCGGCTGTTCCGTTTACGCGATGCTCCGCCTTGCACGCTTTTAAGCCAACTGACGGCTGGTCGGATGTGCGTCTGAACCTTATCAGGCGGCGGTGGTGGTGGCGGTGCTGGTGGTGGTAGTGGTGGTAGTGGAGCGTCGGCGACTCGACGAAGTTGAATCGATCAGTGCGCGCACGAGTAAAACGATTATGCGGCTTAACTGTGAATCACGCCAAGTACCTACTGGGTATCGAGTATCGGGTATGGGTATGGGTACGGGTATCGGGTGTCCAGTATCGGTGCACAATTCACTTCGGGCAGGGCTTATCACCAATCCACAATGTCAGAAGCGGCGCGAGAGTGGTCGAGAGCCCAGAGGCAGGCACAAGCCGCTACGTGAACCGTTGGCCAGCGTGCCAGAAATACAACTGACGCAGTCGCAGCCGCAGCCGGAGCTCAGCGCTCCACGACGCCGATCAAAGATGGCCTGGCCGGACCGGGCTTCGTCTCGGCTCATGTTTGTTGCCGAGTCGCGCTTACATTGCAAATTATGTATTTATGCACAGCGCCGGTGAGGAAACTAGCGCCATGCAGGCCACCGCATACACATATATAAGCAGTAAATAGAGTTCTAAAGTAAGGATCTTACACTGCCCAACAAGTAATTGTAAACAGGAAGAGCACCATGGTCGACACTTGACCGAAAATATAGCCACAGAAAGCTAAGTAACAGAAGACACTCGACAAATCACAAATAAATGAATGGCAATTACAAATTTTTTAAGTTTGATCCAATAATTCAAAAAGAAAACCACGTTATAATTTACGTTTAGTTTGAAAGCCTTTACTAAAATCGACACTATTCCTTAGGAAATTTATTCAGAAATGAAGTCACTTCGTTAACATTAGGGTATGTTGAATCCGTTCAACAGTGATTTGCCGTACTGTAGAATATAGTTAGTTTTTCCATGTCAGCAATTAGTTGCATGTAAAAATTACAGTTATTTCCCTTGCATGATCTAGACTGACATCAGTTAAACTGAAAATAAAAAAAATGTTGATCCGCACCAATTTATTTGGATCGGTAGACACATAACATTTTAATTGCAATGGCCAAAGCCCAAATTAAAAAAAAAACATGCCAGGAGGTTATACAAAACCTTATTTAAAAGTACCAAATTTTTCCGATAGTTTTTTAACGTACTTAATTTGCCTGGTGGTTTAAGGGGTAAAGAAAAAAAAAAAAAAAAAAAAAGGGTGGAGTTATTATATGGATTAACAAAAATGAATGCAGTAATTTAAAAATTACATGATAGTGTCCAAATAGTTTTTATAAATCCGATTAAATAATAAGTTATATGTATTTAATTGATTTTATTCACTTGTGAAAAAAATAAGTGGGATATCATTATTATTTCATAAGATCATTGTTACCTTCTAGTTACTGCTAAAGGCTTAAATCTTTTCAAAGGTAGACACCTTAAAACTTTCCCTTTGCCACAAAAAACCCTGCAGCGATCAAACCCTTCACTGATTTGATATCCTTTCTTGCCCGTGGCTGTATGTGAGTGGAAGCAGAGAACGAGAGAAAAGCACACAGGGAGATTGAAGCGGGTTTTTTGTTTTCTGCTTTTCAGCTTTCCGTGGCAAGTCGCCATCTTCTGCGGCAACAGTTGGCTGGCTGATGTAACAGCGATTGACGCGACAGCTCGTTGGCCATTTCCATCCATGCATTGGATTTGGCTAGCTGGCTAGTTGGCCAGTTGGCTGTGGGCCATTAGAGCGCCGCCAAAGCCACTTTCGCTTTCCGGGCCGGCAATCTGTGTTAGCGGGTGTGCATTTAGTGGGCCACCCTTGTCAACGGGGTTGGTTAGTTGGGTTGGTTGGTTGGTTGATTCGTCGGTAGGCAGACGCCGTGCTGACACCTGGCCGACCAGACCACTCAATCGGAAGCCCTGGCCTCTTGCGAAACTGTGCCGCATGCAACAAGTGCGCAGAAATCCCCGGGCAGCCGACCGGGAAACGGGGAAAACCCCCATCGATGCAGGGGAGAGAACGGCTCCAGGCTAGCTGGCAGCCTCGGAACCGTTACCTGTATGCTAGAGGCCTAATTTCTGGACTGGTCAGTCGACCAGCCAGTCTGGCCCAAAACTTGGCCAACTGGAAATACGTTTTTATATTCTCGGCTCGGGCCGGCTACTTTCTTTTCATTCGGTTTCTGTTCTCTCGCAGTCAAATGCAAATTTGACCCTTTGTCGGCCATCAGTTCCTCACAAGCCGGCCTTGGGTCGTAATGTGGGCGGGGCTGTGGGACTGCGGGGTTTGCTATTCGTCGTTGCTATTCTATAAATTCGCGAGGTTCAATGTCCGGCACGTGTCGGTCGAGTGATTGTCTGTTTACAATACACATCTTTGAACAAAGTAATTAGTGACAAAAAAAAAACAACCCCAGCAAAGGTTAAGTTTTTAAGCATTCGCCTGAGATACCATTAATACAGCGCATGCCAAGGCCGTTTACTTTAGCGGTTCCAAAGATATATATTGTTAAGCAATTAGATATGGTTTATACCCATAAATAAAAAATGGCACGAATGAATTATTTATTCATCAAAATATTTACGGCACTGTAGAATTAAGATATATTCAACACTTATTACACCGTTCGATATCTCATATGTAAATAAGTGGCCCGAAAAGTAAACATATTACGTACTCTAATCGGGTCAAAGTCAGATACTGCTATTGACAGTCTTGTAGATTGCGGTGAAATTACAGCAATCACAGCTTAAAAACAACGCAAATTAACTCGCTTACAAAACGGAAATAGCAACACGTAGTCCGAAATGGATTTCATGGTCAAGTTGCGCAGCTACCAAAAACACTTTGATATATTATGAATATATCGGTGGACTCTACATGTATGGCCTTTGTGGGCGCATCTGATTAGCGCCAGATAACGCTGATTGCTTGGGCAAACGATGATCCATGCCCACAAATCCCTCCCACATGACTCGTATATGTGGAACACAACAAATTAATTCAAAGTTTCAAATTTATGAATGAAAGGGGCACACGACTGTATACCTCCACATAAGTTTATGGACACGCTTGTGTACACAATTTGGGGAGACAGTGGCGATCCATGAAACACCTGACCAACAACTGCCCGCCGCTGTCGGTAATTAAACAAAATATGTTCAAACGTATAACTATTAAAATACCATGTATAATAAAGACATTATAAACGCACAAATCCAGTAAAGTTTAATAGAATTTCGCTTTGCTTTTATTAAAGATTATAAGAACCAAAAAAAAATTTAAAAACTAACTTCGTTTGTATTCATTTTATATTATTGGCCAATATTATAGTTTTCTAACGCATATTAAAATCAAATATTGTGTTTCTTAAGCTTCTGGATTCTACAATATACCAATTTTATTACATACATATACTGTAAATAAAATTAAAGTTCACAAACATATTTTTAAAGTGCTTTAAAAGAACTTTATGGCAAATGCAAGAAATTGAAGGGCGAACTTTGCAGCAAACCATACATACATAAGTTGGAAATTTCGATCCAAAACGTAGTAAGATATTTCGAATTCCGATCTCCTCAAAAAGCAAACAAAGGTGGCGGCCCCTCGATCACTTGTTGGATCGCCAGAAGCATGGTCGGTAATATTGAACCGAAAGCGCAAGTGAATAACAGACCGCTCCCACCTGACTCCAGATCAGGCCTCCGATTTATTCACACATGTTCATATGTATGTAAATAATTTGTTTGGTTGCTCGATGGGGAGGTCAAACCGAACTAAAACTGATCAGCTTGCTGACACTTTTGATGAAAGTTTCACTCGCGGTCGCGCACTGCCTTAATGACATTTAAATGCACAAATATGTACATTATTCCGGACGCATAGTTTACTGATGTCAGGGGTTTATTAAGTATTGAGGTTTTTGCGCCTCTACTTTTAGCATTCTGAATCGAGGAGAAACCATTGAAATTGAGAGTTTTGCTTACATAATACTGGTACGGTAAGTTTGCCAAAAATACATACAACTTGTCTTTATTACGGTAAAGACAATGAAAGTAAAATACCTAAAAACACGGAAAAATACACTCAAAAAGTAAGGGCAGTGAGGCCCGAATCGAAAGAGAAGAAACGCCAACAAACGGCAGAGAACAGCAAGACGAGTCTCCGAAGGGGGAGAAATTAATGTGCGAAATATATGGATTCACTCAAAAAGTCAAAAGAAACGGGTCGAACTTTTGTACCCTTGCTGATATACAAAAACTTTAAACTGAATAAACTGGCATGATATTTCATAATAAAAAAAAAATCATGGTAAATTTAAACTTTAATGATTTGTGACACTCTATTGGCACTGAACAAAGCTTAAAGTTAAAACATTAAACGAATAAATAGGTTTTCTCTTATACTTAAAACTCCGGTTCAAAAAAGATGAATACGAAACCGATAATGTCAGATCGATAAAAAAGAAAACAAAGGTGGTTTTTAAAATAGGCAGTTATAAATTTTGCCGTTCACATTCTGTATTTTTATTTGAGTATGTTGGTCTGATTTTTGCTTAAAATATTTTTGTTTTTTTTTATTTTTGTTTCAACTATGTAAGTTAAGTGTTTTGACAATATAAAAATCTATAAATATAAATCCGAGGTCCTTACTAAGAGGTGAGAGGTCCTTACTCAGAGCAGGTATACATAAGTGCTGTTGGGTTTTTTCTTTTATTGATAACTTTTGTTCTGAGCAAATTATAAGGCAAAACATTGTGAGAGTAGTGAATAGTATTTCGGGATTGCGGAAAAGAGCTATGGTTAGCTAACACTTTCCAGTACCCCTAAAAAAAGCTGGATCCCGCTAAATTCCCATACCTATTTAGAATTGGCGGTTCTCGCTTCGCAGCTAACGGTCCCTTTGTATTAATACCACAGCAACAGGTGGTTGTGAGGTTAGTTCTCTCGATTCTGATGCTGTTGTCACCGTCTGATGGGGTTCCATTGAAATACTTGTGGTCAATCAAATGACTGCCAACTGTGTGTGAGTGGCCGGGTCTGGGAACATCAATATATGATAGTCATCGGTTCCGAGCTTTCCAAACGCGAGTTTCAGTGGCCCAGAGAGCATCCGAACTCATTGTTCTATTTGCCGGTAGGCCAAACCAGTTAAGGAACTTTTAGCATAATGACGGTGCCTAAAAGTGGTTATTAAGCATGTGCCGCAAAAACATATTTTAGCGAGTTCCTATAAACCCGTGCCCGTACGAACACAAACGCGCTCCAAGTCCGTACGATCAAAATTCTCTTGGACTTTGGACGCATCGGAATGAAATTTCTTAGTGGTTTGATAGATATTCTTACGGACGTGGGTGTGACCCATACAGCCAGCAGATACGTCTCTTCTCTTACCGCTTCTTTCGAGAGAATCAGAGCACGGCGATAAACTGCGGGTTCTGTCACAATAATAAGATCTGCGGGCTCGCGGCATATTACCCACGCTGCCTTCTAAATGAGAGGGGCAATTTGGCTGTTATTTGTTTTCCGAGCAATCGAACAATTTGTTTACTTTGCTCTTAGCCAGTCGCACCAAACAATTGCTTACACCCAAGGGGCCAAGGTGCAAAGTGATCAATTAACACTTTAAAACTGCACGTTTGCAATCCATTTGCATAGACGAAAGCCCTTGACTCTATAAGTAGCTATAGGTTCTGTTTTGTGACCACCATCCAGCGTTAATTAATGTCACGACACATTCTCGAGATGGTGATCGAAGTATTTAGCGCGTTGGCTTGCTGACCCTACAAAAACCTGAAAAAATGCGAATGCAACAGTATTTCTCGACGTTTCCGCATTGCCCGGACAGGTGAAACTTTCTTGATTGACTGACATAGGCGACACCACCGCACTCCAAATCAAACAAAGCTAAAAACAAAATACAAAAAAAACATGCAACAAAGCAACTGTAGCGACGGCAATGCTACAATTTTTTCGTAAAATTCGGCGTAAATTTTCGAAACAATGTTGAGCGACCCATTTCTGGATGGAACTGACCTTCAAGAAACCTACTTATAATAAAGATGCACACAACGGCTTTCAAATACTCTACTCTACTCTACTCTACTCTCTACTTTTTGACAAACAATCAAATATGATTTTTTTTAAAATGGTCAAATCTGAAAACTTTATCATTGTTTAGTTTTTATTTTGGATTAGCTTTTAAAAACACCTTGTCCATGCTAAATACATAATTTAACATTGTTTGTTGAATATTTTCCTATATTTCCTGAATAATTTGTTTAGTTTTTTACCTTTATTGGTTTTTATACCCTTGCATAGGTTATTATAATTTCAGTCAAAAGTTTGCAACGCAGTGAAGGAGACATTTCTGACCCTATAAAGTATATATATTCTTGATCAGTATCACCAGGAGAGTCGATCTAGCCATGCCCGTCTTTCCGTCCGTCCGCCTGTCCGTCCGTCCGTCGGTCCTTCCGTTCGTCCGTTTCTACGCCAACTAGTCCCTCAGTTTTATCTGCTAGCTATCTGCTTGAAACTTTCCCAAAAGTTGTCTTTCTATTGCAGGTATTATATAAGTCGGAACGAGCCAAATCGGGCGACTATATCATATAGCTCCCATAGGAACAATCGGAAAAAAGAACTAAAAAAAAATAAAACTTTGTTTTTTTTAAATAATTTTTTTTGTTCTTTGGGATTTGGTATTATTTAAATATTATGGAATTACGATTTTAATTAAATTAAAATCGGACAACAATATCATATAGCTGCCATAGAAACGATGGCAAAATACAGCGCAAATTCGACACAGCTTCATTGTTTTTAGTAATATAGGCATAGAAATCGAAATGTAGTCGACTGCAAGGATATATATACTTCGGCTTGCCAAAGTTTGCTTCCTTTCTTGTCGAAAGTAAGTAAAATTCGATATTATAGCACCTTTTTTAATTTACCATTTGGGGAATTATTCGACTATAACTTTTACACTCGCTACCGCGAGTTAATCTTTAAAGACCAAAGCTAATTTCTTTTTTTAAGTTATTTTTAGTTTATATACAACTTTTAACTCCAGTCGGTTGCCATTACTAATTTTCATTCGATTTTTGATTAAAACAAATTAAAAGAATTATTTAATAATAATAATTCTTTAATTGGTGTAAACTTGAGAGCATTGGAATTTTCGAGTTTTAGTTAGAATTTATTTTTATATATTAGATGTCTATGAATAATTTTGGAATATAGTTAAATTTTTGAGGTTTTTTTTTTTTTTCTTTTTTTGTTTTTAAAATTTTTAACTTGTTCATATGTTTCATTATTTTATAAAAAAAAAATTAATTTTGTAACCAAAATAAATAAGGTATTCCCTTAAACGACCAAACTGCTGAATCTTTGAAAATTCAACAGAAACTTTCAGCAATTACTTGATTACAATTATTTTTAACTTGGTTTTTTTGTTGCCATTTTGTGTTTTAGGAATTTAAAAGCTAATTGTATGAGTAATAGGCCTTAGTTGGTAATCTGGCAAAAATGAATAGTGACGAAATAAACTTCTAAAATAAAATCAGTTCTCTCGACCTGTTTCGGTGTAATTCGACCAGTCAGCTGTGAAATTAGTATCGATTATTTAACGAGATCTTAACCTAGCCGACGTTCAAATATATTGCTAGCGATATTTGCGGAGCAAAGGCAAAAGGTTTTTTTTTGCTCAAAAAGGGTCGGCCGAAACGGTTCTCTCCGTTGGGCAAAACTTACCACCCCATTTTGTTTTTCAGATATTTGGTAAGAAAATCCTAGTTTTAACTTTATTCTAATTTTTGTTTAAAACCACATACATAATTAATGTTTTTAACTGTGTCTTGTATATCGTAAAAAAAAGGTCATTGGTCATTTTTATGGCAGTTACTATCCTTAATTTAATTTAGTTTGTATCGACCCCCTTGAAAGGGCAGCGACGTCCCTGTCCACTCTCTTATTCGCCGCCAGACACGTGTAAGCTCTTACGCTCTTTTACTGCCTTCCGCCTCTCTTAGTTGGCTGTTGCTTCCGCGCCAGCTTCTCTTCGGCACCGCCTGCGCTGCCGCTGAGAATGGGTGCGGCGGGAAACAGGAGACACTACCGCCACTTTTTTAATTAAGCCCACCGCGGCTGCATGATGACTAATATCGCCCTAATAGGAGGTGTAGCAGCTGGAAAATGCCTCCGGCAATGGCAAAACTCACCTGAGTTTTTAGGGGAGACGGGCGGCGCCAATAAGAAGCAGGAATTCCGAATGCACTCACACACGCACACGTCCACAACCACAAATACGCGCTCGCGAAAGAGAACACAAGTGTACTAAGGCCGCGTGTTTTTGAGAATTAAACAATCGACTAATTTTGGGGCTTGTTTTGGCTTCCGATGCTTCGATACTTTGGCAATGGCCACCAACAACAACAACAGCAACGACAACAAAAGGCAATGTTTTCACTCTAAATTAGCTCGTACACACACGCACCGCATCGAGTCTTACCGCACAAAAAATATATCCGACAACAAAACGCAGCGGCCTACACCATGCAAAAAATTTGTAGAAATACACGAAAAACTATGTTTTTTTTTTCTAAAAAAATATATTTATATCATAATACTTTTTAGTCAACTAGTCATATTTTTTGGGTTTTTTATGGGGGACTACAACGCGAGTGAAATCGTGCAATAACAAAGAGCGCGTTTTGCGAGTTGCTTAAATAGATTTTCGTACAGCCTGTTAGCAACAGAAAGAGTATTTTGCTCTCTCCCGTGTTTGATTGGGTTCGACGCAACGCCGGTAGCGCTATAGCGAACCACGCAGAACGTTGGTTTACGTCACGGCTGCTATTGACTTTCTGCATGCAGGTTTGAGTCGAGGAAAAAGGTTCGATCTGGATTTAGCCAAGTATAATTCGACCGAGACGTTTTCAGTGTCGGCAGCAGCACGGTCCTCTCCCAAGGTGGAGTCCACATTCGGTTCTGGCTCGTTTTATTCCACTCGGCCGATCTTCCTTGAAACCATATGTCAATACGCATATTGCTGCAGCAAAATTACGGCGGTGACTTTCTAGCTGGAAGGGTTTTTTGTGGCTCTTATCGCATCCTCCAGTTGATTGCAAAATCGCTTATAGGTTGATTGCCCAGCCCTGGGAGCAACCTTTTTCAAATTCGGCTGATTTTCGCAAATGCGAAATTTCGAATCAATCATATCCGCAAAAATTTGAAGCACCTGATTGGACCGTTGTTGAAGGCTGGACATCTTGCGGCAAATTGTCAGTAAAGAAGGGTGTAGAAACTAGAGGTGCAGAAACATAGATTTATGCAGACCTCGATGTTTTTTGATGTATGTAACTTAAAAAACATTGTTGAAACATCGATGTTTTAACGATGTTCTCTATAAAAATGCAATATTATAAATATATTTCAAAATTCGCAGTGCAATTTATATTAAAAATAGAAAGATCAAAGATCAAAAGATTTATTCAGTCATTTATTCAACATTTATTCAGTTTAATTCCAAAAACAAAAACATAAATTTATGAGATCGGTCTTACAAACTAGTAAACCTTATTTTAGCTATCATAATAATATCATGATAACTACCCTTGGCATCAATTGGAAAACGTTGTACAAAGAAATTAATAAGCAATACAATTTAAATTTAACAGTTGTTTTTTTTATTTACTGATAATTATTTGTTAATTTAAAGTTCATAGCTCCACTCTTATTGTTTTTTCGTACAATTTTGACCTAAGAAACACTTTGCTCTGACAAAAGGCACCCCAGATAGTATTAATGTTATTTTGTCCTCACATGTAAACTCCTTCAATCGACTTTTGCTGGTTTTTTGATTTTTCCCCTGCATTTTTTAAAATGTTCAGTGAGAAGCGCACGCCAAAAGATTCAATTTTTTATTCTTTTCGCAAGGATTCACCCAAAGTTCATTTCAGCAGACTGGCAATGCTATGAAATTTTCCGAGGTGAAAAAAAAACCTGACGTAAAGTGAACGCCAGCTGCTTGCCTCTCGCTTTCTCTCATGACTGGCGTGCAGTTTTCGTCGATCTGAGTACTAGGTTGTAATGCCTATATCTGCGTTAAACCCAAAGGTGGTCACCTGCACTGACCTGAAATCAGTGTGTCGCTAAATTTCCCGTTCCTTTAGTGCGCTTGTTCTATCGCAAAAGTAAACCCTGTGTCAGGATCAGCTTTCTGTAACTCTGTATATAAAGTGCCAAGCTGCCACATATGTACATAGGTAGCAGTATACCTGTTAAGTTTTGAAATAAATATATACACTTTTTACAAAAAAAAAGTGTATAAGTATATACATTCGCGACGGCGATCAGGCGCTCCCACAACTGGCGACAACTGTTGAGCTGACCGGCTAATAAGTACACTCTGACCCGGAACCGCTTCCAAGCTGCTCCAAGCGATTCCTGGAGACAATCGGTCAATGTTTAAACTTGCCCTTAGTTGGCCTGACCAATTGTATTTACGACCTACAAACATATATATCATATAGGCAACCGCCAAAAGAAATTAAAATATAAACTTTAAAGATCTGCGCTCAAAAAGCAGAAGAAAACGGAAAACAAGAAGTATTTAAATTTATTCGTTTTATATTTTTTTCCTTTTCTCATTGTTCTTCAGGCTTTACTGTGGCCTGTTTAAATTAATCATGTAAGAGTGAAATCAAACACAACTTACATATATTCCGCAAAAATAAAAGAAGAACTGCAAGCAAGGAATAGTGAAAATATAAAATAGCAAACCGAACTAATTAAAAAATAAACACAATTTAAAACAGCCTTAAATATAACACTTTAAATTCTTTATCACCAAATTCTAAAAATACATCATAACATTTACACAAACAGAGCACGCTCACACCGGCAAAAGTTTTTTTTTGACGTGGAAAAAGATTAACTTAATACTAATTATTCTATGTTTTCTTTTTATTATTTTGTTATTTGGTGAATTCAAGCGAAATTAAAGAGAGTGTTTCGGGATGTGAGTTGTGGAGAAATCTGACTTTAAAATGGGCTTCGTTTGCCGATAGGAAAGAAGTGAAATAAAATGAAACAAAGCTTAAGAAAATGAAATAAAACCACAAAATAAAATAAAACAACTTAAAATGAAATAAAATAAAAGGCAATAAAACAACGTAAAATTAAATAAAATACAAATCGTTAACAACGTTCCTAACTGCAAGCTCCCACATAGTTTTACAGTCATTGGTTAGTGTCAACTTTAACTGCTCACATTACCATTACAGTTCAACTAAAATTAAAATATTGAAAAAAAAAGGTCGGGGCGCTCAGTTTTCCATGGAAAGTAATATACAGCAGTTTTCCGCCGCGCTTGTTATCCTTGTGGAAAGTACAGTGCTACCAGACCGTAACATCCCCAATTTCTCAGTTTTCCGCCCTCGCCCTACCTTATGAAAGGCTTCTTTCTTGGAACTTTACCACTAAAGTTATGATTGTGCAATACGTTGCGAACTGTAACTGGGCAACATTACTTTCCCATTTCAGTCTCAATCGCAGCTACTTCATTTGCAGCCGAAAGTTTAGGGTTTTCCTTCACTTTCCCGACCAGAGGACACTTCTCGTGATCGCTGAAAATTTTATTTGGTGCATCTCGGCTCTTGTCTGCCACTCGATTTTTACGAACAAATCTTTGAAGGATATATTGTACCGTACTAAGGCTTAGACAAACCATTTCCGCAATGTCGCACTGGGGTTTTTCGTTTTTAGGACTAATTCTCTTTGGCCGATTCTCCCGAACTCATATAGAATATGTATTTGTTAGTATTAATATACTAATATAGAAGGATAAAAAGTGATTTTAAAGTTATAATTTACAGTTTAAAATTTTAAAGTATTTGCACGAAATAAGCTTCGGTTTAAGCAATGCCAAATATTTTTGTTTTTGATAAAAAAAAAATTTTTTGTTAAAGATATAGAAAATAATTTTATGAAATGTTAATAAATTTAAAAAATAACGTTTACATCTTATTTATATCTTTGCTAGTTTCGCATCAGTGGCGATTTGAAATTTTGTTTTATGTCGAGTATGAAATAAGCCACTGTATGTCGGATATGTATGAGAAGAACTGAAAATGTATGAAAGAATGTCAACGAAGAATAGAAAAACTACGCAATAGATTGGTTGCCTCTGAGAGAAATGAATGTCCAAAAGGAATTGCGAAACTAGAGCAATTGTATGATGAAATAGAGTGTCAGCGTAAGCTAAGAGTGACGAGTTCAATCATAGAGTAATTATGTATAGAGGCGTCATTTGCTCTGCCTGAACTCTCATTTCTCAAAACTGAAATAGAAAATCTGGGACTCTTAGTCAAAAACGGTAGTATTGAACCAAATCCTCGAAAAATACAAGCTTTGGCTGAACAATCTCAACCAAAGACTGTTTCACAATTGAGACAATTATACATAGGTTAGCGTTGTACTTTCGTAAATGTGTCCCGCAGTTTTCTGAACCGATGAAACCTTTATACCAATTGACTTCCAAAATTAACAGTTTCGTTTCACGACCCTCAGCATACCGGCGTTGCCATATTTGACATGTTGTATGTTAAAGTTTTCTCTCTCCCGTGTTTGATTAGGTTCGACGCAACGCCGGTGGCGCTAAAGCGAACCACGCAGAACGTTGGTTTCCGTTACGGCCGCTCTCGACTTTCTGCATGGGGGTTTGAGTCGAGGAAAAAGGTTCGTTGAAATGGATTCGTTTTCCGGGTCGGCAGCAGCACGGTCATCTCCCAAGGTGGAGTCCACATTTGGCTCCGGCTCGCTCCCTCCAACTCGGCAGATCTTCCTCGACACCATTGCTTTCGCCTGTTGCTGCATCGAAGGGTTTCTCGCCGCTTTCAGTTCGTCCTCCAGTTGACTACAAGACTTCTTGAAAGTTCTTGGCGCACAGGTGCGACATTGCAAAGTATTTAAACATAAAATGTCCATCATTTAAAACAAAAGAATTTCAATTATAACACCAATCAATTATAACGCCAGCTTGGAGAAAACGCAGAAACTCCCGTAACGCAAAAAGTGCAGAAGTGGCCAGAAAGCGCCCTGACATGAAATCTGTGTGTCGCAAATTGTTGCGTTCCTCCGCATTTTCCGCGTGTGAAAAGTGCTGTTGAGGGGGCGGGAGGTGCGGGGGAGGTCGCCGCAATCAGTTTTCCATGGAAATCCCCAAACCTCACGACTGAAATCATACCCTCACAACTGGCAGCGTTGCCAGGAGGTTTGAGTCGAGGAAAAAGGTTGGGCCTGGATTTATTTTCGGACGTTGATGCACTATGATCAGTGCAAACAAGTGGCCCTTACGACACCAAGCAGTGCTTGTTACGCGCGGAGCCCTATTCCTCAATGGGCGTAAAAACGAGATCGCGAGAAGTGAAAAAGAACAATGTAGAAGCGGACATGCTTTTGGGCTTGGCAAAGAGTCGGTAGTAGAAATAACATGATATAGTCTATTATAGTCGTTACACAGTACTCTAAAAGGTTCATGCATATCATAGTTAGATCTACAAATATTTAAAGTAAGAGGAACATAGTTCCTGGTAATTCTATTGGGCACGGAGAAGCTTATGCGACCCAGTAACTCGGCATTCTCCACATCCCCGTGAATAAGTTTATGAATAAAAGTAGTGCCAAGCATCGTTCTACGGTTTAATAAAGATGGTAGATTAATTAGAAGAAGTCTACTAGAGTCGGTGGTAAAATAAGGCTTGCATTAGATAAGGTCCCGTAGGGCAAATTATAAAAAGTTATTTTGCACAGAGTCTATCCGGTCTATATGTACACCATACTGAGGACTCCAAACTGCTGAACAGTACTCCAGGATTGGACGGACTAGTGAAATGAACAGAGTCTTTGTAACATAGGGGTCATCGAATTCCTTTGACCACCTTTTAATAAATCCAAGTACTCCCCTGGCTTTATTCACCATAGAAGTAATATGGTCACAAAACTTAAGTTTTGGGTCAAGAAGGCCACCAAGGTCATCAACATGCGTGATTCTAGACAACGTGCAACCACCCAGCGTATACGTTGGCATATTGTGGGATCACCCTAAAAAATGTCATTACTTTACACTTAGCTCTATTTAAATCCAAAAGATTTTCACAACACCATTTTTGAAAAGCATTTAGGTCCGATTGTAAGTCTGAACTGCTGGAAATTTCGTTATATTGCAGGCATAACTTAACGTCATCTGCGTACATAAGGACACGCGACTTTGTCAAGACTAGAGGGAGATCGTTTATAAATAAAGTAAAAAGAAGTGGACCAAGGTGGCTTCCTTGTGGGACGCCTGAAGTAACTCGGATCAAATTAGAGACCGAGTTTTTAAAGAGGACTCGTTGAGTCCTACCACTTAGATAACTTAAGATTCGTATTAGAAGATCACATGGAAACCCTAATAAGTCCAGCTTTAATACAAGAAGCGTGTGATTTACTGAATCAAACGCTTTACTGAAATCAGTGTAAGCTACGGCAGTCTGCATGTTCTTTCTGAAGCCATTTCTTACAAAAGACGTTAGCTCCAAGAGGTTTGTCGTCGTAGATTTTTGACTTATAAATCCATGTTGACATGGAGATACATATAATTGATCTACAAAGATGTTGCAAGTGGGGTGTAATAACGTTTTCGAAAAGCTTTGGGATGGCGGATAATTTGGATATGCCTCTGTAATTACTTGTATTCGATTTATTTCCTTTCTTATGAAGGGGAATAACAAAAGACTCCTTCCAAATAAGTGGGAAATGAGAAGTTTTCAAAGACAAGGTAAACAATTTGTGCAGAGGTCTACACAGAGTTTCAGCAGAGTATTTAAGCACGCAGCCTGGAACTCCGTCCGGACCCGGTGAATAGTGGTTTAACTTTATGGAGATCCAAAAGAAGGGAGCTTTCGCTTAACCTCGGACAAAAAATTAAGTTTGACTTGGATATGGCATTTGAATAAGACGAATTTGGACGGGTTGAAACAGAATAAGTTGTCTGGAAAAACTGAGCAAATAGATAGGCAATTGCCTGATCAGTAATTGCCGTACAATTTTCAAATGATAGCGATGCTGGGTAACAGGCTGATTTACGCTTAGTGTTAACAAAATTATAAAACTGTTTTGGATCTTGTGAAAATTGGACCCTACATCGAGTCAGATAGCTTTTATAACACCGGGCGTTTAGCACGGTAAAATTTGACCGAGCCCTTAGGTATCAAAACACATTTTAAATTTATTGAGAAGACTGTACTTAACATTTTTTAGGTGTGACAACTCCTTATTAAACCATGGAGGTTTATTTGAAATTGACGGATAGTATACGGAACATACAGATAAAAGAAGGAGTTCAATGCATTATAAAAGATATTAACGGCCTCAGCCGTGTTAGTGCATGATTAAAATTCGGACCAGTCATAGCCGGATATAAAAGTATTTAAAAGATGAATGTTTGATTCGTTTAACCGACTTTTCGGATTTTTTATTCAGCTCTGTTCTCGCATCTACAGTCAGCTCTTGAGTTGGATGATAAGGATCTTCCGGTTGTGTAAGTGGTGATGTTCTTAATAGAGAAACGCCTTCTGAATTTGAAACAAAACACAAGTCCAGTAAACGTCCTAAGGAGTTTTTAACATGGTTCACTTGGGATAGCGCAATGTCAAGCAAGCCGTCAATAAAGAGCCAAGTATTATTCGTCCAAATCGTTTTCCGAGTCGGCAGCAGCACGGTCCTCTTCCAAGGTGGAGTCCACATTCAGTTCTGGCTCGTTTCATCTTCCTGGAAACCATGTTATCCGCATGTTGCTGCAGCAAAAGGACGGCGGTGACTTTCTTGCTTTATTGGGGCACTCGACCACAATTATTCCGATTAAATACTTCTCGAGCTACAATGATTTGATGTGCTCATGGCCCTGAATGCATTTTGCTTGTATATTTAAATATATATTTTTTTGTACATATGTATTTAGGGCTTCTTCGGTGTAGACGACCTGCTTCACGGATCCGTCATCCGAGGTGCCCAGCCACTTTACATAGGACTCGGACCGATAAACGAGTTCTCTAGCGGAAAAAACTTTAAACTTTACATTTTTGAGAGTTCATCAGTATTGAGCATGCTACGGTTGTACTGTCAATCAGCTGGGTTTGTTAACATGTTCAAATTCAAAAATCTTATTTGCGGGAAAGAGCCTCTAAAGGATATTCTCAAGATATGTATGCCGCTATACAAAGAAATTGCAAACAATATAATTTAAAGTTCACAGCTGCCCTAAATAATTGCAGGCGATTTTCTTGGTTTTTTGTTGTGTTATTCCGTCCATTTTTCGATTTTCACACTGCGCAAATGGCTTTCTCAACTCCTAAAGTCATGCTGATAAACAATATAGGCTCCGAAAATTTAATGATTTTAATTATGAAATTAGTCTTGTTTAAAAATGTTTTTATGATTTTTATATCAATTTTTAAGTTGCCAAAAAAGTCAATCATTAAAATGTAGTCCCTTTAGAATTTTACCTATTTTATTGTTGCATAAAAACAAATTTAATTTTACAAAAAATTGAAATATGTTTTATTATTTTATTTTTATTATTATTATTTATGGATGTTCAACCATGAATATTAATTTTTTTTTTTGGAAATGAAAATAAGAGTTGTCTAAATTTTTTCGTATAATAATAATTAATCAATCGACTTACTGTCAGTAGAAAACGTGGTGCTTGTTTTTGTTGTACGCATTGACAGTTCGATAAGATTTGAAATCACCTTGTACATTTTTCCACAATTAATATTAAAAACACATCGAAAAGCTATTGTGTGACCTAATCATTAATTGCGCTAATGGCGCGCTTGGATATTTTTAGTTAGCCCTATTTGGGATGGATCTCTAAAGTATATAAACTCCAATTTTCCCATACTCTATCATGACTTAATTACCTCGTAAAATTGATAATCACTTTTTATATACAGGGTGCTCCATCTTTTATGTTGGTATGTAAACATTGAATATCTTTGAGAAAAAACAACTGATTTCTATGAGTGATGTATTTTTATTCAGTTTGTTTCCTTCCAATTTTTCTGGACTAGTTTTTGACAACATTAATTAAGTGGCCACCCTGGTTAGCAATTAAAAAACGACTCCTTTTTTCTGCGTTTGCCATTCTCTTTCCGAGCATCTCTGGTGTTATTTCTTAAGCTCGTCAATAGTTTCAGCCTGGTTGGCGTAAGCCTTGCTTTTTAGATAACCCCAAAAAAAAGACCGGGGACTTTAAATTAGGTGATCTGGTCAATGGCGCCTCTTTTTGACACCAGACGTTCGGGAATTTTCGTTGCAGAAATTCCATTGTTTGGCCGTATTCCAAGCTATGCGGACAGTCTGTAGGCAATATTTTTGTGTGTTAATTGCACTTTATACGGAAACAAACTCAAGTCCTTTTTCAAAATACAATGCAATGGTAAAAGTGAAAGTTATTCAACGTTTACATACCGACACGAAAGATGGAGCACCCTTTACTTTGGCAGTGAAGTCACTCAAGTTCAAAATATTTATTTTATTTACAAGAAATGCATAAATTTATCACATGAACTAGGATAGTCGTTTAAGATATTCACTATTTTTAAATTGTTAAAAATGGTTAGCAAATGTAAAATGAAAAGTTGTATGTCATTGCTGTTAGTTTTGAGTAGAAAATCGTTAATAAATAAATAAATATTTTAAATAAAAAAATAAATTATACACGAGTGTTCATACAATGTTTTTACAAACATTACACACGACACCGAAACCAAGGTGTTTCCTTTCATATTGGTGATCATTCCTAAATTTAGAAACCTTTTTCTTATTTTAATTAAAATGTCCTTGCTCAAAGGAGAATTTTGTTAATGATAATTTTTAATATGTATTTTTAAATGTATATATTTTTAGGCACTATAGTCCTTTTTTACCTAGCGACATTTTTATTTTGATGATGTAACAAACAATATAATACTTTGGAGCGTCAGCTGCGGAACATTAAATGGCCGCATCCCGCTGAAGCGCAGCGATTAACAGGAGAGGCCATCAGGAGAGGAGCCACCATTCGGGCTATCAACATAGCAGCCGCAAAGGGTTCTTAACTTTTGATTTTGTAATAGATACTGTCCTGAAAATGCAATTGCGTGTCATAAATCCATACAGAGATTTGGTAAAAAAAAAACAAGAAAAGAATTAAACGTCGGCAAACCGAAATTTATATACATTTGCACGTGTTACAAAAATTAATTTGTTTTTTTTCTCGATTTTTCGATAAATATGTTGATCATTATGGCAGCTTTATTATATAGATGTCCGGGTTTTATAAAAGTAAACCGTAGACTACATGAACTGCTGGAGAGGGGAGAATGAAATTAAAACATTATTTTTAAAACAACTGTTGGACAATACTTTAAATAACGATAGTCCAACTCAACACCAAAACAACACCACATTCACATTTAAATCAATTCGATCAATATATTCGACATGGATCCGGATAACCTAGAGGTGGGGAGAGATGATGACACCGAGGAGTCGGAGGCGCCCAGTGCCGGCTCCGTTAGCTACCAGGAAATCGAAGATCCCCAGTTCAAGCGTGAGGTCGAGAAGGCCATCTGTATCATGCCTCCACGACCGGGAACGGCGATGATGAACTACCAGGAGCTGTATATTCCAAGGAACCAGCTCACCGACGTGTACTACCCCATTCAGGAGGCGCAGCGATGGCTCACGCTGATGGACAAGATGGGCAAGCCGCACCGCTTCCCGCTGCCCACGATCCTGCCGAAGGTGATCCAGACCCGATACGTGCCCAAGCGGCACCTGCCCAAGGACGTGGAGGTGGACCGACGGCGGCGGCAGTACCAGAAGATCAACTTGGTGGAGGAGCTGGCCAAGGCGGGACTCACCAACGACGTCCTACAGCCCACCGAGGAGCAGTACAACGTGATGTCCGAGTTCGCCTTCCCGCACAAGTTCCCGCTGAGCTACTTCGACGACAGCAACTTCGACATCAACTCCCCAGCGGCGTGGTTCGACCTGGGCGTCGTGGGCGACGTCCACTACCCGCTGCCGGCGAAGGCCTACCTGCCCTACAACCAGAGCCTCCTCAACTGCCAGTGGGGCATGGCGGCCGTGACCGCGCACCACCAGGACTCGGACCTCTGGACACTGCTGTCGCTGGAGGACGGCTGCACCTACACGGTGCCCAAGCTGCAGTTCATGTTCATGGCCGAGAACCCGCACAAGTACATCCAGCGCCTGCAGGCCGCCGTCCACGAGCGGCACAAGGGGGAGCAGCTGATGCTGATGGAGCTGATCGTCGACTGCGTCCTGCACGAGGACATCGAGTCCACGGTCTTCTACAGCTTCAAGCCCATCGAGGCGGTGCTGCTGGCGGCGAAGGTGTCCGAGCAGTGCAAGCGGCGGCTGCGCTCCGAAGTGAACCTGGTGTTCGAGCGCCTGATGGCTCTGTACGAGCTGGAGCAGTTCATCCTGAAGATGCCAAAGGAGTTCCCCCAGTTCCGCAACATCAACCTCAAGGAGTTCCTGCCCCGCTCCTTCGCCGTTGAGGTCTCCGGCAAGGAGCGCGAGGAGCTGCAGTCCCTGGGCATCACCATGCAGGAGAAGCGCTACGACTTCCTCAAGGCAAGTCTCTTCTACTGCGTCGGAGGCGTGGAGGCCATGGCCGGCGTGGCCATCGAGTGCCAGTACATCGAGACCCTCTCGATCTTCGTCTGCACCTTCAGCAAGCCCCTGGCACTAGCCGACTTCCTGCAGGCCCAGGAGGCGCACAGCGACAACGTGGCCACGTTCCTCAAGGTCTACTGGCCCCAGAAGCTCACGACGGTCATCACGGTGGTGCTCCGAGCCCTGGGAAAGGGCTGGCTGGACATCTCCCTTAACACGTGGACCGTCTACCTCATGTGCAAAATCTCGAGGTTCGTCCTGCAGGTCAAGTTTCGGATGCAGGAGTCCATTGAGGTGCTGCTGGAGACGTCCCTGCTCAACTTCTCGCACTTCGTCTGCGATCCGTGTCTGGGGTTCCTCGACCTGAAGTCCAACTACAAGTGGACCAACAACTACATCGAAACGGAGTTCCCCTATCACAGGCCTGTCTTCGCCATGACCCTCGGCATCAGCGAGGACCGCAAGGTCTTCTACTCCACCGACCCGGAGGAGTTCCAGCCGGGCCTGGTGGAGATCTTTAAGAAGTGTTTGGAGAAAGTGGCTGGTGTGCGGTGCATCGACGCGGCCGTCATGACCTTCTTAAAATTCGCCCCAAACCTCTATATCCTGACGGTGGAGCTGATCGAGGAGAGCTTCGTGAGGGAGAACGAGCTGCTGAAGAGGTGCTACGGCAAGGCTGTCCTGCCGCTCAGGGCATACGCGCGGCTCTACGAAAGGTTCATCGACTTCTACCTCCTCAATATCAACACCTACATGCAGGCCTACGCCCAGGCGCATAAGGCGTCCTCCGAGGTCAAGCGGGACATCCTCGAGCACAAGCGCCTGAAGGAGGAGGTCCGCGAGATACTGCCTGCCTTCATAACAATCGGTCCGTTCTACATCAACATCGATACGCTGAAGCAGTTTATGATAAAGAAGCGCATCGAGATCGTGAGGCGAATCTTCGAGTACTACGTTGACCGGATGTATGAGACGAACGAGCTCCTGCTGGACCGCTGCCTGGAGGTGTTCCGCAGCATCGCAGAGCGGCCCATCAGCATAGAACACCTGTACGAGATTCGCGACTTTGCCCTGACCGTCCCGGACGTGGTGGATGAACTGAAGGCGGATATCCAGGTCATGTGGCTGGAGTACGACCTGCTGGACAGCTTCTTCTACAACCTGAGCGACCACCAGTTTGCCATGAAGTGGAACGTCTACGCCTGGCCGCACCAGATAATGGTGCGATTGTCCACCCTGAAGGACGAGCAGAAAATAGACATCGAGGAGTTCCTGCGACTGCACGGCAGCGAGTGCCAGGCGTTCGAGGAGCGTCTGGAGTCCCTAAACGACGAGGTGCAGGCCTACTCACTGGCCTTCAATCCAAATCGGGCCCAGGAGACGTCGGTGGACATCAAGAAGACATGGGCGCTGATCAAGGAGCTCGAGAAGGTCAGCCAGACCCTGCAGTTCCGCCAGGAGCTGTTCGAGCTGGAGCCGCTCTCCGTGCAATTTCTGGAGAGCATCATCGAGAGCTTCACCCCCTACAAGAACCTGTGGTACTCCTGTGCCAACTTTCTGAAACTCGAGGAGGCCACTTTGGGCAACCCAATAGCACAGCTTGACCTGGAGGACGTCTGGAACAACTTGATGAAGCTTCGCGAAGAGCTCACCGAATCCATGCAAATATTCAGTGAAAAGATTGAGATTATGGAGGTGGCCAAAACGTTTGTTGGAAAGATTGACGACTTTATTCCGGTTTACAACAGCATAAAGGACCTACGCAATGAGAACTGGATGTACATGCACTGGCAGGAGCTCAGCGCAGTAACCGGTCAGGAAATCAAATACACCATTGCCATGAACTACCAGTATCTCATACGCAAGGGCATTCTGGATTGCTTGCCCGAGGTCCACGTCATCTCGGAGAAGGCCAACAACGAGGCGGAGGAGATCCGGCGGGCCATCGAGGAGGAGGAGCGGCGAAAGCAGGCCGAGCTGGACGCTCTTTTGATGCGCAAACAGCTGCGCAAGTGTCGCAGGGATATACTATAGGCTATTTTATCTTTGATCGTACCTTTCATTTGTAATAGTTACCTTGTTTAACAGAATCATTAAGATTCAGAGATCTTCTTAATCTCACAACCCATTTCCCATGCGTTTTTGTTAGCGTATTTAACATTATTGGAAAACCCGACAATCAAAACACAAATGAGTTAGGAATTCATGAAAGATTAATTCCTTAATAGTAATGATCAATGTATCAATGTATCATTATAGTTCTTCAAACTAACTATTAATCAAGAATCTTTCCAAATCCAAATATTAAATAAATTCCTTTGGGTGCGAAGCGGCATTACTTTACAAAGATCTTGAGGCAAAAGGAAAAATATATATGTATATTTCAATTGTAAGTAAACTGTATAACTAAAGCCGTACTTATGTACAGGAAAAAATGTTTTAGCTCCAACAACGTTAAAAAGATTTTATTGATTGATTTGCTTTATTCTAAAAAATATAATAAGATTCGGTACCGCGTTTACTTCTCTGACTATGATATAGCCAATTCTAAATGCTCACAGTTACAAAATAGGTTGCCTATCCAAAATTAAATAATGCAACTTTAATATAAACAGCTTGAAAAAAACAAATTTTTAAGTTTTCGGCCTTGTTCTTTTGCCACAGTTTGTATGTGCCTGATTTCATGTCCGTCCGTTTTTCAAGACATTTGGATGATACTTTACCAGAATTCTTATTTCTATTGTAAACAAAAACCGCTCTTAACCGAGACGATCGGTTAAAACAAACATTTACACTTTTGTCAATTTAAAAACGAGGTTTCGTTTTCTTTCTGGAAGCACAAACAAATATCATATAGAACCTTCATTTTTTATAAATTTTGAAAACGTATTATTTATCCCCTCTTCAAAGGCTTAAATTTTTTTATTCCGCAGGTAAATATAAATTCACCACCAGAGGTGAAAATATATCGATTAGCAGAAACACCAACCGGTAACTTTAACATGCGGAGTAAGTCCCTGCTAAGGGACAATGTTTTAAAAACATCGAAGTTGAATTCGATGTTAGATAAAAACAAAATTGTCTTATCTATGTTTAAAAAATATGTTAATAAAATATTAGCATTGAGTTTTATCGAGGACCAATATAAAGATTATATTGGTCTTTGGTTTTATGTACCTCTAATGGAGTCGTTCTTGTCATTAAATCTGTTGAAGCCAATCGACCAGGTATCGATATTTAGCCGTTAGCGACGTCCAGAAGTGTTAACCTATTCCAATCGGGTAAATCTGATGGTCTGCTCAGCACTGGTAGCGATTGAATACCCGGTCCGTTGAGAAAAATTTTAAACAACAGAGCTTGAATTTAGTTTTCGGTATAAGCTGACTTATGGTGAGAAGGGTGTTGCTGCTTCACGCTTTTTGTATAGTTTGGTTAGATTACAAAAATATTTTAATTATAATCATAATCATAATAGTGAGAGCAGCCCGCGGGTGCCATAATCCAATAATTAAATTATTAATAAGCACAATCTGTACCTATCTGCCAATTCTTTTATTCGGAATCAAATCGCCTTCAACTGCGTGGTCCAGCGACAACCTAACCTAAGGAAACAAGTTAAAGCAAATAGAACAAGAAAGAAAAGCTAACTTCGGGCGGAGCCGAAGTTGAAATACCCTTGCAGAATATTCTGTAAATTATATTCTCCAAAATTATTCATATGATGCATTCTTAACACTCATAAAAAATCCCAACTTCCTAACTTACAAACACCAAGGCATTTACGATCAATCAGTTATATGGCAGCTATAGGATATAGTCGGCCGATCCTTATGAAACTTGGTAGGTCGGATTGATTGGCCAAATATAAAACCCATAGGAAATCCCAACTTCCTAACTTAACAAACACCAAAGTTATGGCATTTCGATAATCAGTTATATGGCAGCTAGTGATTGGCAATATAAACCCGAATTTAAAAAGTTTGGTTCCCGATCAATCAGTTATATGGCAGCTATAGGATATAGTCGGCCGATCCCGGCCGTTTTATATACTGCGTGCAAAGGAAAGAAGGCTGTGTGCAAAGTTTCAACTCGATATCTTTAAAACTGAGAGACTAGTTTGCTTAGAAACAGACAGACGGCAGACAGACGGACAGACGCACATGCTTATATCAACTCAGGAGGTGATCCTGGTCAAGAATATATATACTTTATAGGGTCGGAGATGTCTCCTTCACTGTGTTGCACACTTTTGACCAAAATTATAATACCCTCTGCAAGGGTATAAAAACTTATAACAATATTGTTAGAGGACCGACACTTCTCCACAGGGACAACAAATTTTAGCTCTAGCCAAATTTTTGTTATTAAGACTTCTTTCTTATATATATAATATTATTATTATTTATTTATAATACGATTTATTTTTAATTGCCTATTGATTTGTTAGCAAGAACAAATTTTTTCTGTCATGTAATACCCGTAAATATTTATCAAAAATGATTAGTTATCACAATTTATATTCAATCCCAGAAATCCTAAAATATTATTTTCAGTACCCCCAACCATGTCCCCCCTAAAGAACTCTTGCAGTAGGAATATTATTATTTTAAAGTCAAGAAAAACAAGAAAGGAAAAATAATTTCGGGCGGAGCCGAAGTTGATATACCCTTGCAGAATACTCTGTAAATTATATTCTCCAAAATTATTCAAATGATGCATTCTTAATACTCATAAAAAATCCCAACTTCCTAACTTTAAAAACACCAAAGTTATGGCATTTCCAATCGTTCAGTTATATGGCAGCTATAAGATATAGTCGGCCGATCCTTATGAAATTTGGTAGGTCGGATTGATTGGCCAAATATAAAACCCATAGAAAATCCCAACTTTCTAGCTTTACAAACACCAAAGTTATGGCATTTCCGATCAATCAGTTATATGGCAGCTATAGGATATAGTCGGCCGATCCCGGCCGTTCCGACTTATATACTGCGTGCAAAGAAAAGAAGGGTGTGTGCAAAGTTTTAATTCGATAGCTTTAAAACTGAGAGACTAGTTTGCGTAGAAACAGACAGACGGACAGACGGACATGGCTATATCAACTCAGGAGGTGATCCTGATCAAGAATATATATACTTTGTAGGGTCGGAGATGTCTCCTTTAAGGGTATAAAAAGTGCCATATATATAAAAGCGTTTTAAATAGTGTTTTAAATGGGTCAACCCATAGTCTCTATTCTGGCAAGCGCTGTGAACATGTGTACCGTGTTTTCCAACGTTTAAAATTCAATTTTGATTTATTGCTGTGGTGTGCGAGGTTATTCAATATTCGGCTGGTTATTCAATACACGATGGAGTACTTAGAGTAAATATGGAGCGGATAGGCACATCTGTATAGTTTAGAAATAAATAAATAAATATTTGTATTTTTTTTAAAAAGCATCCTCAAATACTTTATTTATTTTTTACAGTGCTGTGATCAAAGTACATTTTGTATGGGGTAATAGAGCGCAGTGTAACTGGAGTGAAAACTAACAGAGTACGCAAGAAATGGAGTGAAAATAACAGAGTGCGTAAGAACTGTAGTGGAATCGTTAACAGTGCGCATGAACTGGAGTGAGATTTTTGGTAATTGTTAGTGATGAAAGAAGAGCCACGACGCCCTGACAAACATAGATATCGCCGATGTTTTATAAACATCGATTACACCGAAGTTGGTATCGATGTTTCTCCACCTCTACCGAACGCATTGCATTCCGAACCGCTTGTTAAGGATTTTGAGGATTTCTGAGGATAACCATGGCGGATGACACCAACGAGGACAGCTGGCTGTATGGCACCTCGAACCCGGACTCGACGACCGGCGAGCTGGGCAATGGCGGGGATCCGCTGACGGCGGAGCACGAGGCTGCAGCAGAGGCTCAGGCCCTGGCCGCAGTGGTTGCCGGCGAAAAGCCGGGGTCCTCGTCCGGAGCTGATCCCGCCGGAGACTCGCCGCGATATCCCAAGGAGGAGGTGCCCGAGTACTCGGAGTTCGACGATCCGGCACAGGAAATGGAGGAGGACGAAGAGGCCCTGCCCGACACCACGGACAGCAGAAGCAGGAGGGAGCGCGACAGGGACAGGGAGCGAGATCGAGGCCGGTTCGCGGATAGGGACGACACCCGTTCCTCTCCTGATCCAGAGGACGAGGAAATGGTCGACGGTCCTGGCTCCAGGAGGGAGAGGAACGGCTCAGGTTCGGAAGAAGATGACGACGACGACTCGGACGACGATATCAACGTGGTCATCGGAGACATTAAGCAAGCCCCCAGCTACAACATCAAGCAGCGACCCAATCTTTTGGCCGGAGGCACTGGAGCCGCCGGGGACAAGGCCAAGCCGACCGGCCAGGCGGGCAAGTTTAGCATCGAGGACTTCGAGGGCGCCGGCACCATAAACGGGGTGGCCGTTCACGAGTTCAGTATCGATTCGCTGGAGGAGAAGCCATGGCGCAAGCCGGGAGCGGACATCACGGACTACTTCAATTATGGATTCAACGAGGAGACGTGGCGCGCATACTGCGAACGGCAGAAACGCTTCCGAGTCGCGGAGAGTGGCGTGGGACTAGCCAGTCTCACGCAGAACGTGAGCCAGAACGCTCCCATTGGAATCCTTTCGGACGGCGGCATGGGCATGGGCCCACCCGGAATGCACAGCATCCAGTCCATGGTGGGAATGGGCGGGGAGGGAGGCATGCAGATGCCGCCGCCGGGAATGCCGCCACCAATGATGCAGCACCAGTCGCGATCCGGAATGGGCCTGATGCAGCGGCCGCCAAGGCCGATCTCAACCACGGGCGGCGAAAGGGGCGGTGATCGTGAGAGAGGCGTTAAGGAGAACGCCATTCAGGTCATGACCGCCGAGTGCCGGGAGTATTCGCGTGGTGGCCTGGGACCCATGGCGCCAAACTTTCCGCTACCCGGAGCCTCTGAGGAACCCTTCTTCCACGAGCCAGAACCCTTCGACTACGGCTACGAACCCACCCAGGAGTCGCAGTGGGGCAGCGACAATGCTGCATGGGTGCCCAGCGGGATCAAGGAACTGACTCCGGGCCACGCCCATATGCAGCAGCCGCCTCCTGGGATGCCGCCTCCAGGAATGAGCGTACCACCGCCTCAGATGGGCGGACCACCACCCAATCTACGCGGCATGATGCCGCCTAACATGCGCATGCCACCCAATATGAGTGAGTGCTAGATAGAAGGGTTTACAATATCCTTTGCATATTCTTGTTTTCATTTGTAGATATGGGACCGCCGCCAGGAATGATGATGGGAGGCAATGGTCCGCCACAGATGCGAATGGGCATGGCACCGCCACAGAGGATGGCCATGGGCGGTAAGAACAAAGCCAATATAGTACACGAAACCACAGGGGTAACATTGAAAGTAAAGTTTAAGGTGATATCTTACGATGAACGAGAGAATATGTTACAGAGTAATCTGGGTTACTTTTTTCTTATGATAACTTTCTGTTAGATTTTTATAACAAAATAATTGTGTATTATTATGCTTTCATTGTAACGTTTTCGAAAAGCCGTTAAAATTGCACATGTTACACACAGGTTTAAAAATACTACCTGAATTTTATATTTTTATAACATGACCCTGCACTGAAACAGTTTAAAATAAGCTCTAAGCTTAAGCCTAATTTGTCTGTCTGTGTCTTTGAAATCATGGCTCATGGACTCATTAAACAAGATTTGCTTACAAAATCCCTTTTAAACAGTTCAGCAAGTCTATAACAAGCAGTTCAGGGTGAAATATTACTAATAAGACAAACATTACAATCAAATTATTATTAAATTTCCCAACGACCGCATATGACACAATTATACCAAAAGATCAGATTGATTTGATTTCAACATGACGGTACACATATTTACTATTGAAAGATTTACTTACTTAAAACCATGATATCAAGAGCTTATGATTCTAATAATCTCCTTAATTCGGAATGAATTATTTAAAAAAGCTGGGAGCTTAGCTATTTGAATCGAACATTTTGCGGTCTGATTTACTCGAGCTGATGTTTTTCCAATAAAAGACCACAGAGAGCTTTGGAGTATATTCGCGCAGGTTCTATTTCATAAACGTATGCTTCTAAAAGTCTATATGTGCCATGTAATATAGTTTTTTTAATTTTTAATAGCAAATATCAAGTAAAAGAGAATGGGAAAAATATAAAAATACATTCTTTTAAAAAAAATAGATTTGTTAAATTTTATATTTAATGTGTAACACTTTCTCTGTTTATATCCTGAAAAAGAATTCATTTTTAATTCGAGGTTAATTACTGATTACTTTTATCATCATATAGCTCGCATAGGAAAATCAAAAAATGAAAATAAAAAAATTCTGCTTGCCGAAGTTTGCTTCCCTTCTTGTTTTTTATTAAATTATTTACTATTTTTTAGATCGTGGCTACGAGGATGATCGTGAGCGCAGAAGACGCGAGAAGGACAAATTGTTGAAAAAAGATCAGGTATTAGTCAAAAAAGAATAATAAATTATGGGGTAACAACAAATATATTTTCCACAGCTGCGAAAGGACTTTCTGGACATGCTGCGAGAGCGCCACGACATCGAGAGGCACACAAGGTGGTATGACATCAAAAAGAAGTTCGAGACGGATCCGAGGTACCGGGCCCTTGACTCGTCATATCGCGAAGAGTATTTTGAAGACTATCTGCACCTGCTGAAAGAGGAGAAGCGCAAGGAGCGCGACCTTAAGGAACGCGAGCGACATCGCGATAAAGAGCGATCTCGTGACAAGGACAAGGATAAGGAGAAAGACAAAGAAAAGGATAAAGAGAAAGAAAAAGATAAGGAAAAGGACAAAGACAAAGACAAAGAGAAGGATAAAGATAAGGATAAGGATAAGGACAAGGACAAAGACAAAGAGAGCTCGCGTCGAGAACGCTCACGATCCCGCGAAAAGTCTAGTCGCCGCAAGTCCAAATCCCGCGAAAAAGATCGAAGCGAACGAAGCAGCAAGAGCAGCAGTAGCAACACCGCCCCATCCTCCAGTCGCAGCGAGAAGAAAAAATCGCATCGCAAGGATAAAGAGGAGGAGGAATAGCATTTGTTAAGGTACTATATGGAAGACGAACGTGAAGCAGCTCCCTGAGCCGCCCACATACAAATTGAAAAAAAAGAATCCAAAATAAAAGAAAATTTTCTAAATACTTATAAAAAAAGAAAAACACAATACAAATTTGAGGACTGTTCGGAGAGAATAAAAAGTAACATGCAGAGATAATACACTTCGAATATTGTATAAGAAGTCTGGTCTTTCTATTCAGATTTCAGGATTTAACATTTTTTTGCTTTACACTTACTGAGGGAAGTAATATTTTATTTATACATTTGTAACGCACAGAAAACGACATCGCCGACCCCATGAAATAAATATATGTATTCCTGCCCAGCATTACCAAGCGAGTCGACGTGAACCTGCCAGTGTGTCTGTCGATGTACTCTATTATTTTGAAAAACAGCTTCAGAAGTTAGCTTCCTAGGCCGTTTTGTAATTACAACGCAGCCAAAAAACGAACATTTAAAGAATGGTATTTGAATTGATAAATAGGACTAAGCTAAATTATGTTCAATTATGTCGTTTCTTAATCCGAAACGCGCTTTTCGCATCAAAAAGGGTAACTTGCAATATAAGCATTTAAATACATCTTAAAAATCTTTCGAATTAAATGTCTGTGAAGGTAGATATTTTCATACAAACTTGTGGATAAGATAAACATTTCCTACACAATATTCAGAGCTATGGGCGTTTCCGATTATGCAAATATACTTGTCTAGAAAGTTGATTTGCAAGTTTAAAGCCTTAACTATAGCTTTAAAGTTCTCGACATTTATCTGAAAAACCCTTTATGAAGATGGTACTTTTCGAGAATGTATTTTCCTTATAAAGTCAGTAACGTTTCCTTTGGGACAAGGTTTTTGACATCATACTTAACCAGTCCAATTTCATTTTTTAAGCCCAAAACATTAGATAATAGCGGCAATGGGATTTTGAGAATGTTTATGTATTTATTTATTTGTATACGTTGATTCTGGAATTACAAAACAACTTAAATAAAAAGTGACAGCCATACAAACGCGGTCTTAATTAACTGGAAACAAGTGGTTTCAAAGATAAATGAACGACGCAAGGAAAGTATACATTTTGTATTACTCTGCTGAATTTTTAGTGTTCGGACGTGGCTTAATTGACATAGTAATTGTCGTAGATTTGAGCAGCTATTTACAATTAAAAAATTAAATTTAATTTAATTCAGAATTTGGTTGATGTAATCTGATTTTTCTTAAAGCTATGGTTGGTTACAAAATTGTGTGTTACAAGTTGTGAATTAGTTGATTTGGCTTTGAATTACATTCCGCTGGATTTAGATAGAAACTATATTCTATATTTATGTAGGTTTATATTAGAAGTGATATTTTATTTTGATTTCCTTTATTTGGATATTTCTAGTTTATGTTCGACACACACGCACGGGATGAGAGCTGATTACAATACAACTAGGCTATCGTAGAGCGGTTACAAAATATATCATATATCATAGACATGGAGACAAACCATAGTCGATTCCATTGGGAATCGTCTTGTTTATATAGTTTGTTTTGTATTTAAAAGTAACAACGATTGTCTTTAGAAAACTAAATTCACGTATGCGATGCTTATTCCATAAATATGTTTAGGTGTCCGCTGTATTTACTAATATTACCGCGAAATCTAAGTTCTAGTTATTACTTTGTTTTTTGAAAGGAACATCATGTACACATATTTCTACGTAGGTACCTACCTTTAGTATCCTACCTTTAGTTTAATTGAAAAACCACACGGGTGGAACAAAATAAACAACCCGAGTGCTTGATCAGTTGGAGAGTGTGGAATCACTTTAAATGAGAGAGTTGGTATAAAATGTTATATTCGATTGAATTTGGTAACAGTTGGTAATTTTAAGGGAATGGATTTACTTTTACGTTACCAGCATTTTGAGGAATTCTTACTTTTGGTTTAAAAAATAAAGATATACATTTTTTAAGTTTTTACAAAAAAACTAAAAGAAAACCACGTTGTAAATCAAACCTAAATAATAAGTCCGTTCTAACAAAATATTAGGTATAAAAATATGACTTGACATTTTAGTTGTAGATTTAAATAAAAATGTGTTAAATATTTAAAGGGAATTGGACGATCGGACTGACATACGAACTTTGCTATATTATATACCGATTATGGTAAATACAAATCAACATCCGTTAAAAAATAATTATTAATAACATATTAATAAATAATACAAATTTTCGTAGAAGTAATACTTTACAACATACCTGATATAATTTTTTTTTTTTTTTACTACCTTGGTTACTTAAAGAAAAACATTGGTAATCCATGTTGACTAGAATTGAGTATAATTTTGGTTGCATCTAGGGTCTACGTATTCGATTTGGCATAACGCTGGCTTTTGCTATGGACGATGGACAGTGACTCGGGTACTAGCCACATCTTCAACTAATGCTCAACTAAATTGTACTTTCATTTGCTGCTGGAACCTAGCTGGCATGCATCGAGGTACTTTGCTTTCCACATCACAACATTTTTAAATCATTACCATTTACACACACACGGCATCCTGGGTTGAGACGGTTTTAATGCGGGCTTGCGATTATCGTAAAGGAAATGTAATCCGAGGACAACTTTACCCTATATTTCTCCAGAACTTAAAGCTCATTCAAAACCATTAGTTTAACTTAGGCCTTGAATAAAATTTACCCAACTCAAAAAACAGTGACCAGTCAGTTAAAAGTTGATGAAATTATTTTGAAGTTAGTTATCATGAAAGCAAGAAAATCATTGAAAATTAAGTACATACATTTCAACGAATACAATAAATTTACTTTCCTTGCGAGTAGCGCAATAATAAAAATAAAAATATCAAGTTATTTATGTTTAGTTTTTAAAATGAAATGGGCAGTTATAAGTTTAGAGCCTTAACTTCCAGAAAAATAGTATTTATGTTCGTTCTATGTGTTTCACGGGAACATTGAAAGAGCCAACATTTGTATTGACCCAAGTGAATGTGCCAGAGGAACACGGGTTCTAGATCACATTTCCCCAAAATACGCTTTCCAGTCCCGGAAGTCCCGCCCACTCACACACTCTCACATTCAAACTGGGTTCGGATGAGACCTAAAGCTTTGATCGGCGCCCTTTCTTCGGGGGCCTTAGATTGTGCCCTATCTGCTCAGGAGCTGCTCCACATTGAGGGTCAGCTCTGGGCCGGGGTGGACGCCGTTGTTGTTGTTGGCTGCTCCTTGGGAGTGGGAGCTGCTGTCGTTGGCGACATTGCTGCCGTGGGCATACATCCCGTTCAAGGTCCTGGAAGGGGCCGGCGATGTGGGGGCGGAGAGCTGGGGCGGACTCAAGGGGGGCAGCGGAGGCGACTGGGCCTCCAGCGTCGAGGGCGGACTGCGGTTGAGGTTGCTGTCCAGGCTACTGTGGTGCTGGGAGGAGGCCGGTGACAGCGGGATCTCCTCGATCTTCTCCAGGTCCTGGGTGATGGAGGCGGAGTTCTGCTTATGGGCCCGCGTCAGCGTTCCCTTGGGACTTCGGGAGGTGTCGTGCAACAGGGGTATGTCCAGCATGGAGGTCTTGACCCCTCCACCACCACTCCCCACCAAGGCCGCGTAGGTGGTGGCCTGAAGGGAGTGTTGGTGGTGCTGCTGCTCTCCCTTCGCCTGCTGGTCGTCGCGATCCAAGCTGAACTGCCGACGCAGCAGGCGACTGGAGCCGGGCTTGCTGTCGAACCGGGCTGCTCCGCCCCCACAACCACTTCCGGCTGCCGAGGGACAGGCGCCTCCGCTACCTTGTCCGCCTCCCGTTCCGCCCGCCGCACTGCCATACACGTATTTGCCATCGTAGAACTGCGTGAGATTACTCTCGCTGGGGCTGAGGCATTTGTAGTGGTTGTACGGCGAACTGAGGTCCATCATCTCCTCGATCTTTTTGTACAGGCGGGAGCTGGATCCCCCCGTGGAGTTCGGCAGGCGATTGAAGCTGTTCGGATTGAGAAGATTATCCGGCGTCAGTTCGGAGAGCTTACGCGACTGCGGACTCGCACTGCTGGGCGTCGTCTTGCCCGGGAACTCTGGACAGAGGGTGGCGTTGGGGCTGATGGTGTTGGTGGAATTCGAGTCCAGAGAGTACGAGTTGGGGAGATTGGCCCCGGAGCCCAAGTCTGCGTTGGTGGGTGGGGTTATCTCGACCTTCACCTCCACGGATTCCCCAGCCAGCGAGGAGCTCTGCGAGGAGGAAGGATTCGTGCTCGTCCGGGATTTGTTGGCCTGGGCCTTCAGTGTAATCGAGTTGCGGATCAGGGACTCATCCAAGCTGTGGATTACCATTAAAGTAGTATTACTCAATGCTGAACTATGAGAAGGGTTTTACATACCCGTGCGACTCCCTTTACGAAATTACAGGAATGCAGGTGTTAAGAGTTAAACATTTGGTTAATGCACAATACACAATTAATATAGTTAATTAATAATTGGTATAGACATAAATCTTATTATTTGTCAAAATTTTATTTATTTTTTTTTATTTATTTTAATTTTGAAATTCGACAAAAAACAAAAGAAAGTGTTGGCAAACACTCGTTATTAATAAAAAGATATAGTCCAGCGACAACACACAAAGGACTGCCTTAGCTGTTCGAATCTCGTCGAGTATGCGATAATTCCCAAGTAGTTTTATCTGCGTGTTTGTGGTAAGCCATTCAATTGAAATGAGTACGATGCCAGCGACGTTGACACTAATGACCTAGATGTGCTATATGGTGAATTATTTATGTATGTTCCATGAAGTATTGACTTTACTTTATGGTGCTTTGTGTATAAAAATACGCCCAACACCTGATTTTTGATGTAATTATTCTTGAGGCTAGAACTCAAATAAGTGAGTTTTTGAAATACTCAAAAAAAAACATGGCGATATCTCTTAAAATTTAAGCGCCAATAGGCCGCCTAACAGTTACAGTCCATTATTTTCGAAAGACAAAGATCTTTTGAATATCTTTTAAGAACGGTTATTCTCGTATTCCTCGATATAATAGTCAACGGAGTCGACTATTTGAACGTATTTGTCTTTCAAATTGAACGTATTAACGTGGACATCACCGAAAATAAATTGAATAGTAATGTCATTGTCTTGTCCTTGTAGTTTTCGAGTTCTCGACTTACAGACATTTCAACGATTGCAGGATACTTATGCCCTTATATTCTACGAGTAAAAAATTATTTTATTTTTGCAAAATCTAGATGTTTTGGCATACTTTGCAAAGGTTAGTTTAAATCTCCTTTTTAAGGTATTTAAGGTTTTTCGAACAAAATTACAATTTGACTATGAATAATATAAGCTCACCCAATAGGCGGTGGTGCCGGCAGCGGCTTATCGAATCCCTTCTTCCCCAGCAACCAGAAGGTGTTCATCATGCCCTTGCCCTTAATGTCGATGAGGCCCCTTTGTTCGATTGCATAGCCGCCACGAGCCTCCAGTCGATCCCTTGTCTCCTGGGACATATGAATCCGCCAGGAGGATCCTGAGATATAATATAAACCTTCTAGTGAGAAGCGCAAGCAAATGGATTGGATATGCAATTACCTGTTGACTCCATTCGCGATGCGGTGTTAACTGTATCGCCAAATAAACAGTACCTGGGCATCGTGAGACCCACCACTCCGGCACAGCAGGGACCCGTGTGGAGGCCAATTCTCAGTTGGAGCGGCACTCCGGGCAGATGCTTCACATTGAAGCGACCACTCTGATGCAGCAGGTCCAAGGCCATGGTTGCAATCTGCTCGGCATGATCGGGTATTTTCACGGGTAGCCCGCTCACCACCATATAGGCATCTCCAATTGTCTCCACCTAATCAAAGAAATTGTAATCAGTGTTGGAGGACAGAATAATGCATTAATTAATTTATCTTTATTACTTTATAATTGAAATACAAAATAAGAAGATTATACTGAAAACTTTTTCTTCTAACTTTAACTTTCAAAGACCACAAGCTGGAAGATAAAGACTGGGAATTGCACAATTCAGTGGGGATTGTTAAACTATATCCACAATTATTTAATCTAATATTATGCAACAAAACGAACCACCAACAAACCGTGACAACTCAAATAGTACACTGTCGAAAGAGAAGAACCACTTACTTTATACACATTGTAGGCATTGATCGTGGCATCGAAGATCGTGTAGAGATCGTTAAGCAAATCCACAACCTGTACGGGACTGCAGTGGGCGGCGATTGTTGTAAAACCAACAATGTCACTAAAGTAGATAGTTACATCGGAAAATTCTTCCGGGTCGACGGCCAAGCCCATCTTCAGTTTTTCAGCAACCGAGCTGTGGGTAAGGATTTCAGTATATATCACAACAACATTATGTTAGTCACACGATTCGGGACCTTACCTTGGCAACATGCGATTCAGCAGCTGTTCAGTCTTCTTTCGTTCAATGTCCAGTTGTTCGGTGCGTTCCCGAATCAACTCCTCCAGGTTGTTTGAGTACTTCTCGAGCATTTGGAACATGGTGTCCACAAAGTTCACCTTGCGTCCATGGTTTAGCATTTTAAAGCGCTCATAAACTCTAGAAGGCGTGGTAAATACAAAGAAAATACCCTAATTGAAAATCGGGTAAAAAATACCTTCTTTGGCAACAAAAAAAATGATTTTGTTGTCGAACTATTATTATACTATAGTTTTGGTTTTTATACATTTTTGATGTAGCGATTTTTGCTTAAAATTGTATTATTTAATTTTCTGTGCTGCTGAAAAACTAAAAGCATTTAAGCAAAACTATCAAGTGACACTGCAAAAGAGTCGTACAACTATATTATTTAGCTGCTTTTTAGCCTTGCTGTAAGTAACTCCCATGGAACTTCTAACCCACTACTTACGAGTTGAAATCGGGACGCATGTCGGGCTGCTCGGCCCAGCACTGGCGCATGATATTGATGGCCTCCGGCGGAGCGGCTCCTTTGGAAACGGAGGGCCGTATCAGCGGCGGAGGCTTCTTAATCTTGGCTATTATTTCCTCCGGGGCCAGGGAGAGCATGCAGTAGGGCTCTCCCCCTGACGACCACCTCCTGCATGATGATCCCGAAGGAGTAGACGTCTCCGAGCTGGGTGCCCAGCTGGGTACGTCCGTGCTGGTGGTGGTGGTGGTGCTGCTGCTGGTGGTGCTTCATACTGCGCAGGAGCTCCGGAGCTGTCCACAGCAGTTCCTTGGCACTTCTGGGCCTCGGCGGCAGTCCCTGGGATTCGTAAAACGAGTTCAGGCCGTAGTCGGTGATCTTCAGGACCCATCGGGCATCCACCACGCAGTTCCTAGAGGTCAGGGCCCCGTGGACCCTCAAGGGCGAGGTGTGCAGGTATCGCATGCCCCTGACCAGGTCGGTGAGTAGGCTCAGCCGGAATGACCAGTCCAGCTTGATCTCGTCCATGATTAGAACGTCCTGCAGCGATCCCCTGGAGCAGTAATCGAAGACCATGGCCGTGCGATTGGGATCGGATAGCCAGCCAATGAGGGGGTTGATGTTCTCGTGCCTCAGACCATGGGCCATTACCAGTAGATCCATCGCTTTGGTGCGCAGCTCCACGGAACCGTTCATGTGCACCTCCTTCAGCTGGACGAGGTCACCATTGTAGCGCGCCCTCATGTCCAGATGGGCGGGGTTGTGCCTGGCCAAGCTGCCCGTGGCGGAGGACACGCCCTTCCCATTCACCGAAGCCGTGATGGCGCCGGCCGTGCTACCCGGAGCAGCTGCACCGGGAATCACGAACCCCAGATTCTTGAGGGAGCCAATGGAGCCCTTGAGCAGATCCGGCTTATCTACCTCCGGGCCACCGAACTCCTGCAGCTGCTGCAGCCAGCAACAGAGCATGGCCTCTATGCCCTCGTCAACCTGAAGGCGAATGGATATTGTGGACACAACTTGGGACGGGATAGAGATGTACTCACCCTTCGGGAATCCACGGGGAAGACAAAGTCGCTGGCGGAAAGGACGATCTTGTTGGGTCCCTTGGAGAGACGCTTCCGTAGAAAGTAATTTCTGCACGGGTTAGAGTATTTATTGAATAAGATAAAGTATTTTAATGCATTACTCTACAACATGTACCCAAATTTAATATCTAAACCAGGGTAGTTTCAGATCAGATAACACAAATTATTGTTTTAAACAGTCCTATAATATCACAAATATGAAATGTAAATAATATAAATAAATATTCAAAATGGTTTTTTCCTAATATATCTGGTTTATTTACATTTTGATTCCAAGAAATAATGTGATGTGACCACTACCCCTACTCTTATAAGCTTTAAGGACTTCTTGCTACCTAAGTTGCTCGCTAAATATTCAAAAGAAAATAATTAATTATTTATTAATCAAAAACTCCAAACACTGAACTTTAACCTTTGACAAATGCAATCTGCACCTATTAATCCTATTCGTTTAAGCATTACCCCGGAAAAAGAACCCGGGCTTAAAGCGGCCAGAACCATAACATCATTTCACTAATACCTTTACCTACTTAATGGCTCCCAGCAGTTCGACTATGTCCTGTTCCTGGCCAGAACCTCGAAGGAAAAAGAAAAGCCTGCAAAAGCGCAAATTCATGCAGCAATTGTTATGCCAGAAGTTTGCCACGTGGACACAGCCAAGATGAGATGAGTGTGTTAGGGGCATTAATGGGCAGCTCGCAGTTTTAGGAAGAAAAACTCTTGGGATACACGTGTGCCAGTTGTTAACTAGATTTCGAGCTCCCTCCCACAAAAAACACATAGAGGAGTTGCGTTTTTATTTATGATAGAACTTTTTAGCGAGTTATTAAAGGTCTATGGACCCGGAAGAGTATTTATTCATATCTCACGTGTCGCTTTAAAAAGAGCTTATCACGGGCAAGAAAATCTCAGAGATTAAGATGGTGTTCGGTAAAACATTGTAAGACTTTACAAATAAGTTTTTAAAGGGATTACGGGACTGAAACATCAAATTTTTAAAACATACTTTAATGACAATATCTATTAACAGAAAGAACACCTTTTTTTGTGGTCAAACCCGATTTGTAAACGCTGTCTAACTTTAAGACAAACTTGGGCTGCGTAGGCATCACATAGAGATAAATACCAAAGAGATATATATCTTTATACATAGTTCTCAATTTATTAACGTTTATAAGGGCAGGCGGACATGACTAAATCGAGTCTTACTATTCAGCAAACAACCATGAGTGCATCTCGTTTCCTTTAATTGTAAAATATGTTTGAACATTTTCGGATAGCATTCCCAAGCAAAAGGGTATTTTGTATGCTTCAAATGTATTAAAATGTATTAAAAAGTTCTCAGAACGTCCATTTCATATTTTTGTTTGGTTATTTTGTACGACGCTTACAACTTTTTGCTAAATGGATCTCCCAAGAGTATTTAAGCATCGCTATTCTATAGTTGTTTGTTGTTTATCCCACGCTTGCTTGTTTCTCGTTTTTCCGCACAGGTGTGTTCTCCCTGCCTGGTTGGCCATTTGTTGGTTTATTTAAGGTGCCTGTTTTGTTTCATGTCGCTCTTGCTAATTAAAACTTCATGAGTTGCATTTTAGCTGACGGGACTGGTTGAAAAAAAGCCCCGGCTTGTTGCGGTTTAAAGTTGCCGGCGATGTTAACTACTTTAAATCAGATAGTTTCTGGTGCACCTATGTTGAGGTTGGGCTACGGGATATGTTGCCGGCATGTCAAACAGCTAATGATTTGATTCACCGCACTTGGCGTGTTTTTGTATGAATGCCAATTGCGGGTGTGAGCTTAAAGGCATGCTTTGATGAAGGCAATTAATTAATTAAAAGCTTGTTTTAATGGCCCAACCATTGTGAATGGCTGAATACAAGCGTAGTGGCAGGAGTTGAGTGTGCGGTCGGGTATTGATTTTCCATGCCGCCGACTAAAATCTAATCTGAACAGCGCGAATTTTCACTAAGTGTTGACGTCCGCCCTGAATAAATCATTTTAAGTGTTCGCCAATAATTTGACTTATATTACATTAGCGAAATGATGCTGAAACTCTCGTGCTTCGACTGTGTTAACTTGAATGACAGCATAATTAACACTGCCGTATTAAGAATTCGCAACCTGAATTTGATTTGGTCTTAATAAATCAAATCGAAAATTTAAAAATATTCGTGTTCCGTTATTGAAGTATAAATTTCAAGCTGAACATTCATTAAAGAAATAATCGTAATTATTTATTTAATGATTATGTAGTTAATATTGCTATGGCCAGTGTATAAGTTATTTACTATTATTATTATTATTATTTACTCCTCAAGTGATGGGTATCACGATTATTATATAAGCTTATTATAATTGGTGTTAAATCAGGAAAAGAACGGAACTTGTTGGTTTTGATTTATTTTAAGTTACCACGCTAATACAGACATTAGTCATTAAAAACAAGAAAGCAAGCAAACTTTATAACCCTTGCAGTTGTTACAAATCTACTACATTTCGATTTCTATGCCTATATTACTAAAAACAATGAAGATATGTCGATTTTGGGCAGCATTTTGCCATCGTTTCTATGCCAGCTATATGATATTGTTGTCCGATTTTAATTTAATTAAAGCCATAATTCCATAATATTTAAATGTTACCAAATCCCAAGGAACGAAACAAAATAATTAACAACAAAGTTATAATTTTTGAATTCTTTTTTTCGATTGTTCCTATGGGAGCTATATGATATAGTCGCCAAATCCGGCTCGTTCCGACTTATATACCACCTGCAATAGAAAGACAACTTTTGGAAAAGTTTCAAGCAGATAGCTTTAAAACTGAGGGACTAGTTTGCGTAGAAACGGACGGACGAACAGGCGGTCAGACGGACGGACGGACAAAAGGACATGGCTAGATCGACTCTCCTGGTGATGCTGATCAAGAATATATATATTTTATAGGGTCTTAAATGTCTCCTTCACTGCGTTGCAAACCTTTGACTAAAATTATAATACCCTCTGCAAGGGTAAAAAATCAGGTTTGATTTAAATCATGAAAACAAGCCAACAAAATGGAATTCTAGATTTAACTAAACTTTAGTTGTGTCCCCAAAAATTAATATACAGTCCAAACTGCGTTTCCTCAACGTTGGGCCATTGAAAGCAATTAACGGGAAAATGGAAAACCAAGGCTGCGTGGCAAAATGGAAATTGCCTCGGGCAAAAATACGTTTTGCCCAATCCAATGGATATTGGGGCCATTCCGTGGGACAGGGATTTGTAAAAAGATGAACGAGCCACAGCCTTTTGGGCGTGCTCATTGATTATTTGCAGGCAAAAGAAAAGTTTGCCGTTTTGTGGAAAAAAGAAAGTCAGACCGGAATCTTAATTACCCAGCAGCAGTTATTCTCTTCGTTCAGGAGGGGCACAATACTAAACTCGTTGGGGTTTGACTAAAATGGAGCGAAGCGAAAGCTTAAGACTCAAAACAAAACTAGAAGTTTATTTTATTTAAGGCTTAAGCCGTTCCCTTATGGGTTTTTGCTCATTATTAACTTTCTTACCACGTTTTTGCGTTAAAATAACTGTTACTTTAGTAACTTTTTTCATTTAGCATTTTTTATGCAGGAAAAACTAATATTTAAAATAAAGTGTTCAGTCTTTGTCGAGCAAAAAGTGAATCTTGATCGGAACCAATGTGCAATGCATTGGTAAATATATTGTCTGAATTCAGCGTCATACTCAATTTCTAATAATAATACTACGAATCGGTTTGTAGGGGAGGCAATAGGAGGCGTGGTCGCACAGACTCAAAATTTTGTTTACATTATTATCTTTTTATAAAAACACAATGTGCAAAGTTTTAGGTCTGTAACTCTATTTTTAGAATTCATGCCAAAAAAATCGACTTCTGGACCATAGTGCAATGGCTGCAAATAACTCTGGGGATATTTGCTAAAGGTTTTTGTTTTCTAAGCGCAGATTTGCTTGAGGGCTTAATGGTGACTATCAAAGAATTACATTACAAATTAGTCTTTTCATAAGGAAAACATCATATTCTTAAAGGATAACACAGAAATTGATGTCAGCAAGGCAACCAAACTTTATTTGGTTGTTTGCTTTGTTGAAACAATGACTTGGACTTAGTGATCCACTGAATTAAATCCAATAGATAATTGGATTGGGCACCTTAGTCAGACAGGCTTATAACGATGACCTTTCAGTTTACTAACACTGCCTAAAATATTTAATTTGAACTACAAAAATAATAATAATGGAATATGTTTTATAATTATGAAACCAGCCATAATTATTTGTATTCCCTTGCAGAGGGTTTTATAATTTCAGACAAAAGTTTGCAACACAGTGAAGGAGACATTTCCGAAGCTATAAAGTATATATGTTCTTGATCAGCATCACCAGGAGAGTCGATCAAACCATATTGTTGTTAGTAATATTGGCATAGAAATCGAAATGTAGTCATTTTGTTATAACTGCAACGGTATATAAACGGCTTGCCAAAGTTTGCAACCTTTCTTTCGTTAATTTTGTTAAGGATGTTATTATGTTTTTTTAGATGCTTGACTTTGATCAAAATCGGATATATATTATCTTTAAGCCTTCCTTTGTGTTATTATTATTAGGAAGACTGCGAGAATTTACTGCACTGAGACCCATTGTTAATGCTCTTCGTCCTTGCCGAAAGACAGAGTAATCATTGTCAGCCGAGGTTGGCTGGTAGGACATGCAAATTAAAATCTGTCTGTCCCCATGGACTTACCTCATGGCAATCCCCGCGGCCACAATGCCCGCCACGACGATGACCAGTAGGCCCACGCAGATCGCCGCGATGGTCCAGCAGATGGCTCCGCACTGCCACAGAAGGACGCTGCTGACCAGCAGCCACTCGTCGTAGCCCGGCTGCACGGAGTGGGTGGTGTAGGAGCCCCCCTGGCCACCCGGGCCACCCCCCGCCCCATTAACGCTCTCCAGGATGAGCAGGGGTCGCCACTTGTAACTGGCCTCCAGGAAGTCCCGCACGATGTCCAGCACAACGAAATCATATTTGGGAATCGCTTCCGTGGCGTCCGACTGGGTGGCAGTGGCCACAACCGTGTCGTAGAGCGGGAAGAGGTTGTGGTACGGGAGCAGTTTGGCCAGGCTGGCGTTGCCATGGCCAGTGGGCGGTGGTTCCGTGTGGTTTCCAGTTTCAGCATTTCCGAGGGGCGTGCGGAAACTCTGCATTGTTGCCATCAGTCCGGCCGCATTCAGAAAGTGTCGATGTCGGTCGCTCAGCAGAGTCAGCACCAACAGATTGCTGCTGACCATTCCGGCCGGAGGACTCGTGTTGCCCCCGAAGCCGCCCCTCCTCGACCCGCCGATCCGTGTTAAATATTTGTAGAGCCCGTGCTGGACATCCAATGAGCTGGCCGCCATGTCGATGAGCAGGAGTTTGGTGTGGCGCCTCCTGGGCCCCGCCGAGTCCTCCGCATCCTCCCCATCCTCCTGCGCCTGCCGCGCCCACTCCGCCCCGATGCTGGACAGCAGCCGAGTGGTGCTCGCGTCGTTCAGGGGCGCGGTGATAATAATTGCTGAAAGACGAAACCAAATGCGGTGAGTCTTTGCCTTGGGGACACACCAAATTTGAATAATTGCCTAACTTTCAGAATGCCATTTTCGCAGTTCCATTCAAAAAGTAAAAATCTTGAATTTGATATAAGATATAAATAAATTTCAAGATGCAAGACATAATACAAATTTCGATATTCGCGATTATTGTATTCGGCAATTCTTAAAAAGTACTACGACTATAGCATCTAATGTAACATATGAACAACTCGAGCTTAAGATGGTACTGAGAAATTGAAGTGATCAAAAACTTTGACTTTGAGATGATCTACATATGTTTCAGATTTCTGTGATTTCAGAATCACACACTTTCAAAATCAATTTTAAGCTTTGTATTTGGCACAGTGCAGGTTGTCCAGTGACCAGTGGATTCGATACTCACCTTTGCCCGGCTTATCCTGCGAATGCAGGTCACGTATTGTCCTGCCAATTTCGATGCGATACGGCACATGCAGGTTGGCTGCGATGGCCAGTCCTAGGCCCCAATTGTCGTCTGAAAAATACATAGAGAGAGGGTGTGAGATGAACAGGGCCGAGGACATCGAAATTAAATTGCGTTTTTGCGGCAAGTAAGGAGTTGGTGTCATGTGTGTCCTGGCTGTTGCACAATGCACAATGACTTCCACATCCTGTGGTGGGTGTTTAATGAGCGCTTTCATGGGGTTTTGTATGCGGTTCTCTTATGCAGTTCACGGTCACCGAAAGTGGATAGGGAACTGGCTTTGGACCTAATTTAATGACAACGAGAAACAAAAGAGAACTCCTAAAATGGGTTTGAATTTGTAAGCTTTATATTTTATGTGTCCGTTTGAATTATTAAAGAAGCTTTAGGAGGCAAGGGTGGTCATGTATGTTCTATAACGATCGAACGTACACATTGAAATCAAATTGCACCAGTATATTATAAATAAATGAATAAGTTAAAACGTTAAACACCGTCCAAAATCAAGCCATTCGGCTGAAATATATTGTGACGGTGAATTCGTAATTCATGAATGCTTATTTATAATATATATGGTATTGTATTCGCAGGGTATTTTGCATTCGTTGGAAAGTATGCAACAAGTAGAAGAAAGCGTAGTTATATACGTCTTGAAACTATTACTTTACATAATTATTTTTAATAGACTTGTAGATGACATCCTAATTCTGCTCAGCTGTTTGAAACGCAGAAAATTAAATATTTTGGGCCGGCTCTGCGTTTGATCAAAATTGATAAATTATTTTAATCTTGTCTTACGCTTGAAGTGTAAATGAAAATTGCGGCTGGGACTACAAGCTACTAGCTGTTATAGGAATGATAAGGTGAGATTCAATTCAATTTGTTCTAAAGCTCTATTGTGTTGTTTATCCCAAGCAAATAACAACAGCAGTCTCATCCTGGCTTGAATAAATTGAATGCATTTAATAGCCTCAAGGTTTTAACTTTTAACACAATTTAAAATAGCTTTAAGAATAATTCCTCCTAAAAAGTTCATTAGAATTTGCAGCGGCAGTTCTTGAATCCAGGTTTCTGTGGTTTCTGGGCCGGCTCGACCGCAGCCACCTCCACGTGGGCCTTGGCTCCCTCAGGTGGCACATCCGGGCCACCCACCTTCGCCATGAAGCCGCAGTGCTTTCGGGCTTCCCTGGGACAAGGACACTTGTCCACACTGGCATGAGCCACTCTGGCGGTGAACTCCTCCTCGGTGGTCGGAGGTCTGAGCACATATTTGTTGGGGTTACAGGCCATAACCCGCCAGTTGGGATGCGGAGCCAGGTAATCTATGCCCTTCTCCAGGATCTCCTTGGCTAATCTCCTGCAGACCTCGGGATTATCAACAGCGGCCATGAGGCGGCTTTCGAATCGCTTATCCTCCTCCGCCTGGATACGCTTCATCTCTGTGATTTGTGCATCCAAATCCGCCTTGTATCGGATCTGCCGGCACACGATCATTTGATGAGTGACCTCCGGATGAACAAACCGGTTCTCCATCATTTTGTTCTCCCGAAGCTCAGCGTCAGATCGGATTCGTCGTTCGTAGTCCTCGCAGACCTGTTTGCGGAGGATCTCGTAGCATTTCTCCGCCGCCTCCCGCTTCACCCGAACCCTCTCGGTGATGTTGACCTTGGTGCACATGTCCAGCTGGTAGAGATCGGCGGTGCGCTCGTCCATCATCTTCTCGATTCCCAGCTCCAGGGACTGCATGCGGCGGAGGTAGGCCAGGTACTCCAGAGTAGCTCGGTGGAGTTCCCTCTTGGACTGAGCTATCCTGGCTCGGGCCTCGGCCTCCAGTCGCTCCGTTTCGCGGCAGAAGGCCCTGTGCTCGGCCTTGTCCGCCTCCCACTCCGCCAGGCGGGCGCACCTCTTCCGCTCGATCTCCTTGAGCAGCTCGGCCTGGTAGGCCAGCTGGTCCACTGGGGCGGGCTGGTGCTCCTTCTCAAACTCCTCCAGGCGGATCTCCTCCAGCAGGGCGTTGATGACCCGTTCCTCCTCGTTCCTCTCCGCCTCCGCCTCCTTGCGTTTCTCCTCGTGCTCGGCAACCTGGATGGCCAGGACGTGGTTGACCTGCTCCTGCATCTGGTGGCGCTTCAGGTTCTCCTCCGCCTGGTTGCAGTCGAACTGGGCCCACCGACGGCGGTTCAGCTCCAGCCAGTACTGGTCCTGCTGGCACTCCCGCCGCTTCTTCCGCTGGTTCTCCAGAATCTGTTCCTCCTGGACAATCTTTGTTTCCACCAGATCCTGGTGCCGCATAGCCTCGCGAATCTCGTAGCAGTCGAGCATCACTTGCTGGATGTGCTTCTCCTCGAGGAACTTCTTCTGCTGCTTGGCCACCTGCTCCTTGATGGCGTGCAGGTGCTCCTTCCGCTCCTTGATGTCCTGGTCGATTCGGTTCTTCACGGTGTTGGAGAACTCCTCCTCGTAGCGCTTGTCCTCCGCATCCAGCATGCTCTTCAGCCGCCTGCTGCGCTCCTGCAGCTCCGCTGCCGTCACCTGCTTCGCCTTGGTCACCAGGAGTCCGATCTGCGTGTACAGACTTTTGCGGTCCGTCCGCGTGATGAAGTTGAAGTGGTCCGCGCCGCGTCCAGAGTTCTGCATCGTGGCGAGGTTATCGAAATTACTTAACAAAAAAAAAGTATGCAAGGGAGGTAGTGAAAATGCTCTAATAATTTCAAAGGTGTATGTGGATTCTGATCCAGGGGATTTCGTGACGGGAAAGTCGAATCTCGGCTAGACATTGGGCATACTTATTATAAGATTTCAAAGTAGTTGATATCCAAGGCACTCGACCATTTCGTTTCTTCTTGTTGACTTATTGATTTTATTATACAACTAACTATAGTTATCTGAACGAAAAGACTTCTATTATTGAATAGAGCGTGTAAGTAGTGTGCCATATTAACGACAGGAAAGGCAATAGGACTCCTGCAGAAATACCTCTTGGTGTTAAATTCACTCCAGATTTAAATTTTGTTCTCCAAACAATCAAATTAAATTACCAAAAACAATTTTGTAGGGTAAAGGGTACTACTAAAAAGAATTTTTCTTTCTGTCGGTATACTTTGCTGATAAGACCGAGAAACGAAAAAACAGGTTTTTTATACCCGTTACTCGTAGAGTAAAAGGGTATATTGTATTCGTGCAAAAGTATGTAACAGGTAGAAGGAAGCGTTTCCGACCCTATAAAGTATATATATTCTTGTTCAGGATCACTAGCCGAGTCGATCTAGCCATGTCCGTCTGTCCTCCTTGTTGGGGTTGTTGTGTTGTCTGTCCGTATGAACGCTGAGATCTCGGAAACTATAAAAGCTAGAAGATTGGCATTTTGCATGCAGATTCTAGGAGTTCCTACGCAGCGCAAGTTTGTTTCAAAAGGTGCCACGCCCCCTTTAACGCCCACAATCGCTATATACGATTTTAAAAATTTAAATATTTCGAAAAGTAAAATGCAGTTTTTTGTGTTTATCAATACCTATCGAAATGTAGAGAAATTTTTCAAATCGGACCATTAGTTAAAAAGTTATGCGTGATCAAAGTTTCTATCTCCATCTCCTCGCACTCCCTTTACCTGAGTAACGGGTATCTGATAGTCGGGGCACCCGACTATAGCGCTCTCTCTTGTTTTAGTTGTATTGCACTAAAGTCATCCCAAATGTTTATTCAAGAAATTAAGTTTCGTTTATAAATTTTGACTTACTTTAATGACTTGCAACTTTAGGACACAAGGCTTTTCGATTGTAAATCTAACTGATAAATGAGCCACTAAAAGGGTGAAACCGCATTCAACCAACACCTCCATTATTCGTTTGGTCGCCATAAAACTGACTAATATGCTGGGGCAAATGGTTTATAGATCAAAAGAGCCAATGCAAGGTCCATAGAGTGCATTGTCATGCCAATGTGCAGATTAATAAACCAGTCAGCTCTGGCATAATTTATAACCCAAAAACACACGAAAATATGGCAAAAGATGTCCGGATGGCATGTTAAACCTTAAATTTTCAGGACGGTAATGAGATAGTGCACATAAGCAGCCTGTCAAAAGCACTTAACTAAATTTACAGCGCCACTGCGTGCCATAAATTAAATTAGGTTTTAAGTAAAACGTCCTTTTTAAATATTTAGATTTAGGTGGCCTAGCTCTATTATTTTGTTCCCTTGCTCCCTGCCCCTCTATCAACTCAATTAGCAGTGCAGCTGACAACAGGCTAATTAACTGAGATGTGAGCTGGAAAACTTGCCAAAACTTGGAGGCAGCCACGTGAAAAGAAAAGGAGCAGAATTTGTTCTTCTTTGACGAGACGTGGAAATTAAACTAAATAAGATAAAGGGCCAACTTCAAACTCGAATGACGGAATTTCCTAGTTTATCCATTAAGCTAGATCAGTCAGTTAATTTTAATCAAGTTAAACATGTGTGTAAAATACGCGGGTTAAAAAAGGGTTGTTAAACTCACTGTAAGGTTAATATTTATTTATGGGACAAAATTTCTTACTTCTGCCATTTATTTCGAAATTTAAGACTGGAAATCCAGTTCCAATAACAGTATTTGGAAAAAACAATAATATTGAGCTACCTGCATATCGCAGATGACATCATATGTATTTGGTAACTTTCATATTTACAATTTATACCTTTACTAGAATCTGCATATTTAAACTTCAACTCTCGAACGACGTTCATACCTACAGACATTTCTACGTCAATGCTGCTGATTTTACCCTCCGAGAATGAATTTGCAGTCACCTCTTTAGAGGGGTGAATTCAATCTAGAAGGTACCTCCAAAATAAGTAATTAGTTGTGGTGGAAGAAATGCCTTTTTCAAAAACGCCTCCAAGTTTTTTCTTATAGTGTGACTTGCAACTTTAATGCTGAAATGAAGGCGTGTTCCGGAGTTCCTTCTCCTGCGATTGGCAAGTTCATGTTTGCCCAAGTGCAAAATTGTGCAATTACGCAGCGCAGCAGAAAGTGGAAGGACGACGACGGAGGCGGGGATGAAGGCGAGGACGACATCCTGCGATGCCTCAGCGTGAGCCTTAGCCATATGCACTCCGGCTGGGATTTTCTTCTTGTTTCCATTCTGGCACTGCCGCATTCAAGACAAAGTTGTGTGGTTGAATTTTCAGGCAATTTGCATAGTTCGCCACGAACAATAACAAAATGTCATAACTGCTGCGCAAAGATAGCCGACTCGCGTGAGTCTGTGTGATAAGCAGCTGCAGCTGTTCGGTTCAACCTTAAAAGCGTAGGGTAGAAGGCTTCTTTTGATCTGTTTCAATTTATTTTCAAACGATGACGAGTACCCTTCGTTGTACGGATTTTTTGTTAACGTGGAGCTGGGCCCTTGTGTGGTTAATTTATCTGCATTTTGCCCCAATGCCAAGGTTTTGAGCACACTCACGCTCCATCATAGGTATCACCATAGGAAAAGCGCATAGTTAATGCGGACTGTCTGCTGCATTCACATTCACATCCACATACTGAAAAATACACAAGGCACTCTTATGCGAACACAGATGAGTGCTCTTCTTGCTCATATTTGCATTTGTGCTTTTTCATTTTATGCATTTTAATATTCATGCGCTTGACTCAAAATTTAAATTGCGGCGCGTTCACTCGAAGCTGCTGGTGTATGTGCGATATTCTGCACATATTCAGACTTAAACAACTGCGTTCAAAATAATGAATCAGGTATAGTTTAGTTTATAATAATTCACGAATATATTTTACTTTTTACTGAGGAAAGGCGAATAAAAGCGTAATTAGACTTAATAGATCAAGTTTGTTAAAATATGTTCAAAAAGCATGTTAAATATTACGAGACTATGTAGAATTAACCGATGAGTGTACTCCAAATTTGCTAAGGTAGGCAGTAAATGCCGGTGGGTCAGGAACCGCGTTTCTTGAGGAGAATCATGTAGATTTCCTGTCAAATCACAACCAGCGAATTCTTCAGCGCGGGAGTATAATTTTAATTTTTAAACTTCTTGCCTGCTAAGTAAAAAGCGAAAGAAGAGCGAAATTTGTGAAAATAATTTTGATAGGCACAGGTAAATTTAACATTCACAAACACTCATAGTTTTTACCCTTGAAAAATGAGAAATTGTTCTTTAAAAAAAATTTCTAAAATTAAAAAAAAGACAGAAGTACTCTGAGTTAAGAGAAGCAAACATATCAGGGTAATAGGGTAAGTATAAAGATTAAATTAATAGTGAATTTCATCAAAGCGGGTATTATCAAATTATTATTTTGCAGCTAAAATGCAAAGATTTATATTTTACGCTTACTTCTTAATAATAAATTATACAACATTTACTGTTTTGTTCATGTCAGTACTATTATTTTGACCTCCGCTGCGCAAAGTAGAGCGCATCCAAGTGCACTGGCTTCTGTTTGTGTGGGTTAGCCAGCGAGTTTGGTCAGTCAAGCTTTGTTATTTACAATCAACTCACCAACAGTGGTACAAAAAAACAGTACACAAAAATGCACCAACCAAAGAAATAAGTAGAGAGAGAAAACTGCATTGAAAATTTCAAAATATATCAGAAGCCACAGCGCCCCTTCGTCCTTGCCAAACATTAAATTTCAGGCGGCTAAAGCGAAATAAATGCGACGTGCTGCGCTTTTACTCTCAGTTAAGGTTAGCAAGAATGTTGTTTTCCCTTGTTTTTTATTTGTTTTCCTTTGGTGCCGCCAAAAAACCGAAACAGAGGAAACAAAAAATGTTGAAAATACGCAGAAGCACATTTAAATGGCCGGGCAGGTAAATAAATTGGCCATAAACGAGAAGGAGGATAAAATATAGCAGGTTGTGGGTGCCTACTAAAACCGCATCCATTTATCTAAGCTGCGCAACGCCTATTCCAGTTCCTCTGAAGCGCAATCAACACACGCGGCACATGGCGAATACGATATATCATTTGCATAGTCATTCGCCCTGGGGATGATGTCAACACTTCAATTGCTCGGGTTATCGCAAACTGGGGGCTGGCTGGGGATCCCACTTTAAAGCCCAAGCTGGCCCTAGCCCCTGACTATCAAATGATCATCATAAACTTGTTCGCCTATCAAAAATAACTCTGAGTTCACAGATGGCCCTGCGCACGTGTTCCATCAAAAGGCACTCAAGTTAACCCAAAGCTACCAAAACTTTCGGCCGAAATTACTTTAAATACTCACACATTTACTCGGCAACGGGGACATTAAGAATGAAGTCGTCATTTACTCAGCATGCCTGCTACACATGCTTTATATTTAATTGCGAGTTTTCAAGTGTTATCAGCACAACGTCAGACCGCATAAACTCGATCATAATTAAGTTAACATTCGAGCGTGTGTTTTTGCGGGGAAAACAGGGGGAAAACTTGCAACATACTTTGCAGCTGTACTCTTGGCAGTTTTCATTGTTGGCTGTGGAAAAGTTGGCGCAGTCCATCGAAATGCAATTAAAGTTGCAAATTGCTTTTGTTCGTACACACAATTTACATAATGCAGCCGATCCAATCTTCGAGCAGAAAACTTCGCGCAGTGTTCAGCACAGTCCATTGATTGGATCCTTCGTGTTGTCATCGTCTTCGTCATCAGTTGGTTTCGCCAAGAGCACAAAGATGCAGATAAAGATAACTTGTAATGGAAATTTCAAGTTTCCATTCGCTTTCTGGCCAAAGTCAGAGAAAGTCAAAGCAATCAGCGAAAAGCTGGCCCAATAAATCGCCGGCATATGGCCGTGCTGTGGGTCACCTTTTTATGGTCTTCGACTCCATTAGCTGTCACTTAGGGTAAAACAAATCATAAAAAGGAGGACAGCAGCTCCCGCTAATTATGCCGTCGTAAAACGAAATGCCGCCCAAAAGTTGATGGGCGTTGCCCAACTGTCCGGCCGTCCCGGCCCATCACGTTAATTGTTAAACACTTGAGATTAATGTCTACTTGCAGCATCCTCGGCTTATGGCCTATTTATAGACAAAGATGTTGCAGCATTATTCATAAAAATGTTTCTGGTCCCAGTAGGACTCACAGGGGCATAAATCAAAGGAAGTGCGTGAGGATTTCCCACACCCTCTCTGTTTTCCATCTAAAAGGCCGTCGTGGACTTCAGACCTCGGGCTCTGGAGTTCCCATCTCCATTCACCTCCCTTAACGGCTGCCTAGATGTGAAACTGACTGGGTCACGTCCTATAGATACTGAATTTGCTTGATGTGTGTTCGTTATAGTCTGTTTAGACATGACCGCATCATTGACACGCTACGAATAGTAGAATGTCCGAAATAGTTTCCCTAAAGTAAAACTTAGATCGAAGGATCACAATTCAAATATTCGTCAAATGTTCTGATTGTATATTGCAATCAACAGATTTAATTTTATAATAATTCAACAGATTTGTTATAATAACCACTTGATAACGTCAAGCATTGCTTGTAATACTAAAACTATCTCTGTGAATGCTTTTCGGCTCATTAAAATGATTTAATTTTTGTTAGTGCGAATATGTTCCTACCAACGACTTCCAAGTTAAACTTTCTGCTCCTTAAAAATGAATTAAATATCACTTGTTTGTCTTATTTATACATTATAATGTTTTTGAAGATGCAACACAAACGCTAGGATTATTTTTTGCATATTCGACAATGCTGCGAATAGTCTAAAAAGGCTATTAGTAGTTTTCGACATTCAGAACGTTCATAAAAGTATTCTTTAAATTCAGGGAACGTTACTTTTTACCACTTTCCCTTTCGAGTATAGGATTAAAGAATCAAAATTAAACAAGATAAATATAAGGCTTATTTTAAACCATAAGCCATATATTTAACTTGTTTAAAGCCATAAGCCATCTGTTTAACTTGTTTAAAACCATAACACATATATTTAACTTGTTTAATTTTGATCCTTTTGTCCGATACTCATAAGTCATCATGACAGTAATAAACGGAATTATAAGTTCTGAAAGTACAAAAATAAGCCCTATAGTTATTTAGATTCTTTAATCCTTTTTTAATTGTTTTTGACACAATACTTTTTGACAATTCCAAAGACTGCTTAAAACATGTTTTCGTGAGACCTAATGTTGTCAAATACCAGAAAACTACCCTGATATGTCTTTTGCCTAAGAATGAGTAAAAATAATTCGGGTATTTTCCAATAAAGACGAATATCCAGGAACAAATTTAAAACATCTTTGTAAGCACAGCTGTCGTAATTTATGCATTGACATCTCGTACATTTTAAGTTTCCTTACTTTTTTGGCTTTTTCTTGGTTTCGTCATAGAACTTGAACGGCTGTCTGACTGATTTTATTAGCTGGCACTTGATTCTACATCCACATTTCGTTCGGTCGAGATATCCTTTGTTCTTATGCCAGCTATAACATCTGTATTTGGGTGAGGTTTTTGCCTTCTGGTCTCTGGTCTCTGTGGCTTGTGTTCGCTTTTATTTTATAACTTTGTTTTTATGTCATTTCTCAGTTGCTCAGCTGCTGTCACATAATTTGCACTTTTTACTTTCTTTGGATTTGTTTTGCACAACTAAATGAAGAGAAAGAGGGAGGTCAACAAACTTGGCCAGTTCAGAAATGGCTGGCACTTATGTAAGTTGAAAGAGTGACAGAATTACCCAGAAAAGACAAGAATGCACTCAAAATATAAGTGCACCGAATATTTTGTACACCTGAAAATCATTTTAAGACCTTGATTAAAAATTTCCATGTGGTTTCTTATACGTATTTGGACGATTAGTGGGCTTCACGAAGGCCGAGGTGTCAAATTTTTTAAAATTCCTATCCTTAAAAGGAGTAAAAGTCAATATGGTTAATGTGGGCTGGGGTAAAATTAATTTTCATGTGGTGAATATCTCTCACATATCAAAACGATATTACAAATTTAAATACTGTACAGGATAAAGTAAAGCCCAATTAATAAGATCTAATCTTTGGCTCGCAGAGGATTCTGATTTCGATTAATCTTTAATTGATTGCCAACGGCTGCTGGTTAAATGGGCGCATTTGATGGCCAGTTAAACTAATTGGGCAGCATGCGAGGTATTTAAACAGAACGTCAGTGGTTGCTGGTTCGCCTGATTAGCGCGCGGCCACCTAATTAAATTTCAAATGCAGCAGTGTCAACTTAATGGTGCTCTGTTTGTCCTCCCCAGTGCCCCTGTTTTCCCCTACATCCACTGTAGTTCGCTATCTTTCTGTGCCTGTCAGCGTTTGTGCAAACACTCAGCCAGAAGACCCACACCAACACCAACGCCAACACTCACACCAAGCCCCACACACTAACACAGAGGCAGCGTTAATCATAATAATGTCACCACTAATTGCATTGCGTATACGCACACGTGTACTCAGAGTTGGCTACAAGCAGCTTCCCTCCGCCCACATTTCTCCTTCCCACCCCTCTTAATTCCTGATGACCCCATAATTTAACATAACGTGGGCGCGACTCCAGCCTTGGCCACGCCCACCTACCGCCCACAGCCATCGCTCTTTGAGATCCCCCGGCAAATGTGTTTATTTAACATTTAGGCAACCAGCTCTTGCCCTTAACCATAAAACGGGGATTGGGAATAATCGACCCTGCCTGGGATGTGATGAAAAGGGGTCTAGGTGGGGTTGTTAGCCTCTCTCTTAAATGTGCGCTTATAATTGGGCCAGCCACATTATTCAAAGTGGTTGTGGTTTTGTGGGGCAGGTAATTAACTTCTGGCGGAGGTCATTAAAGCTTAAAAATAAGTGATACAAATTATAACAAGTTTTCAGTTTGTGATACAAATTATAACAAGTTTTAAGTTTGCAGTAAGTTTTTCTTTGCTGAGTTGTAGAAAAGTCTTTTTTTCGACCTTGGCTTATCTTAATTCTTTATATTTTGAATTGCACAGCAATTAAGCAAATTTTCATCAGTATTGAACCACGCCCAAAAGCCTATTTAACCAACATGGCGAGTGAGTAATGACTAATGACCAGATGTTAAATTGAGTGTGTAAAAAGCCAGGCGTAAAGTTTGGCCAAAAGAGGGGAACAACTTACCGCCGACATAGATATCAACTTGCGACCAGTTCAACTTTGTGGAAATGCTCTGCACCGCCAGGGAAATTGCCTCGAACGATGGCAGAAAATTGCTGGAGATCTGCAAAATAAATGAGATAAGTTCAATGTTAGACCGAGGACCTTCTGCCAAGTTAGTTGCACTGAAATGCTAAAAGTGAACAGCGCGGAGGTGCCGACTCCAACCCCTGGCAGCTCTATAAACATAACCCTCCGCTGTCCCAACCCCAGATTTCCATTGTGTTTACCCTGTTGTTCGGTGCCATGCCCTCCCATCCCACACTTCACAATCACCTTTTGTCTCTGTGGGCTGCAAATGAAAATCTAAACACGAACACGAGTGCTCAGCTGCCTTGTTTGTTAAAGTGAAACAAATTAAATGCTCAAGCAATTAAAGAATAGAGAGGGATGGACACAAAGGGAATGTCCTCTTAGCAGCCGGCAATGCGAAATTGCGTGTGGCGGGCATCTTGTGGATTAAGTAGGTAACATGACTTGGTTGGTACATTCAGATTAAAGAGCTCTGCGAGAAATAGGAATATAAAAATGAACTCAGATGTTGGGTGATATGGCGAACGGTGTTGCCAAATAAATAGGGTATTGCCTCTCTTTTATAAATCCACTTTTTAACTGACCATTGAAAAGGATTTGTTAAAATGCACCGAAAACTATATATACATACATGTTGATACAAATGTTTAAAATAACTCTGTTTTATCAGTTGCGTTTTGGTACATTTTGGTATTAAGTAACTTAAATGTTGCGATAGAAAATAAGTTAAAATATGTAGGATATTATTTATAAATTAATTTCTTTTATATAAAATTAGCATTTAGTTCTTTTTATACCCTTGCAGAGGGATAATTTTGTCAAAAGTGTGAACGAGTGAAGGGAACTCCGCCCTATAAAGTATATATATTCTTGTCGAATACCTTTTATTGTTTGTCCGCTGGGTCTGTGTTTGGTTATTTTAAAGATATGAAACTTTACAGCCTTCGATCCTTGCACGCGTATATGTCGGTGTTGCTGCCTATAACTGATTGTCGGATGCCACTTTGGTGTTGTTGTTGGTGGTTTTTTGGGTTTTTTTGGCTCATTCGCCTACCATTTTAGGTCGGTATATCCTGTATAACTGATTAATCGTGCCTTTGTGTTTGTTTAGTTAGGATTTGGGATTTATGGGTTTTATTTTTGCCATTGGATCCGACAAATTCAAGATGACTAAATCTATCTTCAAATAACTGATCGATTGGAAATGCCTAACTTTGTGTTTTTAAAGTTGGGAAGTTGGGATTTTTGGGTATTAAGAATGCATCACATGAATAATTTTGGAGAATATAGTTTACAGAGTATTCTGAAGGGTATATACTTCGGCTCGTTAGCTTTCTTTCTTGTTTAGGTGTATTTTACTGTTGGATCGGTTAAAAATGATTTTTAACATTCTCATCTATATTACGCTTTTAAAAGGCTTGGTTTTTTCTGGATTGTTCAGTACAACAAATGCTTGCAATCAAATTACCTTTTATCAATTCGTTAATCTGCTTGAAATATTAAACACGGTTCAAATGTTTTAAAAAAAAACGATGTTTTAGGCTTTGGTCCTTATATAACTTAGTTTTTCAGATTATCATTATTTTTTTTTTTTGTCAAATTAGCTAATACTGCTTGAAAATTACGACTTTGTCGCTGCTAGCCCTTCGCACAAACCAATCCGCAACATGACCGTAGACAATTCAATCACGTTTAATCAGGGCATTTAAGTGGTCCATACGCAGACAACCAACTTTAATCAATAATCCTGCCCTCTCCTTTTTTGTGCGCCCTCCGTCATAATCATCGTCGTGCCCGAGCATAAAAGGTCCTTGTTGGTTGGGAGTTGGGCGGAAAACTTCGATTTTCCATTGCCGTTGATGAAGGGCTGTTCAGATGGGATGCGGGGGCGATTGGGGATGGGACTGTCAGAGACCTAGCTTTAAGTTGTTTTTTGTACCTTTTTGACCTTTCTTTTCGGTCGACATTTGGTTAGCTTGTTTTTCATCTGTGTTTAGACTCATTTGTCGGCTTGATTTGAGTTTGGCAGGACAGCTGCCTGTTGTATGGCCGTTTGCCTGCTTCATTATTTTGGCAGACGAAATAAATTGAAAAACGTTTGAGAAAATACGTGTAGGCAGCTTGGACACATACAATTTTCTACAAAATTGAATTTCGAAAGCAACAACAGGAGCAATGACATTATCAACACCGGAAGCAATCAGAGGGGCAAAGTTAAGGGGACGACTTCAAAATTGAAATCTGTTTGATGATTTTTCACATTTTCTTTTTTTTTCTTTCCTTATTTTATTCTTACATATAATGGACAAATAAATATTGAACGAAATGACGGTTAAATCTTACCAAAATAATCTTTTAGGAGCAATGATTTGTACGAAGTATTGACAGAGGTAAAGAAAGAGGCAGTGCAAAGAGCATTGTTCAAAAAGACAAAACTGTAAAGGCATCGGCAAATAAATATTTATGATTCCTGCCTCTATCTCATAAATATATCATTTAAATAAGGTTTTAAGTTTAGTTAAAACAATACTTTTAAGCAGGGACGCACAAGCTTCTTTTAAATGTCCTTTAAGTATAAGTATTAAGGAAAGTTGAAGCACTTTTTCTAACTAAGCATAATTATTTTTATTTGATCTAGACTGTTGTTTCATGTCAAAAGCTTCCAACGCAATGAGAAACGTAAATAAGTAAATCTGTACAAATAATTCGAGCGAAATAAAAAATAATCCAATTATATTATAAAGTTCACTTTCTCTGTGAAATTTTTGTATAGTGCCTAAATGAGCAGAAAGCTCCTTGTTATTTAATGGCATTGTTTACAATTATTGGTTTTTGCCCTCTTGTTTGTTTGGCCATCAATAAGCTGTGCCAAAGTTCGGAAAACTTTCTCATTCGTGTCCGGCGGAGGCAGCTGGTCAGAGGGGCAATATCGAGGCTTTGGGGGCTTGGGTAATGCAGCAAATTGTTAAAACAATTGCAACAATTTGGCAGCAAAGTGCAGTTCGGACGTCTATTGACACAACGTGACCAGCCATTGTACACGGAGCATTTACTGGCATTACACCCCTTTGGATGCCCCTTTTGCCACTTCCTGGCCGCTCTCCCCTCCAACCCCCGGCTACTAAGTGCACTTGGGAAATTAGAGGGAATCGTGGGGATGTTGGACTTCCTTTGGGTTTCATTGTTTGGGCTCTGTTTTATGGCTCGGACAAATTGTTTAACGTTCAATCAATTTAATTAATTTGCCGAGCAGAAGGAAATACATACATATACATATATATTTTTTGTCAAGCAGGCGGAAAATGAGTTTTCCTTGCGCTTTTTCTTTTCCGCTCGCTTGATTTATTTTTTTGTTCCTTGGCATTTATTCACAGGTGAATTGCTGTTGGCCCTCAGCCGAGATGTTATGCAAAGGAGGCCAGAGCCAAAAAAAGAATCAACATTAATCACAGCTCAGCAAATATTTGACATTTGCCAGCCTCTTTGGCAGATTTTCTAACCAGGAATAAAGAAGAAGTGGAGGAAGACCCTGCCACCTCCACCATAAGGAAAATCAGATGTTTGGCTTATCCCTATTCAAGTCAAGCGACCCCTTTTGTTGCGTATTTCATATTTTGTTGCCTTGTATATCTTTTGCTGCTTTACAATTCGCTACACATAACAGCTTTGTAAACTTATTCACATGTTAATAATTTAGTTAGGGGCGTGCGCATATCTATACGAAACATTTCAATTGGTCTTTTGTGGTGACTTCCATATATGTTTGGTGAGGATGAAATTATTTATGTGGGCTTATTAAATGTATTTCTGTTAAAGGGTTGACAATGACATTGAAAAGCATATTTGGGAGGATGTGAAAGGGGTCCCTATTCTGAAATAAACTTTCGTTTGGTCGACAAACCATTATCCCTTAATCATCACTTTAATCTTCTGGGCGTCTGACCAAATGTAGTATATATACATCCTCAACATTGCGTTCACAAACGTATTAGCTTTTAAAATTTCTACAGCAGCAGCTGGTAAACTTCAGATGCTTATTTATTTTTGATACAAAATAACCAACAGCTGGCCTTGCGAGATAAAAATTAATGGGCGAATTTACTTCTTTTTTGGAGGGCCGTCATTATTATCAATATACAATAAAAGAAAGGCAAAACTTTGGCGACGGCCACTTAATTTGCTGTCATTTAACTGAGGATAAATGGCTGGAACATGCGGCTGCAACAAACCCATTAAGATGCCGCAGAAGGAGCAAACGAACGATGAAGTTTTGGCCTACATTGGACAGCACTTTTTTCAGGCCAAGAGGAATAGATGGAGCATTTTTATTGTGTGGCAAAGTGGCAACAAACATTGAGGTGCTATAAAGTTACACACCAGCAGGGCCACAGCTGACTGACTGTCCAAAATGGCTGTCCTCCTGGCTAACACACAACACACACTCCGCCACCAACACACACACACAGATGCAAATCACATGCGCACGTGCTGCCATTGCCAAATTGTTTTCACTCTAGTCTAAGCACTTGGCAAATTTCTGCAGTTTTCCCTTCCCTTCGAGTGGAATACGATTTGAATTACGGAATGTTTGCTTGATGGATTTTGTCTCGTGTAATTTTTGTTCGGTTTATTTGCTTCAGCCGAGGAAATTGCTTTTTAATGCCAGGCCACTATTCAGAATGTTCACATATACAGCTATGGTCACAAAAATAGCTCAATCTTTATAGGGAAGTCAATATATTATTGGATTTGTTTAAAAAGAATCCCGTTTTTTCTATTTGCTTGGTTCTTTATTATTTTTTTTTAAATAAAAACAAATAAAAAAAGTTCATAAGTACAGTGTCTTTAAAGAAACTACAAACTTCTGGTAAGGACCCTTATTAACGATGACATTAAATGGATTATATATCACTTGCTTTTTAAGCTATTATGTTGTCCGCAGTTTTTAGTTGTTCATATCCCAGCCAAATTTATTTGTTTTCCCCATTTTCGCCCATTTCGTAATTTATAGTTTGGTTTAGGTAAAACGATATCAAAATATTTGACTTTTCAGGTGTATTATGTGTCACTTAGCTTGAGCTCAGACTTTCATAAATAAAATTATTGTGACAGCCGAAGACAGTTCATAATGTTTTACGACTATAAAGGCAGTAAAGATGGATGGCTGCCGGAAATTGGTGTGCTCTGCTCCACCTGATGAAGCCATATAAAGCGATTTGACTGCTTGTTAAGCGATTTAATTTCTGAAGTCCCCCTTTCGCCCCGGAGCTCTGCTTCTGACCATTAAGCCCCCGGTTTTGGCCACGTATGAGCAGTACTTTGTTGGGCCAACTTTATGAATAATTGAGCGGTGCCTAAGTGGCAACCTCTTTGGGCCGCCAGCCTTTTTATGAGCAACTCTCTCTCGGCGAAATAAAGGACTGAAAACGTCGGAGAAAATGTGCGAAGCGAGAGGTTTTCTTGCAAAATAAGCATCATTGAATTTATTATGATTTTTATGCAAATTGCTGCATCCCAAAGGGCGGTGCGATGAATGCAATTAATGTGGGAAGCGACGCAAAAAGGTTTTATGTCCCTGCCACTTAGCCTAACGAAGGGCTTTCACCAGATTGTCTGAAAGGTCACCTTCAGGTTTCCCCGATTTCCCCTTACATAATTCTATCTCTTTAATTACCACCTGCCATAGCCTGAGATCCGTTCTCTGCCCAAAGGAAGACTTAGAAAGAGATGATTTAGTCAGCTGCTAACAGCTGTGGCCTTGGAACAATATTTACTAAGTTTGAATATGCATGGGACCCATATTGGCTAGAGAAATTTAAACATTTCAATTAAGCCGCTGAGTATGAATCATTTAAATGAAGCTGCTGCGAACGAATAGTTTGGGTAATCATTTATAGGTCAACAGAAATAATGTTTTGTTGGTTGAATTAACGGACTATAACAGTTACTTTACTGTACAAAGCCAGATACTTCTTCTTATCTGTTTATATAGAATAAAGACCAAGTCCAACATAATTAAATATGAAACAAAAAAAGTAAAATTGTATCCTCTGTTACTTTCGTAAAACTAAACATTTCCCAAAACATCAACCTTTTAAAAATGTCAGTTGGGAAATTTAAATTCAATTTCTTAAAGTCAACCATTTCTATCTTGCAGATTTAATTTAATAAAACGTTTTCAGTTTAGTTTTAACCCCAAATAAAACGCTGGCATTATTGTTTATTTGCTCTTTTATTGTTTCTTCTGATTATTGTTAAATACCGTGCTGGTCTCAAATGAACTTAACTGCCTGCGACAGGTAAATCAAGTATAAACCATGCACACGTCAGCCAAATTGATTAAAATTAAATTTCTCTTTATTTGCGTGATGCGCATCAAAAATCAATGGAGTACCGCAAATCGGAAATCAATATTCCCGGCAGACCAACTCGTTCCACAATTTCTCAAATGCATATACCGACAGATAAATTGATACCCGAACACTTCAACATGCAAAATTGAACGACCTGATTGTGTGATGTGGCACCTGCAGTCATTACTTATCTGTAGTGATAATGACTTAACATAGTGCAGTGGAACGGACAGGATCGGACGACTGAACCATATTGCTGCGATATAAGAGAGGGTATTATAATTTCAGTGGAGTCCTAAGGAGTCCCTTAGGAACAATGGTATATAAACTTCGGCTTGCCGAAGTTTGCTTTCTTTTTGTTTAATATTTGCATTAGACTTGTGACGGTTTCAGTAATAAACTTTAAATTTTATAAAAATCGGAAATTAGTTGATGTCCTTCTGTCCCTTTCTACGCAAACTTCATCAAACTTGATGAAACTTTCCTAACGATTTTCTTTCTTTAGGTTGTTATATATAATTCGAAACGGACGTGTTCGGACGACTAAATCATATAACTCCTAGCAATTGGAAAAATAAAAGAAAAATATATCTTTGCAGATGTTACAAAAATTAAATATTCTATATTTCGATTTCGATGCTTAAAAACAATAAAGCTAGGTCGATTTTCCTATTAATTTTCCATCATTCCTGTAATATAGTCGTCTAATTTTTATACATGTAAAACCATAATTCTGAAATCGTTAAAAATTACTTTAACCGGATTTGTTCATTTTTTGCCCCATGGTAGCTATGTAATATTGTCGTCCGTTTTTATACCCTTGCAGAGGGTATTATAATTTCAGTCAAAAGTTTGCAACGCAGTGAAGGAGACATTTCCGACCCTATAAAGTATATATATTCTTGATCAGCATCACCAGGAGAGTCGATCTAGCCATGTCCGTCTGTCCGTCTGTCCGTCCGTCTGTCCGTCCGTCCGTTTCTACGCAAACTAGTTCCTCAGTTTTAAAGCTATCTGCTTAAAACTTTCCCAAAAGTTGTCTTTCTATTGCAGGTAGTATATAAGTCGGACCGAGCCGGATCGGGCGACTATATCATATAGCTGCCATATAACTGAACGATTGGAAAAGCCATAACGTTGGTGTTTTTAAAGTTAGGAAGTTGGGATTTCCTATGGGTATTTTATTTGGCCAATCAATATGACCTACCAAATTTCATAAGGATCGGCTGACTATATCCTATAGCTGCCACTTAACTGAACGATAGGAATTGCCATAACTTTGGTGTTTTTAAAGTTAGGAAGTTGGGATTTTTTATGAGTATTAAGAATGCATCATATGAATAATTTTGGAGAATATAATTTACAGTGTATTCTGCAAGGGTATATCAACTTCGGCTCCGCCCGAAGTTAGCTTTCCTTTCTTGTTTTATAATGAGGTAGCCGAAATATCATTAACATTTTTACTTTGAAGCCAACAAAGACAGAATTCTATTTAAATATTAGAGAAAAAAGTTATTGTTAACAATACGAATACCTTAATTTGTTAAAAGGTTTTTCTTGCTTCTACTTTAAAATGTACCTAAACATTTAAAAAAATCAATTGAATAAAATAAATTACTTCAATCAAAAAACAACCAGAAAAAAGTTTTTATCATTTGAAAAAATTTTAAATGTGTGATAATTTGCTAAAAAATTAAAACAAAATATAAAAAGCAAAAATAAAAATAAAAGCACCGATTATCTGCAAGCCAAAAAGTGGGCTGTCGTTTCGCCCACCCCCTCATGCCAATAACTAAGCCCCACCCTACTTAAATATCGAATAGCAAAGTCTCTTGAGTTGTAAGAGAAACTTGTCAAATAAGTAAAAGCCACCGAAAGTAAGGCGAATGTTTAAACAAAATGAATTATTTTAGGACTCTAAAACATCGATTTGATACATAAACACAAAAAATAACAAATTCATACGATTGATCTTTTATTCGACAAATATGTTTTTATTTTTCACTTTGACGCTATTTTTTCTGAACCAAAATCATTGATTTCTTAAAGTTTCTCTCTGTACACTCTTTAGATAAAACGATACCTTTTAACCGGTAATTCCGATCGGACCATAAGCAGATTTTTCTTTCTTTGGCTATATATAGTAGTTGCCATCCGCACACTCATGGTACGTACGTCATTTAAAATGTAAGGAATATACCAATATCTTCTCTATCTTTTCTCTTCCTTGTCGCCATTGGATTACATTTTTTCTTTTTCACGCATATTTACCACATGTGGCTGATTACAAAGCGACATGGCACATCAGACGGTGCATTGACCTAAACATGGCATCATCATAATAAATTAGCCAATTCCTCTTCCATCCCCCGAGATTATGATGCTGCTGCTTCTGATGATGTTGCTGCAAACAAAGCTCCATTTTCTTTGCAATTTACGGCGAAATATTACGTATACGCCGGGGTGGTGATGGTGAGGCAAAGCTTTTAGAAAACTGCAATAAGTGGGGCAAGTTGGAGGAGGGGAAGAATTTTGTGGGACATGCTGACAGATGTGCTGCAAATTGTGCTGAGCACTGAACACCCAAACACCAAACAAAGATAAAAGGATACAGGACACTGCACTTAATTGTGTTTGTGTCTGTGTTGGCTCACGATGGAGTTTTCGTTTCAATGACCCTGAAATGGCAAGTGCCACCGTGGCAAGCAGCTTAAAATTTGATTAGTTGACGATGTGACCGTTTGAGCTAAGCTATATTGAGGGGTTTCCCGGAACTAAAGCCATTCAGCTTTCAATATGTGGATTTAATAAAAATCACATGCAAAAATTTCAATTCCATTTATGCAAACGCAGCAAAATGGAATTTACAAGTTCCAAAAAACCAAATAACGCAAGCTAAAAGCGCGAGCGGGATTCACAAAAATCCGGAAACTCAATTTGAACACTTCCTTCGCGGGAATTGAAGTCCCACGTGAATCCATCGATGGGCGTGGTCGAGGCGCGTAAACAGCAATCAATCATGAACATGTAACCACTCAGTGTTGCAGAAGAACCTGCAGCAAAGGTCCGATGCAAACAACATGGTAAATCGATGATGAGTCGGACAGGCGGGATGCAAAGCGATCCAAAAAGTTATAAATATACATACATATATGAAGACATGAACGGGGGTGGCTCGACTAGCCGATGTTTAGATACTCTTTCGTTTAACAAAAATAAATAAGTCAGTATACTTATTAAGCAACTGTTTATTTTCGGTATAAATCACTTGGGCTTGGCAAACTTAGCTTTCTATCTAACAACACTTCAAAGTCGTCTGCAATGAATATCGCCAATGAGTTGTTATTCATTCTATTTACCTTCAATAGTGTTTTGTTCTCATATTTATTTTATAACAATCATGGTAACCCACTCATTGTTGGGGAAAGCAATCCCCCAACCTCAACTATTCCCAGATGGTCATATCAGTGCCTAGCCAGAACGGATGCCATCGTTATCATTGATGCAGCTCTCAGCTCGCTTTGCGACTGTCGATTGTCAAACTGATTGACTGAAAAGCAATGCTCAATGGGACAATAGCAGGATGAGCTTGGGGATGGGTGGTATTCCAAGTGTTTGAATCCACACTTTTGCCATGATAAAGTGCAGTGCCAGCTGACGGGCTGAACGAGTGACTCACTGCATGAATGAGTGACTGACCGTCCCGTCTCTGACTTGACGGACTGACTCGACTGAATGAGAAAAATGGCAAAGTCGTTCTAGATTGGCGGAGCGTTTCTTTTAATGATTACAGTTTTCTGCCGGGGATTGGAGATACACCCATCACCCGCCTAGAACCGCATTCAATTGTAATGCAACATTAATCTTCATTTATTCGCTTTTGAGCTCTATTTGGGGGGTTAGCTAAGTTTTATGGGGCAAGAGAGCTTTTGGAAAAATCAAAACAAATTACCAGCTATTAGAAAAGGTTGTAATTAAGACACGTACTATTTTTCAGAAACATTTTCTAACGGGGTAAGAATGTCGACATGGATCTGTCACAGTTGACAGCACAATACATTTTTGAAAAACGAAAAAGTCAAATAATTGAGTTTACAAATACGAATCTGATTTGCATATTCCGATATATTTATAGTTACTTGTAGAGCTAAAAGGGCATAATGTATAAAAGCAAAAGTATGTAACAGGAGAAGGAAGCGTTCCGACCCACTAAATATATAGGTCTTGTTCAGATCACATAAGGAGTATTTACTTGTCCGACTGTTTAAATTTTTAATCTGTCCGTATGAACGCTAAGATTCTCGGAAATGGGGGCTAGAAGATTGGCATTTTGCTGCGTTCTAGGAGCTCTTAGACGCATTTGTTCAAAAGGTGCCCCCCTTTAGCTCGCTTATATACGATTTTAAAATTTAAATATTTCAAGTAAAGTTTATTGTGTTTATCAGGACCTATCGAAATGCGGAATGGTTAGATCGGACTTCTTGGCGTGATCCTGATCGATCTTTACCTATATTGTCGATATCGTTCCTCTCCGTTCTCTTTTTTTAAATTGGCTAAGGGCACAAATGTTAAAAACAAAACGAAAAAGAGAGAAAAAAGTACTCGAGTCCTTGCATTATTTTGATTACAATTTTATAAAAAAACGTATTATTTATCTAAGGGAATTTTGCATAATGGCATATTCTATGAAGCAAAAATGTATCATTCCAGATGCTTAAGAGGTAAAAGTTATGGTTTAGACGTCTAATTTTAGTGTATCGTGTTCTCTGTTTTTGTTTTCTTAAATCTCTTGTCTTTAAAAAAAATATACAAAAATTTACATATAAAATATAAAACAAATAGTTGTTGAATATTCTTAAACAAATTTTGAGCTATCATTTATGAAAAGGAATTTACTTATGGACTACTTAAGAAGCGAACAATTATGAATTGAAAAACAGTCTTACAACTTAATGAACAGACCAGAGTTTAAAAAAAGTCGGCCACCTGGCCAGAAAAGGGGCACAAGCCACGTTGCCACGCGTACTTTTAACCGACAACTGCATCTAACAAAGGGCAAGAGAAATAGCGACAAAGTTACAAAACGTGCAATTAAGTGTGATGCGCTGTGCGATATTTATGCGCTGCAAGGGCAACAAAATACGCCTACCCACGTTGTTGCCGTTGGAACCGCCCCTAAATCAGCGACACAAATGCCGCACAAAAGTTGCAATTGATGCGTTTTGTTGCCCTCCGAATCCCCCCCCCTCCGTCGCCCGGGGACCAGGGAACGTCCCCTGGGCAGCTGTGAAAATTCGCAAACTGCCAGCGACTCGGGAATGCGATCCCGACTGAGATGCCTTTAAAGCGGCACATCGACTGGAATTGTTATATCGCCGTGTGGAAGGACGAGGGGTTCCGGGCACGCTTAAAGCGAGTCCTCAAAATTTTTCAAGGCACAGTATTGCGCATATGCCAATTGGACCGGAAAACTGTGCCATACAGTGTACACATTTAAATGCGTCTAATTAAAGTTTATAATGAAAAGTTGCAAAAATATTGATGGCACTGATCATCAGTTATGAATGGTTTTAAATCAATAATCAATTACTGTTGCTTTAATATAGTTAAAATTAAACACTTTAAAACAGACTAGGCAATGTTCTTGTCAATTTTTCTCTCTGTACTCGCTACTCGTAGAATAAAAGTAAACAAATACAATATTGTTGAAAATTACACTAAAAATTTGTTTATATTTCCCTAAAAACAAAATCGACCTAAAATTAAGGACAATTAAAAAAAAATTAATTTTTCTTTAATTAAGAGCGCTTTCATTCGAGCAAATTCTGAAATTATGTTTTAAATTTAATGGCGAAATTGCCATAATTTGAGAACCAAAAAGTCATGTCAAATTGTGTAAAATCACGAGAAATAGCCCTCAAATGAAAAGCGGACTTAAAAAGCGTGGGTACCCGGAAAAATCATCTGACTTTTGAAAATTTTTCTGTGTTAGTTATTAAAATAGTAATTTGAGTTATTAATTGTTATATGTAAATTATTTTTTGCATTATGGGAACGATTTATGGAACGATGCAAATACCAAACTAGTTTAAAGCCCTGCCCAATCAATGTTATTTTATTATTTATTTGTTTTTATACACTTGCAGAGGGTATTATAATTTCAGTCAAAAGTTTGCAATGCAGTGAAGGAGACTTTTTCGACCCTTTAAAGTATATATATTCTTGAACAGCATCACCGGGAGAGTCGATATAGCCATGTCCGTCTGGCCGTCCGTCCGTTTCTACGCAAACTAGTCTCTCAGTTTAAAGCTGCTTGAAACTTTCCTAAAAGTTGAATTTTTATTGCAGGTAGTATATATGTAAGTCGGAACAAGCCGGATCGGGCGACTTTATCATATAGCATAGGCACAATGGGAAAAAAATTCAAAAAATGTATAACTTTATTGTTTTTAAAATCGGACAACAATATCATATAGCTGCCATAGAAACGATGACAAAGTGCAGCGCAAAATCGACATAGCTTTATTGTTTTGTAGTAATATAGGCATAGAAATCGAAATGAGGTCGATTTGTTATAGCTGGAAGGGTATATAAACTTCGGCTTGCCGAAGTTTGCTTCCTTTCTTGTTCAATATAAATTTAATAACACCAAAAATTTTTAGGGCGATTTAAGGCGAAATTGTTTGTGAGCGTAAACAAAGAAAAACATCTCCATTTCTCAATATTTTAATAAAAGTGGACACACAAAAAATTTAATTAATTATGTTATTTACTGGGAATTAGTTTATTTTCCGTCAGATCTTTGCTGTGTAGAAAAAAGCACGTACCGAAAAGCATAAAACTGGTTTGCATTTCTTCGTTAAATTTTCACTTCTGCCACGCGTATTTGTGGTTGTAACGACTTTTTTGTATGAGCTGTGACTGTACTTTCGTGGGTTTTATTTTTCCGCGTAGTTTGCGTTTTTAGCAACTAGCCAAGCTGCACTTGATATGCAGTGAGCATCCCATATATTCATCTCCCTGCCGATAGTAAGCCGAACTCGGCTGAGCTCAGCTCAGTGCAGCTAAGCAGCTAGAGAAAAACAGCTGTCAAGGCTGAAACATTTTTGTTTATGATTGTACTGGCTTGGACGGGTGGGACGTGTCGTTACAAGGATCAAGGACGAAAGGGGCCGGGGAGCGTAGGAAAGCAGGGCGTGGCACGTGCCTTCAGCCGGCAGCAACTCTCGTTGAGTGATTTAAATGCATGCTGGGAGCAGCAGAGCCAGGGCTTTAAGCAATCAAAATATGAAATTATGGCTCTTTAACAACGTGCTTCAGTATGCACGGCATAGCCACCCACCAGCATCATCTTCGTCGCCTGGTTTCCAACGAAATTATTTGCATTCTACGGCCCAGATGCTATTTGTCTTGGCAACCAAGCCAGCAGTCTATTATTTTGCCATTGGCTGAGCAGACCCCAAAACAGAGCCCATTTGTCAGTCATTTTCTTACAGTTCGTCAGGGCGTTTCAGGCCACACAGATTTTCATTAATAACTTTGCTGACATTTTCAACAAGTTAACAAACTTTTGGAAGCATTTCGCTCAGCACTTGTCAATCAATTGTCAACAAAAATTCCCTACCACCCGGGCGGGCTCATAAAAATATGCAAAAGTAACGAGCAGAACTTTATGTTGCACAACTTTGTGTGACAGTTGGCCAAGTAGGAGCATGCGGGAAGGCTGGCGGATTAAGCCCGATATTCTTCTGGGCACTTGTTGGCATGCAACTAGAGCCGAGCAGGCAAGTGCGGGGCGGGAAGGTGAGACAGGGCAACACTTGCCGCAAAAAGTAATTTCATGCCAGCGTCGACTTTCATCAAGCAATTTTCCAGCATATTTTGGATAGTTCCCGCATCTCTGCCTCCAACCACCACCAAAATCCTTCTTCCTACAGCCTTTGGCTCGGTTTTTCCATTTCCTGTTTGCTTGCAACCCTCAGCAAACAGCCACGGACTTGACTTGATGAACTTTTGTGGTGCGAACTGTCTCCTTTCTCCGTTTGAAGATTGTTTTGGAAAATTGCAAATTGCTGCTGCAAAATGCCTGCGGTTGTTTCAAGCCATGTTCCTAGTTATTTTGCTTAAATTTCTGCTTAATTAACACACCGTATTTTGCTGGCGGCTTTTACATGTAACTTTAAACAGAACAAAAATGTATTTGCAGCTATTTCGAGTGAACCAACAGCATTTAAGCCTGATCAAAGGAAGCACGAATTCGGAAATGGTATTTCAATAAGCCTTCTTCGCCTGTCTGTCCGTCTGTCCTTTTGTCCCCATGAACCAGATATTACAGAATACGCATGCAGATTCATACGAACTAGTTAGGGAACATTTATATTTTTAAATTGGACAACATGTATTAAAATATGAAATGTGTTCTTGATAAACTTATGTTGATGCATAATTTTAGTCTCAGTATTAAAGAAAATATCATTCTAATAAAAATCAAAAATTAATCAAAACAGAAAAGAAACTTAGTTTTCTTATTGATGTTGTTGAGTTTTATTTATTGTGTTAGCGGGTGTAGTTTTTTTGTTATTGTTTTTGATTAAGCAAATAACTATAACCAAAAAGTTCATTAAACAGCAATTTCCCCAGTTGTTTAAATTAAAACTACTAAAGCTGTGAAAGGAACGAATATATGAATATAATTTTAATTTTATAAAAATCGGATATTCATATTCAATAGCTGGCTTAGGAATGTTAAGCCAAGCGAGGTAATTGATAAGTTCAGCTTTCCCAGCATAGCTTCCTTTCTCTTTTCAATTGATTCTCTAATTTACAGTACATGTGCTTAAACATAATCTTCCGATGACTGCCCGGCCCTATATCATTCTACCAAAGATTGTCCTTTGTGTGTCAGAGGTCTTAAAGTAAGGACGTACTCACTTTCATTCGCGGACAGGGCCACAGGACGACGGTCTTATTGAAATCGAGGGCCAGCTGCTCAGCCAGCTGATGACACTGACCCGAGGAGCTGCGGCCAACGTTCCACCGATGTTCGCCATTCCCACCGGTTAAGGAGGATAAGGATGATAAGGAGGCCTCCTCGCCCGACGACAACTGCTTCGCTTTGGAGTCCTGCTGACGATGACGATGTTGCTCCACCTCCTGCGTTTGCTGCTGCAAATGTTGCTGACGTGGCTGACTGGGCGGGTCAACGTCCATATTCGCATTCGCATTCCCATTCCGATTCCGAGCCCCGTTGCCGCCCTGGTCCTTGTTCGCATCCATGTTCATGTCCACGTCCACGTCGGTGTCTACATTAATGCCCGCATTTAAAGTCTTTACAACGCTCGTGTATTTGGGCAGCTCGAGTAATTTAATGAAGCCACTTAAATCTGTGCGCCGTCGTCGACATCATCGGGAAGGGCGAAAAGAAAGAGAAACATTTTATGTGGCATATAAAAAACTTCTGCATATTTAAGCTGACTTGGGGAGGTTTTTCTGCGAGTGTATGTATACGGGTATGTGCTAAAGCGGTGTAGTAACTGTTACTGCTGATGAAGGCTGCCATGCTCATAGCGAGAATCTGTCTGCAACGCCAGCAGTTGTTGCCCCTTGCCCACCAAACAGTGATGCCAATTAAATATGGCAAAGGAAACTAAGCTTGTTTTAAAGCTAAATACTAAATTTACTTTAAGAACAAGAAAGGCGGTCGAAGTTTATATACCCTTGACGCTTTTCCAAATCGATTACATTTCGATTTCTATGGCTATATTACTAAAAACAATGAAGCTATGTCGATTTTGTGCTTAATTTTGCCATCGTTTCTATGGCAGCTTTATGATTTTGTTGTACTATTTTAATTTAAAGAACAAACAAAAAAATTAAAAACAACAAAGTTATAATTTTTTGAATTTGTTTTTGATTGTTCCGGACAGACGGACATGGCTAGATCGACTCTCCTGGTGATGCTGATCAAGAATATATATACCTTATAGGGTATGTCTCCTTCACTGCGTTGCAAACTTTTGACTGAAATTATAATACCCTCTGTAAGGGTATAAAAATCCTTACTTTTTTCAAAATACGGCAAGGCCAAATGCTTGGTGTTGAGCAATCATGAAATAAATTGATTCTCATACTCGGAAAATAAGTTGAGTTTATTTTAAAATACCCAAACCGTTTTTAGGTAAATATTTCCAGTAATAGTAGAATTACAGGAATTATTTACTAAAAAAAAGTATGGGGGTTTTTAGATGAACTTAACTATCTATTAAATATTTTAATGATAATTATCTATTAATTTTTACTTTTTTACCTCCTTTGAAAATGTTTCAATATGTTTTCAATTATTAGGCTTATCACGTCCAAAACATTCAAGTATAATTAGTTCAAAAATTGCAATATTTTAAAAATATAACATAGGCCTAAATATGCATTAAAGTTATGAATAACATTTCAAAATTAGTTTTTAAGACTTGTCATGCAATTGAGAAGCGCTTTAAAATGTTTTGAATTCAATGGGAATGCAAGGCCGATCAGCATAGATAAGGTTTTGTTTTTCTTAACTGATGTCTTTGTCTGTGAACAAAGTTAAGCTTTAATAAACTCTTTATTAAGTAGATGGTCTCTTTTGTATTTATTAAGTAAAGAATAAATAATTACGCTCTTAGGCTTATCCAGCTTGGAGGTCTAAGCAAAATATTCGGTTTGGAGCTTGGGTGATGTGATCGCCACATTAAACACAAATTCAGCTAAACAATTAAATAGCACAAGGAGCCTTAAGAGAAATGCAAAGAAAGAGATTGGCTGGCGCTTGTCCAATGCCTATTTGATACGGCCTTAAAACAGCCAAGCCAGCACCGCTTCTTCAGAGGCGGGCCCTTTTGTGGGCTCCAAGTGGCTATCAGTCTGTTCTCGGCATGGCCTGCTAACGGCTGCCATCGCAAGCAACTGGCCAAGTATCCGACAAGTGGACCGAGTTATGGATGCCAGTGATTCACATGCCCTTGCACTGCAGGTTCCTGACAGGGGAGCAACAGCCCGGGAGTTACAACCGAGGCGGAGAATGGAAACTGAAAATGTTCGGGGGATCAGAATCCCATAAAGTGCTGCTCATGAGCTAGGTCCCTCTAATCCGGCAGCTCAGGAACTTCTCTTGGTAAATAATAGTCTCTGCAAATTAAAACTTTGCCTTTGAAAACTTTTAGCTTATGTTCGTGAATATTTATGCGGAATTAGGTTTGCCCAAGTGATTAGCTATTTAAATGAATTTGGCCGTAGATCGCGATAAGCTGAAAGTTAATTCCGACTCTCGGTGGCACTTCTGTTTGGAAACTTTCGTTCCCGTCCTAGTTTCTTCGTCCGGCTACTTTCTTTATTATTTCAACCTGCTTTCTCTGCGCTTAGTTCTTTTCAGTTATTTTCAGCGTAAACACGGGCATCTACACATGGCCAACTTTGTCGCTCACTTATTTGGCGCCGAAGTTTTTGCCAATTGCTACAATTTTGCTGTTGTTCACAAGGCGGATAGTTTAAGTTTGATATCTTTAATTTAGGAGCTGTCTCGCAGGTGTCATAAATAACAGGTAAAACTTGCTCGCTCCCACAGCCATCTAAATTGATTTAAGTGCCCAACAACGAAATTCAATTTGCAAGCCCAACTAACGTAACAGTTTCATTCCGTACAAATAAATTCCATTTGCCGTAATTTAACTTGGCTGTCTTGGTGTGCAGCAGGTTTTTATGTTTTGCAAAATATTGAAATGGATTCTAGTTGCATATTGCTTCCTTTCTTGCCCCGGTGGTAATTTATGTCCGGAGCAAAGTCTGCGAGTTTATTTGCTGACCATCGTTGGCAACGGCACAAAAGCGGCTGAATGCTGCTTTTTACCTGAGGACAACATGAAAAGGGGACCTTGCTGGGTTGAATAACATATTATGTAAGAAACCTCACAGAGAGCAGTGTGGATTGATTGGACGCTTACACATGTTGCTGTTGTGTAACTCAGGATGTCTGCGCATTGCAATTGGCATTCGCCATGTTGTACAATTATTCTGTAAATTGATATCCCGCCATTGACAGCTGCTAATCTCTTTTAAAGCTCCAGCTGGTTCGTTTTGGCTTAAAAACTATCACAAAATCTAAGCGAAAGCTTTAAATTGTTAGTTATAATTCGGGAACTGTAAGTTGTCACTAGCAGGGACAGCCAGGAAAGATAACTCGAGTTAGGGAGGAAAGTTTCCCGTAATTAAAGCTATAACTTTTGCTGGAAAACGCGTAAAAGCTGGGTGTCTATTTTCCGAAGCCCCTAGAACTCAAGAAAAAGTCAAAGGACGTGCTTAAATTAGTTTAAATTTGCTTGCGTTGCACGAGGGATGTTATTTATGGAAAAGGGAAAGAGGGAGCAGAAAAGAAATCAAAGCATAATGCATGCAAATTGGGTTTGCGAAGGAGCAGAGCCCAACGCCTTGTAAAGGCTGAGAAAAAGTTAAGTCATCTCGTCCTGGGTGTCTTCCCTCTCAAGACTCTCCAGCCTAGATAGCTTCAACTTTAATTCGTTCGCTTGATTTGTATTTCCTCACTCAATTAGCAAAGTTTCCCATAACTTCCACTCTGTTGGCTGCCAGCAAACATTTACCCCTAGCAAACGGCCGGCCAATTCATCTTCATAAACTGCCACCTTCAGCCTCCGACTCATGTGGTATTTTCCGAGCAGAAAAAAGCAGGAAACTTGAGCATCAGGCACACACAAATCATCGATAAAACACGATGTCTAAATGCATGTTGGCAGGGATTTTCAGAGGCTGTGGCAACAAACAAGGCAAACAAGGATGCTTGGCCTGTTTCTGATGGGTTTGTTTTTCGGCTTGTGTGTACTCACCCACATCACGTAGGAAATCGACGCTGGCATTAGATAAATGCAGTTGGAAAAAGTCGAGGAAATTCTGGAAGCCCTGTTGCACATGCGTCATATCAACGTGCAGCGAAGGAGGTATTAAAACGGCCAGTCGTTGATTTTGATGTTGCTGTTGCTGTCGCTTCTGTTGCTGCTGTCGCCGTTGACGTTGTTGTCCCCGTTGTTGCTGCTGCTGGCGCTTCTGTTGCTGCTGTTGCTGATGCTGTTGCAGTTGGGTTGTGGGCTGTTGCTTTTGACGTTTCTGACGTTCAGCCTCACGCGCATTACGCGGACTCTTTGTTTGTGTTGCTGGTGGCCAAATTGAATTGCTGCCGAGTGTTGTTGCTGCTGCTGTCGCCGGGGAAGTCCGCGTAGCCGCAACTGATTTCGCCGCTGGCGTTGTGGCAAAGTCTGTCCCTGTCTTGGCCGCCTGCAGGACAAGGACACCCGCCGTTGGGCGGAAGGAGTAGGAGGAGTAGGAGGAGGAGGAGGAGGAGGTGGGACTCGAGCCGAGGGCTAAAGAGGCTGCGCTGGGGGAATTGAGAAAGAAGAAGGCTGTCAACAGCAGAAATAATTTAGCAATTTGACAGATTGTTAACTTCATTTATGTTGCGTATTTTTGTTTGGTTTCTTGATGGTGCTGCTATTGTGATTGCGCTTGTTGTCGATTGTAGCGATTCAGAGTTGGTTGTTGCTGTCGCCGTTGACCGTTGCCCACTGCCAAGCTGAGTGGGCCCTTTTCAACTGAAACGCCCTTGGTCGATTACATTTTGTGGCCCCTACTGACGCTGGCGCTGCAGCTGCATTTGTAGTTATTTCCTCTATTATTGTTGTTAATGAACTTTGGCGAAGCTTTGTTCGAATTTGCCATAATTGTGTTTCTATTGCTCGCAAATTGCTGTTGTTGCCTGCGAAAAGAGGAAGACAGTAACAATTTGATTTCTCGTTAAAAGTTTTCTGTGGAAAGATTATAGTTCTAGTTTAAAGCAGGAATGCAAGAGTAGGTTATCAATTATATACCTAGCAGTAATTCCGTAAGGAGCACATTTCGAAGGTGCCAAAGAAATCACTTGGAATTTAATTGAACTTATAAAAATGTCGAAAAATATGAAACAATATTTGACTGCATACTTTTAGAAGTAATTTAAAAACCCTAGTGATTTTTGTAGCACAATATTACAGTTTGGAATATCGGCGTAAATTTATACAAATTAAATAAAAGGTACATTTCCAATATATAGTGAATCGGGCAAACAAACAGGAACACCGGACTATACCGTGTATGCTTTTAAGGGTAATTAAGAATAAGTCGCTTGTTTTTCTTCTTTAACCGTTGGCTAAGAAATATATCCTTGACTCTCCTTGAAAAAGGTTATGCATCCTTCATCCCAAAATTAGTCAAGGTGATGTATTTCCTTGTCATCTATGTCTTCCTGATCAATTTGTCAGATGACAGCCCCTCTTCAATATAATTTGCAATCCAGACACCTGCCATCATGATTTATTTAAAGCCTTCACCAGACTCATCCCCTGCAAACAATTTCCTTGGCCCACAAGCCACGGAACTTTCCGACTCCCTGACATTTTCATTAAAAATACGCACACAAATTAATTAAATTAAAATTTCAAATTAGTTTAAAAGTTCAGTTGGCACACACACTTGCACAGGCGAATCGACAGACAAACACACAGACAGACATTTACTCTCTGTCACGCACGCGCTTCCGCTGACTTTCCATCTGTTTGCTGGTGTTGCTGTTCCCGCGTGTGTTTTTATGCACGCTTAGGCGTTCACCCACACGAATCGAGCACCAACACGCACATACACTGGGGGAAAAACGCCCTGTTAAGTTCAAAAGTTAGATTTCGATTGGCATGGATTTTCAAATATTCACAATAAACTCTAGCAAGGGACACACTTGTAAAGTCGAATTGAAAATTGTGTTCAACCAAGTGCTGGGATACCAGGCTTTTAGGTTTTAATTTACGCCGTATTTTTTCCCGACATCATGGAATGGTAAAGTAAGCCTTTAGAACCAATGTTTTTTTATGCAAATATTCAAGTAACACCAAACAGTTTTTCATGTGGAAAAAATTATTTCTACAATAATTTGCTTCTGTTGAATTTTCACGTGCTTTATTGATCTTTTCTCTGTGTACATACTGCTTAAATTCAAAGGTACTCAGAGAGGAAGTGGAAATGACAACCTTTGCATAATTTAAGGCGGGATTTTTTTATCTACGCCTGCCGCTATAAAAACCGAATTGCCATAAAATTGATTTGACTAAATAAATATTTTGTAGGCTTACATATCGAATTCCCCATGGGCCGCCCAACTCGTTCTGAATCTGTTTACTTGAGCGTTCTTCCTCCTTTGATTACTTCATTTGACAGACCACCCGCACTCACATAAACTCAACCTCCACTTTAGAGCAATTTAAAGCGAAAAGTTCAGGCAGAGCTTTGTCTATTCCTGGAGCACCTTTTCTTCCGGCTCAGCCCCCGGCAATTTGATGGTTGATTACCTGCGTTACGCATTCGTGCGGCAATATTTCAATTCATCAACATGACAGTCTAAACTTTCATTTATATATTAAAAATATGCTCCGTTGGGGCCTACACCTCTGACAGGTCCTGGGGCATTGTCATCCGATTGCCCGGAAATGATTGATGCTCCTGTTTTGTTGTCTCTGGGCCAAAATAAATAATCTGCTGGAAAGTTCTGAGATGGCATGGCAACTCAAATTGCCTCAAAATGACAATGCCAATGACATGGTGGCTGTTGTTGTTGAGGTTAAAAAATCGGGACCCCGGCACACATGTTGCTCTTTGGAAGCTTTTTATTAATGATGAATGGTGTTTGGATTATGTGTTGTGGAAGGATCAAATATTGTTGGCCCTCTTAAATAGTGTCTTGAACCAAAAATCGATTGTTCACTTAGAGAACAAGCAATAAACCAATACAGCGTTATTAAGGGGGAGCCTGCTTTAAAAGCTTCAAAAAATCGATTTTTCCGTACATTTTTTTGGTAGGAAAGAAATATTCGATTGAAACGAAACTTTCAGGTTTTATTGTAATATATTTCAATAGTCTTCTCAAATTGTTTCATCAAAGTATATGTCATATTATGCCTGGAAAGATGCAGGTCGCAATTTACATCAGAAAAGAAATAATAAAAATGTTATATTTTCAATAGTATAGCTTCTAGTTAAATTAAAAAAACTTTCATCACTTTATTCATTACTTTTTAAGGTTTTTTAGGTTCAACTAGAAGAAAATTTAATACCGAATCCAAAACATTTTGTCTCGTTTCGATAGGACATTTAATTTTTTTTATCTTTCCTGCCAGTTGGGAGAAATCGTCGAAATGAAAATCGTATAAAAATCGTATATTTAAAAATATTTTGAATTTGCTTTTGAAATTTTAGGGACACATTCTTGTATAGTTTGGGTAGAATTATAATTTAAAAAATCGATTTTTGAAGCCTCTAAAGCAGACTCCCCCTTTAAAAGACGGGACAATGATTAGGTGTTTTAAATATCTAAAACAATCTTGATAGAAATTTAAAGCCACTTTAAATAATATTGAAGGAGTGAAGAGATCTTAAGGGGTTAAATACCGTTTTCATTTTCAAAAAATTGAACTTTTTTTTGCTTTATCTTGAAGAACAACTTCTTGAGAACATTTCGTCAAATTTTCATAGAGATTTGAACAGTAGAAAGAAAGTTACAGCGCTCCTAGCCTCGTACCGCGCGCCTCGTCCCCGCCCAAACCCAAACTTGAAACTTTAAACGCGAATATCTCGAAATGTTGTTTTTTGAAAAATGACTTTGCTGTGATATGGATTGGCGAAAAACGAATGAACCGATATTCTTTAAATTTTTTTTAAATGTTCGTGATGAATTTTGTGGGTACTTGAACGATCGAATTTTCGTGCACTACTTTTTATTTCGCCGAAATGGACCCAAACTTCATTTTTTGAAAAAAAGTTCCCGTAATCACAAAAAAAAATTTATAAACTAAAGAAATTTGTTTATTTTTACGGTTTCAATTGACCCGTTCGTCATGGGGAATTATTACCGCAAGGCTCTTCCAAAAAAAGGCGTTTAAGAGAAACAGCCACCCCTTAAAAACTATTCAATATTTCTTCACAACAAACTGAACTTTCAGAAAATATAATCATTCAACAAAATAAATAACCACTTAAGAGATGAAAGTTAAAATACCTATATCAAAATAAAAATAACCAAATATGCAGTTAATTTGGATACATCAAAAAAAGGTTGTTCTAATTGTATAAAAGATTTTCGTCTTCTTTTCTATGCACTCTTTTGTATACGAAGCAAATCTTAAATAAACAATTAAAAAGATAAAGTTTAAATGGCAATTAAACAACGCAGACCCTTCCTTATGGTCCCTACTAAAGTCACAGTACCATTTGACCTTTTAACCCCTTTTCCGATGAAAGGGGTAACTGGTCGTGCGATCCAACCGAAAAGTAAAACCTTTCAGCCCAGCGAAGGCAAGAACGAAAGTTAAAGTATTTGCAACAACAAAATTGCTTTTAATTTTATGGGATTCTATGAGAAGTGTAATAAAGCTGCAAACTTGTAGTGGACAACCTCTACTTAAGGTGGGTGGTAAAACGGGTTTCATGGGACAAAAATGGCTCGGATGGGAGAAAATAATAAACAACAAGAGCAGCAGTAAGAGAGCAGTAATAAACAACATTGAGGACGCAACGGTGGCCACATTGCTCTGCGTTTACTTTATATAAATAAACATATTAAAAACTTTCAAGGATGCAGGACATAAAAATGGGAAGGGTCAGTATGGTGGATGAGAAATTGAGCTTTCATTTTTTAAGTTAGTTGATGGATCTTTTTAAAGGCCTTTTTTTCTTCAATGCACGCCTCATTAGCTCTCAGCACTCTTGTCTCATGTTGCCTATGTTTATGTTTACGTTTACTTTATTTTATTTCTATTTATTTTTCTCCCCATTTTTTCCTTTGCCTATTTTTGTTTTGTTATTGAGTTTGTATCGCTGGCGTCCTTTCCTTAGGGCATTATAATTAGGGTACACACACATGCAAACTCTTTTTGCGTATGGGTTATTTTTGGTTGACGGCTTTTGGCGTCGATGGTGCGTATACGCAATGTGCTACACTCATACGCAACGGCAGCGACGTCGCCCGGCATCATCATCCTTGGAAATTTATAACCACTTGTTTTCCCGTTTATTTACATACATATTGACACAGGCCAAACGGCAGTTAGTGCGGTATCTGTGTGCGACTGTGTCTGTATCTGGAGCGTCCTTAATACGCATACATATGCACTGGGCCGTGACTTGAGGTCGTAGTTCAGCGGTAGCATCGTCGACGTCTTCTTCACCGAACTAACAATGTGCCGAGTGGATTGAGGAGGCGGATGAGTATGGCAGGGGGGTGGCACTTGGCCCAAACACTCACAGACTCACCCACAGGCACGTACATCAGAAGGGTCTGCTAGGTGTCTGGGGATGGTGTTTGCGTTACTTATCATATGCTTTGGGATATGAACGGCTTCTGTTGGTCCTACACTGAGATACAACAGCCAACGATACGGTATTATCAATTTAAGGACCCCAATACTAGTTCGGAATTTTAAATTTTAATTTAAGCGAGCTAGAAATAAAGCAATAATAAAATTAAGTTGGGGCTTATCCCATGATAATATTTTTGTATAGTTAGATGTTTGAGCTAATTTGAAGAAGCACATAACATTTTCAAACATTATTTCATGCATTTCTTTAGCTGCTTTAATTCAATAAGAATCGACTTTTGAGTTCACAGCTTTTTAGGCATACAATATGGAATGAGCAGATACCGCATTCACCCGAACAATTTTGGATGTTAACTCATTTTTTTGGCCCGGTATATCGGCTTTTTGTTTTCGCTGTAGCTCATAGAGCCGCCGACTTGATATACCTCTAAAAGGATTCCATAAATTGTCATGCTTTTGCTTTTGGCCATATACGCCTGCCACCACCCAACTTCTTTGTTTACTATTTTTGTTTTTTTCCCTGTTAGTTTTTGTGGCTGCTCGTTGAAGTAAATTTATACGAACCATGGGCACTGTTGTCAGTGAGTGTAATAACTCAATTATGTGGTTACCCTTACATTGACAAGCAATACATCTCATTCTTAATCTCCTGGTGCCGCCTTTGCTCTGGGGTTTGCACTCAGAAATGCTTTTTACAAAAGCTATTAGAATACAAGTTTCAGAATTTCAAGCCTTTACGATATAAAGTTCTTGGGTCGGAGATTAAGTAGCGTTAGTAAAATTGTTCAAAAACTTAAAAAAAACTTGAAAGACCGTTTATGCCTAGTTTATGGAGAAAACAATAATTTTGTAATTTTGAGGGAGTGAAAAAATCGGTCCATGCAAACCTCACATTTTATCAAACGCATGACCCTTTGGGATGCCAGCGGCACTCATTTCAATTTAAATTGCTGCCGTTGTCCCGAAAAGTTGGCGCGCTAAGTGCGGCTAACCGAACTGTCGCTGCCGGTGGCAACCCTGCCACCTCGATTTGATTGCGGTCGAGGAGGCTCGAGGTGGGCTTCTGCTTGGATCTGGCTTTGGATTGAGTATGAGGCCGGGTCCTGCGGTCGGGTCCGACTCGAGAAGATGGCTAATGGAAAGAAAACATGGTATCGTTCTCAACTGGGTTCGTTAAGGAAAGTCGGTGTCAACCCTTGATGTAAGCATTTATAGTAATTTCTTAGGTTAAGGAAGACTGAATATATATACACATGAGAGTGCTTTAAATTGGTTAACTTACTGTTTATTTTTTGAATTTAAGCTAACTGTTTTGCCTTAGTTGTGGATGTTGAACACATATAAACATAGCTTAATACTATCAGAAGTGAATGTCATTAAATAATAATCAAATAACATCCTCCTGCAACCCCACTTATTTAAGCTGGCTTACGTTTTTTTCATTATTGGTATACAAAAATGTTTTTTTAAAAAAGCCCTATTTTAAGTGCTATTTTCAAAAATATTTTATAAAATATTCGTTCCAGCACCCTTCATTTGCATAAACTTAAAAATAGCCATCTGCTATCATGTTTTAAATTACTTTAAGATAAAACCTTTAAACGGTGATCCTAGCGTAGCAGCCTGACCAAATGGAAGGACATTTTAAGGAGCTTTAACGGCAACTGCCGCATAAATCTTTGGGAAAGCAAAAACTTTTAATTGTGCTGTTCTGCGTATCGTATCGTTCTGATTGCAATCTGCGGCTCGGATTCGAGTTTTGGTGCTGTAGCTGATGTTTTTTGAGTTCCATGCGGCGAAACTTACATAAGAGTTCGCCCGGAGGTATGTCGCTGATCAAACTTCTGCGCCACTGCTCACGAATCTTGTTTTAGCCGCTATGTGAACCCCGCGAATTCAGCCCGCTTTTTGGGTAGGTTCTCTATTTTTTTGCAACCCCGGCAGTTATTCACGTCTGGTTTCATGAGGAGGGGGTTGCGGAGGGCTTGGGAGGGGGTTTGGGCTGGCGTTCTGTGACACATGTAACGCTTGCAGCGTCGCGCAAACATTTGCAGGATTCCCGCTCTTTTATCTTTTGCCTTGCGATTTTGTTTTTGTTTTTGCGCGTATATTTATTTGTGGGCTTTTCCACTAGGTGTGCGTAACAAATTTTGCTAGTTTTTGGTGTATTGTGGTTAAAAAAATGAAAAAAAACATTGGTTTTTGCAATAGATTGTGGAAAGAAATAATATGTTAGGAGAGATAATATAATATAGGTAATTGAATTGAATAGATACAATTTAACTGACCGGGTGTTTTAAGCTTGGATTAACCCCCTTTCTAAGACATAGAAAATAAACGCTTTATTTTTGACACTAATTTTATGAGAAAACAATAAATTTTGTATTATAGTAAAAGTATTTGTTGGGAAGAAAAGATAACTCTGCGGCAACTTTTATTCGGAAATTTGAATTTAGAGCCTTTCCTTGTCTTAAAGTTGTTTTACCTATTTTTAGTGACAAAAATATATCTTGTTAAATTCGTAAAAGAGCAAAAATAGGCCAAATTCAGGATTGAATGAGAATCTCCAAAAATACATTCAGGCACGGGGGTTTTGTTAGTGCACTCAGGGAATGATACTGTGTAAGCTTAAACTAGGGTAAGCTTTAAGCCAAATGGAATATTAAACAATCAATTTTAAGACCAAGAATCTCAACAAAAATATATTGTTTAGTAAAATAGATCGTGATCCATGATAATTTCTTATTTGGTTTTAAATAAAAAAGTTTATTGCCAATTGGCAGTTCTTGAGAAGAACATTTGTTTTTTTTAATGCATAGGCCTCCCTTACAATTTGGATATTAAACTAAAAAAAATTGTATATTATATTATAAATAATTAAGAATTATTCCGTGGGAATTTCAAAAATTTTCAAATATTTTTTAATAAATAAGAAAAGACAGTGCGAAGAATATTACATTTGTATTCTTGAATACTTTTTGGAGATGGAAATTGGAAAGCGTCGTATATTAACTATAATTTAATTATTTTACAATACGATTTATTTACGATTTATTTTATTTACGAAAATTTAACTGCAATAATAAAATATTATTTTGATTACGATTATGTCGTTTTGAATTTCAGCTATTCGGCTTCCGTCTTCTTATGTTTTGACCATGACATTGCAACCACTGTTCCTTGTTATTTTTGTTTTGGTTGGTGCTTTTTGTTTATTACCTTTACAGCTGTTGGTCGCTTGTGTGTGTGTTGTAAGGGCGGTTTGTCTTTTTCCTTCCGAGCTTGTTGTTTGTGCAAAAATTAGTCGCAAGCGGCAAAGCAAAAACATAACCTTGACGGCGTCTGCGGAAAATTCGCAACACGAACGAAATGTTGGTTCATATTTGGGCCGGAAAAGTTGATTTACGTTCTGTTGTTGTTGTTTTGTTGACTTGCCTTTGAGAATCGTAATTGTAGGCAACAAGAAAAGTTTTGTCGTTAGTTTGTTACTACTTTTCTTTTGCTGATATCGTTGCTTGTGCTTTTGATTGCCGTAAATGCCAATTGACATTAATGAGTATTGTTTGCATAGCCTTGACTTATATCAATTGCAGACTGGTTTAATGTCAGTTCAAAAGATTTGTTAGTGACTTAAAGGACCATAGAGATCACTTAGGTCCAAAGCCCCACTACGATTTCCGCGTTACTAACTGCCCTGCCAAAGATTGTTAAATGTTTTTTTAAGAGATGCGAATGCATCTTAGACGAAAAAACAAGTGTATTAAAATGGTCAAGTCGGGAAAATTGGAAAAGTAATGTTTATCGTAGAACATGTGTATTTGTCAGCTTTTAACTGTTGAATCCTTCAATTTTAAACGTTTTAAAAAACTTTTTTGTATAACGGAACTACAACAGGAGGAATAACTAAGCAATTTATACCAAGAATTCCAAATTAAAGGCTTTATGTTTTACTTTATTACATTTTTGGGCTTCAAAACTATTTCAAGCTGTACAAGTTCTTAGATAATTTCAAAAAATTTCTCTGCTTCTCGTTGATTTTAGCTTTTTTTCTAAAAACATAAATTAGGTTATGTGCCAAAATCGTTTATGACTTGTCTCCGCCTTTTGGGAACCCTCGATTTTTAGCTCTCATTTCCCTGTCAAACTTTATTTGCCTAAGGGAAAATATAATTTCAAAAAGCGAAGAAAGCTCAGTAATGGCAACAAAAATCTAAAATAATTTCCATCTCCTTATTTGCACGAACTTATGCAAATTTTGTTGTGCTCCACCAACGCACACACACACTTTTCTACGAGTATACGTATACTCAAATAAAGAGGAAAGTGCTTAGAACTTTTTGTGTTGTCAGCTCGGCATTTATCATTAAAATTCAGCAAAAATTGTATATGTAAATAAAAGCATACATCTAAAGCATACAATGTTTCTAGGTACAGGATGCTATAATTTTCACAAAGGCAAAGCCGCGCATTAAGATTACAGTTAAAATTATAGATAGATACTGGATATATTTTTTAAATTTTTAAGAACTATCCATTAGTTTCATTGACCGTGGTACATCGTTTGACCTTTTTATTATTACAAGCTTGTTTAATGTGTCGACGAATATTAACCAAATAAATATATACCGCCCGCAAAGTTTTCTCTACCATCTAAGATGTGTATCCCACAAAACCTCGCGAATTGTGTGCGGGTGAGGCTAGAGCTTAAACTTTGAAACAAACATGTTTTTGCTTAAATTTTTTATAATGCCATATATAAATATAAATAAATGGTAACAACAAATAATAGAACAAAATTTTAATTTTTGCTTTCTCATTTGATTATTTTGGTTCGGCTTGCAATTAGATACATCTCTTCCTAACATTTTTATTTGAATTTTATTTGATTTTCTTCTTTATATGTATATATTCCTCATTTTCCTCTTATCTAAGTCGCCAACTTGTGGAAACAGCAAAACAAAAGCTTGGCTCTTAAAGCGAGCAAAGGAAATAAAAGAGAAAAATCTACTGGATTCCTTATTTGAGACGCTCTCGTTTTTCAATTTCAATAGATCGATATGTGTAGCTTTCAGTACATGCCATGATAAACGAATCAAAGCTTTACAGTCTTTATGTTGATGTTTTTGGAGTTCTACAAGAATTCCCAGAACAGTGAAAAATAGTTGGCCCTTATAGGCATTTCAATTAAAGTAAGCTTCCTTTTGGAAGTGCTAAGCACTATTGACTTTAACTCTGTCAAAGGAAGTGGGACTAATATTTCGGACAAAATCGTGTTCAAACTCTAGTCAAAGACGGACTTTCCAGCATTTAAGTTGATACATTGCTTATTCCAAACATCTCTTTTAGTTAATCCTACACATATTCTTTGATGGCTTTACTAACCTAGTGACAAGCTACAGTCGACAACAACCACAACCACAAACTCAAACACAACAGAATAAGAGTTTTCCTCTGGCCCACTCATTAGTTTGCCAACGTCTACAAGCCCAAAGTTTTGGGCGAGTGTTTGGAAATTTATGCAGCCAAAATTGTTTGTTTGTCTGTTGAGCGTGGCCTGCGCATAAATTTTCGGCGGATAGAGCCAAGGGCCTCCTTTTCCCCCGACCATAAACATTTTGCAATTCCATTTCAGATCCACGAAATATTCTCACATTCTCACTAGCTGTCGGAAAAATTTAATTATGCGCACGCAACAAATTGTTTTTCCTTCTTCAGCTGTTTCCCAATTTTCTTTGGTTTTTTCTGCGCTTGTTGTCTCTGTTCATTTGCTATTAGTTTTTCCCCTTTTCTGGCTTTGGCCATTTTTATTGCACTTTTTACATTTGCCTGCTGCTCTTTTAATGACTTCTCGTGTGAAAAACGGCAGCCCTTTTTACCAGGGTACCCTAAGCCCTTTTTAATGCAGAGTGGCCTTGGTTCGAAGCCGCTACATTTGGATTTTATTATATGCGGAGGAAAGGTGTCATCCCGGCCGTCCTTCGCCCATTGGGTTAATTGAATTTTCAGTCCAGCTATTCAGGGGATGTCCTTTCCACCAGACTTCTTATTTCTTCATCACTCTGTTCCTTTCTCTCAATTACTGGCCAAGAACTTCTGCGGCTTACTTCAGGAATGGCTTACTGCGACAATCTGGCTGTCAACTAATTTCATTTAGCTCCCCTTGCGTGTGTGTTTGAGTCCTTGGCTTTGGGCCATCGCAGACATATGGGACAGTTTTCGGACATGTTTTGAAGTCCTCTGACGTAGGGAAAGTTTTTAGATATTATTTAAAAGGAACGTAGTTCTAGTGCATGAACATCTCGACCTGAATACGTTACATAACTCTTTGAAGGTTGTGCTCCTCCACGATTCTCGAAACGCAGTTAAGGAGCAATTTGTTTGAAATTATATTTACTACAGCTTTTTTATTCGCTTATTTTCATTTTAATTAAAAGCAAAAGTATGTACTGAAAAACATGTGTATGAGGTGTTACATATTTTTAAATGTTTCGAGTTGCCCACTTGTTGTCGGCAGCAGCTAGCCCCTCTTCGTTTCCTAATTGAAATAACGCCAAACTATGCATTAAACTTGTTTGGCAAAGTTGTTGCACTGGAAACTGTTGGCCGAAAGCGGAGTACCCGCTAAACACGGAAGGTTTGCTTGCAGTTAGCAGTTGCTGCTGCCAACACATTTAGGCCACATGCACGAGTGTCCAGTTGGCTCATTTACATTCCAAATGGAAATGACGGAACTGTCGCACATTTCCTGCCAACGTGTGAAAACTTTTAATTCGGGCACGAAAAATTCCCATTTCTGGCGGTAAAATGAGCAAGTCATAATCACGTTGAATGGGGCTTTAATGAATTAATTTGAGTGCGACATTGACAAATTGCAGGCGATAATAAATGGTCAAGTGTGTGCGTATCTGGCGGATACAATTGGAGTGAAAAGATTGCGGCCGGGAGACAACGCCAAGTGTTTTCCCAGCGGCTGGGGTCCTAATGAATTTCGCTTACTGCTCTTTGGCGGAAATCAGCGCGCAGTTCCATGGCAGCTAGCCAAGTGGAAGAGTCGGGAAACGGAAAGATACTTTGCAGATCCAGAGATACTCGACGGAACCAGAGATACTTTCCCGACCGCGTTTACAGATTACAAAGTGTGTGACAAGTTTATGACTTTTCGGCGGCACTCTGGCTTAGTTCCCCGTCTTTGTGCCAGAAACTCAGGAGGACCTCTCCCCGCTTCCAACTCGTATGTCATGAGCCGACGCCCCATTAATATTTTTCTGCTATGTGGTATGTGGGTCTCCTCTCGTGGCTTACCCAGTGTTTTAATGAGTTCATTGAACTCGCATGCGTGACATTAATTATGCAGTAAAAACACTCATTCATGGCCTTGACAACTTAAAATATGGGATTCAAAAGTCTCGCACCGGAAAAACATTTAAACAAAGTTGGTAATGAGTTCGGTTTTTTAATTATCAAAAAGGTCCGAGCTGTGCTGATACTTTTTCAAACCATATGACTGTGCACGGAAGTTCACGTAGTGACGATGCGCACCATTAGAGTGTGCGAAGGCGAGTACTATATATAGTAGAATCAAAAATGGTTAATTCACCCAAAAAATGCTTATTTTCATGAATTTTTTCACACGATAAGGTTAACGTCAGATCAATTATTTTAAAAGGATATCAAAGTACAACATTTAAACTATGTTTTCACAAAGCCAAGCTTTGTAGGCGCCTCCAAGAAAAAATGTTTTGCGGTGAACAGCATAACTCGTTACTTGATGATCAGAAAGCAAAAAATTGTGTAATAGTTAGATGTTTCTAAGGTAACTACTTGAGTTTTTTTTTCAATTTTTGATTCGTGTTCACCGACCCTGAAATGGCAACTTTTCGGAGAGCGTTTTAAATTTTGAAAGCCAAAATCGAACAAACGAGCTAACTCACCTACGTTAAACTGCCCATAACTTGGAGGTTTTACTTGGACCGATCTACAATTTAAACGCAATATTCTTCAAATATTTTGCATTAAAAAAAAAAATTAAAATAGAAAAAAAAAATGTAAGTACCATACCCCCCCTTAATCCATATGGGTCGATTTCGTTTATGGTATTGGGGCAACGATCAACAAGAAACAATATAGTCTTATCAATCAATAAAACTTTAATTTAATAACGTTTAAATTCCATTATAAATAATTTACAAAATATTATTTCGTAAACTGTGCTTTAGACATATAACCCTATATTGAAACAAGAAAGGAAGCTAACTTCGGGCGGAGTTATGTACCTTGCAGAATATTCCGTAATTTGGCCAAATATAAAAACAAACAGACAGACGGACATGCTTATATCAACTCAGGACGCGGTCTTGATCAAGAATATATATACTTTATGGGGTCGAAGATGTCTCCTTCCCTGCGTTGCACACTTTTGACCAAAATTATAATACCCTAAGCAAGGGTACACAAATTACATTTATTCCATGAAGGTTTTTAGATATTGATATTGTGATTTAATTAACAACTACTACTGATATTAAACGTTCCCAAACAAATTTTTTGTTAATTCCTATACATCATTAATAAAAACAAGAAGGAAGTAACTTCGGGGGAGCCAGTTGAATACCCTTGCAGAATATTCCAATTATATTCTCCAAATTATTCATATGATGCATTCTTAACACTCATAAAAATCCCAACTTTCTAACTTTAAAACACCAAGTATGGCTTTCCATCGTTCGTTGTGGCGGCTTGATATAGTCGGCCGATCCTTGAAATTTAGTGGGTGATTGATTGGCCAATATAAACCCATAAATCCAATCCTAATTTACAATCCCAAGTTATGGCATTCCGATAATGTTATATAGCAGTGATATGTGATTATGAAATTTGGTAGTGATTGTTGGCCAATATAAAGCCTAAAATCCCACTTCCTAACTTTACAATCCCAAAGTTATGGCATACTAATGTTATATGGAGTTATATATGCGATCCTTGAAATTTGGTAGGTATTGACTGCCAATAAATATGAAATCCACTTCCAACAAAAATTATCATAAAGTATGGTATATCGTTCATTATATACTCGGATCTGTGATTTTTAAACTGAGAGACTAGTTCGCGTAGAAACAGACAGACAGACAGACGGACATGCTTATATCAACTCAGGACGCGGTCCTGATCATGAAAATATATACTTTATAGGGTCGGAGATGTCTCCTTCACTGCGTTGCACACTTTTGACCAAAATTATAATACCCTCTGCAAGGGTATAAAAACCATTTATAATTTAAAAGAAAACAAAAATAAAATGCAACATATATTTAAAGCCTCTGTGTTGAAGAGACTACTATATTGCTTTTTTTTGGGTCAGTCGGCATAGTTTGGATTCCATACTACGGAACGGACATTTTGCGGTCCATGCTTTAAGCTTTACGCATAACAGGTTGCTTTGGACGAGACAATACAAACACGTCTCGATTTGAAGCGATAAATAAAAAAGTCTTTTTGAAGTCTTAAACCTTGTACCCATAATGCATTCCTTACCCATCTACGGACGGCCTTATTCAAGCCTCATTCCTATGCGGCTAAATAGCTTTATTCAGTGTTCACCTCGCATTTTCCATTTGCATCCCACACATCGCTTTCAAGTTGGCTCGCATATGCCAGCCCGAGAAGGAAATCCCTTTTCGGCACTTTCAGAGGCCCAACTGTCACGCTTTCGAGCCAGCCAGGTTTCCCCTTCAACCCCTTCACTTTCAGCTAACACGCTCTTCGGGGGCTTCCCCTCGTCAGCTAAAAATGAATTTTCGTCAGCTCCAAAGGGAGCAAAAAACAAACAAAGGCAAAGTAAAATTGGGGAAAGGCCAAGCCGTTGCCTGTGATATTTTAAAGACTTCCTTCTCCGCTTCCCATCGTGTTTTCTCCAATTTACGTGTTCATTCATGGCAAGGGTGCTTTGTTGTCCCGTTTCGAGTCTTGATTTCGTTCCTTGCGTGGCTTGGAAATGGCGCCCTCGACTCGGCGCGACTCTTCCTTCGTCCTAGCTGTTTGATTCTGGTCGTTGCTTACAGTTTGGTAAAATTAAACGGTTTGCCTTCATGCTTTTCCCTGGTCTTATCCAGCTTCTTTACATACACAGAAAAAAAAATTTTGTACTTTTAATTTTTTTCATATTATAATCATACCGGAACGTTCTTTTCTAGAAACATCAGAGAACATCTCAATTAAAAATTATATTATATGACAGATGTCTGTATAATTGTCATATCAAATGGTAGTTCGATAAGTATAATTCAACGTGGCTGAACTGGGCCAACTTAACGACCACCACTTAACTTGGAGTCTTCCATCGATGACAGGAGAAAGACTTCCTTGCCATCCAAAGTTCAGGAACTGGAGATGCTATACGTTTAAACCGCCTTAATCATGACATGGTCGTCTGTAGTGCCATTTTTTCTCTGTGTAGCCCTTCGTTTGACTTAATGCTTAGAACTGCAATTTTGATTCCGTGAAAGTTTTTAATTAAAGGCATTTATTTGCGAATGTTTATTTGTGTTGACTCGCAAAGCAGCGTGTCAGCATCGCAACCTCCGGGGGCATCCGCTAATTAGGCGCATTCAATGTCATCGGCAGCGCCGAGTCCTTACCGCTTCCCCTCTCCACGGGCTACGTCCGCCTCAAGTCGTGTCCTGGAAATTAGTGACCGCGATTGGCGGGCTGTTTAACAAACCTATCTTTCAGCTGCTACAAACAGATCGGGACAAAATGATAGCGCCAAGGGAACTTTTAGAGTGGTTATTTATCAAAATTAAAACTAGACCCACTTTTCACTCAATGCATTTTTTAAAGAACTTTAATTTAAAGCCTCTTAATGCATAATTGAACGTTGAAGTCTAACTTCTTCTAAGACCGGCTCCATAATTGGGGATATAAATCGCTAAATATTTATACATAACGTGTACTTATCTCTTATAACAAGGGGATATAAAAATATAGAAGATTATTTCATGACAGCAATTAGAAAATTGGATTAAAAATTTCTCATCCAAACTTCGGACCCATACCATATTATTTTGACCGCAGCTGTATATGGCTATGTACAATTAGAAGTCTGCTGGATGCCTGGCACCTGTCCAGACTGCATAAATCACAGACTGGACTCCATTAATTTATTCTTGACTGCGAACCTAATTTCACTGAAAGTTGGTAATTACTACAAGAAGGGAAGTTAAATACAGGACACCACCGTGCGGCAATTGGCAGACATAATCATTATCAATGCTCATTTAATCAAAAAAAGCGCAGGCTAATTATCTAAAATAGGTACAAATTAAAGGCTTGTGATAAGTATGTTCCAAGGCTAGAGTAAAAAAAAATAATAAAAAGCTGAGTTAAACAGGCTCAATTCTAGAGTGAACAGTGAGCTTAATTATAGTGAGCAAATATTTATGTTTAATTTCGGAACATAACATTCCATCATTATGGACAAACCACTCAATCTTTTAATGAACGAATTTTCCAGACACAATTAACATTTAAATGCATATAATAGTTAATTACTGCAATTGAATTAAGTATCATTTAAATGCATATAGGCTTAACTTTTCGTTCGTCATTTGTCCTCACTACGTACATACATATGTATACGCCATCGGCATTTAAGCATGATTATTGCTCAATATAAAGTTAACTTCGTTCAACCACAGAATAATAATGTGTGTATTGAATGATCCAAGCAGCCGCATGTTTTTCAGTTTTCATCACATATTAAGCTTTCGGGTGGAATAACTAATCATTTTCGACGTTTAAATTTATTCAGGACATTTTCTTCTCATTGGCTCCAGATTCTGTTCGGCCTGATTAGTGGCCTAATTAGTTGCAGTAATTGCCAGCATTTGCTTGGATAATTGATTCGAGGATGTGGCTACAATGTTTCCCTCATGTCAATACACCATTGAATCCACATAAATTGGACGAAGTAAAATTGGTTTTTCTATAAGTGTTGCATAATTTTGCCGATTAAGCTGCGATGGCGTTGTTTATCATTTCGCATAACAAATTCGAAATAAATTGGAATACTGGTGGTGGGGTGTGGCCATTGGCCAAGCTGCAGCCATAAACGCTAAGCTCGTGGCTGTTGCTGCCGCAACTCCTTACTGAGGGTGTGCAAGTGGGCGTGGCAGGGCATTAAATCATTTTTGACATGATAAATTAGCAATGGAAGCCAGCAGCAGGGACAAAACAACGGGTGCCGACAAACAAGTTTGCCTGTCGGAATAAATGCACAAAGACAAAAAGCAATGGAAGATGCACTCATCGCTCTGTTTACGATTTTCGTGTATGTACATATATGTGTATCTGCACTTGTACGCATTCCAAATTTTAACTAAGACTCCATTAGAATTTGTAGTTGTTTTTATTTTGTTTGGCTCGCCACCCTCACTTTTGTCTATTTACAGCGTGATTTTATTTTTAAACCATTTTGTTCTACTTCCGTTCCACTTTCCCCAGTTTTTCCGCATTTGCAGCGTCCTGTCTTCTGTTGCCTGCTTACGCATTCATGTGTGCCAGTGCGCCGCTTCGAGTCTCCTTTTTTCTATTTTCCTTTTTCTATTTTTCCATTTTTCAATTCCATTCAGCTCGCCTTAATATGGCATTAAGGCAGATTGCAGTGCGAGGAAGTAAACAAATGTGCTCGCAGTACAACGCGTGGCGGCGAATTAGATGCAGTATGGTGTCGAATATGAAACGGATATGTGGGTCAGCAAACTAGTAAACACTTTTCGATTTTTCGCTCCCCTTTGACCGGGAAAAGTCAACATTTTAGTGAAAACCACAAGCAAACAAATGGATATAACGCTTGCAGACGAAATATCGGCCATCCTCGAAAGCATGTAAAAAATGGGAACGCAATAAAAACTAGGCCAATCAGTTAATGGAAGCGATTTATCAAAAAAATACATTTTTTCATACCCGCATATAAAAGTGAAAAGGATTAAGTACATATAAATATATATATGTATACATTAATCCTCTGTTTGCTTTAGTTTTAAAACTTAGTCGTTACTAATGAAAAATATATGATAATCCGGTTTCAAATTAATTAAAATAGGTAAAAAAGATTCATAATTTAATTGTTTATATATTTTTACAAATATTCTTTATCTAATTTAACAGAGTCATGATGAAATTGTTTCAGCTTACTAACTTCCTAGAGCAAATATTATTTTTGAGCGAGTAGTAGAGCAGAGGAAATAACAGCCGGGATTTTGTATACCCTGGCAGAGGGTATTATAATTTTGGTCGGAAGTTTGTAACGCAGTGAAGGAGACGTTTCCGACCCCATAAGGTATATATATTCTTGATCAGGATCAATAGAGGAGTCGATATAACCATGTCCGTCTGTCCGTTCGTCCGTCCGTCTGTCCGTCTGTTTCAATACCGTTAGCGGGCTCAGTTTAAAAGCTATCGATCTGAAACTTTCACAGTCATCCTAAAACATGTGTACGCAGATCAAGATTGAAAGCCCCGATCGGATGTCTATATTCTATAGCTCCCATAGGAACAATCGGATATAACTTTCACGAATGGAAGATTTTTCGCGCAGTGTAAAAGCTATTGACATACCTTGATCAGGGTAAAAGCGCATGCCGATCGGTCGTCTATATCCTCTAGGTCCCATAGGAACAATAGGGTGAAATCGTTTTAAAATTTGATGTTTTTCAGGATATTTCGCGCAGTATATAAGCTATTGACACGAATCTTTCCAAATCGAATTTTTTTATGCATACCTTAATCAGGGTTAAAGCGCGTGCCGATCCGACGTCTCTATCCTATAGCTCCCATAGAAACAATAAGGTGAAATCGCTTAAAATTGTATACTTCTCATGATATTTCGAGCAGTATATAAGCTATTGACATAAATCTTTCCAAATCTTATTTTTTATCGCATACCTTGATCAGGATAAATGGGCCTACCGATCAGACGTCTATATCCTATAGCTTCCATACGAATAATAGGGTGAATTCTGTCCAAATTTAATGTTTTTCAAGATATTTCGCGCAGTGTATAAGCTATTGTCATCAATTTTTCCAAGTCTTACTTATTTACGCATAACTTGATCAGGGTAAAAGCGCTTGCCGATGGGACGTCAATATTTTACAGCTTCCATAGGAATGATTGTTAAGGGCTGTGAAAATATCCCTTTTTTTCTATTTTTTTATGTCTGCAAGGGTATTATAACTTCGGCTTGCCGAAGTTAGCTGCCATCCTCGTTATTTATATTATTTAGTTAAATAAAGTAGATATATTTTACTCTATAATAACGGATCTTTATATACAAATCTTCATTCTCATTCTCGGTTTTAACCAAATTCTAATCAAATTTATTTCCCCTAAGGCAAACCATTTAATTCATAATTCCCTTTTAATGAGCAAAACAAAAAGAATAAAAATATGAAACTCGAAATAAATGAATCCGATTTGCATAAGCCCTAAATACCTAAAAAAAAAAAAAATAATTCATGTAAATATAGGCCCCTAAATTAACAGAAGCAAAACCATTTCAAATATTTGCAAGCATGTGGAAAAAAAACGAATGAATATCAAATTCATTGAATGAGCAATAAAATTAAATAACCTCAGGATTTGCGCCTAACCCCCAAGTCCCCCTTCACACAATTGTAAATACTAAGGGAAAAGCAAATGCGTTGGCAGCTTATAAACATGTTATAAAAGATTTTGGCTGGTTTGCAGCAGGAATTGCAGCAACAAGAGCTAACAGCCCCTAAAAAAACAAATCATTTGTATCTTGAAAAAACGCAAAAAGTTTTCAAACCAGAAGGGAAAAAGAAAAATTAAACATAAATTCTTTGGAAAGCCGCTTAGGTCGAATAAGGGGCGGCCAACCTGAATGAGTTGGGTCACGCCCATCATTTCATTAGCAATTCACTGCTTAACTCATTAACGAGTTTCTTAAAATACAACCGAGGACAGGAAAGACTACCTCGAAAGCAAAGCAAAATTCGTCCTAATTTTGCTGTCTATATATTTTCGAGCTTGACGGATTGCTTACATCACTTTACCAGTAATGACGTTCAGTGGTTTAAATTTGAAATATAGCAATAATTATATATATCGACAATATTTGCTGACATTTCCTTTTCATTTCCCAAAAACTTGGTATACAAAATATGCCTCCAATGGTTATAGCTTGGCCGAGTGGAAAACTTTTTAAGGGCCTATCACCAGCGAAAGTTGGGGAAAAGGCGCTTTTAATTGGGTATGCCAGTGATGAATGAAATAATGAAGTACCATTAATCTACATACTTCACACCGAAACAGATTGCAAGGCAAATATCATTGTTGTGTGCAACACTCATTTCCTGCCTGAAAGTTTCCTTTTTTTTTCTCTACCCCGAACAAGAGATTTGATTAACCTTTTGTCAAAACCTTGACTGGAAGAACAAAAGCATACAGTGTGGAAAAGACAATGTCGCACTAGGTTCTGTATTTCATAAGCGTCCTTGTTGCAGTGAGTAAATGAATGAAGCCATTCTTGATGTCTAAAATATATTATTTTTATTCTGCATTATTGCAACTGTACCAAATCAAGCAAAATCACCTAACGTCTTAAAATCTTATAAGTGAGTCATATAAGTAGTATTTTTTCTCTACCACCCCAAAATACGCGATTCATCATTACAATCAAGTCCGAACTTAGGGTAAGCTTCATAGGAAAATAGAAACTAACATATACAACATGTGAAAGAAAATGATCTTTAATTTTGATTTTTTTGGTTTGATGACTTGCGAACTAGATACTAATTTAAATATATATATTAATAAACATATAAAATTCATTCGATGTTGTTTAGATTATGAGCTCATTGAAAATCACCACCACGTGCAACATTTTGCTAGGTGATTTTGCTCTCGTGAAAACTTGTTAAAGCTCAGCATCCTGTTGCACACTTTAGGGAGCAGCCATGCAAAATTTTGTAGTTGAAGCCATAAGGCGGAAGTTGTAAAGACTATAAGCACAAACGTCTCACTTGGCTTTTTGACAGCCTCTCGTAAAGCGCTCCAACTTGAGGACCCACCAAAATTTCAAAACAAAAAGTGTCCTTCCAGGGATAGGCCTTGTATACATACTTGTAGCAAAGTAGTTGTGTATGTGCTCGGATTTATGTCGCGTATGCGACAACTTGAAGTTTGAGAACAAGCAGACAGCACGCGGATGGATGTATATACTAGGGGCAGCTTAAGCTCTTCTAAGAAGTTGGTCGTACTTGACTGAAGGCAAAACTAGAATGAATTTGCAGAATACACGATGTTGGTTAATTTAAACACTCGACCTTGTGGGCGGGAACAGGGAACTGGGCTAATAGATAATACTTAATAAGTGTTGTTCAAACGAAATGTGAACCAAGTTCCTTGAAGGGATCAATTTCAAGAAAACGAGCTTCCAAGGTTACTCGAAGGTTAGGCTAACGGATACCTATACAACTTAGTTAATAAGAGCAGGCGATTAGCATTTCCAAAGAAAAATAATACCTAAGGATGTGGATTCAAAATACGAAACAATATTCAAATACCTTGGCCTCTTTGAAAACCCTTAATCAGCACACTATATTCCAGCTTTTCATTCAATTTGGGCGTTTTCCCGCACTACTTTGACCCGCCTCAGAATCATTCTTTATGAACTGCCAAGTGGCATGCAAATCGCAGACATTTCGTCCTCAGAAAGTTTTGCATATATTAAGCTTTCCATTCTATTGCCACATGTCCATGGCGATTGTTTGCTCCCCTGAAGAAAGTTTATCGAGTTAATCAGTCCCGAGGAAATCACATTTGTTATTTGTAAAAAGTGTGTGTGTCTATCTTTTGTGTGACTTTGACGCTTTAATTTACGCGCATAGCCCGCTTGACCTAGCTCTGCTTTTTACGCTCTATCGATTTTATTTTATTTTGTTTTTTGTCAAGTTGTGGGCTCCTGACGAACTCGAGAATTGTCATAACAAGCAGGTTTATTTGGATAACAAGCAGCTGGAAAAGCAGCAAGTAAGCTTGAAGCATAAACCAGAGCCCAGTACAGTGTATGTGTGCCTCTTAAGAAATATGATAGGAAAGGTTTCTTAATTTCCAGTAAAAATAAAAAGTTGTTAAAATAGCTTTGGACAGGGTAACCTAGCTTTTAAATGGTAAATATCAAATACAACAAACATAAACCATAAACATCTGGGTAAAATATTCCTTAAAGACGTTTTAATGTTAATAATTAATCAATAACAGTTAATTTAAGTTCTTATGTATCTTAAATTAAAAAACTTTTTCAATGTAAGCTCCATTATACAAAACACGTCACTTTTTCCACATAAGCCAATATTTTTGAGTAGATCAAATAATTATTGTATATTCTTCCAAATTTTTGTTTTTAGTTTGTGTTTTACAAGTTAGTTTATAATATTATTAAATATTATATTTTAGAAAAGCATGTTTACTACCCTTATGTTTAAAAACCTTGACTTATAGAATTAATAATTCTTTTGCTATTTGTTATTTTAAAATTAGCATACACTGATATTAATAGTTAAATAACAATGAGCTAAACAAAACCATTGCATTAATGAATAAACCTCGGTAAACTTATTCTCGATCTTGGATTTCCTCGGTGTTGGATTGCTTCACCGACTTTGCTGACTTTGCGCATGGCCTACACGAAACATAAGCTAGGGGCCTACAATTTCAAAGCATACTCACACACCAGGTGCCGATGTATGGAAGTGCGTCGCTTTGGCCTAGACGCTGCGTACTGGATACTGGGACTTTAAGCCGCTTTGATGACTGCCGACAGACGAAAAGGCTTGTCTGGCAGGAGATTTGGCCTGTTGAGGTCCTTTGCCCGTCTGCGAGAAGCGCACACTTCACCCGAACGCACACACAAACACTTCTTGAGAGCAGGAAATCCCTTCTTCCGGAGGCAATTAAAACGCTTCGACCATTTCACTTTTGCAGAGTTCCAGCAGTTGCCTTTTGGTAATTTTAAACTCCTAGGCTCATTTATCCTTGAGCATAATCTTCATGGCTGCCACAAGTTTCACTGAAAAATGTAAACGTTTTTTCTCTTCGGGCTGGCAAATTGCTGAAACGCTTTTGTTGTGCCGCACACAAATATTCGGCAATTAAGCCCAGCGGACGGGGGGGTGCTTGGTCGGCACACGGTGCGTATGAGCGATGGCCACCATGGTGGAATTGATATCGGAATGCCTGAAGAGTACTCGTAATGTAAGCAGGCGTCAGCCGGCTGGCGTGTGTCATCTTTAATGGCAACCATGGCGACGGCAAAGTTGAAGGAGCAGGGAAAGGTATTTCCCTCGTTCCCAGATTGTTGTTGCTGCCAGTGTTGCGGTTTGTTGTGTGATCTGATCACGTATTAGTCAACAACAACAAGCAACGCTGACACTTTATGGGCCTCACAAGAGACGCATTCTCAAATAAATATTTCGCTTTTGAGCGACGGCCTAGGAAGCTTTTATAATCTTCGAAGTCATTGAGGCTTACTATTGAGCTGCTTTCAGAATGACTAGCACGTGAGTTGAATTTACACACCGTGTGGCAGGAATTGAAAAATAAAGCAAAGTGTCAGCTTCATAAGAATTTCGCAAAACTTTGACTATTTGAAAAAATAGATTTCTAATAAAGAGCTCTATTAACAAAATCGATTACATTTCCCAAGCGATTTTAAGTGCCATAAAACTATTACCTCTTTAAAATCAATCTAAATTTCATATAACACTTTTTCTAAAATCAATTACTTTACTTTGCAATTTCATAACCACGCCTCGATGGTTTGGTACTAAGGAATACAGAGAGAATGACTCGAACAAATACTAAATATGCACTGTAGAGCATTGCTGTTGCCAAAAAAAACTTATAATGCTAAGCATTAACTTTTAATGGAACGTTGTCCTTAAAGTAAAATAATAAATTAAATATATTTTCACACAAGATCTATTAAATATGACGGTCTTTTGAACTTTTCAATAATGTGATATCTCTGTAAGTGACATCTGTCTATAAATTCCACTGGCAGCCACATTGACGCGTTGTCCTCAAAACGCGTTTTATATTGTTTTCATTTCATTGGGCATCCTCATTAATTCCCATCGAAAATAAGTGGTGCATTTACAAGACCGCGCACTCATCGCTCAAAATTAACACAGCCCGAGCGGTTCATTCATAAAAACGTTAGCCTCCGCCAAGTTAAAGCTTTAAACACCGATACACACGACTTGAGTGGGGCATTCTTGCACAGCTCGAGTTGCCTACTTTTTGGGGCAGCAGCAGCCGCAACATAAATCGAAATCAGCGCGCGACTTGCGCCGGAAATTTGGATGAATTTTCCTGCGGACACACAACCATACGCCTCGAGATTTGCACGGGAACTGAAACTGAAATCGAAACGGGACGAGTCTGATTGGGTCGCAGCAGCCGCCAAATGGAAGAAGCTGAGTTACTTCGTCGGCAACGAAAGTGAAACGTAACGCATACGCAGCGTTGACCCGCTTCCCCACATGGCCAACCGAAAGCTTTCGCCCTTCGCGAGCTTTCAGAGCGGAGAATTCGGGAGAGCCCGGACTCGGAACAGCTGACTTTTGTTATTAAGTCCTTCGTCTTGCCGGGCGGCCTCTCGATTTGTTGTTGTCATGGGTCCGCTTATTCTTTCGCCAAGCAGTTTTGTTTATGCAAAGTTTTGCTTGGGGATTATTAAGTAATTGATTGCATTACACCACTATTCGCCAGCGATTTCGGCTGTTGTTGACATCGTCAAGGTCGCGTTAAGACCATTCGGCAATACATATATCATTGCTTAAACCAGCAGATATTTGATGTCCAATGTGGTTAGCGAGACGAGCATTTATCAGGCAGAATAAATAAATGGAATGGAATTTGGTAATTAGTAGAGATAGATTATGTAATCAGTTACTTAGACATTTAATAAGGATATAATGGTCGGGTTTGTTTTAGTTTTGTCTATATGGGCTAATTATATGACCTTAATTCTCTGAAGCAATTTTACAACATAAATTATAATAAGACATAAAGAAGCCATTTGGTGAGCCATACCGAGCAATGATCTCTCAGGTTATACCGCTTTACCTTTCTTGGGCTAAAAAGACACACAAATAACAATTAAGTTAATTTATCTAAGAATATGTCGATTTTCAATTGAATTCGCTGAATTAAAAGCAGATTTTCTTAATTAAAGGAGGTTTTTTAACGAAATATCAATTTAGCTTCATCTTTAAAAAATCCTTTAACAAAGCATAAGTTGCCTTCATCTCATACCTGAATTGGCCGACAACTACCAAACAATAAGGCAATTAAAAGCTTTCTAAGCACAGGTGGCCCCAACTCTTCCACCACAAAACCAATTTATGAATGAACAAGCCTTATATGTACGCCTAGCTATAGAGCCTAACTGTCTTCCTTCCCTTTCATTTCCTGCCATTATGTTGATAATTTGATTCCCATTGTCGAGGCATGCTCGTCTTTGTGTGGTTCATTGGCAGCACCCTGAAAATGCTATTATATTCTACTTATTTTTGCGGCCGACTTTGTCGATTCTTCCATTTAATGGTTATTTAAATATGTGTGTGTGACATGAAAATATTTACTTTGGTTCGTTATTGCTGCCTGCCTTGCCCTGTGACTGTGCAATTTATTTTTTCAGATGATTCGTTGACTAAAAATATGCCTTAGTCTCGGTCTATTTAGTTATTAATAATGAAAGCATTTTATTTTCTGGGAAAAAAAGGAAGAAGCCATCTTCATGTTTAATATCTATGAGTGTAATATATTTTGAAGACAATGTAAAACATACTATTTCCAATTACCTCATAATTAAATGAAGGGAATTGTTAAGTAAATTCGATTATTTTATATCAAAATGAATACGAATAAGTTTATCAAGTTTTTCTAAAATTAGTTACAAAGCCTAAAGACCAATAACATATTTTAATTAAATTTGGCTAAATTACAAAAATATTCCAGAAGGACATCAATTCAGAGCGAACAAATTTTCCGTGAACTGTTTATATTAATACAAAAATGTTGAAATATTCTACATAGGCCGTACAAATGCAGTTTTGAGCTTTTATAAGGATTCAAGCTTTTAGTCACGACATAAACCATATAAAGGAATGACCCCCAGATTGAGCTTTAGATCATAAAACTAGGCTTATATTAATGTTTATAATTTTAAGCCTATTATCGAAATAATTACTTTTTAAAAAGACTTAAAATTAAATTAAAATTAAAACGAAAAGTTAAGATAATTATAATATGGGAATTGAAACAATTGAATAAAAAATTACAGTAAATCACGATTTTCTTGAAATCGAATTCGAGTCAAAACTGTGTGAGCCGGAACATGCCTGTTTATTCGTTATAATGTTAAGCCCAAACTTGAATTAGATAGATTTTTCTTTGACATTCAGTTAGAAAAGTCTTTTCTTAATTACATTGAAATTTCATAGTTTTTATCTATAGGTGAGAATCTCAAGGGATATCTATAAATAAATCGAGAATGGAAGCTAATTTAAAGTTTTAAATCCATTGCAGTCATATTGAAAATTGAGGACAGTGGCCGAATATATATATGATAGCAACAGTTAACTCAAAGGATGAGTCCGAAAAGATATAAAACAAGGAGAACCAAATGTAGTAAAAGGCCCCGACTATTTGTTACGGTGCATTTCGACTATTTTTGGTAGCGCCATCTGCCGAACAGTGCCATTACCACAAGCTGAGAGTGGGCAGCATGTGAAAGTTTGTCGCTTTAATTTATATAAATTTATTCACAACGCAGTCCGTCATAATTTCAGTCAAAAGTTTGCAACGCAGGGATGGAGACATTTCCGACCCTATAAAGTATATACATATATTCTTGATCAGCATCACCAGGAGTGTCGATCTAGTCCCTCAGTTTTAAAGGTATCTGCTTGAAATTTTCCCAAAAGTTGTTTTTCTATTGCAGGTAGTATATAAGTCGGAACGAGCTGGATCGGCCGACTATATCCTATAGCTGCCATATAACTGAACGAACGGAAAGGCCATAACTTTGGTGTTTGTAAAGTTAGGAAGTTGGGATTTTTTATGAGTATTAAGAATGCATCATATGAATAATTTTGGAGAATATAATTTACAGAGTATTCTTCAAGGGTATATCAACTTCGGCTCCGCCCGAAGTTAGCTTTCCTTTCTTGTTATTATACCCGTTACTCGTAGAGTAAAAGGGTATATTGTATTCGTGCAAAAGTATGTAACAGGTAGAAGGAAGCGTTTCCGACCCTATAAAGTATATATATTCTTGTTCAGGATCACTAGCCGAGTCGATCTAGCCATGTCCGTCTGTCCGTCTGTCTGTCCGTCTGTCTGTCCGTATGAACGCTGAGATCTCGGAAACTATAAAAGCTAGAAGATTGGCGTTTTGCATGTAGATTTTAGGAGTTCCTACGCAGCGCAAGTTTGTTTCAAAAAGGTGCCACGCCCCCTTTAACGCCCACAATCGCAAATATACGATTTTAAAAATTTAAATACTTCGGAAAAGTAAAATGCAGTTTTATTGTGTTTATCAATACCTATCGAAATGTAGAAGAAATTTTTCAAATCGGACCATTCGTTAAAAAGTTATGCGTGATCAAAGTTTCTATCTCCATCTCCTGCACTCCCTTTACCTGAGTAACGGGTATCTGATAGTCGGGGCACCCGACTATAGCGTTCTCTCTTGTTTTATTTCTTTGATATCTAGTTTATTTAATGTATCAGAATTACGCCTTTAGTTTTGTCAAAATCGAACAACAATAAATATAGCTGCCATAAGAAACGATGGCAAAATGCAGCGCAAAATCAACACAGGTTTATTGTTTTTAGTAATATAGGTGTAGAAATAGAAATGTTGTATTTTTGTAATAACTGCAAGGGAATATAAACTTCGGCTTGCCGAAGTTTGCTTCCTTTTTATACCCTTGCAGAGGGTATTATGAATTTGGTAAAAAGTGTGCAACGCAGTGAAGGAGACATCTCCGACCCTATAAAGTATATATATTCTTGATCAGGATCACCTCCTGAGTTGATATAAGCATGTCCGTCTTTCCGTCTGTCTGTCCGTCTGTCTGTTTCTACGCGATCTAGTCTCTCAGTTTTAAAGATATCGAAGCGAAACTTTGCACACGCACTTTTTTCCTTTGCACGCAGTATATAAGTCGGTACGGCCGGGGTCGGCCGACTATATTCTATAGCCGGCATATAACTGATTGATCGGAAATGCCATAACTTTGGTGTTTGTAAAGTTAGAAAGTTGGGATTTTCTATGGGTTTTTGGCCAATCAATCCGACCTACCAAATTTCATAAGGATCGGACGACTATATCCTATAGCTGCCACATAACTGAACGATCGGAAATGCCATAACTTTGGTGTTTTTAAAGTTAGGAAGTTGGGATTTTTATGGGTTTTGTATTTGGCCAACCGAACCGACTTACCGAATTTCATAAGGATCAGCTGACTATATCCTTTAGCTGGCATATAACTGATTGATCGGAAATGCCATAGCTTTGGTGTTTCTTAAGTTAGAAATATGGGACTGGCTATATCGTATAGCTGCTATAAACCTGAACCATCAGAAACGCGACAACTTTGGTGTGTTCTTCAGACTTAACTTTAAACCTAATTTATAATTGTTTTTTAATACTGGTACATATAAGAAAATTTTTACTTTATCATAGAATATGGCTGTCATAGCTATCATCATCAATAAATCAATAAAATCTATCAATAAAATAACTTTGTTGTTATACCCTTGCAGAGGGTATTATAATTTTGGTCAAAAGCATGCAACCCTGTAAAGGAGACATTTGCGACCCTATAAAGTATATATATTCTTGATCAGCATCACCAGAACAGTCGATCTAGCCATGTCCGTCTGTCCTTCCGTCTGTCCGTCCGTCCGTCCGTTTCTACTAGTTTGCGTCCCTCAAAAGTTCCCAAAAGTTGTCTTTCTATTGCAGGTAGTATATACATATGTAAGTCGGAATGAGCCGGATAGGGCGAAAAATTCAAGAAAAATTATAACTTTATTGATTTTATTTGTTGTTCTTTGGAATTTGGTAATATTTAAATATTATGAAATTGCGGTGTTAATTAAATTTAAATCGGACAACAATACCATATAGCTGCCATAGAAAAGATGGCAAAATGCAGCGCAAAATCGACATGGCGTCAATGTAGTCGATTTGTAATAACTGCAAGGGTATATAAACTTCGGCTTGCCGAAGTTTGCTTCCTTTCTTGTTTTAAATTGAATATAAATATTATACCAGTTTCGTTGAGTATAAGAATTTTTAAATCAACAACAAAAGTCTTAGCTACAATTTTTAAAGCAATAATTTAAGAAAACAAGAAAATTAAACAAAAATTTTATTTTCCAATGAAATCCAAATTTTTGGAAACTAAAAACCAAAAAAAAACCGAACATTTGAACATTTTTTCTGTTTAGGAGTTAAGTTAAGTTAAATTCTTAATTTTAATTTTTTGTCATAATTTTAGTTTTTAAAACCACTTCCCATTTATTACCGGATTAATACAAAAAACTATATATTGTAGTTACACCTTTCCATTTGTTAACTCTTTAGTTAAGTTATAAGTTATATTTTCTAAACGTTCCCCCATTCTTCGTAGCACATCCGACCAAACAACCCACTCCTTTTAGATGTCCCATCATATTTGCTTATGTAATATTTCCGCCCACTCACAGAACTTTATTGCTTAACTTTTCGACACAAAGCCTTTTTGGCAGCCAACTGACCTTTTAAAAGGAGGTGGCCCAGACCGCAACGATGCCCTAAAAGTTTTCACAGGTCAAAGTAAATATTTTGGATAAGCCCACAGCCATATGACAAGTTGCTCAGTAGGTGAAAGAAATTCCATTCAACCCCATCTACCTTGTTGTTTAGCAATAAAACAGTAAAATTAAATTTCTTAAAGAAGCTGAAAAAAGAATAAGGACCAATCGGTGCCCGCAGGCCGCAAACTTTTTAACTCGATCGACCAAGGTAAGAATTCATGAAAATCGCTTTAATTTCGCAGATGAGGCTAACCAAAGACCGCAGGATAAATGGAGAGAAAGAAGCCATCTGCTTGATTACATTTTGTTTATTTCAGCCGAGCCCTCAATCTGCCCGAGATTTCGCTTAAATAAATTGAAAACTCTTTATGGCTTTTGTTCCAGGGGCGGCCACTAACCAAAAAATGGGAAACTAATTAAATTGGCCATTTGCCTGCCGCAAAATATTTGGCTCTGCTTTTGACACCTGCGAACATGTTTACACTTCTTGGAGGCCAACATTTTTGGCCAAAGCGGGCTTAGGTGCCAGATCATAACTCAAATCTGGATGCATTACAATTAGAAATGCCGCGATATTCTGTTAAACATCTTTTTTAATTTATTAAAAGAAACATTAGATGGAATTGTTTGTATTAAAGGTATATGACATCTAATTAGATAACTTACAATTTTTCTACAAAGGAAAAAAAAACCATAATAATATGAGTTTAATATAGGTTCCTCAATTTGTACATATAAATGTCAAAACCATACCAATATGATTTTTTTATATCAATAAAATACGAAAACAAACAAAAATTTGTATGATATACGAAATTTTGACATGATATCGTAGTACATTAATATGAATACACTACAAATTTTTTTGTGTATGTATATAATTTTCGTAAACGTAACACATTTTATATGCAACAAATTATACAATAATAAATATTATAAAAACATTTAAAAAATGCAGTCTGAATTGAAAACATCATATTAATACAGCAAATCTGATATGTTCAGCATATTAATCCGATATCAGAAAAGACCGCAGCGATTTGTTCGAAAATATCAGTAAGGCTTGCTTAAGATTATAAAATTGGTATTATCTCATGAGATAATTTGGACAGAATGTTTACTTTTGGCTTATAAAGTAGTCAATCATTTTAAATAATTTAAAGCTATTCTAATATCGTTGAGGGTATCTCATAGTCGATGCAGTCTATTGTTGGTGCATTTTAGTTGGTACTGGAAGCATAAATATATACAGGCAGGAATCCATTATGAATAAAGCTTCAGTGTCTGCCATTACCGGTCATCGAGTACCTTATCTGAGGTCTTTATTACTGAACTCATATTCAACGGCTGTACCTTGACCAGTTTATTTGCTCTGGTCGTCTTATTGAAAAACTTTTTAAATTAATTTCTCTCAGGCACCCAATAGATTTATTAATATTTTCAGTTTGCCTGTAATTATGACTCTTGCCTTTACTTAAAATGACAGCATTTTAATGATTTTTTGCTTTTATGACCCATTTAAATAGTTGTATAATATATTTTTCTCCAGTATTTTGTTATGTGCAAATAATAATAGAAATAACTTAATAATAATATCTTAAGGCTGTAGTGAGTATTAAAACGTTTTAACCGTTCGAGAAAAACAAATCTAAACGGAATAGGGAATAAAGTTACAGAACTGCTTTGTTTAAGATCTATCAGATATTTATAGTGTTTTATTTATGTTGAAGTGATTTTGAAAGGCAATTAATTTTAAAAAAACCAAAATATTTTAAAGCAGATGGTCAAAAAACGCACCATTCTTTTTATAATACTTTAAAACTGTTGGTGTCCTATCCACGAATAAAATGTCCTCGATGGATCGCAATATATTTAGAATTAACATAAAGATATTTTCTTAGCGTTCGTCCAAATTGAAATGGCAGGGTTTGCAATAAAAAGAGGCTTTTTTATATCTTTAAAATAAATTACAAACAATTATATATTTTCAATTCTAAAGAATTTACGTGAAGAAATCTGAAAAATGGTAGTCTGAAGAAATTTTCTGTCCCTCTGTTCGTCCATCTATCCATTTCATCCTAGTCCCTCAGTTTAGGATGAATCCTTGCAAAAAGTCTTTTTCCTCCAAGATATAGTATTTTTTATCGATTTCAGAAATAATAGCTGCAAATGTATAGAAACTTTCTTTTTGATTAAAATGGGAAATCTTTTTATAATACTGGGAAGTTTTGGGAGAAAGTAATAAATTAATTATTAATTAATTAACGGCAATAAGAAAAGTCACTTATGTATTTGCGATATAATATTTTGATTGACGCGATATTAAATATATTGTAAAATGCGACGACGGTGATGAGATTATCGATAATAATAATAACTATAAATTAATATATGTATTAAAGTTCAAATATTTACTTTTTCTATTTTTTTCTGCCTTTTCATATTTTTATGTCGTTTTTGAGTCAAGCCGCATGCAACACTGATGCAGAAGATCTTGTTTTTAAAACTTGTTTCAATAAAGTTAAAAAAAAATATGTAAACTATTATTTGACCATTTATTCGGTTTTTTCACTGTTTTTGGATGATAAAAGTTGAGTAGAAACCACCTTTATTTTATGTGGCTGAATTTGTGTTTGCTGTGGATCTGTGGATAGGGACCCTATGAACTTGGTCAACACATGTGCTATGCATAAATAGAGTATTAATTTAACCAATGGAGATCCCATTAACTGCAACTATTCCCTTTGCCTATCGTCGCTTTTTATTGCACCCCATTAGGGCTATATTAAAATCAACATTGCGGAATTTTTATGACTGGGCTCAACAATGAGAGTCCATTCTGTCCTTGGCTAGACAGCGGTCAGTGTGTAATGCTGGGGCAACACGTAATTGCAGATAGGACCAGGACGATACTGAAGGGGTTTCGGAGCACCCCTCTCATAACAAACGGGAAATTCCTGCGCGACACCATAATTTACTACCTCGAACAGCTGCAACTGTAGAACCCATAAAAATGAGCATAAAATATGATCGAGCGGTTTTGGGGTTGTAGTAACCATTTAAGACGGAAACTTAGCGACATTGTCTTAGCGTTCTAAATAAGTTAACGCGTTGAAAATCTCAAATAAATTTATTTGTTAGCTCGAGCAAAATGCTTATATTTTCAATTTAAACTTTTTGTAAGGCAGCCCATCCCAAAAAAAATGAAAATCAGCCAAGAAAGTCAGAAACTCAACCGAAAGCAAAACTAAATTTTCCATTGTTGTAAATAATTTAATTTAATAAAATTATCTTTAAATTAAAGGATAACTTACTCATTACTTACCTATTATTACCAGTTTCGAAAATCGAGTTTATTCTTTTTCATTGATATTACAAAAAGGCTGTTTTAAAAACATAGCTTATCTTGTATAATATTTAATAAATATAAATTAATTAACACCTTATCTCACTTTGAAGCTCCTAATTAAATATAATTCATAAAAATGTAGTATATTATGAACTACTTTCCACATAAATAACATGGCAAAAATAATAAAACATTATCCATTGCCTTTAGCAAGCCGTAAAAGTTCCATTCATAAATATTAAATATAAGCCAACTGTCAAGAGAACAAAATTTCCTTGCTTTGTTTAACCATTATTTAAGAGGCAAATCTGAAAAGAGGGTAAGTTTACTAAGAGAGAATTTCCCGTCAGCCGCAGCTGTATATTACAAATAATGGTCCACGGATCTAATTTTTACTAACATTGCTTTGAAAGTTGAAAATAAAAACTTTAGGGTCATAATAAACTAAAATTTTTCAAACGGAATAATTTTTTTACCTCTTAAACCTTTAATATTTTTTTATTAATTGAATATGCTGTTCTCGAATAAAATGTCCTCGATGGATATATAGAATTTACATAATATAATAATATAATATCATAGAATTTACATAAAGATATTTCTTAGCGTTCGTCCAAATTAAAATGGCAGGGCTTGCTATAAAAATAGGCTTTTTTATATCTTACTTACATTGCTTAAAAAAGTTTAAAATTAAAACTTTAAAAAGGTTATAATTTTGTTTTCCTCTTACAGCTTTAGTATTTTTTTTGTTTAATGAATATGCTGTTTTTAATCTGTTCCGTAGCTGTAAATCGCGTTAAGCATAATTTAAAACCAAAAGCGGCTGCATTTTTGGATTTGAGTTCGTTATTTTAGTCATAAAACATCAATGGTGTGTTATTTGGAATAAAATAAATGAAAACAATATTTGCTTTGCACTCTTGAAAAGTCAAACTCCATGGGTCCAATTAGCAGAAGTCAGCATGTTCTGCTTCACAACATTATTATTTGTGACACTCGTGTAAATGAACCAAAATAAACTTTGGGGAAAGCAGCACTGACCCAGCGAATTCCTATAATAAACGTAACAATAAACACAATTTGCGCCTCCCTGCCACGTAAATTCTGCTTTGGGTCAATCAGCAGAAGAAGGTCACTATAATTGAGATATACTTCGGGGCCGCCGAATCCCAGACGGAGCTCAATTGGTAGGCTTGTCAAATTGGCAGACGGTTATAATTTGCCATGTGCACAAAGAATCAGAGTCAGCTACAGGCAGGTCTTGGGATCAATAGATATGGCAACGTCAGTCCAAAGTTTGTCCAGCAATCTAACATTCAGCCAACGCTCCAGTAACGCATTTAGTTTATCTTTTTTCTGTCTATGTCGTTCTGTGAAGCGCAGGGAGTACCATTTCCATCAAGGACCATAAAAGTGTTCGGTGTTGGTGCGAAGGGCGCCTGACACAGAGTGTCCTTGACATTAATGGTCGCAGGGATGGAGTCTGAACGATGTTTTCCGTTTTTTTGGGTGCATGACCCAGATATAATTGCTTCCGGTGCCATGTTTATCAAGCCAAACTCAAAGTCAAATGTGCAGCGTAACAAATGTATGAATATGCGCACAGAATCCCTGTCAGTTTCATGTTTGCCATGACTTGTGAAAAGTTTTGCAATCTACCTGGGGAAATGGGTATTTTGATTGGCTTTCAAAGAAGGCAAGCATCCCGCAGTCGCAGACTATTATTTCAATCAAAAGTGAAAAAAGGCTACCTTTTTAGGGTCATAACAAACTTATGGAATACAATTTAAAATGCATAAAAATTTCTCTGCATTTACGGGCTTTTAAAATATAGTGAAAATGTACACTGACAAAACATACTTCAACATTTTATTTTATTTGTAAAATCCTGAAAAGAAAGAAGTAAAATAAGGCCCTCTAGATAAGAACTCTAACTCTATGTATACTATCTACGAGAAAAAAGATTGCGAAGAAACTGAAATGAAACAATTTCGGGTTCAGGTAGTATCCATGGTCAACCCTTTAAGATACCCGGTTTATGCAAACTGAACTAAATTAAAAAGCTCTTATAGCTCAGAATACATTGAAAATAATAAAAATACTTGAACACGTTATAAAGGACTTTCTTTGTTATTACTGAAAACGCTTATAAAATCAAAAACTTATTTTCACCTTCTAATATTGGTAAGGCTATTTAAATTAAAACTTAGGTAAAGATTTTTTAAATATTTCGTTGGGACTTTATAATTTTTCCAATCGAATTCAAAAAGCTACAACTTCTTCTCAGTGCAGCTCCTTTCAGCCAAGTTTGCTCCCGTTCACCATGAAAAATAAATGCGCAACAATTCTCTTGCATCGTTTTTACATATTCCATGCAAAAAAGACGTCGAGACAATATTGAACAGCCAGGAAGCCAGAGAGTTCTAGGAATTACCTTTATATAACCGAGAAGACGCCTGCAAATGTGCACTAGTGTGCTTCAAAAATACCGGTAGGGGTTGTAGTTTTCGGCCATAAAGTTTTCACTGTCACTTGGCTGATTGCATTTATAAACATTTTTTGCTATTAAAATTCTGTTGGCTTATTTCCAATGGCCGGACATATTTTCATTCCGAAAGACTTTCATTACGCCAATGCCAAGTCGCAAGGACAAAGGGTGAAAGGCAAAAACTTGTCGACAATTCGCAGCGACAAAAGTTTTTGCAGTCAGCACAAAAAGAGAAAGTTCAAAGACAAGCTTTGATAGGGACATCTTCTGGTGATTCTTCAATGGATTTCCATGGCTTTTAGGCGAATTGAAATGGCTCCAGCCTGGGATCAGCTAGGAGGATGACAATGATGCCAAAGTCTAAGGCTCAATCCTGTCCTTGGCGCAATCAAAAAGGTCAACGAATTTATTGTTGATGGCCATTGATCGATTTAGGCCGCGAGTTCTATAAATGATTTGCATTCAGTTTGAGAGTCGTATTAATTTGTCAACAACACAAGCGCTGACAGGTGGACTAAAAGCGGAGCAGGCACGTGCCTGTGCGAGGTCCTTGTCCGAGTAATTGCTGGCATAATTAATTATGTTCAATGTTGTTTCCTGATTTAGGCCCGCCTTGGGGCCTTCCTGTCTGGGGATCCCTTTCTTTTCCGCCTCCCCAGGCCATCATTAATATCCGTTCATACTCGTGCTTTGTTCGAAAGTGCTCACAGCACCACACTTCCAAAACTCCTATAATTCTATATTTCCCTGCACTTTTCTCCCTTTTTTCTCTGATAGCGGCGTATGCGTTTCGTTTAATTGAATTGTTCATTGACATTTTCAGACCCTAGCAACCCGTTTACATTGTCAACTTTTTAATTGAATTATGTAATTGCATGCATCACAAAGTTGCAGCAAAGCGTTGCAAACGCTGCAGGGGGAAAACTTTTGCTGGGCTTTTTAGATGGAAAATTGCAAATTAAAATCTACAGCGGGCGGCAAGGTTAATATGCCAAGGAAAAGTTTTAAGACTGCATTTAATGTTCTGTGAAATGTGAAAACAATACTAAATATTTTCCTTCTGAAGATGCAGACATTGGAAATTTAAAAATAATTGCAGTTGTATTTAATTAAAACAAAAAGTACGCTTAATAGCCACCCTTTAAAAAAAAAAGGTTTGGACACCATATGGCGCTCTTAACTAAAAGAAAGACAACAAGAAAGGAAAGCTTACTTCGGGCGGAGCCGAAGTTGATATACCCTTGCAAAATATTCTGTAAATTATATTCTCCAAAATCGGATCAGTTCTCATAAAAAATCCCAACTTCCTAACTTTAAAAACAACAAAGTTATGGCTTTTCCGATCGTTCAGTTATATGACAGCTATAGGATATAGTCGTCCGATCCTTATGAAATTTGGTAGGTCGGATTGAAAAATAAAACTAATAGAAAATCCCAACTTTCTAACTTTACAAACACCAAAGCTATGGCATTTCCGATCAACCAGTTATATGGCGGCTATAGGATATAGTCGGCCGATCCTTATGAAATTTGGTAGGTCGGATTAATTGGCCAAAAATAAAACCCATAGAAAATCCCAACTTCCTAACTTTACAAACACAAAAGTTATGGCATTTCCGATCGTTCAGTTATATGGCAGCTATAGGATATAGTCGGCCGATCCCGGCCGATCCGACTTGTATACTGCGTGCAAAGGAAAGAAGGGGTGTGCAAAGTTTCAATTTAGATTTATAAAACTAAAACTATATCTGAAATTGCTGAAAATACTTTATCTCGGAGTTATGGATATAAAGTTAGTTCGACTCGCCTGGTGGTGCTGATCAAGAATATATATACTTTATAATTTCGGAAATGTGCCCTTCACTGCTTCACAAACTCTTGACGGAAATTATAATAACCTCTGCATGGGTATAACAAAGAGAAACATTATAGTCGAGTACCTGGACTATAAGATACCCTTTACTCAGCAAACCAGTTTCAAAATAAATATGACCCAGCTGTTTGCGCATTTCGAAAATTTTAAGAAACGCCATCTACCGGACAGTAGTGCAAGCACCACAAGCTGATGGCGAGCAGCACCCCCGCCCTTGATTACAGTTTTCTCGCTCTCTTCTGCACTCTTAAATATACATACATATAACCCACGTTTTCAAAAATGCAGTGACTTCATAATCAATTTGTAATATGTCCTATTACTACTGTCCTACTTTAGGTGTGTAGTTTCCAAGATCTCGTTAATACAGACTTAATCGACTCGGTCCTAATTGATCCTATAGGATTTTTTTATTCATTTATAATTTTAGAATATATGTATATACTTTATAGGGTGGCAAACGCTTTCTTCTACCTGTTACATACTTTCCAACGAATACAATACACCCTTTTACTTACGAGAAACGGGTATAAACCCTACTATATTTCTGAACTATTTCACATGATTTTATATCTGTGTAGATTTTTCCTATACAAAACGCTTGCGACAAAAATCGTTTTCCTTTTCTAAATGTTGTTGCCGTGTTGGTGTTGAAACGAACAGTCGAACTCGCTTGATTATGAGTAAAATAAATATATTTTTTTAAGTTGGGAACTGGGAGGCTTCTGATTCTTAAGAAGAAAAGACAAACCCAAAAAAAGGGAAAAATAACTACAAAATGGAACAAATTATATTCTTAAGTATTAACTCAATATCTGCAATTGTGTATCTTCTTTCTAGAGGCGAAAGGAAAAAGGAGGTTTATGGATTTAATTTTCCGCCTGCGAAGCTCTAAAACTTTTCTAGCTAAACAAGGCAAACAGCATGTGGTCATTCATTTTTATTATTTATCGGCATTTTCATTTCTCCGTCCCCTCCAATCACTTATCCGTACTAAGAGCTCTTTGAAAAGGCTCGGAGGTATTTGATGGCTAGGCACGATATGGATATTCGATGCAAGCCCACAAACCTGAGAATTATTTATTGCTCAAATAACCACTTGTGGGTATATTTTGACTTCGACCACTTGGCACGCCCATTCAATTGAGGAGGCGGCCGGGCTTGTTGCCATTCATTACTCTGACCAGTTTGCCGGCATGGCACTTACCGCTCACTCGGTAACATAATTGGCTAATATATATATGAATTTTTGCGGCCATGCCTAATGATGTTACACTAAAAAAAATTTTTCAGACATATTTAATATTTTCAGCCACACCAAATAAGTACGAACCAAAATAGTTATAGTAGTCTATAACTTTTGTACAATCGCATGCAAAATCAAATTGTGGCTTACTAGATATATTTTAAAGAATAACAAGAACGGGGTAAACTTGGCAAGCCCGAATTTATACATCTTTGCATCTATAAAAAAACCTTATATTATATAATGGATTATATTGAGGGTATACTTTTCAAAACATAGAGGTTATGTCGACTTAATATAAATATTCCAATTTGTCATAAGACAGCTATACAATAAACAAGAAAGGAAAGCTAACTTCGGGCGGAGCCGAAGTTGATATACCCTTGCAGAATACTCTGTAAATTATATTCTCCAAAATTATTCATGTGATGCATTCTTAATACTCATAAAAAATCCCAACTTCCTAACTTTAAAAACACCAAAGTTATGGCATTTCCAATCGTTCAGTTATATGGCGGCTATAAGATATAGTCGGCCGATCCTTATGAAATTTGGTAGGTCGGATTAATTGGCCAAAAATAAAACCCATAGAAAATCCCAACTTCCTAACTTTTCGAACACCTAAGTTATGGCATTTCCGATCAATCAGTTATATGGCAGCTATAGGATATAGTGGGCCGATCCTTATGAAATTTGGTAGGTCGGTGATTGGCCAAATATAAAAACCCTAGAAAATCCCAACTTCCTAACTTTACAAACACGAAAGTTATGGCATTTCCGATCAATCAGTTATATGGCAGCTATGTATATTAGTGGCGATCCCGGCCGTTCCGACTTATATACTGCGTGCAAAGGAAAGAAGGGTGTGTGCAAAGTTTGAATTCGATATCTTTAAAACTGAGAGACTAGTTCGCGTAGAAACAGACAGACGGACAGACGGACATGGCTATATCAACTCAGGAGGTGATCCTGATCAAGAATATATATACTTTGTAGGGTCGGAGATGTCTCCTTCACTGCGTTGCACACTTTTGACCAAAATTATAATACCCTCTGCAAGGGTATAAAAATGTATGAGAAATGATACTCGATTTGATAAAATTTATTATTGATTTGGTCGTGATACTTTGCATATCACTTTGATCTGTTCGAATACCAGTGCAAGATCGGGTCAGTATGTTCGAAATTCGGCAGTTCGAATTTCGACAATTTCTGGCTCCCTCTAACGCAGGGTACTTTTAGTTTATATCTTAGCTTGTTTATATCTTCTCGACTCAATAAAATTTTCGAAGAGAGGGAATTCGAATAATTACCGGCATCCATTATCAATTTATCATTATTGAATGAGTATTTGTACAAAAAATATAAAAATTTGTATGGAATTACGATTTTAATTAAATTAAAATCGGACAACAATTGTTATACCCTTGCAGAGGGTATTATAATTTTGGTCAAAAGTGTGCAACGCAGTGAAGGAGACATCTCCGACCCTATAAAGTATATATATTCTTGATCAGGATCACCTCCTGAGTTGATATAAGCATGTCCGTCTGTCCGTCTGTCTGTCCGTCTGTCTCTCTGTCCGTCTGTCTGTTTCTACGCGATCTTGTCTCTCAGTTTTAAAGATATCGAATTGAAACTTTGCACACACCCTTCTTTCCTTTGCACGCAGTATATAAGTTGGAACGGCCGGGATCGGCCGACTATATCCTATAGCCGCCATATAACTGATTGATCGGAAATGCCACAACATTGGTGTTTGTAAAGTTAGGAAGTTGAGATTTTCTATGGGTTTTATATTTGGCCAATCAATCTGACCTACCAAATTTCATTAGGATCGGCCGATTGGTGTTTGTAAAGTTAGGAAGTTGGGAATTTCTATGGGTTTTATATTTGGCCAATCAATCCGACCAACCAAATTTCATAAGGATCGGCCGACTATATCCTATAGCTGCCATATAACTGAATGATTGGAAATGCCATAACTTTGGTGTTTTTTAAAGTTAGGAGGTTGGGATTTTTTCTGAGTGTTAAGAATGCATCATATGAATAATTTTGGAGAATATAATTTACAGAATATTCTGCAAGGTTATTTCAACTTCGGCTCCGCCCGAAGTTAGCTTTCCTTTCTTGTTTTATTATAAATATGTATGTCAAAATGATTCTCAGTAATGATCCTTTTTAATTCAAATTTTCTTCCATAGTCTTTACAATAGTAAAAAACGAAAAAACCGAAATGCCCCTTGTGGTAGTCGACCTTGAGTCCACAAAGTTAGTCATTGCCTTAACCATCACGAACACGGACCTAGTTTAATTCAGGGGCCACTGAACATAGTAACGCTCTGTGGCTTTTATCGCCCACATATTCGTGTTGACAACGAAACGCAGAAAATGCAATGTGTTCTATATTGAAAATAAGTACATAATAACATACTAAAATAATGGTCTTCGAATATTTACGAATAGAAACTGAACACTACCACCAAAAGTGTAATTAAATGACATGCGAATAAGAACATAATTAGCTGAATTTGGCACTTGGTTTTACATCAATGTTCGAAACACAGTGCCAATTACCTATAATTAGCTCCCTAACATAAATCCATTCTGACATTAAAACACTTTCGCTTTGATGCCAACTTGTCCTAATATTTCGTATCCTTCATACGTTTTTTTTTCAATGTGCATCTGTACTTGTGGGTGCAGGCATTTTGATGATTGCGTGTTAATTAAGCGTTCGCACGCACAGTTGCACAGCCAGTAAATAAGGGGAGGTGCGGGGAAGGGAAAGGGTCTTGGCCAGCATCAGCAGGCGAATACGGAACATAAATTTATCCCTCTCCGTTAGTGCAGATTTATGGCAGAGCAGCTGCCACAAGTGTCTGTCCTGGTCCCTCCACTTAGCCACTTTCGCACCTCCAGTCCCTTGCTCCTTTGCTCCTGCGAGCCTGCAAGCCCCCGAAAAAAGTTTCGACCAAGTCGCTTACGAGAGTGCGAGAGCGAGTGCGAGTGCGAGAGCGAGTGAGAGTGTGGGTGTGAGGGGGAGTGGGAGTGTGCGTTCGCGTGAGCGTGCACCACTACACGCATTCGTAAGCACAAGTGACAGGTAATTTGTGCATAAAAGCGTATTCAGGTGTGGTCGGGGGAGAGTGAGGGACGCGGGGGAAAGGAAGGGCCACCCACGCATACATTATTCATTTCATTGCCAGCGTTTTTTCCTGCCTGCGCACACTTGACAATTCCGGTAGTTGTACCTCAATGGCTCTATCGCAATTTTTGCACTTTTCAACAGATTTTCGTGGGACAGTTGTGACACCGCACTGACGGCTCTTATGGGCATAGTCGGTTAGGCCGTTCGATTCGGTGTCCGTGTCCTGGCTTATTATCCTGACACGCTGACACTGTCACAGTTCGTTCCCCGTTAAATATCCCTGTTAATTTTCGAATAAACTGTATTTGTTTCTGTGGCTGCTGTGGCTCCGGCAGTGACCTAAGCTGCCTCCGAATACAAACACAAACACCTGCTCGAGCTAAACTAATTATGCAGCGCACAGAAGATTCAATTACTTGAGCGCAATTTACACAAAATTCAATCAATTCAATTCAGGCCAGGCCAAAAGGCCCTCAGAGAAGCCCTTTGTCAACAAAAATTATCGTGTGCAATAATTCCTAACGAAACACAGACGAAAATCCGTTTATTGTTATTGACAGGTAAAGGGATTACCTAAACAAAGGTAAATTGTGTACGTCGTTGCAAACTAAGAGTCATCATTGATTTACTGCTAACACCAAATCCTTCAACATTCTAATGAATGCATTTTTTTGTTGATTAAATGACGAAATATTGGAATAATAAATAAACTAAAACAAATTCCAATTAATTTGGTTTAAGGCAAATAGCCTTTGAGAAAAGCTTGGGCTGAGAGTGCAAATAACTTGCATTTGATTTACAATGTGTGAACGGATGTAAAACAAATGTATTTGGACAAAATTGGGCAGAATATCTAATATAAATGTTTGGAAAATTGAGTGAGATTTAAATGATTTTAAAAAAAATTAAAACTCTGCCAGCATTTTTAAAGACATTTAAAATATAGTAAGTAAACATTTTGGGCTGGACTTTACTATGGCTAATTAAGCTTAATACCTATAAGCCCATTGGCTAGTTGGGGCACATCAAAAAGGCATTACAATTTTTGCCAGACCAGCGGTTAAGTGCCGCCGACTGACCAAAGTTGCAAATCGTTGTGCATAATAAACAGATTTCAGATTCCGATCCCATGTCCTGGCCCCGGGGCAACAAGTAGACGGCATAATTGTTGACGATGCCATTGTTTGCCGCTTGTTTGACAGCGATTCAATTACTGGCCAAATTGCAGGGCCTTTGTGTGCGTCGGGGCTTTATTTAATTGCATTGATGGTCTGGCGTTGCACTTTGCTTATGCGTAATAAGCCGCATTATCAGTCTCTAACAGGCTTGTTACGGCCGGAAAATAAGCACCAGTGGCTGCAGGCCAAACATCCAGTTATTACGTATCCGCAGTGTGTATGCTGGCAGAAGGATCATGCTGCAAAAGCCTTAAATCATTCGCGCTTCAGCTTGTATTTCTTAGGTATATTAAATTATTTTGCTTTGCTATTAGTTATGACAAGTACGCAGAGAAAAATGCAAGCCAAATAACACATATTTTTATTTTATCACTTTTCTTTGTCATCCTATTTCTTTTTGTTTGTATCAAGACCTGGAATTATTTATTTATTTATTTGAAAAGTGAATTGAAAAGTGAACAGAACATATTAAAAATGCAATATGTTTCTGTGTTCTGAAAACCTCAGCATCCAATTAAGTGGCCAATAAACCTTTAAGACTCCACTTTCTGCCAGGTGTGTGTCGTGTTTTCAGAAGTTGGTCCTGCCAATGCTAAAACTCGTAATTCGTAATTTGCAACCTTTTTTCCGCAAGACTGCTAAATTGCATTTCCAAACACACACTCGATCGGAATGTGGCTCGTAAATCTTGCGGCTAATGTGTGCATGTCATTTTCTAAAGAACCAGGGGCTGTCCTTTCCTCAGCGGTTTATTTACGCAGTTGTAGACCAAGTTTTAAGTGCATGTCAATGTTTATTTCGGCAAGCTGTGGCCCATCCTTCCGTGCGTGTTTGGGCTTTTGAAAGTGTGAAAGAGTAAGTAAATCTGTTACGTGCAACTTACTGGAAAGTTTGCACTTGTTTGTTTTCTGGACACTCGGGGGAAAGTTTTTCCCAATGAACCGCACGTAAGGTAGTTCCGCCAGACTCAAGCCCACTAAATCAAATTTCAAACCAGAAATAACGCTTTAGTCAACTGCTCCAACTATGAGAGCAATTCCCGCAAAGTATGCAGCAACCACATTCCGTGATTTTTGGGTGGGAAAGAAGTGGGGCAATACATTGGGAAACGCTTTACATATACATTTTCAATATCCTAACTTTTCTTGGATACAATATACCCAACTTACATCCTGTTTACCGGGTATAGAAACAGGCCAACTAGTGCTGCCATGTGGTCTTTGACGTAAATAAAATCAAACATTCCCTTTATAGAAATCTATTTATTTTCAATAGAAGCTATTAACAACAATTTAAAGCATAAATTAAGATACTTTTTATACCGGTTTTAAAGCTCCGATTCTTTATTTCTGTCAAATTTTGTTTATTGTAAGTTTTTTTTTTCAATTTTATCAGATAGGGTTTGATGGAAATTGATATGAATAAATAAAAGCTCACCATTTCATAAGGAGTCAGATTTCCTGCAATTAAAATTTCCTGCCGCTTTTGTCAGGATGAAAGAGTATAGTAAAATTGGTTTACTGATCTATACAATCAATTTTTATTTACAAACCGCAGGAGTTTTTTTCTTTAAAATGGATGTATATTTAGGTATTTATTTCAAAATTAGCATGCCACACAAAAATTGCCAATTTTTATGTCAGTGCTTAAATCGACCTAATATTGCTATTTTTCTTAATAATTAAAGAGTTATTCCGTAAACGAATAACTTTGACTAACTGTGATCAAATGGTGAAGTGAGAGAGCATTTTTACGGGTTAGAAATTTTCTGAAATATTAAAATTATTTATATATTTATTTTTGTATTTTAAAAATGTTTGCCGCTCTTTTTTGTCTGATTTGTTTTATTTTTTAAGGTGGCTGCTGTCAGCACTGATTCCCACTTCAAATTGTGACCCCTGTATCTCTGACGGACTAAATGTGAAATGCAAATGAAACCTGGCCGAAAAGGTATCTGCTGTTCCAGAACTTTAATTTTGGAGAGCTGACCACGGACTCGCCATGTAAAGCCAGGATATGTGCTCCGAATCCCAAAAACCTGAAAAGGATCTCACTCTTGTCGTCATTGTTTCGCATTTGTTTTGTCAGAGAGGACAGAAAATTTCCTTGTAATTGTTCTGGGTAAATTGTGCAAAGAAGTAAAATGCCAACTGGAATTTTCTGCCCGGTCAGCAGCTAAAAGTCGTCCTATGAACTTTGGGTTAGTTTTGGTCAAAGCAATTAACACATGCACAAATTAGTAAAGGATTTCCTTTATCCCGGCTTAATAAAATGTTTATACAGGGACAATGCAAACACTAGTCCGAAACACGGCTGTCAAAAAAAATTGTCATTCGCCACGAACGGGATTTAGGCAAATTGCTCAACAATAAATATTTACATACTCATTAAACTTTTCACATTAAAATAATACGGCAACAGGAGGAGCGAACGGTGGCTGAAGCCGGACCTCGAACTAAACAGTAAACTACACCCAAATAAACAAGAACCGCAGGAGTAAGCTTAAAACTTTTTCGATCTCCCTCGCATCACTAAAGTTGGCCCAGCTGCCTTTATTCTTAGTCCTGTCCCAGGACGTGTGGGCCCATGCTAAAGCCTCGGCTCACGTGCGGTGAATTATAATCGGAGTTCGACGCAGGAGCCTGTAGTTTAGGGTTGGGTCTGCGGTTGCCCAAAATGCACAAATTGAATTGTCCCAGACTAAATAAACACTCAACATCCTACTTTAAGGCAAAACGTATCTTCAAGTATTAATTAATATAATTATTCCTGAAATAAAAAATACTTTTAAAATGTATTACATCTTACATTCAAAGGGTAGATCATCTAATTTAAACCCTTTTGAAACCGGAAATTTAGTCATTATTATTGCAAGACAATGTTATCTTACATTCTGAAATACAACACTGAAAAACAAAAAATCGCCCAATTTAATAGGGCCTCTTTAAGAAAGAATAACAGTTTGTAAGAAAAATATTTCTGAAGTAGAAGGAACAAATAATTACAGACATGTATTTCTATGCAATGACCTCATTGTTCCTCCTTAAAAACGTAACTTGCTTATGCTAAACGTAATTGCTAATGTAACGCCATTGTTATTTAATATATTTCTTATTATACCCTTGCAGAGGGTATTATAGTTTCAGTCAAAGGTTTGCAACGCAAGGAAGGAAACATTTCCGACCCTATAAAGTATATATATTCTTGATTTTATATATATTTTATATTTATGAATATAGTTTTATGTGGACAGTCCTATAGTGAAACAATTTTTAAAATATTTAAAGCAGAAGTAAGTGATTTTTAATAGGACTTCCAAACTAGAGTATTTTCATTTTAATGAAATCTGTATACTTGTTTTCCGCCGTGCATGAACCTTCCCTTTGCTCGCCAGCTCGAGCCTTCAAGTCAGATGCCTTTAACAATTTAAACCTCAACCAACTCCTAATCCAGACGGAGTTTAAGCCAACTTTCGGTCCATCCCCTGCCACTGGGAAGGAAAATTCATAAATCATAATTTCGACCATGTCATGGTGCTGCGTGTTCCCGTCGAAAAGGCTGCCAGTCAGAAGCAGCCGCACTCGCAACAGGAATACCAACGCTTCGCCCTGCACACCTTGACGTGCAAATGATTTATGTAAATGAAATTGTTAGCGAAAATCGTTTGCTTCATTTGAGCGCATCGCATTTTGCCAGCCACATGCTACATTATGGTGATGACATCTGGTAGAAACATTGTGCAAAGCGCTTGCAACCGACTTCAATAATTGAAAAACATTTCTGTCGTGCAGCGTCCATTTTTAAAGCCTTCATTTGCTATTTATTCGCCCCAGGACACGGGCTAGACCAGGGCCAGTTATGAAACATTTAAAGCTGTGCCGACTGTCCCTGTGTGCGAATGGCCTTCAGCAGTGGGTGGCTGTCTGGCGCCCCCGCATTATTTTTTTGTTCTGCGTCCACGGTGGCAGCACACAGCCCTCATCAAGTGCCAGCACGTTGATGGCCAGGCACAATTAAGTGCATTTTATGTATGCTGCAGTTGCTCAAGTATGCTAATGACTACAGCCCCACCTCCTCGCCACAGAATACAACGCCGTCACCACTGAACTACACTCAAAGATAGGACATTCAAATTCTTTCTCAATTTCAACGTTCCTAAATAAAATGTTGGTAACTTATAAATGACTTTGCTGAAAGTTAATTTAATTTGACAATTTTATTGTCAGGGTGTGATATTTTAGAAAATGTTTTATTTGTTATAGAAAATATTTCTTTATTCAAGAATATATTTATATATTTTAGAAATCGTTTCTATTTTTCAGGGTTATCTAGTTTTTAGGGTCAATTTGAGAAAATCGTTATATTTTTAGGGTAAATTTTTTTTAGAGCGGAATTCCTCATTTTAAGAAAAAAATTTCTAAAAACAAGTACCATTTTTACTAAAATAAAAAAATCTTGGATTTTTTCCTTGAAAATAGAAATTCTTGGATTTAGAAAGAAAAAAGTTTTATGGCGAATTTCTGAAATTAAAGGTTAATTTTGCTATGAGTACGCCTAAGGAATAACAAGTATTCCTGAGGAACGATATAGCAGAAAAAAGTTTAATGAATTCGAAAATTGAAAAACTAATTCATTTAAATTTTACCGAGATCTTTTCAATTTTTAAAACGCTAAAAACAAATCTTTTAAGGTTAAACAAAGAGTTTCCCCTAAATCACAAATTAATTTATTGTTCTAGTGCAGCTTTCCTCTTAAAGCGCTTTAAGCCATTTGGCAACTCTGTAGGACAGGACAAACATCCTGCAGGACGACGTTTGAATCCAATCGAGCTGCATGAATGAACCGAATGTGTTGGAAAAAGGGTCCTGGGAATAGGAATCAAGACCACTCGAGCCCAACGAGATTATGAGGCTAGAGGAAGTGGAATAAATGTAGTGTGGAGAGCAACGGAAAAAGTTTCTTCCTCTTATGTCAAGAAAAAACCGCGAATTGGCGCCTTAAAGTCTGCAAATAAATTTAAATTTTTTTCCGCTCTGCTTGGGTTTTTTAAATTCTTCAATGCAAAGCTTTTAAATTAATGGGTTTTTAAATATCACAAAACAAACACCGTTTCCCACCAACATTACAATGAACCCAAATTAAAATTTTAACAATGGATTTCTTGATTGTAAGTTTTGACAAAAGGAAGGTTTTTATTTCAATGTTTCCATAAGTGGGATTTAGAATGATTACAAACGAGGGAAATTACATTTTTAAAAAAAGTAACTGTAACAAAACACAGCAAATATATTCCATACAAATTCGATTTCTGTCCGCATTTTGTGTGTTCTTTAATTATTTTATTTGGATCGAATTAAGTGCTTAATTGCAGTACGTTCCAATTGATTATGCAAATCCACAAAAATGTACACTCAAATGTACAATACAAAACCGCAGGTGCCCGCACTTAACTATTTTCGACGTAGAGACAACAAATTGCCAGCAGGCCAAAATCAATTTTGGCAGTTTCAAATAAAATTATAAAATACTAGAAATGGGAAAATTGAAAAATGATGACTAATGCTAATGAGTTCTTGCTTTAAAATTAAACGATTACCACTTGTGCGGGTGATAGTTAATTTGGTTTGGCAAAATTCTGCCCAAGACTTGAATTATTTTCCTAAGAAATATCCATTCAGGCTGCACCATGCTGCAATTTTTCATGGAAATTATCCTCGCTGTGTTAACTTTCAACACAAACAATTTATTTCAAATTATTTTTTCCAGCCAACATATTATAATCAACAATCCTTGAACAACCAAAATATGTATGCCAGATTTTTTTGACTTGCACTATATTTTTAATCCTATTATAATAAAGTTACAGTGTTTTTATCCAATTTAAATTACTTGTATTTTTTTGCTGCCAAGTCCATACTGCACATACATATTCGTAAGGCAGACTTTCTAAAGCTAAACAAATTTATTTCTGTTGTTAACAAGTTGTGTCGACGGAATTTTTGCCCATGCATAAATATGTCCGTTATGTTTTTTACAGTGCAATAAACTCATTTTTTAACTCCTGTGTTCCCTGTTACATATCCGACATCTTCCAATAAATCACCTTGGTTTAGCAAAGAGTTGACACATTTAAGAAATTTAAAGTTCAGATTTTAGGAAATATAAAAATACCGGTTCTAATCTATATTCTTGGTCAGGATTTAAGTGCGGGAGTCAAGATTTAGCCATGTCCGTAATGCTCAGTACTGTTACTTAATACCGTTTGCGAGGTCCAGTTCTCACAGGACCCGAAACAGTTTTATAATTTTGTTAACACCACGCCTAAAAATCTAATTTTTTTTTTCGCTGTCGTTCGGAAAACATAACGGCAACCACAGATCAGGCAATAGCCCATATATTTGCCCAATTTTTTCAAACGACTTACTCTACTTTCAGATTATTCATCACAGCCTTATTCTTACACCATATCCAAGTCAAACGTCATATTCTGTCCCACTTTAACAGAAAGCTCCCTTCTTTTGGATCTTCTTCGTATTAAGCCTGTTTATTCGCCAGGGCCCGATGGTATTCCTGGGTGCGTGCTTGGGTATTGCGCTAAGGCCCTGTGCAAACCTCTTCACAAGTTGTTTACCTTATCTCTGGAAACTTCCCAATTCCCAAATATTTGGAAGGAATCATTTATTATTCCTCTTTTCAAAAAAGGTTACAAGTTAGAAGCCAGTAACTACAGAGGTATTTCTAAGTTGTCAGCTATTCCTAAGGTTTTTGAAAAAATGATTACTCCTCATTTGCAGCACCTTTGCAGATCAATCATTTCTCCGTGTCAACACGGATTTATTAAACGTAGATCCACAATCACAAACCTTCTAGAGCTCACTTCATTTGTGATAAAAGGCTTCAATAGTAGTTTTCAAACAGACGTCATTTACACTGACTTTAGTAAAGCATTTGACTCTGTAAATCACTTACTTCTCATTCAAAAACTTGACCTTTTAGGTTTTCCAGTTGATCTGCTTAAATGGATTTCAAGTTATCTGAATGGCAGGTCACAAAGGGTCCTTTTTATACCCTTGCAGAGGGTATTATAATTTTGGTCAAAAGTGTGCAACGCAGTGAAGGAGACATCTCCGACCCTATAAAGTATATATATTCTTGATCAGGATCACCTCCTGAGTTGATATAGCCATGTCTGTCTGTCCGTCTGTCCGTCTGTCTGTCCGTCTGTCCGTCTGTCTGTTTCTACGCAAACTAGTCTCTCAGTTTTAAAGCTATCGAATTGAAACTTTGCACACACCCTTCTTTCCTTTGCACGCAGTATATAAGTCGGAACGGCCGGGATCGGACGACTATATCCTATAGCTGCCATATAACTGATTGATCGGAAATGCCATAACTTTCGTGTTTGTAAAGTTAGGAAGTTGGGATTTTTTATGAGTATTAAGAATGCATCATATGAATAATTTTGGAGAATATAATTTACAGAGTATTCTGCAAGGGTATATCAACTTCGGCTCCGCCCGAAGTTAGCTTTCCTTTCTTGTTAAAAATTCAATTTCTGAAATTCTCCGTGTTACCTCCGGTGTCCCACAAGGGAGCCATCTGGGTCCGTTTCTTTTTACATTATTTATTAATGATCTTCCCTCAATTATAAGTCATTCTCGCGTACTTATGTACGCAGATGATTCTTTTGATTAATTTACCATCCCTTTGCCAACCGTAGAACGATGCTTGGTACTATCTTTATTTATAACCTTATACATGGTGATATTGACTGCCTGAAAATCATTAAATTTTAACCGATTTCACCCTATTGTTCCTATGGGAGCTATAGGATATAGACGTCCTATACGTCCAGCGTACACATGTTTTGGGACGACTGTGAAAATTTCAGATCGCTAGCCTTTAAACTGAGCTCGCAAACGGTATTGAAACAGACGGACGGACGGACGGACGGACAGACGGACATGGCTATATCGACTCCCATATTGATCCTGATCAAGAATATATTTACTTTATGGGGTCGGAAACGTCTTCTTCACTGCGTTACAAACTTCTGACCAAAATTATAATACCCTCTGCAAGGGTATAATGAAGCTTCATTTTGCCATCGTTTCTATGGCAGTTATATGATATTGTTGTCCGATTTTAATTTAATTAAAACCGTAATTCCATAATATTTAAATATTACCAAGTCCCAAAAAACAAAAAAAAATTTGAAACAACAAGGTTAAAATTTTTCTTGAATTTATTTTTCGATTTTTCCCTATGGATGGGATCTAATGATATAGTCGCCCGATCCGGACTCGTTCCGACTTATATACTACCTGCAATAGAAAGACAACTTTTGGGAAAGTTTCAATCAGATAGCTTTAAAACTGAGGGACTAGAATATAAATATGTATATATATACTTTATAGGGTCGGCAATGTCTCCTTCACTGCGTTGCAAACTTTTGACTGAAATTATAATACCCTATGCAAGGGTATAAAAAAGCGACTAAATGGAAGCAAGTAAAACAAGAAAGGAAAGCTAACTTCGGGCGGAGCCGAAATTGAAATACCCTTGCAGAATATTCTGTAAATTATATTCTCCAAAATTATTCATATGATGCATTCTTAACACTCATAAAAATCCCAACTTCCTAACTTTACAAACACCAAAGTTATGGCTATTCCGATCAATCAGTAATATGGCGGCTATAGGATATAGTCCGCCGATCCTTATGAAATTTTATTGGTCGGATTGATTGGCCAAATATAAAACCCATAGAAAATCCCAACTTCCTAACTTTACAAACACCAAAGTTATGGCATTTTCGACCAATCAGTTATGGATATAGTCGGCCGATCCTTATGAAATTTGGTAGGTCGGATTGATTGGCCTAATATAGAACCCATAGGAAATCCCAACTTCCCACCTTAACAAACACCAAAGTTATGGCATTTCCGATCAATCAGTTATATGGCAGCTATAGGATACAGTCGGCCGATCCTTATGAAATTTGGTAGGTCGGATTGATTGGTCAAATATAAAACCCATAGAAAATCCCAACTTCCTAACTTTACAAACACCAAAGTTATGGCATTTCCGATCAATCAGTTATACGGCAGCTATAGGATATAGTCGGCCGATCCCGGCCGTTCCGACTTATATACTGCGTGCAAAGGAAAGAAGGGTGTGTGCAAAGTTTCAACTCGATATCTTTAAAACTGAGAGACTAGTTTGCGGACAGACGGACATGCTTATATCAACTCAGGAGGTGATCCTGATCAAGAATATATATACTTTATAGGGTCGGAGATGTCTCCTTCACTGCGTTGCACACTTTTGACCAAAATTATAATACCCTCTGCAAGGGTATAAAAATGTGTCAAATGTCTGCAAAAGTAAGGTATCAAGAAATATGAGCATGCCTAAAAGAGAGCAGGGTCATCTTGAATCGAATCATGCAAAATAAAAAAGGTAGTAAATGAAGGGAGAGCAAAATAAAGGGTATCATTGTTTGATACAAATTTCACGAGGTTCACAAAAATTAATTCAACAGTGTAAGTACATTTTTATTCATAAGCAAGGCGGAACTCAGTTAATTAAAATGTTATCTTGCATTGTATAAAACCTTTTAAATATGAAATTCCAATAAGTATGTTTTCATTAAATAAGTACACTATTCAAAGTAATGTAAATATAACGTAACTGATTACTGAATTTCAAAAACTTCATTATAGTCTCATTGCTTTGTCGATTTTTAGTTGCAGAAGAAATTTGCATAAGTGGAAGGCTCTGTAGGTTTGATTCGTCGTCCGTCGCTTTGCTCCAGTCACATGTGGCATCATGCAAAATTATGAAAATGAAGATGCAGACACAGAATTTGAAACCCACAGGAAAGCCCTCCCCAGCCGAAACTGCTGGCATGCGTTTGCAAATATTTGGAGGAATTTCGTTAATGGAATTTGACTCGTGGCACAACCAGGACGTGATTGGATTGCTGACAGAAGGGGAAAAACTTTGACAATGGCAGACAGACAGTAGCTGGGTGCTGCAAAAATGATGAACAAAACAAGTTGTCAATCAAGCGAAAGGATCTTTTCCCAGCTGAGAGTGGAGTCCCTCCCGTTGACTCTTATCGTCCTCAAGGGCGTCTTAAAGTCGATAGGAAATTTAATTAATACCCGAGTCGGTAACAGGACAGCGAAATGGGCCAGACTTCGAGGCGTCGTCACATGATGCCATAGAATAAATTCCGTTGAGCAGCTGCTGCTCTCGCAGGACACGTGCTGGAATTCCCCAGAATTTTCGTGAGCATTTAAAACAATAACAAGGCTCACTGAGAAGCCCCGGGCTATTAGCGTTAGCCAGCTCCATGCCAGGTAATAAATCTCAGCCTGTCAGCCAGCCGCCTTCACCGGCAACATGAACAGCTGAAGCATCAGCCACAAGAGCAGCAACATCCTCATTCGCACCGACTTATTTACAGTATTTACAAGCCAGTCGCCTCTTGAGTTTTCACAAGGATCTCCGCGTTTTCTTTCCCAAATTACCCGCATTCTAGCGAGAAGCCTTAATCTCCTCTTGGCCATCCACGGGAATGGGTTGGGACCCAAGTCGAGCAGGAGCAGGAATTTTTGTCACAGATGCCACTGCGATGAGATAAACTGCGAGTGAGTGGAAATCAATCCAGGTAAGAGGCCGATTCGTAAGCTGAAGGGTATCTATAAATTTGTAGGAAGTATGCGAATTGGGAATTTAGGAAACTTCAATGTGTACGTCGTCCACAATGAGATGTTTCTCGGGTCAATTCGTCAATTTACATGCACACGTCTATTTCGCTTATTTGTAGTAAGCAGAAAACATATAATTTAAATAAGTCTTGTGTTGTTTCATTGCACTACTATTCTAAATTGTATAAATTTGACTCTACAGTTGTATGGTCATCTTAACACCAAGTTTAAGTTCTTGAAGTCAACATATAAGTAAGTAAATCAAATAGATAGCCTTTTTTAAAACACAGTTTAACATTCAAGAAGAAGCTAAATATGAAGTAACCACAAATCAAACACACCACTTTTAATTTTAAAAATATCCACCAACGTATTCAAAAAATTTAAATTCGATTGGTTCTAAAGGAATTCCGTGGAGCGTCGAATTTTAACAAAAGTACAAATCAACCATTAAAATATATTCAATTTAAAAGATTACAGGTGTTAAAAAAAATATATTTACTATTATACTTAATTTCATAAAAATCGGACGACTACAAATCGGATAATTTATTTGAAATACAAGAATTAACCAAAAAAACAACGTTGTTTGTCAAAAAAATGTAACTGGAGAAATTTAAAACTAATATTTTCTATGTTTGCATACATACTTTTTTCAAACGAAGTGTACTTTCTTTCTTTTTTCTCGTCTATTTATCTTGTTTGGGTGAAACCCAATTGTGTTGCCAACATGTACCCAGACAAAAGTAAATGAACCGCTCTGTTGGCTATGAATAATTTTGAAAACTACACGCTTGACCTTTCCTTTCTCATCCCCACGACAACCGAATTGAATTTCCCAAAGCGCATGAGAGATATAAATGTCAATACGCATTTATTAAGTGAGTGGGCTGTCATGCCGTACGCGCCCGTGTATCAATATGAATATAAACATAAATATATGCGCAAGCTCGTAACTAAATAGCTCAACTTCCTGCGAAACGCGGGGACTGTGTGCCAATATTTGATACGAGCCGTGTGCCTCACCTTTGCTTTGAACTTTGTAGCAGGAAGCGGAGAGGAAGGCAGGTGTGTGTGCTAGGCAAATATTGTCTAAGAACCCGTGGGAATAATAGCACACAGCAGCACGCGACGGCTCGCCCTCCCCGCTGTATTCATACCCTGTACTTCTTGGCTATAAGGGTATACCTAATTGTTGTAGGTAAGGATTGAAAACGATAAGGTGACGACTTCTGTCAAGAAAAAGAATTCGAGTTATGGAGTCTTTGAGACTTAAAATCGATTTTATTGCCAAAAAAATTAAAAAGAAATTGATTTCAGGAAGTTCAAGTTTTGGAAGTTTGACTGTAAATAAAGAATATGTTTACTTATTAAGCTCAAATATTATCAATATCATTGACAAAATGTTTCATAGTTTAGTGGTTCGCGATGTCGAAGGCACTGAGGACTGACAATATACCACTTTGACTCCAAGTGTAACTAATTTAAAATGATTTATCTGAAATATTAACTGAGAAACGTAGACTTTCTTTATAAAAACCTGCTAAAAAAATCACATTTGCTTATCGTAAAGTGGAAGGATCAAATCTATTGACTTCGAAAACTTTTACAGATAGAGGGTAGGATATTTTACAGTCGCAACACTCGACTCCTGCCCCTTGTTGTTGGTATCAAGTGGCAGGCGGCAATCAAAAGCGACTCCTGGGTCCATGGCCTTCCCCATCCACCCAACGTTGCAATACTTTGTAGCGATACAATATTGCTGTTCCAAAACGGTGAAAGTGAGTCTCTGGGTGTGTGTAGGCTGCCAGTGTCCTTTAAGCCCGCATAAGGTTGCTACGTTTGCGGATTTTATGCCCCATATTGGCTTTTAATTTTACGCGCAACTGCTGAGCCGCAGTGTCAGCAGCCTTGGGTTTCGGCTATCAGCTAAATTATGGTTGGGATCATGCGGCAAGGGCATTATCCTGCCAGGCTCTCCAGGCTTATGCAAATAAATGTATATTTTTATGTTTTGCTGATTTTTAAGAGAACAAGTGCGGGCATTTATTCATTCGGAGTTTGCATGCAGGATAATGATTGTGGTACAAAGGTGGCTTTTGTCCCGGTAAATCTACTTCGGTGCCTCGGGGAAATCAGAACGGATGCCGTACAACAATGTGCGACACGAACTGTCGCTGGTTTACTTTATTACCTCGCAGATACCCGCACAAGCACCAACACATGACTCCCACATGGGTTACATGTGCATAAAGCGCATTAAACTGAATTCACCGCACAGTGATTCAATTTGCGGCATTTTACTTTTCATTATCGTCCCCGACGTGCAAAATTAACAATAATCATTTTTATGTCCCGCTCATGAAGTTATTAAAAACTGTACGTCACGAAGTATGTGTCGTACACAGAGAAAAACCTCTGAGTACAGCTTTGATACCAGTAATAGTTGTATTAGTTTGTGAACAGTCATGAAATAACAGGAGGATATAATAAAGAAAGTTAAAGGAACAATATTACATGTGTGTTTTGTACACTTATAATATACAAAAAAAAAATACAAAAAGTTGGTAGCTCTGTGTTTTATGCTAAATATGTGTATTTTGGAGTTAAATTAAACGCTTATTAACTGCGTTTATGAAATGCTAATCGTAAGCTAACTGAGTTTCTAACTTAAAAAAAACTTAGATAAGCTTAACTTTTTGGCGAAATATTTACAATACAATAATAATTTATTATTTATTTATATTCCGTAATGCCATACATGTATTAGCATGTTGTTTAAAGATTAAAATGATGTGTTCTAGAATTTATTTAATTTGGGAATTTTGTGCGAAATACTACAGTTTTTCTTAGACTGTGTTTGTGTGTTGTATCCTTTTAAGCACATTTCCGTTTAAGCTCTTAATGAAAAGCGAATGGAATACAAAAGCAGGCAGACTTTTAATCTTTCCCATACAATTTCAATTATGAAATTTAATTTGCAATGACAATCACAAATATTTTTTTTTAATAATGAGGTTAATGATACACGTCCAGGACCCACACGTAAATCTTGGATCTGCGGCAGCAAATAATTATTTTAAATGAGTAAACCATTAAGCGCCCACAAATAAAGTCAGAAAGTTGAAAACATTGTTAATTATTACCATTTCATGAATTAATTCAACTGGATTTATCCCTGGCTGTGTGTAAGTGACAACCCGACCATTAATACACTTTCCAAAATCTATAATGTGACTTTTGACAGGAGAGGCTTAACTCTAAACACCATCGACAACTCTAGTATGGGTATTAAATAACTGATAAGTGAAATGTCGATGAAAATAAAAAGTAGAAAAATACACCCATTGATTTGATCTTATTGACATAAAAAAGATCGAATTGGTATTTGTATTTGGTCGGTATATCAAACTAGAAATGAAATGTTTTTTCTCTGTGCAGATTATTTATTTGTTGCTTTGTTTTATCCTTCTTATTATTAGAAATTTAATTCTAAATGTATTACATGAGCAGGGAATATTTTATTCAGATATATTTAAAACTGGGACTGACAAACAGACGCATTTATTTTGACTAAATTATTTACGCATTTAGAGTTAAGCTTTTGTTTTTAAATGTTGATTAAAAAATATTGAACACATAATTTATCTTGCTTAAATGTTTTTTTAAACCCGCAAATTATTTTATTTTCATTAAAAATTAAAACAAATTGTTTTCTTGGAAACTTTCTATCAATCTGGTAAATGTCGATTCCAAAATAATTAACATTTTTTGTAGCCGAAAATGATTAATATTAAACTTATAGTTCCCACAAGCTATAAAATAAGGAAATTACGATAAAAATAGAATGACTTGTTATTATGTCGGTCGTAAACATGTTTTGCCACAATCGCCGAATGATTACTGCGATGGACAAGGGAACAATCGAAATCAATTAAAACAAATAAATGCAATTGAAGTTGTCACCAAGTCCTCTTTTTTAAGGGAAAAATGTCCAGCTGAGGAGCTTTATTTTCTATTTCCGCTCTTTTTTCCTCTTTTACCACTTAAGTTCAAAAACCAACTTTTAATTATTACTTTTATTGATAAAAAACATTTAGTTTAATAAAGTTTATTTTTAAACCGTAGTTCCCTGTCGAAATTTACTTGACTTTGAAATTTACGGCCCTCTAAAAATCACATCTGGTAGTAAAACTTGAAGAGCTAAAAAATATTTTATGTTCATATTAAAGAGAACATAAATTTTGTAAGAAAGGTCAACTTGGCTCGTTTCGTTCGCTCATATCACAAGGCTATTAAATAATACGAAGTTTTTTTTGGTTGATTGGCTTTTTTCCGGCTTGTTGCAGACTGCGTGTCTTTAAAAACAAACGATATGCGGTTAGTTTTAATAAATATATGGATGCTAAAGCGGTTTAACTTGATAGATGATCATCTGGGAAACTCATCTGCGAACTGGCGACATATATATTGCCTTTTTGTATTTGTTCGGTATATGGTTATTTAAGTAAATAATGTTTTTAATCTCATTTGCCTTTTACTTGCATTGAAGTCACACATGTTTAAGTCGTTAAAGCTCTTTAGAATAGTGCCACATTATTTTTTAGCTCGGATTAAATATCTATGCATTTCGTAATCAAAAGGAATGCCACAAAAATATATGTGCTCTGAAAAGTATTTGCAGCACAACCAAATCCTGGATCCACAGTCTCCATTTTTCACTCATTGGGTGGTTTTTAAGCCAACTTTGTGGCTTGTTTGGTTAGTTCAGTAGAAATCCAGCTGTTAATTGGCGCTCGAGGCCTTTTACTTTGCCACATATTTTGTTCGTTAAGCAAAATAAATCTTGATATGGCGAGCTCTCATAATTAGAAAATTAGAAAATAGGAGTACATTTTTTTAATGGAGAAGTTCTCTTATGTCCTTTTTTCTTTTTACTCTAAGAACACTACTTTTCTAGTGCGCATAACAGCACTTCTTTCGTGTACTTTTTTTGAAAATGTCTCCATCTAAAATTACAATACTCTCTGCAAGTGTTTAAAAATACACCCAAACCTGTCCGTCGGAAACTTTAAGATATTGCAAGGCGTTTATTGGCCATTGTGTTGGCAAATTTCCCGCTTGTCAACAGAAAATTTGATATCACAAAGCCGTAAGAATGCGAAAAGAATCTTTGCACATAACTACATTGCAGCAAATTTCATTTAACTTTTTTATTGTTGCTTAAAGGTGTGTATTAAGTCCTTTCTAGTCTCGTAAACTACTCAGACTGGGGAATTGACTTTTAGTCTTACATTTTTATTAGCTCCAATATCCAAGATACAACTCAAAAAACAGGTCTTCACCTCACCCTCAAAAAGTAAGGCGTTTATAGGCCATTTTAAGGAAAAATGTCCCACTTGTCGAAGGAAATTGAATGTCAATAGCGTAAATTAACGATAAAAGGAGTCACGCGCAACTATATTATAGGGCAAAGTCCCAAAGGGATACAACTAAATTAAACAATGATTCGCTTAGAAATAAAATGTAAATCAATAAACATTGAGATTTGTGCACATCCGCTAGTCGGATGACTTGTCTGATTTATTTAATTTACATTATTAATTCCAAATGATAATATAAATCTTCAGCTCAAAGCATTTTTGTCTTATCTTTCATTGGGTACGATTTTTGGAAAGTAATTTGATATAATACATTTTCCATTGGGCCTAATACGTTCATACCCTTTACTCGCAGAGTTAAAACGTTGGCAATAGTACTACCAAAAAACAAAATTCCCTTATAAGTTGTACAAATATGGGAAACTATATATAGATATTAATTCTCCCATGTACGAGCACTTAAAACATTACCTGACCCCAAAAACTGTGGAGCATATAAATGTTTAAATGGTAGGGAATTACGGAGGCAGTTTGCTATCAACATTTTTTGAATGACGGGTATTTTTTAGTCGAACCACCCTTTTCTGTTATGTTCTTTTTATTTCGCGATGCTTTAGATTTTTGTTTCGATTTCATTAAGTCCTGTTGCTCGCCCGAGGATGCTCCTTTGAAAACACACACATGGAATTTGGGGATGTAATGGTGTTTGCATGTGTGATTGCGGTTTCTTTGTGCTTTTCATGCAAATGAAGACCCTTACAAAACATATCGGCTTTCGATTGGTTTGCTCTGGTCTCTCATTTCATTGCCTTCCCATTCATCCGTTTATTGGTTCAGGTTTTGGTACGGATTTTAATGGCTTTTTAAACGAAAAGAATAAGAATTTTTTCTTTTATTTGACTATTGGTTCCAAAAGAAACTTAATTTAACTTTTGGAAAGGAAAAGTTTTTATTTACTTAAATATTTTCAGTGTTTTCTGCGATTTTACTTCTCGATTCGAAACTTTCTTAATTAACCATGGACAATTTGAGCACAATATTAATAACTGAAGGGAAAACAAAAAGCAGAGAAGCAGGTTAAAGAGTTGGCATGAAAAGCTTCCTGAGTTCTGAATAAGTTTTATTAATAATAATGGCCGACCATATTTATTTTCTTTTTCCTGCAACCTTTATCGCATTTAATTGCGATTGAGTAGGCACAATTTGACATGTTGGCTCTAAGCAACAGATAGAGGGATACAAGATAGTAGTTAGATAAATATAGAAAGTTGATTTTTAATAACCTATTTATAATCCGTTAAAGGAATCCAATGGCCTCGTTACACAATATAATTTTTGACGTGTTTTTGTCTGATTATTTCTCAGATGTTGTAAACAGGTCTGAGTTTGTGATTTTTCAAACAATTCATTTGCAATTTGGGCTTTTCGACAAACAGACCTGTTCTCATAAGTCAAATTCTTATCCGAGAAATCAGATTGTGTTCAGAGGCCAAGGCTTTAAAGGACATTAGTGTACTAATGTCATTATAGTAATTTTTTGCTTAAAGAAAGCTGGTTAGTATATTACAGATAAGTGTATGCATGTAGACAACTCACTACAAATATGCAAATATTTATATTGACACTTAACCATGACGGCGTTGCCAGTAAATAGCCTGCAGGTTAGCCAAAGCCAAACACAGTAAGATAAAATCAGACCCGGAGTTGCTCGCTGTACGCAAGCAATTGCTTTTAATGCCGATGATTAGGGAGCTTAAGCTACTTTAGTCGGTTTTTGTTGTCTACTTTTGGGTCATTTAACCAACAAGCAGCAGTTAAAACAAAATAGAACATAGATTGTTTAATGGGGCGTATGAGTAATGTTCAGTGTTTAGAATTATCAAATTAATGCCTTTGCCAGTTCACCATCCTTTTTCTTCAAGTCTATTTTCGTCTCTGAAAAAGTTTTTTGCCCCAGATAACTTTACCCAACGCTCGTCTCACGGTATTCTGTTTAGTACGAGTATCTTAACTTTATTATTAAATTCGCACGCGCACTTCGGCCAAGTTTGTTCCTGTTTTGGCGTCTTCCTCAATTCCGGTTTGCTTATTAAATAAATATTTTACATAACTTTTTGGGCTTTCAGCGGTATTATTGACTGCATGAAGATTACAAAGGTAGCCAAAAATCGTGAAAAAGTTATTTAATTGGAGGCATAAAAACTTCTCAGAAAGCTTAAATAAAAACCTTACTCGCTTTGTTAAAGCAATGCCTAAAAATGTTTAAGCTGAGAGTGGCACAAAACGGAAGAAGTCTTCAAGATTCAAATTAACATTACAGTTACTAGGTTCTGCCAAAATTTAGAAACAACTTTTAAAAATACATAGAATTTTATCTTTTTAAGAATAGCGGTCCGCCTTCTTGACACTTAATAACATCTGACGCCACAAAGCTAACCATTTAAATAGGTCTCCCGTCGGCCATTAGCTCACCAGTTGGTAGTTAAATCTGTAAACAAAACAAGAGCAAAGACTTTTAGAACAGAAGCTGCGGTCCTCATCGTACCTTTTTAAAACAACTTGAAATGGAAAGTCCATTAGCTCAGTCACAAATTCTCAATAATACTGGTATGAAGACATGAATAACTTAAGTCTCCTCATCTGCGAACTAGAGAATCTTTATAGCCGGAAAAATAAGAAAATAAAACTTGCTCTCAGCCGTATCGCATTGTTGATGTCTGTTCTGCAGCTTTGCCATGTTTTTCAAATCCAATTTGCGTGAACTTGAATTACAGACTCGGGGAAGCACTTACCAGGTAGAAAACACATGAACTTCATCCAAACAAATTCTTTTGGAATTTGCATTTATGTACAACTCTATTCCAAACGAATTTGGTTGGAAGATTCTGTGAAACCTTATATTATTTGATTGTATAAGTAAAAAATTAAATATTTTTATCTGGTTAATAAACTAAACATAGAAAAAAATCCGCTCTAAAATCTTTATGCTTTTAACAAAATTAAAAAAAACAATGAATTACACAAAACGCGAATTGAATTATTAAAAAAATGTACGTTTGACCGAAAGGCTGCAATTACAACTTTTATTTCAGGAACGACAGATTTTAAAGTTTAAAGACATTTTAAATTACACAAAAGTTTATTATCTGGGAGCGATAAAGTGTACAATCTGTTACATCGACATGTTTATCTGGATATGCTCAAATCGTAGCATTGTATTGCTAACAGTTTTTGTGACCCCTTCTGGCATCGAAAGTGTAGCCAAACGTCAAGAGGGGGTAAAGACCATAGTTTCAGAGGATGTGGCCACAATTTGGGTAAATAGCTGAAGGGAAGGCACGTAGGGCTGATGTGCACGATGATGCGGATAAGTTTAGCAGCTCGATTCGATCAGGAGGGTAAACATTCAATAGACCATATCCATACGTGATCACACAGAAGTTATGGCCAAATTTAGTATTCTCGGTAATAGTTGCCAACAGGAAATTTCTGCCACCTGTCAATAGCAATTTTTCAAAAGGACTCTGTCAGCAGTCCAGTAAAATCTGTGTGCGCCATAAAATACAGTTGTAAGGAGTTGAGAATATGTTAACTTCCTTAAGATTCGAACCACGTCCTTGACATGTACATGAACACGTATGTATAAATATGTTCATTTTATGTATTTATTTTTCTTTGACACACTGAGTTATTTTCCGTTGGCCACTTATATAAAGAAACCAATGCACGTTTCAATAATTTGCATTTAAAATATAAAATAAGAATCACCTTATTGATGAGGCACAACTTCATAAAACGAAAACGAAATTTGTGTGGATCTGAAATAAATTATTTGGAACCAGATAGCTCAAAGAAGTCAATGTGAAACACTTTAAATTCTTTAGTCTACAGCATTAATTTAAAATAATGTAATAAATATTTTTTTCGCAATAAATTTAAAAGCCATATTTAGAATTATAGTTCGTTTAGCGATCCTCTTAAACATTATTTGTAAGTTTTTTAAGAACACAAATAAAAATAATTGGGTTTGGCTACCTGAAAATTATGATTTGAAATTATTATTATTGAAATTGCACAATAATAATTAAAAAGAAGAGAGGAAAGCTAATTAGGGCGTGAAATACCTTTGCAGATATTCCGCATTATATTCTCAAAATATTCATATGATGCGTTGTTAACTCTAAAAATCCAACTTTCTATTTAAAAAACAAAGTGATGGATTTCCAATCGTTCAGTTAAGTGGCAGCTATGGGATATAGTGGGCCGATCCAAATGAAATTTAGGTCAGATTGATTGGCATATAAAACCCATGAAAATCAACTTCCTAATTTTTCAAATCCCAAAGTTTTGGCACTTATGTCAATGTTTATAAAGTATAGGATATATTAAGGATCTTTTTGAAATTTGGTAGGTCAGATTGATTGGCCAAATATTTAAAGCATAGAAAATCCCAACTTCCTAACTAAATCTCCTTAAGTTATGGCATTACCGATCAATCAGTTTATAGAGATATGGGATATTAGTCGCTCAACCTATAGTTGGTAGGTCGGATTGACTGGCAAATATTTAAAAACCCTATATTGTGAAATCCCAACTTCCGAACTTAACAAAACTAAAAGTTTGGATTTCCGATCAATCAGTTATATGGAGCTATAGGATATAGTTGTCCGATCCTGGCCGTTCGACTTAATATACTGCGTGCAAAGGATCGAAGGCTGTGTGCAAAGTTTCAATTCGATATCTTTAAAACTGAGAACTAGTTCGTGTAGAAACAGACAACGGACAGACATGACTTGCAACGTTTTTACAGACGGACGACGAAATGCAATATCAACTGGAGGTTTGGATCCTGATCCAGAAAATTTTGCTTTATAGGGGAAATTCTCATTCATTGCGTTGCAAACTTTTGACCAAAATAATAATACCCTCTAAAAACAAAAGCCAAATTTTAATAGTTTTGTTAAGCTCAAACTTAGGTAAATTTCTCAATATCTCCACAGAATATATTGCCCAGTCATAGAAGGCTCTCAAAGTAACAATAATTACTTTTTATGCTCAGTTCCTGCATTCCGTATATAATTCATTCATAAAATACGGACTAGCGCCAGAATCACGTACCAAATGTTGACAGCCATGGAGTCGAACCACGTGGCCAACTTCTCACACCCATTCGCAGTGGAGCAAGAAAAGGCAGCAATTTCCACGCAGAATTTCCCAAACAAAATCAGGAAAATTTCCCACTGTTTGGACCAAGAGAGCATTTCGCAACTCGGGTGCAAATTTAAGAGAGCGAACTGTGTTGATGCCGTCGACGAAGTCTCTGCTGCTGTTTTCCACTTGCTTTTCAGACTCAGTGGACCAGTTTGGAAAATTCACACAATCAGTTTGTTTTGAAATTTTGCCGCGTTGCGTTCGCCCTCAAAGCGTTCTCTCCACACTACCAACAAAATATTCGACTCATCAAATCGTCTCAACAGAACAAAATCATCATTAAATGTGGAATTAAAAAACTTATAAAGTATAACATAATAAATTAAACCATTTTCAACGCCGTTCTTGGACTTACAAAATTGTTATAAATATACTAGGCACAGAATGATTGCTATTCAACATCTGTCAACTGCAATTCTAACATAACTAAAGTAAAAACAAGTAATAAAAAAACACAAATTAAGTTTAAAAAAAAAATTGTTCAAATAATAAAAACACCTGCAGTTGCAGTGCGATTGCGATATGCGGGCTTAGGTTAAAGTTGCTACAAAAAAACAGTAATTTTATTAATGCAGCTGGAGCTTATTATTAAGATTAAAATGTGAAATATTGGGTAATAATAAGTGTATTCGTTTAATAATCAAGTTTAAAAAAAGTGTTATTAAAAATAAAAAATGTAATTTGATTTGTATCACATGGATTTATCATTTAACCAACCATTGTAAATTATAAAATAACGTAAGTAATATATCGTACTAAAAACGTTAGCTGTTATTTTATTTGAAATGATAACTTTATAGTTTTGAAATTTATTTCGCAACGGAAAACATCCTTTCAGTAGAAATTTTTTTTTTTCAACAGCGTTAGCAAAATGTAATTGACGCGTCAGTTTATTCAAGTTTTAATAAAAGCAAAAGTTAAATACAATGAAAGAAAACCTTGCAAAAAATGCAAAATAATTTTTAAATATCTTTAAAGTAGCATTTGTGTAGTTTTCGTATGTAGTATGTGTTAGTATGTGCTTGGTGGCCATGGCTAATATAAATAAAGCAATTAAAGTCCACCGGAAGAAAAACCAAAACAAGCACACTTCGGGTTGAGCGTTAAAATGGCACTGATTACGAAATTAAATGTAAATTTTCTCAATGCTATTTGCTCGAATCGTAGAAGCAAAAATAATTATTTTTCGCTTATCAGAAAAGAAAAAGTAAATCCAATCTAAGGAGCACTCATTAAAAAGTGAACTTTAAATCAAATCTCCTCACCTTTTTCTGCCTCTTGCTCTTTCCCCTTTCTATCTGGGATCTAACCCCAACTCGCACATGATTACTCACATGTCAGCAGAAAAAGAAGATTTATTACCAAGAAACCTAAAACCAAATGTTTGCCATTTCTCTTTGTTTTGGTTACCTTTTGTTTCTACCTTTTGTTTGGGTACCTCTACCTTTTTTCATTTGTGCTTTACTGGGCTTTCGGTTTCTTGTCGGGAAATTAAACTATTAAGCTTTTTGCTACCGCTGCTGCTGATGTGCGTAAACTTTTAATGAAACATAAAGGACATGCTGAAATTATGCCGGCCTAAGGTACAGGTCCTGCTATCAGACCAGCTGTCATTAAGATGGAGCGAAAGTCATTTTCTGTGTGGTCCGTAGACAAATTCAGCCAGATAAGTGGAACGGCCGTAAAAGTTTAGTGGACCGAACAAACATAAACTGCCGCTGATTACCTGAAGGTAATTTTGTTGTTTCTCGCTCTTCTGCTTCTGAGGTGTTTAAGCCAAGTTCGAGGATCTGTCAGCAACAGGCATTGAAGTTATGCCACTTTCGGCTCAAGTGTTAGCCATTAACATTGCAAAAAGATAGTAAATGAGGAAGGGTGGCATACATTTCAAGGGCTTTGCCAATGCCTGAGGTTAACCGCAAATTAGAACGCTCTTTAATGGCTTATACTAACGAAATATGAGACATTTTTATAAATAGCCCAGCTGTTCATCGTTAATGATTTTATTCGTTTCATGTTTATTACATCGTGTTTGTAATAGCAAGTTTGTTACATTTTTTTGTTTCATTACCCACGAAAATTGTATTTATTTGTTATAACCTTTTTTACTTTTTCTCCTCTCAAATTGATTTATTTAACTCATTGTTTTTGTTCCGCTGATTTTGTATGTACATCGCTTATTTTCATTAAATTTATTTCCGTACCATGTTTATCTATAATTCTAGTTCATTCAAAAAGCATTTTATATTGACGGATAAATTGGAATCTCTCATATGCCAATTGATCAGCGCACTTACTATACACATAAAAAGACTCCATCAACACAATCCATATTTTGTTCGACAATCAAATAGTTTAAATATTTTGGCCACTCCGTCATTGTCTTTATGCTTAGTTTAGCGTGCGGCAACCAAAATAAATAAATCCAGCCAAAGTATAGACATTAGTCTTTCTCCGGAGCCGATTCTCTTCTATTTATTAGGTCATATTTAGATTTATAGATTTTCTACAGGCCAACCAGAAACTTAAAATAACCGAATCGCGTCCTACATGCATTTAAATTCAGTCATTATTTCTCATTGTCTTATAAATTTATTCCACCTTACGCTTTGACTATATATTCAATGTTGTCTGTTGAAATGAAAACCCCTTCACAAAATAAAAGTAAATTCATAGCATATTTTCTTTGGATCATTCTCAAAAATTCTAGCTCTTCAAAATTGGCTTAAACAAGAAAATTTGTGTTTAGTTCTGAAATGACTAAATACAGCATGTTCTCCAGGCCTCTGATATTTACTCGATCAATAAACTGACGTCCGTAATTAATCGTTTTGCCCGTTGACTTTGAGCGATTGTTGAAACATTCTTATGCCAAACGGGCATTTGAAATATCTCTCCTTTCTTTCTGCTTTATCATTTAATTGGCTGCTGTGTAAATTGCTCACGAGCATTCAAGTATCAACAATCAATAAATATTATTCAGTAAGAGCGACCTCTCAGCAATTTTACATGATTTGTCATTTGCCCGAACGCATTTATTCAGCATCCCCATTGTACTCATTTTGCATATATTTAAATTTATTTCCCATTACATTTTGCTGTGCTTCCGCTTGACCATCACAAATATATTTAATTTTATTTAACTTTTTACGCGCATAAATTTTTTTTGGTTGGATCTGTGCAAATATGCAAAATGATTGACAGCACAATTAAGACGCAGCAAGCGAGTGTTACCTGAGTAGAAAAGGGGGCAAATGGAGGCGGGCACGTGCCTAAGCTGCAACCTTATATGGCTGCCACAGTTTACTTTTCTTTATTTTTAAACAAAAAAACGAACACAAAGCGCGTCGCAGAACATGTGTAACAGTTGAAAAATTGGCTTTATCTAAAAGGAAGTATAAGTTACAAAAGGTAACCAAGGTGCGTAAAGCATTTCTTTGCAATTAATAGATCTTTTTATACATTTACAATTTTAATTAGACATTCTCAAATATATACCACATGGGTATTCTTTGTTTATTAAAAAGAATGATATTATTCAGAAAGAAGGATAGAAGTCTAAAGTGTATGTCGTATGGCTTAATTCGTCAGTAGTACTTCAGAATTGGGTAGGTAACATGTCCGTCTATCGTAAGATAAATTTAGAATTTAAGCTGAGAAATCTTATGGAATAATTGTGCAAATTGACGAAATGAAAGGAGTGGGAATGCCAAGAGGACTGTCAAATACTTATCGATAAGCCATCGATCGATTTACTGCCAACATTCTTATTCGTAGTCAGATGAAATGATTTCATAAATTAAAACAAAATCGGGGTGATGCCATCCCAAAGGTCATGAAATGCCTTTGCATTTCTGGTCAAATGTTTCAAATTATCCGTCACTCCAAAACGGAGCATAAAATATAAACTGAAAGTAAAAGCGAGCTCCAAGCAAATGTGTGGCAATGGGTGCCAACAACAGCAAGCCGCAGACGGTGCAGATGGCCAATCCGATGGCATTTGAGATTACTCGAGACGTGGTGGAAAGAATTGACCAGGCCACCGCCAAAAACAGCAAATTGGGTTCCACCCTCTGCGAGAAATGTAAACAGAAGCCCAAATTAGGTCGGGTTCCGACCTTCCCAATACGATGCAACACAAGCCAAGGGAAGTTCAGGACATGCAGCCAGTTCCAGTGGCCAAGTCCTGGAAAAAGCGCTCCATGGAGGTCGAGGAAACGGAGTTCGGAAGATCCCTGCAGCGGGTTCAGGAGCTCTTTGGTAAGCCCGTAAAATGGGCAAAGGAGTGTGAGGGCGAGATCGGAAAGTTCGAGGAGGAACTGATTCACTGCTATCAACGGTACCCCAACGAACCCCTGCAGTGCTCTAATTTGGCCAGACGGTATCACCGATTCGTGTTCGCCAGACAGAATGCCCAAATATCAAAAATAAAGGTGGATCCAGAGGGCTCTGGTGAACCCAGGACTTCTAGGTCATCCAAAAATACTGAGAAACCACATTAAACCCACCTAAAAATAATTTATTTTAATGCCTGACCCGATCTTGAATCTATCTATCTATATCAATTATTTTCCATGGGCTCAAGAAACACCACGCTAATGTATTCAATTATATCTAATCGCCGGAATTCGAAATAAAATATAATTATATTTACCGAACACAATTCAGCAGCAATTAGTTGTTCAAACGTTTTATTTGGCTTATTTTGTTCTTCTATAAGCCTTGGCTGATTGCCAGCAAACAAGAGTCGTCAAACAAATGAATGACAAGATGAAAAGCACGAAAGCCAGAAAGTGAAACATGCATAAATAAAAAAACCAACACGTCCCGAATGCTCCTTCACCCGCGCACATGTCCATCCTCCTCCGGTATATTTGTTCGTGGATAACTACTTCTCAGCACAACGAGACGTATGCGCGATATGTCGCTCGCAGCTTTTCATACCTGCCTGCCTTCCATTATAAACGCATAGCAGGTGAAAATGTTCTGCTAAGTGAGTGGCCAAAGTGGGAGTGAAATGCAGGGCTTGGGGTTGGTTTTGGGACAGGTAGGTCTTTTTGGTAAAGGAAAAACCAACACAAGACTTACACGGTCTTGGGGCTCTACGGCTGCCTTGAACTACTTTGCGCCACAATGTCTAGCTCAATGTGCATTAGTGGAACTTACACTTGCCATCCAAGTAAATTACATAGCTAGGGGCAACATACAACAACACATAGGGTTACACTACTAGAGTTCTAAACAAATTCATTTTCATTAAAATAAATATCGATAGTAATTCTAATAAAAATCGAATTTCAACTTGTGCTTATATGTTAAATATTACAAACATTTTTTTTTATTTTTTCAGCTTTTGACCCGTTTTCTTGTAAGAACTAATAAATAAAAAAATGTGTCGAATTCAATTACAAATAAAAGTTACCGGAGATCTAAACAAATTGTTAAACATTTGATAACACAAATGTAATGAAAAAAAACTTTAACTTATTATTTTGACATATCAAAAAAAGTCAAATTTTGTTTCTTTTTCTTGTAGCTTGTGTATATTTGTTTTAATTTTACTTATTTTAGGTACAAAAACAAATTGCGCTGCATTTTGCCATCGTTTCTATGGCAGCTATATGATATTGTTGTCCGATTTTAATTTAAAAAGAGAGAACTATATGGGCCCTTATAAGGGGAAGGGGGGGGGGGGGGGGGAGAAAAAAAAAAAAAATTTAAAAAAATAAATTAAAAAAATTTTTTTTAAAAAAAAAAAAAAAAAAAAAAAATTTTTTTTTAAAAAAATAAAAAAATAAAAAAAAAAATTTTTAATTTTTTTTTAAAAAAAAAAAAAAAAAAAAAAAAAAAAATTTTTTTTTTAAAAAAAAAAAAAAAAAAAAATATTTTTTTTTTTATTTTTTTTTAATAAAACCGTAATTCCTTAAAATCACAAAGAATAAAAATATTTAAAAAAACAAAGTAATAATGTTTTTGAACTTTTTTCCGATTGTTCCTATTAGAGCTATATGATATAGTCGCCCGATCAGGCTCGTTCCGACTTATATACTACCTGTAATAGAAAGACAACTTTTGAGAAAGTTTCAAGCAGATAGCTTAAAAACTGAGGAACTAGTTTGCGTAGAAGCGGACGGACGGACAGACGGACAGACGGACATGAAAATAAATCGACTCTCCTGGTGATGCTGATCAAGAATATATATACTTTATAGGGTCGGAAATGTCTCCTTTACTGCGTTGCAAACTTTTGACTGAAATTATAATACCCTGCAATGATAAAAATGTTTAATTATACCCCATAAAAGAAGATCCAAATCAACATTTTTAAAGTTGATTAACACATAGCTTAGACTGCAATTTCCAGGGAATTTGTATTATTAATTTTTTTAAGTGTTTCAGAATTCAAGTTGCAAAGAGCACTTTTTGGTAGAAAAACATTCCACAAGCAATGGAAGGCTTTAAATCATATTCCCACTTATTTTCTTTTTAGATCTTTGTTTTTAGCAATGCTCACGTTGTAATGCGGTTCCACATGTTCAGCCATAAATCTGCACAACAAATGTTTCTACAGGCCAGACCAGAAAAAGAAATCTTGCCAAATGTCAGAAGTTTTTGTTTCCACGGGAAATGGGATTTATAATTTTGAGTCTCGCACCTAAAGCCAACATAAAGTTTTCGCAATTATTTATGCAAATTCAAGTAATGCTATGAGCAAAAACTACAAAATGGAAACCCATCACATATCTACACAACTAAGTGGCTGCTAGGTCAAGTGCATTAGATATTAGCGCCCAATGTCAGAATCTCTGGTGATATCTGGCAATATCTGATGCGTTTCTGATTGAGCTATTCGATTAACTAGCCAGATTGTAGAGAGCTGTCAATAGGCCGATGCAATTTTTATGTTCAGCATAGATAAAACAAGAATGAACGCTTAAATCGACTCGATACTCAATGACCTTCAAAATATGCTGCGAACTGAAAGGCAAGACTGCAAAAACAGATTCAAATTTTCAGAGCTTCTGGTATGTACTTGGAGGAACTGACTGACTTTTTTACATTTTATTATGCGAACTCCTCAATTCTTATTCACCTATTCTATCAATATATATTATGGTTGTTTAGCCTAGAACAGTTAACTTTTATTGTCACTTTGAGCGTTATTTTATTTAGAATATTTTTTTTTGCCTTCACAAGTGACAGCAGTTTGATAAGGGAAATTAAATTTATTTTATCTTTAGCTAACGTTGAAACAAAAATTTTGCAAGTGTTAGTTGCTAAATCTACGAACAAAACCGGCTTTTTCAATAATTTCATACCCGCCCTTCAAGAGAATAAAAAATGCAAAAAACTGGGCAGTTCAATGCACGTTGCATTTACGTATGGCTTATTTGTCTCGGTTTCGCGTTCATTTGTTTCGGTGTGCAACGTGCCTAGAATACTTGGATCGGACTAAGAGAAAAACGAATATTTTTGAAGTTAGTGCACTCTTTTATGTAGTTCATTTACATTTTGGGCCAGTCAGATTAATGGCCAGACATATATCTCCCTGCATATATTCGTGGAAGGGGACAATAAGGTCGTATTCTTCACTGCTCTATATCTAATAGCTGGCATTGCCATTAAAGCGTGCAAGTTATTAGAAAAATGCGTGAGAGGCAGACTGGTCACAAAAAATACCCGAAATACCGCAAAAATGTAATAAACGAACTTTTATTGATGCGCACTTCCGCAAACAATCGCAAAAAACAAGGCGACAATAGCAACAAGGGAAGCCATGGGTTCGAGCAAAAGCACAACGATAAAAACTCATGGCGAATTCCAAGGCGGCACTTAAAATACTCTTAAATAAAATTGTATATTACAAAATTAAAAAATATTTAATTTTAAAAAATGTTGAATTACTTCTATTTCTTTTATAACTCCTTTATAACAAATAGACGGGCTAGCAGGCGTACTGTTGATATAGAATACTCTGTGATGCAGAATAATCTACAAATACTTTTTACACTAGCTTACACAGAAATTGTCCAAAGCCGCTCATTTTTTTTTTTGTAGATCACAAAAATGGAGTGTGCAATAAAATCGTTTTCTTCTTTCTCTAATTTTAATTCGTTGAATAGTTTTTTTTCTAGTCAATGACATCATACCGATTTAAAAGAATACTCACAAAGGAAAATACTTTTAATATATATTAAAAACAATTTTTTTAAATTTTATAATAACTTAAGTGAAATATTCAAATTTTTAAAATTAGGTTTTTTCAATTATTTTTTACCCATATTGAATAATCTGAATTCTTATCTCAGTAGCGGAATAAAAGCCGACAGCCAAATGGAAAAAATAGCTGAATTGTGTTTTTAAAAGTTAAACATGTAAAAATAAATAATTATTTTTCAAATGTTTCACTTATTTTCGGATAATTAGGAATAACGTTTAAATTTGTCCAACCATCACTTCTTTGTTAAAATACCCCGCCAGAGTAGTCTACGCAATTTGAACAAAAACATTTATAAAACACTTTTGGCCATTTCTCTTCATTAACTGCATGCCAGGCGAGAACATTGGTACAAGGGGTCCAACAACCCCTCCCGAAACCCATCCCTACCCTTTTTCCCCTATTACACCCAAAGAAATTATGTGCGAATAATTTTCGTAAGAATATACCCGCAAATATTTGTAACCTGGACTATTTTTAGGATGTGGACACCTTGACTTAAAGATTGGGTTTAGATTTTGAGATGGTTTCTATCAAATATATGGAAGGAAACTTTTTATGGTACATTGAATAAAATAAAATTTTATTTTTACTTGTGATGTTTACAACTAAATATTCAAAATGAAAAAAAGTTTTAAAATTTAGTGCCAATTTTTCTCCATGCAGTTGTGAGTTATAAATGGCCAAAAAGCTAAAGCTTAATAAAGTTCTCTTGCCACATTTTGGTTGGCCACTTGATTGTCGGACAGGAAGTAATTGATGACGAGGAATGGGAAGTCGGAGACGCTTTTGACAAATCGCAAAACGCAGAACATCTTCCAATTAATTCTTGTCTTCAAGTGTTACTGCTATTGTAAGTAATATTCATGATTCATATTTTCAAGAGCTCAAGTTTTCTGTTACGGCAGCAAGTATAATTGTAATTCATACGATACGGCTGCATGAATATTACCGGCCAGTAAAAATTACGAGTCGTAAAATAAGTAAGCATTAAATGTTGTCTATAAATGAAGTGAAATTTAAACGAAAAACATTCTAAGGTATGAAAAAGTGAAAAATGCAACGCTCCGTTAATAATTAATTGCATAATGAACCGCAAATTAAGCCACACACGAGTGATGACAGCAGCAACCACAGCAACCATGGATAATGACACTAACAAAACAAAAAACAATGTTAACACAGTTGGTTACTCAGTCGGAGAAATACACAAGATAGGGCCTAACTTGCTTGTCACAGATCAACTGGAAAAGTTTTATTTCACTTTTAATCGATACTATGCACATCACTCGACCGATAAGACCTCAAACAAATATTGAATTTCAAGCAAATATTATTTTTCCTGGCTTGTCTATTTTTATGTTGTTTTTCTCACTTGCTTTTGCAGTGCTTGTTGCAGTCGTGAACCAACAAAGTTTGTTGTCTTAAAAGTTTTTCTACACAGTTGCCTGCCGCCGCGAATCTCTTTTCTCCGATGATAACACTGTCTCATTATAATGAGGTGAAAAAAATTAAAATCTTCCCGTATCAAATATAGTATCATTAGTAAGAAGATAAACAACATGTAATAACTTAAGGTCACCAAAAAACTATTTAAAGTCTGCAGACATGCTGTTCTGAGCCTAAAAATAACAATCCAAATTATCCTAACACTAAAACTTTTATTGCTACAAAATAATATTTTTATTTATGTGGTATACGGTATTGTCAATATTTATGTACACACCATAAACTGTCCCAGTCGAGCCATTTTATTAGAAGTAGTAAATTGAAGTTAGTGATTAAACTCGAGGTCATTAATTTTAATTTTTTCCAAAACACAATGTTTTTTCCATTAGTTTTGAAGAATTTGAATAGTCGTTAAGAGTGTGTAAAGGTGAGGTCTTGCTCTACAGTTCAGCATATGGCGCTGCCGAAAACTCGATTTTTTTGTCAAAATCTCCAAACATCTGAGTCCTATTTACTTATACATTTACCATTTGGAATCCCAATTAAAAAAATTGTTCGCAGTATTTTAACTGTAAAATTGTTTTGATTTACCTAGAAGTTTGCTTTTAGAACAACCGACGTAACTTATTTTTATTGTAAAAAATTCCACATATAATAAGTTTGTGTTTCAATATTGGCCAAACCGTTAACAGTTAATTCAGTCTTTGAATCGAACCTCGTCTTGGAATTGCTCTTAAGCTTTGCTTTTTCGAGAGACGGAGGACGACATCATTTATTTTACCACACAGAGACTTTAATTATTGCACTCGTTTGGCTCTCAGCTGCATAAATGTATCTTTCTTTTCACTTTCACCAACATTCACACCGAAACAAAGGCGATGTGTATGATTAAAGCGACTCCTCCCTCAAACACAAGCCCCGACTTTAAATTGCAGCGACATCATTAAAGCTCCTCGTTACGAGGATATACATGTACACACATATGCTGCATCCACGTCGCCACTCAAATTAAGTCGGCAAAGTGCACTGTCAAAGCGCATTTCATATGCATAAGGGACCCCTCCCTTCCCTTCTGTCACCTTGCAGTGTTTATCTTAGTCATGTGTGTGGTTGGCCCACTTTTGGCCTTCTAGGGGCAAGCGCTACCCAGCGACAAATCCTATCGAATAATAACGCTTCACTGAAACGTCAGGTTGCACATTTTCAAAAACGATAAGCTTCCTTTTTGATTTAACAATATGCTTAACTATATGATACAAGAACAATTTTGGGGCTGTAAGATCCTGGGTATTGAAAAAAATACAATTTCAAAAATGTAAATATTTTCACGAAACCTGAGCATACTAAAAGTCCACCTTAAAAGTATTAACATATATTTATTTAAATCAATATTTTACCTGACAAACGTTTTTATTAATGTCATATTGTTATTTTTATTCCGTTAATTTTTTTTTCCTAAAAATAAATTTAAAAAATATTTTTAAAGCTTTGTTCCACATCGAAAAAGATATTAAATTTACTACGTTACGGGTCAGACTTATTTATAGATCGTTTCCAACAAAAGCTCTTATCAATGAAATACCTGGCAAAGACCATTCGATGCTTTCAGTCAACTTCCTGTTGTGTATATAAAAGAACATATGAGGATTTCCTGTGATTATCCCAGAATATGAGTCTTACTTCCTTATCCAAAAACCTCAACGAAACTAAATCACTTCACCGTTTTTACTGGCAGCCTCAGCAGCTTCAGTATGGTGTTACTTCCTTGAGCCAAAAAAAACTTTGGTAAAGTAAACAAGTAAAATATTACAGCTTTATAAAATGGTATCAATCAAAATTGATAACGTAAAATGCTATGTCATGCATTACACGGTTTGCAGATAATTCTGTGTGAATTTTTAAAGCGTTTCATTATGGTATATGCAAACACGGGATCTTACCATACTGCCCTCGCATTTTCCTAACTAGCTTTAATCAGCTTAATATTTATAAGCTTGGCTCTATTGCCATACAGAACATAGAATCCTGAGATCCTCATTTTTGTATTTGCTTTTGCATTGACGAACAAATTTGCTAACAATTTTTTGACAAACTTTGGGAACATAATTTAAATTTGTCTTTGGTTCGCATAGAGTGAACGGGCATGCAACTGCCCGGCCGCAGTGCTTGCATAAATCTTTTGGGTCTGCAGTATTTTTAATTAACTTTTTAGCCGGGTGCATAATGTGTGAACGAGACTCATTATCAGTGGCGACAACAAATTTGTGCAGGCCGCCAATGAAAACAAAAAACCAAAAAAAGAATGTGGGAACCACATTTTAGAAGCTCGCGGTTGACGGCTGAATTTGGCACTGACACAAGCACAAAAGCCGCATTCAAGGCTTTTGGAGTGGGGAGGGGGAGTGGACGGATGTTTGGCAGAAGGTCAAAGGGAGACCCATGAGCGTGGGACCCTTTGTTGGCCGCGCCATTTAAAGCGAATTCAAATCGAGTCGCCAGCTCTTGTTGACACTGCCATCGTCACAGGCATCAGCATCGGCGTTATCGACATCGACATCATCAGCATCTGATGCATCCCATCGAGCTCAACTCTTCAGCTGTCATCTATTGACAGGAGCGCACAAACACGTATTGGAAAATATGCCAGCTATATTCTCCATTTTGTTCATGCCGCTGATGAAGACTTTCTGTGAAATGGCCACGCGGGAAATTCCCATAATTGGTCTAACATCCATTTCGTTACATTAGTTTCACAAAAAATGACGTGTTATTTAAGCTTTTTAAAGGTGATGCAATATATTGTATTCCACTAATGAACTTTTTCTTCCATTTAAGCTTTGCCGATAAAAATAGTTTTACAATTACATTAAATTTATCAAAAAAAAAGAATGATTTATTCGATATACGAATATGTTGAATACTTTCAATGCAAAAGTATTTGCATTTTTTCCTTGTGGAACATTTCCTTTATTTCGCGGATAAAGCTGACAACAACGTTGCAAAAAATCCTTCCTTTGGGTGAGGAACAACATCTCACCACCAGTTCTTGTTATTTTTATTATATTCCGGACTATGGCAATTTAGAATCCTTTCGGCTGTAATTAATGCAACAAACATTTTTAAAACTGAAATTTTTCAATATTTTTCATGTATTTTGTCGTGGCTTATTCGTTTTTAGATTATTTAAATCTCTCAGAAAAGTAAACCTTCTTTAAAAGAAAATATTTAATCTTACATAGTGAAACTAAACAAACTTTATGAACAAAAACTTGAAACACCAAAACTGTTGTGACGTTTTGCTATTTGCAGGTTTAATTTTTTTTTGTATCTTCCGAATACCGGAGTAACTACAGAGCACAACATGTTAGTTAAATTTTGGAAGTGAAAACGTACGCATTTGTAATACCCTTGCGGTCGTACCAAAAATGGATGAAAGCGTTATAGTCATCGAAATGCATACGAAGTAATATTAAACTTTCATCATAATTTTAGAAAACACAGTTTTGGAAAGTTTTTAAAAGTTTAACCACATCTGCTAGCTATTCCAGCCAATTTATGAAAACCAACAATTTTGCTATAACGGCAATTTTAAATAAATAAAGTGCTCCCAATCCCCAAAGTGACTAAACATGTTAATCAAATTGAGAGTACCCAACTGGCTGTAAATAACCAACATTCCCCATTTCTTTCGTTGCAGACAATTACTTTGCACTCAACAACAGCGACTTCTGCGAGTCGTTGCTGTCGTGGAGGGAGCCGCACAGCTTTAGAATGAAATGGAGATGCAAAGCTACTCTGGTCATGGACCAACGACAGCAGCAACAACAACAGCAGCACAACCAACAGCAACAGCAACTGCAGCAGACACAGCAGCAACATTCGTCCAGCGACACTTCAATTGTCGACTGGAAGAGACGGCTTGGCCTGAGGTCTGGCGGCCGTTTATTAACTGCGAAAGCAACAACACGAGCAGTAACACCAGCAGCAACAGCAACCACATCCTGCCCACCAGCAACATCCTCATCAACGGCAGCAACAACACATTCCAGTGTGCTCGGCAAACATTCGATAAAGCGGAGCAGACGGCATCCTATAGATGCGATGGGGAGAGTCCATTGTCTGAAAGCTGCACGTTGAGGCTGAAGGCGCGACTGTTGCAAGTGCCATACGAGGCGTATGAGCAATTTCGAATGGCAATCAACGAGGCCCTCAGTGATAATGCGAGTGATACACTCAGTGATAGTTCGAGCTGCGAGAACGGAGAGGATGTATTGCAATGTGAGCTGGGGCAGCCTGAGGAACCATTCCTCTGTCATTTGCAGCAGCACCAGAGGAAGCCATTTCGGCAGCTAGAGGGTGCGGAGGAGCCCCCCTCAAACGATAGCCTACAGGAGGCGTATCAAATCGAGCTGACCGACGGCCTTTGGTCCTTCCTAAACGTAAGCGAGCTAATGGACCCTGGCAACGAAACCTTTGGCATTTTGAATGGCACCAGCACCAGTTTGGACATGGTTCTGTCCAACTACACAGCACTGACCACAACGACAGTTGCCTCCACCGCAGCCACATCAGCCGATATCGGGGTTACCAGGAGCTTTCTTGACTACAGTCCGCACGGCTACGATTGGCTATTCCTGTTCGTAGTCTTCTTCATATTTGCAGGGGGCTTGGGCAACATCCTCGTCTGCCTGGCGGTTGCATTGGATCGGAAGCTGCAGAATGTCACCAACTACTTCCTGTTTTCACTGGCAATAGCCGATTTGCTGGTTAGTCTGTTCGTGATGCCCATGGGGGCCATACCAGCTTTTTTAGGTAAGTGAATCTTAAAGCCCAAGGAAGTTTTAAAAAGTGCCTGTTAGCTTAAACATTTTAGCAACAGTATTTACAACACCACCAAGTTACAGCACTTCCAAGTTATAGATCTTAAACAATTTAAAAACAGTATTTTACAAAAGCTCGAAATATATCCCTTTAAAATACATTAAGTAGCTTTTATTCCGACTTCCTTTAAGCAAACTTTTTATCTTTCACTTGGCTTCTTCGAGTGTACTTCAGCAATCAAGTGGCAATGCAAGTCAGCGACTAATGCATTTGCACATGAATTATTTCGACGCCATTTCCTCCACCCTATGCTCATCTCCAGCCGGCTGCCACGCCCCCTTCCGCCTCGCCCATTGTCATGAGTTGTTAGCCTCGTTGTCTGCTTCCGCTTTGGCTCAATTACACTCACAGCACAATGCAGTAGTGCTGCACTGAGAAAAATAAACAGTAATTACGTTTCTACGAAAATAATTGAGTTCATTCCGCATTCTCGATCAAACTAAGCTAAAGCTAAGTGTGATTTGTTTTACAATTTCGTTGTACAACGACGGTATTTATAGACCACAAATTTGAAAAACACTAACTTGAATTTGGTCATATGTAACTTATTTTCTCCGTGTAACAAAATCCAAAGTTTCAGAAGCAACAAACGAGTATGACAAACGCGTGACTCTGCTTGTTGATGTTTGAATAAGGATTTTTTTTCGTTCTCGTTTATACCCCTTACTCTAATATAAGCTTTCTGTATTCGGGAAGCAGTCCCATAGATATAAAGTGCATTTTCAGCATCAAAAGTCGTGTTGAGAAAAAGTCCGTCCGAAGGATGGCCGAGACCGAAAATTGCGAAACTCAGAAGTACCCATATTGTAGTGAAACAGAACTTTTATGCTTGTGGCTTATTCCGCTTGTGGCTTATTCCTTTCGGATGAAACTTTCCCATAAGTCTTCATTCTATTGCAAGCACTCATTTAGCTACCACAAGAACATTTTAATTTTATAAAGATCAGGCGACTGTATCAATGATTTAAAAATGTTAAAATGATTTAAGCCATTTTTAGAATAGTTCATTTTTATTGACATGCATGAGTAATTTTCTTTTTTACCCTTGCAGAGTGTATTATAAGTTTGGTCAAAAGTGTGCAACGCAGTGAAGGAGACATCTCCGACCCTATAAAGTATATATTCTTGATCAGGATCGCGCCCTTAGTTGATATAAGCATGTCCGTCTGTCCGTCTGTCTGTTTCTACGCGAACTAGTCTCTCAGTTTTAAAGATATCGACTTGAAACTTTGCACACACCCTTCTTTCCTTTGCACGGAACGGCCGGGATCGGCCGACTATATCCTATAGCTGCCATATAACTGAACGATTGGAAATGCCATAACTTTGGTGTTTTTAAAGTTAGGAAGTTGCGATTTTATATGAGTATTAAGAATATGAATAATTTTCTAGAATATGATTTACAGAATATTCTGCAAGGGTATTTCAACTTCGACTCCACCTGAAGTTAGCTTTCCTTTCTTATTAATATACAACTTTTCCTAATTGGGTCAATAAAGGCAGCTTTTGCATATCGCGAGAAAGAATTACTTTTTTTGGAGTGGCTCACTATAAGATTAATTAATTTTGAGATGTATTTTTTAAGGCAGCTTTTATTAAGATCTTTAAAATTAAACAAAATAGTACCCACCCCATTGCCCTCAAAAAATGTTAAAGCTTTCATATTGATGTAGCCCCTCTAATTTGCATATGACACTGACACAGATAAGTCCCAAAATAAGGTTCGACCTACCCTTCACATTTTTTAACGTGGCCAAAAGTGAGTTCAACGTAGTGAAAACAGATCAAACGTTCGCATAAATTAAGCGTGCATTCATCATTATATGTGGATCCTATACCTGGAACTAAGCACATTAGCAACATCGGTGCTAATTTTTTTTAAAGACATATAATTTTTTGTTCATATTCTTTTAAAATTCTTTTAAATAAAGCCGGACAAAAACACCATATATATTTGCATCATAATATTTTTAAACTGGTGCAACTGGCTTCGAACATTTTAAGTCCCAATATAAGCTATTTTTATACCCGTTACTCGTAGAGTAAAAGGGTATATTGTATTCGTGCAAAAGTATGTAACAGGTAGAAGGAAGCGTTTCCGACCCTATAAAGTATATATATTCTTGTTCAGGATCACTAGCCGAGTCGATCTAGCCATGTCCGTCTGTCCGTCTGTCTGTCCGTCTGTCTGTGTCTGTCTGTCTGTCCGTATGAACGCTGAGATCTCGGAAACTATAAAAGCTAGAAGATTGGCATTTTGCATGCAGATTCTAGGAGTTCCTACGCAGCGCAAGTTTATTTCAAAATGGTGCCACGCCCCCTTTAACGCCCACAATCGCTTATATACGATTTTAAAAATTTAAATATTTCGGAAAAGTAAAAATGCAGTTTTATTGTGTTTATCAATACCTATCGAAATGTAGAATAAATTTTTCAAATCGGACCATTCGTTAAAAAGTTATGCGTGATCAAAGTTTCTATCTCCATCTCCCTCGCACTCCCTTTACCTGAGTAACGGGTATCTGATAGTCGGGGCACCCGACTATAGCGTTCTCTCTTGTTATATACGCAGATCTCCACGTTCGACTATACCATTGGTGTTCCAGCCTTCTATTTAAAAACAAGACGGAGTCGGGAGACAATAATGATTTTCTTTCAATGCCTTCTAAAATTGTGCGCAAGTATAGTTTAAAAGTTAAGTAAATACTAATAATTAATAACAAGAAAGGAAGGCTAACTTCGGGCGGAGCCGAAGTTGATATACCCTTGCAGAATATTCTGTAAGTTATGGCATTTCCAATCGTTCAGTTATATGGCAGCTATAGGATATAGTCGGTCGATTCTTATGAAATTTAATAGGTCGGATCGAAATATAAAAATATAAAACCCATAAAAAATCTTAACTTCCTAACTTTACAAACACCAAAGTTTTGGCATTTCCGATCGTTCAGTTATATGGCAGCTATAGGATATAGTCGGTCGATCCTTAGGACTATATCCTATAGCCGCCAAATAACTGATTGATCGGAAATGCCATAACTTTGGTGTTTGTAAAGTTAGGAAGTTGGGATATTCTATGGGTTTTATTTTTGGCCAATCAATCCGACCTACCAAATTTCATAAGGATCGGCCGACTATATCCTATATAATTGATTCTATGACCGTTACTGCCCGTAACTGTCACTCCCTTGTATTAAGAATGCATCATATGAATAATTTTGGAGAATATTTTGCAAGGGTGTATCAACTTAGGCTCCGCCCGAAGTTAGTTTTCCTTTCTTGTTTTTTAGTACTATAGAGATAGAAATTGAAATGTAGTCGATTTGTAATAACTGCAAGGGTATATAAACTTCGGCTTGCCGAAGTTTGCTTCCTTTCTTGTTTATTTTGCGTTTACTTATTCCGACCTATTTAAAACACATTCGCTGTTTTAGGTCTGAGGGAAGTGTCTGTTTTTCCGCTTGTGTGTGTTTTTTTTGTGTAAGTGCTGTGTTGAAAAGTCGACGAAAACTGTAAACTAAATGTAACTAAAAGCCCTAAGTGTGGTTTTAGCTCAGACGGCAACGAAAACAAAAACAGCGACTCGAGCCTTTGCCAACAATTAATCCAAAAAGGGGGCCAGTCGGAGGTCTATAATTTATTTTAGTTTATATAAACATTGGTTATTGTTCGGTCAGGGCAGTGTGTTTTTTCCCACACTCAAAACGCCAACTTTAAAACAGATTTTTATGGCCGCATTTTCGTAGGACACTGCCATTAAAAATAGTGAAAGGACTTGCACTTACGAAAGCTCAACCTCAAAGACAAATTGAAGCTGTCATTTAATTTGATTAGAATTTGATTATTTATACAAAATATTTTATTTGCAATTATATAGTTTATCGTTTGAAAGGAAAGGTGAATTTTTACTTTTAGATACGTTTAGAAAGGAACAAGAGTGCCCAATCTGTGTACGTTATGCTTATATATTAAAATACGTACAAGAGCTATTTATATTATTCTTACCGTTTTCAACCATATAACAAATATATATAGTATGTGTGATTAGATGGAACGGAATGCTTTTGGGGGTAAACATTTTTATTAACATTTAAGATAGCATCAGGTCCATATATTTGTATTACTTTCGCCATAAATAGTACTTGAATGTGAAAATAAATCTATTATTGATTAAATATGTCAATTTAAATGAGTCATATTTCTTTGCATATTTCTCTAATTAATGCTATAATCTATAATGATGTTATAGTGTATAACCAAAACAATCTCCTTTTATTGATTGAGTTTTTCGGCTACTATATTGACCGCAGCTGTATTTGTTTCTGCGTCTGCCACTTGAGTTTGCCATCATGCTATGCGCACCACATGGCGTATGCGTAATAAACATACTGACAACTTCCTCACACATTTTCCGTCTGTGTGTGTCAGTGACAAGCATATAAAACTAAATACGACATGATGCTCACCCCAGATGGCAATGCCCCAACTCCTGTTTGACTGCCTTTGTTTGGCCAAAAGGACCCTCATGTGTCTGTCTCTGGCCAAGCAGCGTGTAAAAGCCCATCACACCCATCACACAGCACTCGAATATCCAACACCCAACGCATTTAAGCGCAATTTGTACTAATTAATACTGAATTCGACTCCCGACAGGGCAACCATCGAGTTTTTGTAGTGGCTTTCACATTGAGAGCCCGAGTCCGTTGGAATGCCAGCCGTCTATTGATGTCAAGGTGAATGGGTCAGTCTAGTGTTAAGCAATTAACCCACAGCACGAAATGAATCCAAATTAAAGGGACACTTCACCACTTGTACGTATAATAAAAGAAGATTTGATGGATTAGGGAAACCAATAACCAAATATGTGTTTATGATTACAATTGCCTTAAAAAGGGTCTTACGGTATAGATTTTATTTGATATTAAATACATATATTTGAGAAAAATCTCATAAAAAACAAGAAAAGAACAAAACTTTAGCAACACAAAGTTTTTATAGTCTTGTAGCTTAAAAGAGTAAATAATCTATAAAACGACCGTTTTTCGATTTCTGTGCGTATATGTTTCTTTCTTTTGCAGGTGTAGTATATTTGAGTCCACCATATCATATAGCTCCCATAGTAACTATTGGGAAAAAAAGGGATACAAAATAATAACTTCCTGAAATTCTTAACATATATCCATAAACTAAGAGATTATATTTTAGCAATTTAAGAAATACGGTTTTAGTTTTATACAAATTAGAAGACTTTATCATATACAGTACTCACACTTAGAGTACAATTGTTGACTGTTGGCCCGCATAAAAAAGTTATTATAATTTGTTGCGTTTGATCTTTGATTATTTATTAACAAATTCATATACAAATAACAACAATATCATCAATTATTCTCGTAAAGAAATTGAAAACAAAATCGACTCGCATGTACCCAGTTATGCTCATTTCTTACTTTTTGCAAAAGCCAATATTAAATACTTCAAAAACCCTTATTTCTAATTACACTTTTAATTCGGTAAATTAATTTTAGAAGCTAAGATTAGCTAAACTAAACTCATTGAAGCTTTTAAATTGTGTTTTCCAGGCTATTGGCCACTTGGTTTTACCTGGTGCAACATTTATGTGACCTGCGACGTGCTGGCCTGCTCGTCGAGCATCCTGCACATGTGCTTCATAAGTTTGGGACGCTATCTGGGCATAAGGAATCCATTGGGATCGAGGCATCGATCTACAAAACGATTGGCTGGTATTAAGATTGCTATTGTCTGGGTGATGGCCATGATGGTATCCAGCTCTATAACAGTGCTGGGTAAATTATAACATGTTGGGGAGGCTTGAAAGTTATTCATGTATTTATTTTTCGCGTACTCAGGTCTGGTCAACGAGAAAAACATTATGCCCCAGCCCAATGTCTGTGTAATCAACAACCGAGCTTTCTTTGTTTTTGGGTCTCTGGTCGCTTTTTACATCCCCATGCTTATGATGGTCACCACATACGCTCTGACTATTCCCCTCCTCCGGAAGAAGGCCCGTTTTGCCGCCGAGCACCCGGAAAGTGAACTCTTTCGCAGGTAAAGGCTCTAGCGAATAAGATCCTTGACTAATTTCCCCAGATTGTTGCATATTGTTATTGTTTAAAAGTGTTGCAATAATCGGCTTATTAACCGATCAAATTTAAAGTGATAATAATAGATTTAAAACAAAAAATGAATTAGAGATCAATCTTCTCTAAAACAAATTTGTATTTTAATATACAAATAGAAAAAAAAGCAATTAAAACTACAATTTTTATACCCTTGCAGAGGGTATTACAATTTCAGTCAAAAGTTTGCAACTCAGTGAAGGAGACGTTTCTGACCCTATAAAGTATATATATTCTTGATCAGCATCACCAGGAGAGTCGATCTAGCCATGTCCGTCTGTCCGTCCGTCCGTCTGTCCGTTCGTCCGTCCGTTCGTCCGTTTTTACACAAACTAGTTCCTCAGTTTTAAAGCTATCTGCTTGAAACTTTTCCAAAAGTTGTCTTTCTATAGCAGGTAGTATATAAAACATATAGCTCCCTTAGGAACAATCGGAAAAAAGAATTCAACAAAATTATAACTTTGTTGTTTTTAATTTTTTTTATTGTTCTTTGAGATTTGGTAATATTTAAATATTATGGAATTACGGTTTTAATTAAATTAATTGTCTGTCCGTCTGTCCGACTGTCTGGCCGTCTGTCTGTTTCTATGCGAACTGGTCTCTCCGTTTTAAAGATATCGAATTGAAGCTTCGTTCCTTTGCACGCAGTATATAAGTCGGAACGGCCGGGATCTGCCGACTATAGCCGCCATAAGTAAGGAAGTTGGGACTTTCTATGGGTTTTATTTTTGCCCAGTCAATCCGACCTACCAAATTTTATAAGGATCGGCCGACCATATCCTATAGCTGCCATATAACTGAACGATTGGAAATGCCATATAATTTACAGAATATACTGCAAGGGTATTCTTGTATTAAATTATTTCCTCTATTTTTTCTCTCCGCACAACCATTCTCTGGGTGGCAACTAAATTTCCGTCACTGACTCAAGGGCTTAAATCGTTATTGTACTTTCTCCTTTAAACACTGCTATTTCTGCCACTAATTCGCTGCCAAAGGTCAATCGAAATTCGACCAAGCGCAAATTAGCCATAACTCAATCAACCACCAATTCATCCAACCAATTTATTCAGCTTGCTCTACACTCAAAAACATCAGTGATTCATTTCAATCAATTCAAACTTTATTTTTGAACACAAAAAATTTCGAACAGTAAAATTTATTCTTATCTAAAGATATTCTTATGATTCCAAAAAATCTCTTCTTAATAAATTTCAGCCTTAGGTCAAATTTGTTTAACGGTTCTGCCACAAATGCTAGAAGTTTAGCAGAAGTTTTCGAAATTCGAGGTTTTTATAAAAAATGCGGCCGAATGCAGCATTCTACGGCCTCCATACATTCACAATTATTTTTATTAAACATTTTTTTAAATTACTTAATTATATAACAACACGAAGTTAAATATGTTTAGTGTACCTGTAATTTGCATTTTTCAGGCTGGGTGGACGCTTCACCATTAGGTCGCAGCACAGCCAGCAACAGTTGCAGATGCACAGCAGCTTTTCCAGTGGCAATAACAAATTCCTGTCAATGGGCGACGGCAATCGCAACTTTAACCACGCGGGGGGAGGAATGGAAGAGGGAGCGGTTCTACGGGGGGGTGCTACCAGGGGAAACAGCGTAGAGCCCGCCGAACGTCCTTTGATGCAGCAGCGAACGACGAGTTGCAGGAGCATCGGTACGGTCAGTTTCCGCAATGTGGCCAATGGCAGTGGGGGAGTCGGGGGAAGTGGGTCCAGGGGTGCCACCACCGCCCGCAGCAGCTTCCGGTTCTCTGGCGGCGGCATCTTGCGGCAGTCGTCGTCACCCGCCTCGAGCTGCCACTCCACCAACAAGTCGCACTCGAGCAGCTTCTGGCGCAAACACGGCGGCAATCCCAACCTAATGGACAGGTGAGTGGATAACACTTCAAAAGTTAATTACTGGTGTGGCGACTTAGGGTTTATGATGGTAATATTTTTCAACTTTAAAATAAATCTACATCGAATTAAATACAAAACCATCGCTCAAGCTGAACTATTTCATAACATAGTTTACCTAGGTCTTCAGTTTCTTTGTGAGTAAATAGTTTTGGGTATAACAATTAAAAAATAAAACATTACAAAAGGCATAGCCTGGCTTTAAGTTTGGGTTTCTTCATTAAATATCTCGTTTCAAGTGACTTACTCGCTTTGAGTTTATTGGGGGTAAAGCTTGTAGATTAAAAATCAAAGTGCTAATCGATTTGATCAAATATCGAATTTAAATTTTGCCTTGACCACGATTTTAATTTATCTATTAAATTGAAAGCTATTTTGGCTCGGCAACATTGCCACCATTAAAGACAAATGTAAGCGACTCCCAATTCTCCTCCAGAAACAAACTAACAATAAACAAGAAAGGAAAGCTAACTTCGGGCGGAGCCGAAGTTGATATACCCTTTCAGAATATTCTGTAAATTATATTCTCCAAAATTATTCATATGATGCATTCTTAATACTCATAAAAAATCCGAACTTCCTAACTTAAAACACACCAAAGTTATGGCATTTCCGATCGTTCAGTTATATGGCAGCTATAGGATATAGTCGGCCGATCCTTATAAAATTTGGTAGGTCGGATTGATTGGCCATAAAAAAACCCATAGAAAATCCCAACTTCCTAACTTTACAAACACCAAAGTTATGGCATTTCCGATCAATCAGTTATATGACGGCTATTGGATATAGTCGACCGATCCTCATGGTAGGTTAGATAAGTTGGCCAAATATAAAACCCATAAAAAATCCCTACTTCCTAACTATACAAACACCAAAGTTATGGCCTTTCCGATCGTTCAGTTATATGGCAGCTATAGGATATAGTCGGCCGATCCAGCTCGTTCCGACTTATATACTACCTGCAATAGAAAGACAACTTTTGAAATAGTTTCAAGCAGATAGCTTTAAGACAGAAGGACTAGTTTGCGTAGAAACGGACGGACGGACAGACGGACATGGCTAGATCGACTCTCCTGGTGATGCTGATCAAGAATATATATTCTTTATAGGGTCGGAAATGTTTCCTTTACTGCGTTGCAAACTTTTGCAAACTTTTTTTTTTTTTTTTCGGAAAAGCTATATATGATCGCTGCCACAAAAACAATCCGAGATATAAACTTTTTATACCCGTTACTCGTAGAGTAAAAGGGTATATTGTATTCGTGCAAAAGTATGTAACAGGTAGAAGGAAGCGTTTCCGACCCTATAAAGTATATATATTCTTGTTCAGGATCACTAGCCGAGTCGATCTAGCCATGTCCGTCTGTCCGTCTGTCCGTCCGTATGAACGCTGAGATCTCGGAAACTATAAAAGCTAGAAGATTGGCATTTTGCATGCAGATTCTAAGAGTTCCTACGCAGCGCAAGTTTGTTTCAAAAAGGTGCCACGCCCCCTTTAACTCCCACAATCAAAGTAAAAATGCAGTTTTATTGTGTTTATCAATACCTATCGAAATGTAGAAGAAATTTTTCAAATCGGACCATTCGTTAAAAAGTTATGCGTGATCAAAGTTTCTATCTCCATCTCCCTCGCACTCCCTTTACCTGTGTAACGGGTATCTGATAGTCGGGGCACCCGACTATAGCGTTCTCTCTTGTTTTATATTCTTAAATATATATTATTTCTTTAATTTCATAAAAACCGAAAAATTTAAATATCAGCTGTTTGAGATCTATCCGCAAACTATTAGGAAAATCAAAGAAAAATCGTTATAACTTTGAGTGTCAGAAATATGTTTTAAATTTTACAAAATCATAAATGATAAAGTTGCTAAAGAATTGATCGATACAATTTAATTTAATTATACAAGTTTAAAAACGATATAAAGTTTTTAAAATTGTTATTATAGCTGCAAGAGTGTGAGCTTCTGTGCACAACTATGTTTTCAAATTTATTACATTTGTTTTATTATGCTTTAACTTCCGCTAGGCGGAAAGTTTTAAGGAGAAAGGTTTTGCCACCATTCAAAGTATCTTTTGTTACTAGTTTCTTTTGAGTATAACTTTACAGTATTTAATATTTAAGGAAGAAATAAAAACTACAAGTAAATGTGTACACTTTTTGATTGATTTGTTGGTTAAAAATAATAAAGACCTTTTAAAAAATAAGTAGCAGATTAATTACAAAAACTAAATATTTTATTTGCAATAACTTAATTAATTATAATGTATATACAAGTACTCTAAAGTGATTTCAAGAAGGCATATTAGAGTAAATTTAGACCCCTACCACTGCAGAGGACAATCAATTATGTGTCTTCGGGCAATTAAATGCACATTCACAAGACTCGCACAACATGACATATACGTAATCTGGCGCGCATGGCGGCTTGGACATAAATCACTCATACGTCATGTGGTGCAGCGGGATACAAAAAAAAACATGAAAACACGAAACCGTTTGTCGCACCACTTCAGCTGCTGCCACATTGTTGTTGTTGGAACAATAAATACTGCATAAAATGCAAAAAGGGAAACCGCAAGAAAGGAAAAATGTCGCATCCGACATTGTTGCCAGCAGTCCAGACATGCAGGCAAAATCCACAAAAAGAACCCCCAAAAGCATTCGAAATAAAAGCAAAGTGCAGCCAAAAGTGCCACAGAATTTCGCAGATGACTTTGCCTGCTGGTTGTCAGCAGCATTTTACCATAACTGAAGCGACGGGCGAGATAAGTCCTCGCCTTAAGCCGGGAAAAAGGTAATAAATGTCGCGATTATGCGCTCCTCGTTTTTGGCATTTTTCGTGTGACGAACAAGTGGCCGGATAAATGTATGAATTTCTAATGGGCCAAGGGCCTTAGATAGAATCGCCAAACCCGTGGGAAATATAACAACTTTTTTGTGCCTTTGTACTAAAAAACGAAGGAGTTCAGACGGAAAACGTTGTACTTTTACAAATTATAAGTTGGACATTTGACGCCGCTTGGGCGGCACTCTCTCCCGACCAGGCAGAAATTGAAAAACTTTTTGTTATTCGCTGAGCCAGCAATAGTTTTTAAGTCATGGTACTCGCTTATTTCAATTGTTAAGAGAACTGTGAAAAATAATGAAAAAAAATACATTTTGCATTTGTATCCACATTTCTATAGGTCACCATCGCGAATTCGGTCATCTAAATCACAGATTTTAAAACATAAATTCATTTAAATCAATAAAAATCCAAAATAAAATAATTAAAATGTATTTTTCTAATAAATGGCGGTGTGAGCATTAAAAATTTGGAACGTCAGCGTTTTTAAAAATTGAACCACGATGAATAACAAATTAAGAATTTAATCATTTTTAAATTTTAATATCATTTGTTTGTTTCAAAATTCATTTACAACATGGCAAGGTGCAAATATTTTATTTATGAATATTTCTTTCTTAAGTCGTGACTACCTCATTTTCCATATAAATGTTGTAATATATGTAATATATTATATAATATATATATGCATATGTCTCACTTCTTTTGTAATAACTCTGCTTGGAAACTCTGTTTGGAAAGAAATATTTAAAAGTCAACAACATGACACCAATCACATATTTATAATCAACATTTTAATTTTTTCAACTTTGATGTCTATTTTCCGAAAACGCTGGCTTGAGAAAATTTTAATATACAATTTTTGCTTAACGCAGTGTAATTATTTATTTATCATACATAAGTAAATTAGCTAACTATTTTAATGTAACTCTATATTTAGATACATTTTTCTCAAGAAAAATCGAAATTCCCATACATTATTCGTGCCTAATTTAATAGGCACCTTTGCTTCCATTTTATTTCTACTTTCATTCGCCTATCTCGCAAACAAAGCATTTAGCTAAATTGCCAGATCCAAAATCAACACGAATACACAAGCAAACAAATTTTGGTGAGGGTGGTTCTGAAGTCCCAAGCAGCAGAAATTCATTACATTTAGCTCCCGGTGCGCTTCGCTCTCCCAAAATCCTCCTCCAAGCCATCATTACATTAGAAGCCAATTTTATCAGTTTGGTCTCGGATTCGGAAGGGTCCCAACAATCAAAATCTAATATCATACACTGGCTCGGCGATATAAGAAAACAATTTGAACATGCAATGCTTTTTGTGCAGAGGAAAAAAAACTATATGGCTATTTTATTTATTTATATAAAGTATTTGCAACGCCATATTGAACTTAATACTTTTTACGTTCAATAGGATACATTGCATTCGATTGTTTTTCATTTCAGTTAGTAAAGTTTTTAAATATTTTAATAATTGAATATAACACTTAATATTTCCGGCAGATTTGGGATATTAACGATCAGTTGTCTATTTTTGCCTTTTACCAAATTATATTGCCATCTGCAACATATACAAATGTTTATTTGACGACAATGGTTTTTTAAGATCATATTAGCTTAAAAAACAAAGAGCTAACGACTATGTAAAGCAACACTACACTGCTCAGAAAATAATTAAAAAAGACAACTTAGTGTAAATGTTTTTATAACACTAGTCGACAAATTACAACCGTCTCAAATAAATAACCCCCATTTTAATCCATAATAAATAACTATAGTAGGAGTGGATTTTGATTAAACCATAATCAAAATAAATATTCTAATACGAGTATTTCAGCAAAATTAAAGCAATTTTGAGACTTTAAAATTAATAAAATATACTTCTAAATTTTTGTCTTCGGACCCCTTTAAATTGGATATATTTTTCCTTTTCCATCATCCGACAGCCATCCAAATCGACGGGCCTCTGTGCGTGTCAGCATCTCCCAGCCACAATTGGGTTACCCGCCTAATGGAAGTGGCAATGGAAGTGGAGCTGGAGGTGGAGGGAGTGGGGCTGGTAGAGTGACGGAAGGATCAAGCGGTGGCAATGGCTCATCAACTGCGACAACGAGCTGCACAACTCCTGGAGGCACCAGCATGATGAAAATCGCCACCATCCAGGGCCCGACTCTGAGTCTCGGCCAGAGTCAGGGAGCTGGAGGCAATCATCTCGTGGAGCAGGGAAGGCCCACGGCTTCAAACCCTGACGAACGACAGCGCCACAAAATGCGGCCCTTTAAGTTTGCATTAAACCGCGTTGCCACGCCCACCCTAAATTTACGGTGAGTGATGCTGGGGAATATAATTACATTCTCAAAAAAAACTCCGAGATAACGCAAAACTGAGAAAACAATGTGTAAGGTGTGGAGTACAGCAATTTCAAGGAACTTAAAAATTAAGTCACTATATTTCAGACTTAAGCTTTTGGTCAAGAAAAACTTTTTTTTCAGTAAATTAAACAAAAAAGTATCGCCTAAAAGATTTAATAGAGAAATTTCCTTAGAATTAAAAAAAAATGTTCTTATGGGTATGGTTAAATCGTTCAAAAAAGGCCTATTTTCATACATTTTTAACACGATACGGTTAATGTCAGATCAATTATTTTATTAGCATATCAAAGTACAACATTTAAAAAATGTTTTTACAAATTTTCATCGAAAAAAATCAATGAGCCGTTCGCAGCCAAGTAGGCGCCTCCGAGAAAAAAGGATTTGCGGTAAACAGCATAACTCGTTACTGGATCATCTAAAAAAAAAAATTGTTTATTAGTTAAGATGTTTTTGAAGATAACTCCGTCGAGTTTTTCGACTTTTCTTAAAACAAGGCGATTATAATTATTTAACACGACTAGATACATTTTTGAATACATCGAGGACTGATCAGCCTAACATCAAATTTCGATGTAACAATATGACTTTCTTTCTTCTTTTTCTGTTTATTGAAAGCTGTTTTGACAAATCATTCCAAATCTTTCCTTGCAGATTCCTAAACAATCGCAGCAAGCGGAACAGCTTGTCGGCAAATGCGGTTGCCACAGAGCAGAAGGCCACCAAGGTGCTCGGACTGGTGTTCTTCACCTTCGTCCTGTGCTGGTCGCCGTTCTTCATCCTGAACATCATATTTGCGGCATGTCCCGAGTGCCAGGTGCCCGAGCACGTGGTGAACACCTGTCTCTGGCTGGGCTACGTCTCCTCGACGATCAATCCAATCATCTACACCATTTTCAATCGCACGTTCCGGGCGGCCTTCATCCGCCTGCTCAAGTGCAACTGCGAACGGTGAGTCGGGAAGGGAGAAGGAATGCAGCCAAGCGACACGGGGAATTGGACAGAATTTATTGCTCTGGGGAGTGCATTGTGCTGGGGATTAATGTGCAACGTGACGAATGATTGATTTTAAGGGATTTTTACTTTGGCAGTGGAATCAAGCCAAATGGCGGAGGCAGAGAGTGTGTATGTGGCAGCAAACGAATGAGCAGCGATTAGAAATCCAGGGAATATTGTTGAGCTGAAGGGAGAAGGAAAAGTTCGCTTCTTTAAATTGGCTTAAAACAATGACTGTACAAGCATTGAAATGTAAAACTGTAAAATCACTTGAATTTATTTTGTTTACCTTCTAGGAGCCCACGTTTTCCCCTTTTTACTGAAAGTGATCTAATCTCAGATGCCCATGTACCTTCCAGTGCAAAGTATATTTGTCAATAAAAGTGTTTTACACCAAAGTACTTTTACGTTGCACCTTAAAGAATATTCATTGCGCACATCTAAGGAAGCAAAATTATTTACATATAAGCTTCACAAGTGATTTCTAATATACCTAACTATTCAGAAACAGTAGTTGTCATCTGTAAGCCTGTGACTTTGAACTATAATCCTATTGACTTAAAATAGTTTTTGAAGCCAATAACCCAGTTATTATCATCCAATTGCAGTTCTGGCCGCCCGCTGCGCTTCCGTTCCGTGACCGAAGGACGAAGCGCCCTGAGCCTGTGCGCCCCCTCGGCCCTGCCGCTGGCCATTTCCTTTCAGGGGGCGCCGCTCATGACGCCATCCACCGCAAACGCGACGCCATTGAGCGAGTTTAGAGGAAGCTACACAATCACCGATGACGAGTGCTGAGCCACTATTGGTTACATGCTAAATAGATACGAATTTATAACCACGAAACAGCCAAACACAAACGGTCAACTAATATTACAAGCTGTTAATCAAAGGAAAACACTAACTTCAGGGAGATTCATGCAAACCTTTCCAAAAAAGAATAACAAATTGACGACTTTTGTAGAAACTATAAAACAAAATACTTAACTTAAAACTCATCACATATCATTGTACCATATGTAAAAGGAAGAAAAAATAGGGAGAGGTTGAGTGAGAGAGTTTAGTGAGTGCAATATTGACTGTGTTTCATTTCCATGCCAACATTCTAGCTTTAATCATCGCTCTACTCCTAAGTCAAAAACAAAGAACATTTGTTGAAAAACAATAGAAAACTAAATGTAGTACTAGGCTTACCTTATTATAAATCATTGAAATTAAATATGGCAAATTCGTTTGGTAGTCATTAGAAAGCTATGAATTTGTTTAGAAAGGAATTGGATTTCTAACCCACCCTTAAGGTCTATTTAAATTGCCCAGACAGCATTGCTGTTCCTTTAGTTCATCATGTGTGTAAGTGTCTTTCCGTAGTAAGTAAGTTAACCGTTCAAGAACATGAATTTCAAAACTTGATAAATAAATATGAACCGCCAATACGTATACTTTAAAAGCTTTTTCCTTGCCTCGACTATTGAAGAAACCAAGTCACCAAAGGACGAGGTGGGACGTTATTTTCAGGTTCCTAAATCGGTTGCACATTCCAGAATATACTATATGGTAGCCATAATCAAGACTACTTTAAAGCCTACGCCGATGCAGTATACTGAGCGAGTAAGTCGAATAAAACCAGACAGAAATAAAAAAGAAAAACAACATAATAATTCTATTGTTAAGAATCAAGTTTGGACTATAGGTGCATTGTCAGGAGACATCAGCCGTGTCGAAGGCTGAGTTGGCAACAAATAATAGGGGATTTTAGTGCAAGACCAAAATGTCAGCCCCGAAGCGTATCTAATCGAGATATGAGAGTTTTAGGCGGACTTAAGTGCTTTACGTCATAACTTCCTTCCATTTGAGCTTTTCACCCACACAAACGCAAACACCCCACTTGACAACCGCATTAAACTTTGGTGGTGGCTTCAATAATCGCGGGTTGCCAGTGTGTTCGCTGCTCATAAATGTCATGAAAATCGCATTGTTGTCCTGAATTTAATGCACCACGGAATATCTTGCTTTCCCCTCTCCATTCTCTTTCCTGTTCCTTACTTAATAATCGAAGACTACAATGTATATCTCAAAACATCTCGTATATTAAAAGTTCAGACATGGAAACATAAGTAAATTTCATTGCCGGGACCTTTTTTCAGATAAATGCCGAAAATTTTGACTTAGACGGTAATGAGGAAAGTTTCTTTACCATTACTGTTATTTATGGTTGCAATTATGTCACAAAACAATGAAATTGTAATTAAATGAACAAAACTGTTTGGATACCCAATCCCCATTTTTTTTGTATTTATGCAAGTCTCTAAAAAATCCCAAATATATATTCTTAATAGGGTCGGAAAGGATTTTTAACGAAGACAAAGAAGTCTCAAAAAGAAATATAGAATTATGTTCCTTTTGGTTATCTAAAAGAAGGGTTAAAATGAAAAAGTCTCAAAATATTTACAAAAAACGCGCGCTATTGAACTTTAGATATCTTTAAGTTGGTGGAACAAATATATTCTGCATAAATCGTTCGTCATGTAAAGTGAAGCATAAAATCGAGATCGAGGATAACTGAATCTGTTACGTGACGAGTGCCTTAAGTTGCAGTTGCCACTGTGTTTCGCCGTGTTGAATGCCCCCGCCTTCTGGAGCACATTGGCACCAGGAACTCAAACCGCTGAGTTCGCGAAAGCCACTCGAAATACAGACTTGGGCCAAACGGCGGTGACAACAAAGTTGGAAACCACAATTAAGTTGCTGCTGACTGACTGTTGTTTATGGCTTAGAGCTGTCTTAGTTCACCATGAAATTGATTGCACCGCTGGTATTTTGCTGTTTACTTTTGCACTTTCTCGGTCCTGCGGCCTCAAGAGCGTTGATTAACATCTTAAGCCGGGTGCGATAGATGGTCGGGAGCGGGTCGCAGCTGAATGTAATTTAGTTACTTGCAAAAATAAAGAAATTGTGATTGTCTATCACCATTTTAAATTCGGTGACGAATTTAAATTTGATCAAAACTAAAAATAATACATTTGTGTACTTACAAATTCAAGCCGATTTTGGTTTTAAGACCTTCCTGTTAGCCATTTATATTATATCATATTTAATTTAAGCGATTAATCTCTTACGGCAAAAATATATACATTAAAAACAGGGTCTGCCATAATATGATGATTTAAAAATAAATCTTGTTAGTGATTCTCCCCAAACAAACAAAGAAATAAACCGAAAACTAAACAATATATTTGCTTATTCTAAGTCGGGTTATTCGATAGTATTTGAATTTGACATTGAAATATTTTAAATTGGCGATTCAATCGCAATATCAAACTGCTAAACATTCGAAGTTTATATTCAAAGTAGTACTATTAGTTTGGCACTCACATGTCGTTGTATGGGGTAAACACTCGTTATAAAATGTTCGTCAAATGATCTATTTCAAATAGTATTTCTTCTCAGCAGCGCTGTAACCTTTTTGGAACGTCTACATACTTCTTTTCACAAGCAATATCAAGCAGACATAGGTTTATGTATTCGTTACTAGTATAGTGATTGTATGTATCATAAAATATGGCAGAGCCATTTCCAATTTTAAAAGTAAGACGATAAAATATTTTTATAGGAAATACAAATTTGTTGGGTTCGTTATCAAAAAAATGCTTGCAAAACACAGATTATTTGAAAACAACCTAAATAGTTGTTTTAATCTATAAACAGATTTCTCAAGAAAAAACAGAAACTTTAAATTCAGTTAAATGAAGTACATTTTTAAGAGAGTGGCATTAAACTTATTAGTAAAGTCACACATAATATAAATATTTAATGTGTGACACGGCCTGACAACAGCGTGACTCTAATATAATAAAAATCTCATTTGGAAAATTGTTGATGACAGTAACTAAATATGTTCAGGCAGACATTAAATTTCTTAAGATAAGACATTTGTTTCTTTAAAAAAAACGCTTAAAATTAGGAGAATATGTTTTATTTTAATAGAAATAATCAAACGATACAAATTTTAAACGGCTTAGTATTTACATTTAGTCAAAATCAAACCCGTTTTCTTTTGCGATTCTTAATATGTATATAATCCTTTTTAAGTAACCGGGAAACACTCAGCTGTGTAGTTTTATTACTCTAGCAGAGGGTGTTAAAATTTTAGTTTGGACCACGTTGAAATTATATTTTTGATCAGGATCATTAGCCAATTCAATCAAACCACTTACGCCAGTCTGTCTTTCTAGGCAATGTAGTCTCGCAGTTCTTAATCAATTCGGATCAGACTTTCCCAAAAGGCCCTTTTTAAATTTAAGGATCGGGCGACTTTAGTTTAATCAAATTTTGACTACCATGTCATATATTCATTATTTTTAAACAGTTGTTTTAGTTTTTTATCAGTAAGGGTATATAAATTACGACCTGTCGAATTTAAGGTCATTTCTTGTTAGCTTAGACATTCAGCAAGCGATTTAACCACCGCAAATTTGCTTTCCGATGCCCGAAAAAGGAAAGTCTTAAGTCGTCGCCACCTGCCCATCGGGACTTTGCAACCTTTCCTGTGTAGCCTGTGCAGATTAGTCAAATTGGTTTTTTCAGCCGCGCCGCAGGGACGATTTCCTGTTTTCACTCCATTCTCAACTCAAGTTAAAACGGCGGTTTAAAGTTTACGAACTCAAAAGCCATTCACATGCCTGAAAATAAAAAGGCAACTTTACCTAATAATTACGGTTATTAAATAATAGATTATCCACGACGATATCTTATTTGTATGTCCTTGCACAGACTAGAAGGACACATTTCCGCACACTAACCATATAGCTGTCATAGTATCAATCGGGATATTCCGAGGTATAGTCATTTTTAACGATTACAGAATTACAGTTTTACTTTTGTTAAAATCGGACGACTATTGATGCCACAGAAACGATCGAAAAATTGATCGGAAAATCGACCTATCTTCATTGTTTTTAAGCATCGAAATCAATATATAGAATATTTTATTTCTGTAATGGCTGCAAGGGTTAATAATCTTCGTCTTGTCAAAGTTTGCTTTTGTTCTTAAAAGAAGGTATATCTAATAGAAATAACATCATTCGATTCTAGCCCTTCTCATGGCTTAACCTTACGCAGAGTAAAAATAAAAGAATTGGAAGATAGTGCAAACATGTTAGAAGCATCCATAATTTGCCTTTTCCTTGATGATAAGAACGTGTTCAGCAATCTTTATTTTTTATACAATTTTTTTAGAGATCCTGTGCTGGTTCAGAATGACCTCTTATTGACAGAGACTTGTAAATACAATTCCTCATACAGAAATGCAGTTAACAAAGAATGTTCTTCATATTTTGTAGAGTTTACCATTAAGATTGTTTTTTTTTGTAACTATTACCCCCATTAAATCGTGCTCAACTTGTAGTTAAAAAGTATAATATTCGGACAAAGCAACACTTCCTAATTGCTTATAATTTGTTAAATGCTTTCAAACAGCTGACAAGCAACAACGGGTTAATGACGAGGATCCCAGGAGGAAAGCAGGATATGTCCTCACTTGTCCTCCCACCTAGCCAAGGCAATTAGCAAGGAAACAAATGACCATTTTGTGTTAATTAGCGGATTGCCTTCCTTTTTCGGGTGGATAGGTGATTTTTGGGTGGTGTTGAGTGACGGGTGGAGCAGATTAGTTTGTTTTGCCAGTTGCGGTTGATTACCGCTGACAACTAATCGCATTGACCGGTTGTATTTGGCTACTTAATTTCTAATAAGCCCTGATTAAGATTGAGTTAGTCCGGGATTGCTTACCGAATAAAATGATTTCAGAACGGAGTTTAATGATTGTAGAAATTTACCCAAGCTCCAAAATCAACCTCAGCTTCTTTTTATCCGTGGAATCAAATATAGGTATTTACTTAAAGGTAGGACAGGAAGTTCAGGAAACAAAAGACAACAAGATCACAAGAAAATCGAGTAAAAAAATAATAAAGAAATAAAACAACAAAGTCACAGTACACAAAGAAAAGATCAACAGCAATATAAAACAAGAGAGAACGCTATAGTCGGGTGCCCCGACTATCAGATACCCGTTACTCAGGTAAAGGGAGTGCGAGGGAGATGGAGATAGAAACTTTGATCACGCATAACTTTTTAACGAATGGTCCGATTTGAAAAATTTCTTCTACATTTCGATAGGTATTGATAAACACAATAAAACTGCATTTTTACTTTAAGGGGGCGTGTCACCTTTTTGAAACTAACTTGCGCTGCGTAGGAACTCCTAGAATCTGCATGCAAAATGCCAATCTTCTAGCTTTTATAGTTTCCGAGATCTCAGCGTTCATACGGACAGACAGACAGACAGACGGACAGACAGACGGACAGACAGACGGACAGACGGACATGGCTAGATCGACTCGGCTAGTGATCCTGAACAAGAATCTATATACTTTATAGGGTCGGAAACGCTTCCTTCTACCTGTTACATACTTTTGCACGAATACAATATACCCTTTTACTCTACGAGTAACGGGTATAACTATGGAGACATCAATGAAGGACCGGTAAGCAGTCTTAAACATGATTCTGTCAATTCTGGCATACAAATGGTGTAGGGTGAAAGGTTCTGGTTTAAGACTATCTTCCAGCCCTTCAATAATCTCTGTGCCTGTGTTTCTAAATATTGCAGTATCGGTAATATCATTGGAAGTGGGAGGGTTGTGTACACATGGTTGTATATATGTACCATATGTTTCTTACACGCATTTTTATATACCACTGCACACTGGGAAATATTGTCTTTCTTAATCATAAAACCAAGCATTTTGCCTTCTTTAGGTATGTTGAATTTTTTTTTTAATCATTTATTTTAATTCAAAATTAAAGTTAATATAAAAAAATAGCTATTTTTTAAAATACACGGGAATACGCCCAAACAATTTTACGAACCATTTATACGTTTCTATAATATTTAGTACTTCTGAGTAAAGATCCGATACAAGTTTATTATTTATCACCCACAGGTCCACAGGAACACGAAAATCGGTGTTTGGCGACATTTTGAATTAAGTGACCCATAAAATTAAATTAAATTTTCTAAAACATACTGTAGTTACTTCACCAAATATTAAGCAAAATAGTCTCCATTTCTTTAATAATTACGTCACAATTGATATCTTCGAATTTTCACAATTTCTTTAATACTTTATCCGATACACTAGCAAGTACATTTTAAAGGTAAGCCAACTTAATTTTTCTTGAAATCTACTGTGCTTTGTATAATTTTATTTTAGTTTGAAAAGTATTTATGAGGATGTATTATTGGAATTCTTATTGCAGAAAAGGCACACTTTTTTATACCCTTGCATAAGGTATTATAAAATTCGTCAGAAACTTATTAAGTATATATATTCTTGATCAGCATGACTAGACGATAAATCAATTTCCGTCTGTTTCTATACAGCTTGAGAGCCCAGTTTAAAAGCATTCCATTTTTTTGTGTACGCAGATAAAGTTTGAAAACGGCGAAGATCGGACGTCAGTATTTTATAGAAACATATACCCAATCAGGTTAAAATGTTTAATTTCGATGTTTTTTTTTAATTTTAGTATAAAAGCTGGTTTTTTGCGAAATTTTGTTTTTTTTTGTGTTTAGAACCTATCCCTTAAGAATTAATAAAAATCGGTTGACTATATCCGATAGTGGCATATATCTGTCATACTGACCATACGGCTATCTGCCGATTATTCGGAATTCTTGAATTGTAACCCCAAATTTCAAAGACTGAAAAAAATTGTTTTTTTTAAGTCGTTTAAATAATATAATATTAATAGTCAGACCAATAAATACATATTTGTTTTTATCACCATAAAGAGCCTAGCAGTGGTTTACGTTGGAATTTGGTTTTGTTTTGTTTAATTGACTTTTACTACAGACTTTTATTTCAGAGTTTACAACTAAAAATCACTTGAAAACTCATTTAAAATAATATAAGTCTCAGACTACTTTTTATATTTAACGTTATTTTTAAAATTTGTTGTTTGTTAAATAACAGTTTTTTTAAATTATTAAATAAAAATTTAAAAACAAAAATAGGGACCTTTATTATTCAAGTTGTGACAGTTATGAAGAATATCTCTTAAATTTCCTCAATAAATTAGTAACACTAATACGATACGCATTGGTCATGACGAAAAATATGATATTCAATTACATAAACTACAAATAGGATTTTCAAAGGTTTAACCAACAAATATCAGTATCCATTAAAACACTTTTGTTCATTAGTTTTTAATTTGAGCAATAATTAATTTGTATTTCGAAAATGCGATTAACATTACATTTATCGGCCAGATTTACTTATAGTTTTACAGCTTGCCATATGTACACGAAAACATTATTAAGTTTAAGAGACGCTTTGTGGGCGCTTTTATAATGCGGTTTTAAGGCTTAAAAATAACTATTAACTAGGCGGTAACTTAGTGCGATGAGAGAAACATATTCTGTCTATAGCCGGTGGTAGCTTTCACTTATCCTCTCCCTTCTATTCATCTTATTGGCTTAAATTTGGTCCACTCTATTTGATTTTACTTAAGCAAGTAGTCCATCTCAGACTTTGTTGTGGACATGTACTGATCCAACTCCATGTCAAGATCCTCGCGTTTCACCTCAGACCGCTGTGGTTTGCCTAATAGTGAGAGAAATGCAGCATTATATATAAGAGTTCAAAGGGAATGGGGATTGGAAAAATTAAAAATTTTGTGTTTCAAGTGCCGATGCCCAGATCCGGTCCGGTTGGTCTCCTGGCCACTTGTCGCGCTTTTACCTGCAGGGTTACGACTACGACTGCGTCCCCTTCGAGCCTGTTGCTGCGGGGCCTGTTTGCCGCCGTTTGCCGCCTTGCCCTTTCCGTTTTTGTTGGTTTTACCATTTTTGTTGTTGTTGCTGATGTTGTTGCCCTTGGCAGCGCCCGCACTGCGTCCACGTCGTTGGCGAGGATTAGCCCGGCCCGGAGCGGCAGCGGTGGCAGCGGCAGCAGCAGCGACGGCTGCGCGATTGCGCGAGCGTGAGCGACGCGCCGGAGCAGAGTTGTTGGCAGCCCCTCCGCCAGCAGCAGCGTTCCTAAGAGCAGATCTGAAATAAAATGTATTGATAAGTATTTCTTCAGCTGAAAAAGATTACCCATATAAATATTCAAGTTAAACTTAAATTGTTTTAAAATGCCAGTTTGGGCACATTTAAAATGTATTCTGTTGAAGCTTTAAACCAAAATTATTACAAGAGGTATCGTATTGACCATTAGAACCTTTTCTCAATTTAGAATAGTCATTAAATCATTAAAATTTATTTACTTCAGCGTGAAATATCGGATTCGCCTACACTGTCCTTTTCACATCTTTGTGATCTCATAGATCGTTTTAACTTTTTAATAGTAATTTCTTCTTTATTCTGTCCTCCGTAAACATGTAGTCATTTCTATAATAGGCACTCCACATACCTTCCGCGTGGTCGTCCCTGGCGTCCGGCAACCGAGGCGGAGACTCCCTTCTTTTGAGGAATCTTTGCGTTACGACGCTTCTCCACTCGCCCGCCGGCCACGCCTCGTAGTTGGCTGGATGAACGACGCTGTCTTGGGTTCTTGGCCGGGTTGCCCTGGTTGTTTCCCTGGCCGGGACGCACGCCGAGGCGATGCTTGACCGAAAGGCGCTGTTTCACCGGGACTCGTCCTTGAGCGGAGCGATCGCGATTACGGCTCTGGGAACGCCCTACGCTGCGTCCACGGCTCTGGGAGCGACCTCTGTCCACACGCTGCGGTTGCGGGAGACGCGAGCGGGATCGCGAGCGGGAACGTCCACGTGGGGCTTGCTGCTGATGCTGCTGATACTGCTGCTGCTGTCGCTGACGGCGTTCTACGCGCTCGGCTGCACCGCCCACTGAGGAACGGCGCTGCCCTAGTCGCTGACGAAGGCCACCGCCGCCTCCGCCGGAAGCGGGTAAGCGGCGGGTGCTGCTGCCGCTGCGGCGATTGCGGACTACACTGCCGCTGGCCACTAGATCGGCACGCATCCTGGGCGATTAACGAAGAAGTACAGAGATGTTGCAGTGGATTGGGAAAGCTTGTGCGCGATTAGAGACGAGATGCTTACGTTGCTACCCTGGTCACGTTGTTGGACCGCATGGGCTTTCCGTTGGGCGCCAGGCGCAGCGACTTGACGCCGCCAACGCGGGCTCCACGTCCGCTCACGCCGGTGGTCCGTAAGCTTCTCTGTAAGGAGGCATAAGGTTGTGTAGGAAGTTTTGGTTTCAGTACGCTGCTGCACAGTGTTGGAGTTCAAGATCAAAGGAGATAGAGATAGAGAGTCTGAGAGGCTGGAGGGTGTTGGGGGACCACGCAGAAGGCGCACTTGGGCTCGACAGCCGGTTCCGACTCGATCTCCTCCCTGTTATTCCAAGCCACTGCTACCAGGCTTCGACCTGTCCTACGGATCTGGTCGGATTCCTCTGATGTCTGTTTGTAATATTCGGTTTTTTGGGGGGACACGTACGCGCTTCAGCTTGAGAGCCGTCTGGACGGTGTGACGCCGCTTGAACTCCTGCAGCAGGCGGGAGTTGGCTGCCGATACTCCTGGATTCCCAGCGCCGCTGTCCACGATGCGGCGGCTCCTGCTCCGTGAGCGGCTGCGACCGCGCCCCTGCGGCTGCTGCTTCGACTGCATCTGCGTGAAGCGCTCGTTCAGGGAGATCCCAGTGTTCATTATTCCTTTGGTTTTCTTTCAATAACTTGATCCTTTAAATCTGTCTGATTTCACTGCTTTCCGCTTGACACTTTCACGGTCCTGTAGGAGTGTTTCTTCGCCAAAAACCGGTTTGATACTGTGAGGACAAAGGAAAATTCAATGAGTTTTGTAGGCAGGCAGGTAAGTAAAAAAGGGCCAAAGGGTAGCCCAAGGACAGGTAACGCCAGCTGACATCCATAAACGCTAAGCTCACGCAAGCAAACCATTTCCCAAATCCTCCAATAAATCTGCAGCTGCCTGCAGGAAAACAGTTCGAACAGTAGGTAAACCTTTAAATTCCCCCTAAACACAGATGTGTCCATAGTTACAACCCTTAGAGCATAACATTTTAACAAAGTGTCCCAAATTTATATTATTTATCCATACACACATATGTATATAAAATAAAACATATTTTAAAATTTTTTTATCCAGGAATAAAAAATAGTAGTTATAGAAATAAGAAATAAACAAAAAAAAAACTTTATGTTTACAGCATAGCCCTATTTCAAAAAACCCATATTTGGTTGTATTATTTCAACGGCTGCTGTATACATACTCGAATTTAGGGTTGCTTTCTAGCAGATCCTACTGTAATCTAATTATAGTCGCCATAATGAAATTTTTGCTGTGGGAGGTTGAATCACTACTTAAAAACGGGGTCATTTTTATTTACATATATGCACCTTAATTACATAAACCAAAATAGATTTCCATTTCTACTCACATTTTTCACGCCTTTTGCGTCGTAGCTTCGTTTCTTCCTCCTTAAAACAGGCGTGAGTAATACATGTACTTTTGCTGCGCAGAGTTGTTAAATAAACTTTATTGCTCTTTCAGATGTGTTTTTCTTTAAGTATTGTTTTTTCAGTGGTTTTGTTCCGATGAGATATGTTTATCAGTCAAATTTATAGTTTTTTCTCGCGTCTGGCTGACAAAGAAATCAGGCATGGAGTGATTTTCACCAAGTCGATTGTCGTGGTTTCTAAAAATACTATATTCAATGCGCATCACATTAGGGGTAGTCGCTAGGTGGTTTTAAAATACTAGATATTTAAAAAACTCTTATATGTTGATTTTCTACATAATTTATAAAAAGAGAGACTTTTAATTATTAATATGACGACATGCACTGGTGTTGATTCTATTTATGTTGATATAGTGAAGCTACATTCTTAGCGATATAGCGCTATGTTGAAATCCAAACATTAAATTTTAAAAGAGATAGTTTTTTTGTAATTAATTTGTTTATTGAAAATAAAGTAATCATAATCGGCTTAAAGAATTTCTGTTTAATATTTTCCCATTTTGAAGTCAACATTCTACATCGATTAGTTAAGTTATCTAGTTTTTGCCAAGGCATTTCGAGATTTTAAGTGACTTTTTATAATCTCCATAATTCAGTTTGGAACACACATTCTGATGGAGGTTCTTTAAAAAATATATCCTAAATTTAGTGAAAACACAATTAACACGAAATCAAGAAGTATACCAAATAAAAATATACTACATTTCAGTATGTTAAATGCACTTCTGCTAATAGGCAACCCTGACAGCCGCAGAAGTAGGGTTGTCGCCGGCCATCAGCAATCCAAATGAACTCCTACGGTTTGTAGACAGAATTAAAACCTGAATTAAACTGCTTTCCCACAAGATATCACCAACACAAAAGGAACGACAGCCTACCGCCCGCGCCCAGCCATCTGGTCGACCATTTTTCGTGCCCTGAGTTTACCTTTGATCCATACTTTCGTTGTTTTCGTCTGCCTCAGTCATTTGCCGCGCGTCCCATATATTTTGTTGTTGCATTAGCCAGTGCATATTATTATTATTATTATTATTTGTGTTATTGTTTACTGTGACTTTTCGTTTCCAATTCGATGTGCACCAGTACACACAGCCACATCCATATAGCACACTGAAAGAAAAACAAGAATCCCAACCCGACACCGAAACTGAATAGACGCAAATACCGAACCAACGAGACCCTTTCCAAAGACAAGTCCAAAATGGCCAAAATGTACGGAAAGGGTAAGAGTAAGTACACGCCAATCCACACGCACTATTGCATTGCAACCTAACACCTACTGACACCCGCTTGGCATGCAAAAATCTTAATAGAACTACTAAGTAATGTGCGCATTCCTACAGGACTAATGCTTTCCATATCTATTCCGCAGCTGCGATCGAGTCAGAGGAGCAGCAGAGGCGACGCTGGCAGATCGAGCTGGAGTTCGTGCAGTGCCTGTCCAACCCCAACTATCTCAATTGTACGTAATTCTTTATGTTCATATCACCTTTGAGATTGGGGGAAGTGTGCATTCCATTTAAGACTCCAATCGAAACATACTACCAATTGTCAGTTCAAAAAAGTTATAGGGAAAACAATACTTCGATTTTCGTTGCACTCTAAATATGTTAAATAAAATAAGTTTAGCTAAGAATGTCTTAGTAAAACTCCTAAAATTGTATTCCAAATGTAGGGAAATATCTTAATACTTTTAAAATTACCGCAACAGATTTTAACTACATGAAAAGATGATTGTGTTGGTTTTTGGAAGAAATTTGGTTTTAGTCAGATATTCCATTTCATGACAACAAATTATTTGTACATACGTTGTTTTTAGTTTCTTTCTCAAATATGTACGTACTTCATTTGTCACTATAATTTTCGAACTCGTTATAGTATGGCTTTGATTTGACTTTAACATAGATCAATCAGATATTATTAGTGCCGTGTTTGCCCTCAACATTGCCTTAGTTCTCAAGCAAGACGTATCTAACCTAGAAATTCCTTCTGCCAGTCCTCGCTCAGCGCGGATTTTTCAAGGACCAGTCGTTCATCAACTACCTGAAGTATCTGCAGTACTGGAAGGAGCCGGATTATGCCAAATACCTCATGTACCCAATGTGCCTCTACTTCCTCGACTTGCTGCAGTACGAGCACTTCCGTCGCGAGATCGTCAATTCGCAGTGCTGCAAGTTCATTGATGACCAAGCCATTCTCCAGTGGCAGCACTACACTCGCAAGCGGATCAAACTGATCGAGAATGTGACGGCCGCCCAGCAGCAACAACAGCAGCTGCAGCAGCAACAGCAGCAGGCTAACGGGGTCGAGGCTGCAACAGGAGGTGAAGCAGCGGCAGCCACGCCCAACGTAAATGGAGCAGCAGCTACGGCGGATTGCCAACAGACGGCCACTGCATTGCAGCCAGTTCAGGCTCAGGCGGGGAACCCCCAACAGCAGCAGCAACAAATCAATGGCCTTTCCACAGGGGCCAACATAAAACTAGAGTTAAACTAGCGCTGGCAACTAAGAGTTTACCAATAAAATAGTCTAAGAACCAGGAATAAAATAGTTTGTATTCCAGACACTAATGTTTAGATTATGCTTTTTTTTTGTATTTTATAATATTTGATTGAAATTGTTTACCCGCTACTCGAACAGTTAAAGCCGCTGTCGACCATATGGAGAACATTTTTACCTGACCATCAATTGTCCGTTTCAACGTCCAGAACTGCAAGATCTAGAAAAAATTAGTGATCGATGGTTATCAAACGGCGTGAAAATAGTCTTCTTTTTAGTTACCAATTGGATGGAACATCCTAAACCGTTTTATTATTTTATGGAGTTCTTTTCTTACCTCTTATCTCCACAACCGCGTGACAAAGGTAACCAAAACAACTATTGAGTTTTCTGTAAATTAATTAAATTAGAAAGGGTTTTAATATAAAAATATTATGTCATTGCTTCGGTTCGCTGTCGACTCCTATTGTGGTTGATTCTATGTATGTTTCAGAATTTAAAGATCTTGCATTAATACATCTACATGTTCATGAATCCACAGCCCCACAGGATGCAGTTTCAGAGCAGGTGGAAGCAGTCGCCTTCAAGGGTCACTTTTACGGAGTCTATTTGCTCTGCAGTCAGAGTTTGGACTCTCGATACCGGGGAAAGTGCTACGTGGGTTTTACCGTGAACCCAAAACGCCGGATTCGGCAGCATAATCTCGGGTGCGACTTTGGCGGCGCAAGGAAAACCAGCCGCAAGGGGCCTTGGCAGATGGTAATGATCGTGCATGGATTCCCGAATAACATAGTAGCACTCCAGTTCGAGTGGGCTTGGCAACAGCCCTCGCTATCCACCAGACTTAAAATGTACCCTGAGTTAAGGCGCAAAGTGACCAAGGAGACGTTCTTTGACTACAACTTCAGGATCCTCAGCCGGATGCTGGGGGTGGGTCCTTGGAATAGATTGCCTCTCACCGTTCGCTGGCTAGAAACGGATTATGAGAGGGCATTTGAAGTGCCGCTCCCTAGCCACATGGATATTGTGAGTGGTAAGGTCTCCATAAGTGCCTCACAACGTAAGAGATGCGGTGATGCATTGACTCCTCCACCTGTGGCTTGGGCCCTCGAGTGTCATCTGTGTATGCAGCGGATCGAGCAGCCGGAACGATCCCGTCTGGGATGTACAAATCCTACCTGTCGGCTCACCTGCCACATGATGTGCCTAGCGAATTATCTCCTGAGCGATGAGCCAGGTCACTATATCCCAGTTGGAGGAGTGTGTCCGCTTTGCGAGACTCGTCTCAGCTGGGCAGCGTTGCTTCAGCGCAAACGCCTCTTGTTAGGCATCCCCGAGGATCTGCAGGATCAGGATGAGGATCTCAGCGATGGAATTGATGTCGACAGCGAAGTGGAAGATGTCCCGGAGCTGAGCGATTGATTGGGAATTCTACTACATTAGTTTTCGTGTAAAACAAATCGTTTTTAAGTCTGTTCACTATTATGATTTCAGCTTTAGTAAAGTGCCCTATATTCCATGTTTCTTGAGTAATATTTTTTAGTAATAAATGTGTGATTAATCTGAATCACTAATTGTTCGCTTTTGGTCGAAAAACACAAAATCATTTAATGGTTATATTTGAAATGCATGTATTTTACTTCTCTCAGAAAACTAAAAAGTTTCAAATCTTATTCAATGAATGGATTCTGATATTTATACTTCCAACTTATTGAAACGAAGAAGGATATAGACAATAATGAATACAAAATATAAATATTTTGAGGAAAAGGTTTTAATTCCACTTTAAAATCAATTATAATGAAAATTTAATTATATCTTTAAAAATTACTTTTTAGAATTAGTATATATATATATAATATTTTTATTTATCAGTTATGTTCTTTAAGTATTATAAAATAAATTAATCAGGTGCGTATCCCAAATAAAATCCAGTCAGTGAGTTGATGGAATTTTATACTTTTATTTCGGTCATAGGTCCAGCTCGGACAATTGTGTTTTAATGCTACTTAGAGCGTTTTTGTAATTCCTTAGGAGATCGTTCATTCTCCGCTTTTCACCCATATAATACTCCATGGACATTTGCACGAATTCTTCGCCCTTAAAATTAAATACGGTCACTTCGGAGGTATCGATGGTCTCAATGTTATCCTGTTCAATACTAACAGGTTTCGCAGCCGGACTGGGGTTCGCTTTAGGAGTGTCCTTCTTAGAAAGGCAAATAGACGGCATCTTGGCGCATTTGGCGGGTGGCGGCTCGATGTCAAGGTCAACTGAAAATTAGAAACGTTAATATCAAAAATCCAAAATCAATATCTACTTTTAAAATATTCAACAATATTTTTAACGGTTAAAAAAGGATTAATATCATTTATACTTTTTTAAAGTATTCGTTAAAAACCAGAGTCTACTTCACTTTTCCTATGGCCCAAACACTTATTGAGGCTTTGTTATGAGCTCAAAGAAGCTGGGTCGACTAAAATCTAATTTTTGAAATTTGAATAATTTTTTGCCCATGTTTAATCATTTTTTGCCCACTTTGTTTAAAAATTTGAATTTTTGCTTCCACCTTTAGTTTTTCCAAAAATATGGAATCTTTGAAAATTTTTGAACATTTTCAGATTAAAAAACATAAAAGAGTTGACTTTTTAGACTTTTTTTTCAAATTTTTTAAAAAAAAAAAAAAGCAAGAGAATTGTTTGCCCTTACGTTTTGCCATCTTTATTTATAAATAATAAAAATATTTAATTAAAAAAAAACAATAAAACTGCATTTTTACTTTTCCGAAATATTTAAATTTTTAAAATGTATATTAGCGATTGTCGTCGGGGTGGCACCATTTTGAAACAAACTTGCGCTGCGTAGGAACTCCAAAATCTACATGCAAAACGCCAATCTTCTAGCTTTTATAGTTTCGAGATCTCAGGTTCATACGGACAGACAGACGGACAGACAGACGGACAGACGGACAGACGGACAGACGGACAGACAGACGGACAGACGGACATGGCAAAATCGACTCGGCTATTGATCCTGAACAAAAATAAATATATTTAGATGCCCGTGAAACGCTTCCCCATCTACCTGTTACATACTTTTGCACGAATACAATATACCCTTTTACTCTACGAGTAACGGGTAAAAATAGTTTGCCCACCTCTTAAAAATTGTTAATTAGACAAAAAACCCTTGCCCACCTCTTAAAAATGTAATTTTTAAACAAAAATCGTTTGGCCACTCCAAGGTTATTTCGAAAAAATAAAAACCCTAAAAAATAGGTCTACCAAAATTTTTAAATTTCAGAAGATGGGCAAACATGGGCATCTTTTATTTTTTTCGAAATAACGATTTTTGTTAAAAAATTACATTTTTAAGCCATCGGCAAACGTTGTTTGTCAAATTAACCATTTTTAAGAGGTGGGCAAACGATTTTTTGATTAAATTCTTAAATTTCAGGAAATGGGCAAACGTGGGCATCTTTTATTTTTTCGAAATAATGATTTTTAAGCGGTGGGCAAATGATTTTCTCTGCAGGTAAATATGATCAAAACTTAAAAGTCGAATATTTTCAAAAGTATTAATTTTTTCAAAATTCTGAAAGATAGGCAAACGTAAGCAAACGATTCTCTTGCGATTTAAAAAAAAAATCGAAAAAGTCAACTTTTGTTAAATTAAATTTTCGAAAATTGGGCAAACATGGGCAAAAAAAGGGCAAACGATTAAGCTATTCAAATTTCAATAATTTGATTTTAGTCGACCCAACTTATTTGATCTTTTTTTATGTGGGCTTATGTTCAGTGGAACCTTTTCTATAGCGTATGAAAAGGTTTATACTTACGATCTGGATCAACAGTTTTGGTGATTGAGGTGGTATCCACGGTATTAATGCTCAGTTCATCATCGCTCAAATTTATATAGTAGTTCTCCTGCGACGTTGAGGCCACTTGTTGGAGCTCCGCTTCCGGTTCGGGATCCCTTTCCTCGTACGGAAATGGCAGCGCCTCGCCCACAAGAAGCGTTCGCTGCTTCGAGGAGGATATGAACTTGCGGTCGAAATGACTGGAGCACATAAACAGCTGGTTCTGGGGAATCTTCGGATGTACCCTCCCATTTACCCGCCACACTCGAGCCCTTTCCGGTTGTTTGGGAAAGGCGAACAGGGTTCTTTGTTTGGTGTGCCCGTTGTCGTGGAGAGCATAGTAATATTCGCAATCCTTGTACGCGCAAGTTCTCGTAACCATTTTTAATAATATTGATATAATTCTAGCGTCGTTTCTAGCGATGGCAAAAACAGTACAAAAATAAGTCACGCACGGAAACACTCACGCAGAACAGCCGAGGTATTTTAGTATTTATCGTAATATGGCTAAAGGGCGTTAAAGCAGGGTTTTAATTAATTAAGATTTTAATAGATAAAATTGACATAAAACGATTACTTCCGATTTGTGCATTTATATATTTGCATTTTTTAATACATCATAACAAAAAAACCATTTTTAATTTTATAATATTGTATTTTATTTCAAAGAAAAAACAAAAACCTTTTTCAGGGAAATGTTTGTGTGCTACACGAAAGAAATTTCGAAAATAAAATAAAAAATGCGGACGGTCTGGCAGCCCCACCGACTAACGGTAAAATGCCTGTTTTGCTCTTTTTTGCTTCGTCCTATTTCACGCTTCGAATTTGTTATTGTATGTTTTGCACTTTTTCTGCTTGGTGCTATTTATTTCATGCTTCGAATACGTTAATTGTGTGCGTCAAGGGTGGAATACACACCAGTCTGACTATGTCCGAGTCCGATCTGGAGGGCAAAAGTGTGGCCATCGACCTGACCGCCAAGAAGAAGAGAAAGTTGGGCTCCGCCTCCTGCGAGGGTTTCATCACCACGTACCACGAGTACTGCGAGAATACCTCCATCCACGGGGTGCAATATCTGGGTGAGCGGGAGCGGCCTATGCGCGAGCGGATCTTCTGGCTGTTCGCGTTCCTGATCTCGATTTATGGCTGCTCCACGCTGATTGTCAGTGCCTACACCAAGTGGACCGAAACGGTGGGAGTCCCGACCCGAATAAAAGTAAAAACAGTGAAAGCTCCCGGAACGGACATTTTAAACTCATTTTGATCGAAATTAAAAACTAAAAAATAAAGTGGATTAAATAGCCGACCAAATGAGCTTTCGCTGGCATAATCCATTAAAAATGATTATTGACTTCTATCACTTGACAGCCCGTCATCGTCAGTTTCGCAGAGAAATCGACGCCCGTGTGGAGCATTCCTTTCCCGGCGGTCACTGTTTGCTCGGAAACCAAGCGTGTCTTAAAGCAGAAAGGTTAGTTGAGAAAGCAATTTCCCGATCCTTTCGTAAGTTTTACGTAAGGATAGAAAATTAGTCTAAATTTAGGTAAACAATTAAAAGCGGTTTTAAAGCTTTGTCTAATTAATAGGGGAACATTTTTAACATTTGTCAATGTTTTTGATTGGTAAATAGCTTTACTGGTTTCATATAATAAAATTATACAAATTATTTAATTATAATTTATTAATTAGGTAAGGAAAACACGTATGCGGATCTGTACAGCCAGTTCAGCGAGGAAAAGCGAGCTTCGCGGGTGTTTAAGCCCCAAAACGTCACCGCCTTGGAGATGGAGGAGTTCCGCACCCTGCTGCACGTGTGCAACACCCAAATCATCGACGAGGACATGCCCTTGATTGCCGGCGCCGACTTGGACTACTTCGATGTTTTGGAAAGGATGCTGCCCCAGTTTGATCGGTATTTCTTCTACTGCCGCTGGCTGAGTCGCTTTGGTGAGTGCGAGAAGTTTTTCCGAAAGACTCTTACGGAGGAGGGCATCTGCTTTACCTTCAATGGGCTGCGTGCCACCGAAATATATCGAGAGGGCACCTATCAGCACCGGCATAGCGGGGAGCCCTTGGAGATGGAAAACATAAGCTTGCGTCACCCGCCCTGGACTCTAGAAACGGGATATGCCCCCAGTACTGATGTGGAAACCTTTCCGGCAAGGGTTCTGAGTGCCGGAGCTCGATCTGGCATTTTTCTGGCCCTTCAAAGCTTTAGGCAGGAGGTTGACTACGCCTGCCGAGGACCTGTGCAAGGATTTAAGGTAGAAATTATGGATGATATATAGGCGTATCATTATCATACGATGCACAAGTTTGTATTGAATATATTTTTTTAAAATATGTTTTGACTGCTCTTAAGTATGGTCCGACCTCTAAAATTCTATGTCACAAAGTTTATTGATTAACAATTATATATTTCACCCTAGAAAAGAATAATTCAACCTGCCACATACTCTTTTCGGCTATTGTAGCAAACTTGTTAGTATAGCGGAATACTCTAACAATACACTGCTCAAAAAATATGTACTCGTGGGAATGGTTAAAGTTTATATACTCCATTAATGTATTTCTCTTGAGGGTTTTCCTTTCCCAAAAGCTTTAAAATAATAATGTTCTTGTGCCGCGAATTAAATTTCTGTTCAAATACACGTAGAATGATAACTTATTATTTTTTGTACTCCAGGTGCTGCTCCATGCCCCCGATGATGTGCCACAGGTGTCCAAGCAGTTCGTGCGCATTCCTATGGGCAAGGAGGTGTTGATCGCAGTAAAGCCGAGCATGATCACCATGTCTACGGGCATCGCCGAATACCATCCGATTCGGAGGCAGTGTTTCCTTAGCCACGAGCGATCGCTGCGCTTCTTCAAGGTTTACACCGAATCCAATTGCCAGCTGGAGTGCCTGGCCAATTTCACTTTGACCAAGTGCGGTTGCGTGAAGTTCTCGATGCCAAGGAACATGGATATGCCCGTGTGCAGTGAGGATAAGATCCATTGCTACGATCGGGCGGAAAGGCAGCTGTTGGTCAGGGAATTCAAAAGGGTAAGAGCTCTCAATGCCGGTCGAGACGATTCTCGGGGCACTGAGTCTGCCTGTAATTGCATGCCCGCCTGCACATCGCTTGTGTACAACACGGAGATCTCACAGGCCAACTTCGATCTTGAGGAAATGCTGTTGGCTGAGGGCGACACCGATTTCCTTCAGGAGTATCCCGGCTCGCAGATGTCCCGCCTGTCCATATATTTTAAGGAAAGCCAGTTCATCACTTCCAAACGATCGGAACTGTACGGTATGACCGAGTTCTTGGCAAATTGTGGTGGTATATTCGGTTTGTTTATGGGGTTCTCCATCTTAAGCATGGTGGAGATGATTTACCATTTCACTTTGCGGCTCTTCACCAATCTGAAGCGCCTTGTCAAGGTGTCGGATAAATAAGAGAGCCCCATTTGTTGTTACTAGATGTTCATGCTTTTGTTAATTAATACTTGTTGTTTTTTGTGCTGGCAAATACGTTTTTATTTTATTTAAAAATTATATTAAAATTAAAATATTATTCAATGGAATTCAATTCAGATATTTAAAAAGTACACATTGTAGAGTAAAGGTGTTACAATTAGGGACTTTATCTGCGGAAAAAAGGAGCTCTCAAAAAATTAGTTATTTCAATCGATTAAGCATCGAGCTTAAATGGTCGATTTTTCGTTAAATTGTTCTTCGCTGCTTTGCAAACTTTTGACTGGAGTTAATATTACTGTTGAAATAAAAAAGTCCAAACGAATTTCGTATTTAACCAATTATAAATAACCTTACAATATTTAATCAACAATTTACTTCAGTTATTAAAGTTCAATTTTCTGAACTTCCTGACAGGCCCGTTGAGAGGGGAGGGCAGACGGGTCATTCCCGGGGCCCGGGCCCGGCAGCGAGAATTTTTAGAAAATTTAGATGTTAATAAAAATTTGAGAAAGAAAAATATAATTTAATAAGTCCAACCCTATCGATCCGAGCATCCTTATTTTGATATATTTTTTGATATATCGATTGAAATAAAATCTGATTTTTTAAGAAAATCAACTATAAAATTGAATGACGGCCCTGCTTCCTGAGTAAAATAGTCACTCTAAATATTTTTGTATGGTACCTTTTTTTTAAACGTTTTTTTGCTTAACCGTTTTTCCAAGTTTATAAAATCCGTATAAAATTGATTTACGGAAGGATCGTTAATCGTATATCTTGTTTTAATGTGTGTAAAAAGTGCAGTGTTTTAAAGTGCAGTTTATTGGTTAGTTTTACCAACTGGTTCAAATTGTGTCGAACCTATTTCTAAGGCGTGTATGGGAAAGTTAACGAAGTTTATCTTTTAGGAAAATTAAATTTTAATGACCGATATCAGTTAACCAGAACTCGAGATAAAAAATAAAATTGGCAATAATAAAAAAACAGGCGGCAATCCTATTTTTTTTTACGAACTTTTCCTAATTTAGTTGTAGTGGAAAACGAAACTTTCATTTCTGGAATAAATTGTCGATTTTAAAACTAGTGTAATTATTCAGGTTTCTGTGGCCACACAAAAAAGTGTATATATTTAATTGGAGGGGGCTTCCTTTTTATGGGACGATGAAAATTATAGCCCAAATTCGGTTTATTTATTTAGATATATATATATATATATGTCTTACATAAAAAAAAGTGATTTAATTTTATTAACTGTTACGCACTTCTTCTATTCAAATTTTAAATATAGCTTTTTTTAGCCATTTCGATAAGTTTGATAGATAGCTAGCATCACTAGTTTAGGCGGTCGCTTGCGCGCCAAATGCAATCGGGCGTTATCGATAAAGATAAAAGCAGAACAGTGTTGCCACAGGCGCCTCAGCAAGCCTCCATCGTGCCACAAAAATTTCATAAAACTTTGGATAAACCACGCGAAAATCAAAAAAATAACTGAATCGTCACCACCCAACATCGATCAGGCCCCAAAAAAGAGTTGCGGTGAACGCGGATTTAAAAGTGCAGTGCGCGAATTTGCGACCCTTTGGCAACCCAGCCAGTTGTTCTGCTCTTTTTTAGGCGGCCGCCGTCGCGTGAAGACTGAAGAGAAAATCGTGGTTTCCGCGAACGCTTGTGTTTCGTTTCACTTGGAATCAGACAGGATAAGATGGCAGCGGATCAGGCTCAGTTCCAGCAGCTCCTGGTGTCTCTTTTGTCCACGGACAACGACGTGCGCCAGCAGGCGGAGGTAAGTCACATTATTCTATGCCTTGGGGTGGGGCGGGGGATCGCTGTGAAACATATTGCCTCGAATTTTCGATGCGCAATTCGCAAATGTGAATATAGAACACACGGCGGATTTTGGGGGCCAGCTGCCATCTATAAGATATTTCCCCAGACCCAGGCATGCGAATCTTTTGGCCGAAATTTCTGACGAATCTGAATCATCGGACAAAACGTGTTTTCGCCCTCCGCTTTGCTGTCGACATTCGCATGTGTGCGAGGGAGAGCGACATACAACGGGCAGTGCGTTGAAGCAGGCAAACAAGGCAAAATCGAAACGAAATTCTACAATTTGCATGGCCGCCACATGATTTTCCACTGGAACACCGCCGCCAAACGGAAACAAAGAGCAGGTGCGAAATCCATGACACACGGTCTGGGAAATGCAATCTGTCTGTCGGTTGATAAGGCGGTCGGATTCCGTTGTTTCGTTCCGGCGCCACATGGCACCGCTCCACCCACCGCACCCCACCCACTCCGCTGACCTTGGGAAGATGGCAAGCATGGTACCGCGGCACTTACCCTGATGGGGTGACAGTTCCCAAAGCGGACTCACTTTTCATAGTTACCGAAGCCTTAGTCAAATCCGAATTTCTTTAAAAAAGTTGTACCCTACTATGAGAAAATACAATATAATTGATCAGCCTTACAATTTATAGTTATATAAATAAATTCATCATTAAATACCAATAAAGATGACAAGGGAAATATTTAAAAAATGAAAAACATATATTCACGGTTATCACTCTTGTTATCACCATCGAAAAATTCGTGATCAAATCAAAGAAAACAGTACCCAGTGCTAATGATATTTAATACTCACAATTATTAAGAGGTAAAAATACCACAAATCCAAAACCATAATACAAAGTGCAATATAAATAACACCTTATTCACAACACATAAATAAATAAATTTCAATTTTTATTAACATTAAAAAATACATAGAAATATTTGCTATAAAAATCACCTCAGGGTGATGGGCTTCTGAAGCTATATTTTAATTTTTTTTAGGATATTAAAATAACTTTAAACTAAATTAATTAAATAACATGTACCTACAGTACTAAAATATGAAAATTTCTGTATTTTAGCTACACTGAACATGTATTTCGACTTTATTGCCTGTATAAACTCTGTAAGTTTATAAGCTATGAAATCAAATAAAATATATACTTTTGTTATATGGCAAATTTATCTTATCGCTCGATGAGTACAAGACTGTCAATACTGTAAGCAATTCGCTGTTGCGGATATTGTGAAAAATAAAAATAATAAGTAATCTAGAATCCCCTACATAACGAATTTTCGGTAAAATATGTATTTCTCTGAAATTGTATTTTCTGTGACCGGCTCTACACATAGGTGATACCTTGTATGTTTACATTTTAGCCGTATTCTTATAAGAAAAAAACTCACTCCCAAACCACTAACTCAAGCTTTCCCATTTCTATGTATTTTCCGATACCAGGAAGCATACAACAACCTTGCAAGGGAACTGAAGGTGACGCACCTCCTGGGCAACATCCAAAATGGCCAGCAATCGGAGGAAGCGCGACAGATGGCCGCCGTGCTGCTGCGACGTCTGTTCACCACCGAGTTCGCGGAGTTTTACAAAGAGGTAAGCAAAACCAGCCACAAAACTCCGCCAGAAGCTCTTTCTAATAGTCCCCACTCTCAGATTCCCGCTGAGTCGCAGAACCAGCTGCTTCAGCAGATCCTTCTGGCCGTGCAGCAGGAGGTGACTCCGCAGTTAAGGCGTAAGATCTGCGAGGTGGTGGCCGAGGTGGCCAGGAATCTTATCGATGAGGACTGTAACAACCAATGGCCGGACATCCTGCAGTTCCTCTTTCAGTGCGCAAACTCGCCGACGCCCCAACTGCAGGAATCGGCGCTGCGGATCTTCTCCAGTGTGCCTTCGATCTTTGGAAATCAGGAAACTCAGTACATCGATCTGATCAAGCAGATGCTGGCCAAGAGCATGGACGCTAGTTCTGACCCGGAGGTCCGCGTGCAGGCTGTGCGAGCCGTCGGAGCTTTCATTCTCTACCATGACAAGGAGAAGGAGACGGCCATCTACAAGCACTTTGCGGATATGCTGCCTCGCATGATCCAGATAACTGGGGAGACAATCGAGGCCCAGGACGATCAGAGTCTGCTGAAGCTCCTCATCGAGATGACCGAGAACTGCCCGAAGTTCCTGCGCCCCCAGTTGGAGTTTATTTTCGAGGTCTGCATGAAAGTGTTTAGCTCGCAGGACTTCGAGGACAGTTGGCGGCACCTCGTCCTGGAGGTTATGGTCTCGCTTGCTGAGAACGCCCCTGCGATGGTGCGCAAGCGGGCGGATAAGTACATCGTGGCTCTGATTCCGCTGATACTGCATATGATGACCGATTTGGACGAGGACGAAAACTGGTCCACCGCGGATGTGGTCGATGAAGACGATCACAGCGACAACAACGTAATCGCCGAGTCCTCTCTAGATCGTCTTGCCTGCGGCTTGGGAGGAAAGGTGGTTCTTCCGCACGTAATGAACGCTCTGCCGGCTATGTTGGGCCATGCTGATTGGAAGCATCGCTTTGCCGCCCTCATGGCCATCTCGGCTATCGGTGAGGGCTGCCACAAGCAGATGGAGGCCATTTTAGATGAGGTCATGTCCGCAGTCTTAAACTTCCTGAGAGATTCCCATGCCCGCGTTCGCTACGCCGCCTGCAACGCCATCGGCCAAATGTCCACTGACTTTGCACCGACCTTTGAGAAGAAGTTCCACAGCCAGGTAAGTTTCGTTTAAATTATGCCAGAATTAAATTATTTAATATTAACCTCCATCGGATTATATACCTAGTTTATGTACTTTTTATACCCTTGCAGACGGTATTATAATTTCAGTCAAAAGTTTGCAACGCAGTGAAGGAGACATTTCCGACCCTATAAAGTATATATATTCTTGATCAGCATCACCAGGAGAGTCAATCTAGCCATGTCCATCTGTCCGTTTCTACGCAAAAATTGTCTTTCTATTGCAGGTCGGAACAAACTGGATCGGGCGACTATATAGGAACAATTCAAAAAAATTATAACTTTGTTGTTTTTTTTTTTTTTTCTTTTGGGATTTGGTAATATTTAAATATTATGGAATTATGGTTTTAATTAAATTAAAATCGAACAACAATGTCATATAGCTGCCATAGAAACAATGGCAAAATGCAGCGCAAAATCTACATAGCTTCATTGTTTTTAGTAATATAGGCATAGAAATCGAAATGTAGTAGATCTGTAACAGCTGCAAGGGTATATAAACTTCTATTAACATTAAAAGAAATCCCCAATTTATCCCTGTCAATACAATATTCGTATAAAAATAAGGGTGTTATAAGATCATTAAGCATATTTTCTGATGTTTGTGTTATTTGTATATTTAATTGTTTTGATATAAATAACCGGCAGAAGTTAATTGGAAATCTGTCTACAGTTTGGTGTCTTTAATGCGATATTTACAAACAGACAACACGAACAATATGTAAACAAGGTATTACGTGTAAATAAACAAGACTGTTGTAAAATATTTACTTTTTTCACACGAGCCTTACTATTTCAAATGCAAGACATGTGTTTATTTTTCGTATTAAACTTTTTTTTTTAATCAAAAAAAACGAAATATTTATTTAAGGTTCAGAATTTTAGTATTATATATTTAATTAGCCTGTAAAAGTTGTTGTAAAAAAGTTAAGCATATTTCCAATTGTTTTCCAGGTGATTCCTGGTTTGTTGTCCCTCTTGGATGACGTTGATAATCCCCGAGTGCAAGCGCACGCCGGAGCCGCTCTGGTAAACTTCAGCGAGGACTGCCCGAAAAACATACTGACACGCTACCTGGACGGGATTATGGCCAAGCTGGAGACTATCCTAAACTCGAAATTCACTGAGCTGGTGGAGAAGGGGAACAAGTTGGTTCTGGAGCAAGTGGTGACCACCATTGCTTCAGTGGCGGATACCTGCGAAGCAGAGTTCGTGGCCTACTACGATCGCCTTATGCCATGCCTTAAGTTCATCATCCAGAATGCCAACTCGGACGATCTACGCATGCTCCGTGGCAAGACTATCGAGTGCGTCAGCTTGATAGGATTAGCGGTGGGCCGGGAAAAGTTCATCGGAGATGCCAGCGAGATCATGGACATGCTGTTGGTCAATCACGTCGAGGGAGGAGAGCTAGCTGATGATGATCCGCAGACCTCCTACCTGATCACTGCCTGGGCCCGCATGTGCAAAATCCTTGGCAAGCAATTCGAGCAATATCTGCCCGTCGTTATGGGTCCCGTGATGCGAACAGCCACCATGAAGCCCGAGGTAGCGATGCTGGACAACGACGAGGTGGAGGATATTGAGGGAGATGTGGATTGGTCTTTCATTAATCTTGGAGAGCAGCAGAACTTTGCTATTCGCACCGCAGGCATGGACGATAAGGCTTCCGCCTGTGAGATGCTGGTCTGTTATGCTAGGGAACTGAAGGAAGGATTTGCCGAATACGCCGAGGAGGTGGTGCGTCAAATGCTGCCCATGCTTAAGTTCTACTTCCACGACGGTGTTCGCACAGCGGCTGCTGAGTCGTTGCCTTACCTTCTCGACTGTGCAAAGATCAAGGGTCCGCAGTATCTGGAGGGAATGTGGTTGTTCATCTGCCCGGAGCTGCTAAAGGTGATCAACACGGAACCGGAGCCAGAAGTGCAGTCGGAGCTGCTGAACTCGTTGGCCAAATGCATTGAGACCCTGGGACCCAATTGCCTTAACGAGGATGCCATGAAGCAGGTTTTGGAGATTATTAACAAGTACGTTTTGGAGCATTTCGAGCGGGCTGATAAACGCTTGGCGGCCCGCAACGAGGAGGACTACGACGACGGCGTCGAGGAGGAGCTCGCCGAGCAGGACGATACTGATGTTTACATCCTTTCCAAAATCGTGGACATCACACATGCTCTTTTCCAGACGAACAAGGCGCAGTTCTTGCCCGCCTTTGAACAGGTGGCCCCGCACTTTGTCAAGCTTCTGGAGCCCAGCCGACCTGTCGCCGATCGTCAGTGGGGCGTTTGCGTATTCGATGATCTGATCGGTAGGTTGTTTGGCATAGAATTTTTCGTATTTTGTATCATATATGTAATATTAATAGTGGAGTGTTTTTTAAGCTTTTCCCAAAATTAGTTTTGTACACATTTTGAGCTGACTTTAAATTAACAAACTCTTTCTTTGTTTCTTTGCAGAATTTTGCGGCCCTGCTTGCGCCCCTTACCAGCAGATTTTTACGCCAGCTCTGCTGCAGTACGTGGGCGATAAATCCCCGGAGGTGCGACAGGCCGCTGCCTACGGATGCGGAGTGCTCGGCCAGTACGCCGGCGAGCAATTCGCACTCACGTGCGCCCAGATCATTCCACTACTGGTGCAGGTCATCAACGATCCCAAGTCCCGCGAAATTGAGAACATTAATGCGACAGAGAATGCGATTTCGGCTTTTGCCAAGATTCTCAAATACAACAAGTCGGCGCTAACCAACGTGGACGAGCTGATCGCAGGATGGTTCTCTTGGCTGCCGGTGTCTGAGGATCCGGAGGAGGCAGCCCACATCTATGGCTACCTGTGCGACCTGATCGAGGGCAACCACCCGGTAATCCTTGGGGCCAACAACTGCAATCTGCCGCGCATCGTCTCCATCATCGCTGAGGCTTTCTGCACCAAAGTGTTGGATGCGCAGAGCGCCACTGGCACACGCATGCTCACCATCGTCAAGCAGGTGGAATCCAATCCGGACGTGATGGCCGCTTGTGCTAGCACCCTCAGCCCAGAGCAGCAACAGGCCCTGCAGGATGCCTATCGGGAGTTGGCAAACGTGCCGAACGCCTAAGGGATCGGAATACCACGCCTCTCCAGACCCAATCCAGTCCCGGCGACCTTGGCAAGGAAGGAAGGATGGAAGCTTCAGCTACTCGTTATCATTATTTTTCATCTGACCGAAATTGTCGTCGCAAATGCATTATAAACTATACGTTAAAAACATACATACACACATACTTATATTTATGTGTACGATAGAGTTATCCGGGTATATAATTCTATATATATTGTGATTTCAATCAAAAAATCTTCTCCCGAAGACAAAAGTCTGCCCCTCGTTAGAATTTGACATGTTGTATGAATCGGATCCCAATGCCATCGCAACCACACACAAATTCCAATAGATTATTTTCGTTACTCAATTTTTCATATGTTTATACATATGTGTGTATATTCGGCCCACACGGCCGCCCCTCTCCCTGCAAAAACAGGATGTGAGCCTTGTCCGAATCGAACGAAATGTAATTTTGTGCATTCAAATCAGAGTCCACAAAAATATTTAAAGGAATAACATTTATTGTATTTTAAAAATGATAAAAAGAACGAAATAAATAACACGTAAAACGAAATTTTAATTGAAACCGAGTCTGCGTGTTGTAATTGCTTTCGCACGTATCGTAAATACAAATCTCAGACCTTTGATGTTCTTCCAGTCGCCAGCATTTCATATAAATATGCGCATAGTTAAACCCATGGCACGTACACATTACTTTTATATTTTGTTCAATCAATGCTTATACTCAATTGACGTGGGCGGAATTAAATGATGCTCAAAACCCAAAAAGTTCTTAAGCGAGTTAAAATTATGTTTATAATTCAATTTTTAATTTTGAAACTATTCTTGGGTACGGACAGCAACATGTCTGAGATCCTAAACATTTAAATTTAAAAAAATATATATATCGGGTTGGGTGATTTTTAATTACTATTCTTTCTTTAATAATTTTTCACTACTTATAAATAACAATTGAACTTGGCGGGAATGTAGGTAGGGCTTTGGGAAATTGTTTGACATCCTCACCTCTTGATTTTGGGGATAGCACCTTTTCGGCAGGAAAAACTGCTCGATTGGCTTTCCTAAGCGAGGACCTTAGATGATTGGAATATAAAAATAAGAAAGACCCATTTAATTCCATATACGAAAAACGATATATGTATGTATGCAACGTTATTGGTGGGTTTTATTCGGTCACGAATTAAATATAGTGTATAAATTCACGTGTTTTAAAAGATGTCTTGTTATTATAATGATCATGAGGCAACTGTATCTACCAAGCTATTAGACTCCACCCCAAAAAAAACAAATGGAACATTTAATAACTTTCGAATAGCAACGTTTGATTTTTGTATGACATTAAATTCGAACAAGAGTCGTACGACTGTCTGTCATACAAATAATGCATTGGTCACCCTGAACATGTACATATAGGCCTTCTAAACAGCTGATGGCATACGCAAGGAAAATAAGCGAATCAAAACAAACAATGAAACAGTGGCTCGAATAAAAAGAATTTAAATACAAGTTGACATACAAATCAAATCATTTGATAGGCAGAAACAAAGAAATCGCCATATTAAATTGATGACGAAATACTTATTACAAGAGTACGTGTCCATTAATTTGATGATCTATCTAGTGATGACTTAGTGGGCAAAGTGCATAGATCTGTATCAATCGGACCGACTTTCGCAGCACCTCTCAGTCAGACATAAAACCCAAAGGTGAGTGCAACAGGTGGGCGTGAAAAATCCGCGCGAAGGCAGAGAAGCGGAAGCAATTTCGTTGGCCACAATTCAATTTCGAGCAGCTGCCCCACTCTATTTAGGAGGAAGGAAGATGAAGAGGCTGTCTTCCGTCCAATTGTATGACACATTTTGACCACAAAAGGTGGACATCACTGGCCCTTTAGTTGACTTTCGTTTCCCGCCACGTCAGGATGAATCTCTGCCAGCAAGTGGGTTTCCATTTAAATCATGAAAAATCAAGACGTATTAAAGGAATCTTGTGAAACATTTAATGTCGTCTCTCATCATATATCATTTGGACTATTGGAATCATAAATAAGTAGATTCAAATCTCTAGAGATTTCGGTAGCTTTTCGCCTAGTTTTAAAACAATTTAATAAGCACATGACTTTTTACTTTACAAATAAAGTTATCAGTTATTTATGCAAATATGTGCATTTTCACATTACAAAGAAAGTTATCAGTTGTTTATGCAAATATGTCTTTAAAATTGTTAAAACAATTTTAGAGGTAGGAGTCACTAAATATACCTCAAAAACATAACATGGCTTGTATCTACTTAGGGTTTTTAAGCTTTGTGCTCATTTCTCAGAATAAATATGATTTGGAAGATACATTTTTTTCATTTTCCAGTTAGAAATCCAATCTAAGATAAACTATCTAAAATAAACAAAAAATCCTTAAACGAAATAATAGTTTCTAGAATTTCTGTTTACCCCCTAGATATTCAAAGCCGTAATGTCGGAGGAGAAGGAATTCCTGGATGCCTATGCCGGCATCAAAGAAGCCTATAAAGCGGCGATGACCCAGGTGGAGGTGGCCGTCAGCCATGAGGAGCAGGAATCCCAGGAACAGGCCATCGAGGCCTATGAGTTGGCCCTAAAGATGATAGAAGACACTTTCGGCATTCCCGTAGGTCTTCCGGATGAGATTGATGCCGTGCAGACCGAGTGGAACGATGCCTGTGCGCTTATCCAAAAACTCAAGAGCGCAAAGACGGAAGTCAGCTATCATCTAAAGGTTTTGCGATCCCAGAACCAACCCATTGATGACACAGCCCTGGAGGCTGGAGAGGAAAATCGAACTGAAGTGGATGCAAAGAGGCCGTTGCTGGCGGAGAACCCTTCCACGCATTATGACATAGCCAATGCTAGCGGAACACCAAAAACTTACAGAGAGCTAGCTGCAGGATTGAGAGAGCTTTTGGCTGTTCGGGATTCCCATGCCTTGCTGGATGAGCTCTTCAGTGCCCAGGTGAAAATCTACCGAATTGAAGCCAGCGGAACTGTTACATCAATAAGTGGGGCGTCCACTATGTCGCTGGTTATGTGCACCGTGGGTGGTGAGTGGAAGTACCTCAGTGGTATCTACTTCATCCAATGCTCGATGCCGAATGAAGAGACCGGAATGATTTGGCTCTACCCCCTTGTTCCCTCGATCACCAACTGTTATCGCACAGAGTATGGAGCCTTCATCTTCCCTGACATGGAGTGCCAGCAGCCGGGAAATGCGTTTGGTTTAATGCTTACGAAGGAGGGCCAGCCTTCACTGAGAACGGATGAAGATTTGCAGGACCTCCAGCAGTTCTTCCTCGACCTATTAGAGGCTGTACTTGCTGGTACGGTGGAGCAGTTGAAATCTCCGACCTCTCAACGTGCTGGCTTTGCTTCAGATTCCGCTTCCGGTTCGGAACAGGTGTCCAGACACATTGTGGGTGCGGCCGATTTCATTGCTCGAAATCTGGTGAAGGGCGCCGAGAAGACGGGAGGCCTCATGCTCAGGAGTACCCCGTATCTTATTTCCAAGATGACGCCAGCTTCAACCGATGCTCCCACCCAAGTGCCCAGCTCTGTCCAGACTTCAGGTAACATAAGTGCTAAAGATAAAATAAACATTTTAAAGAAAACATTTGTATACCCTTGCAGAGGGTATTATAATTTTGGTCAGAAGTCTGTTTCAATACCGTTTGCGAGCTCAGTTTAAAAGCTAGCGATCTGAAACTTTCACAGTCGTCCTTAAATACGTGTACGCAGATCAAGTTTGAAAGTCGCCCCGATCGGACGTCTATATCCTATATCTCCCATAGGAACAATAGGGTGAAATCGGTTAAAATGTTATGATTTTCAGGATATTTCACACAGTATATAAGCTATTGACATGAATCTTTCCAAATCGTATTTTATTATGCATACCTTGATCAGGGTAAAAGCGCTTGCCGATCGGACGGCTATATCTTATAGCTTCCATAGGAAAAATGGTTAAAAGCTGCGAAAATATTTTTATATTTTTTTTTATAAAAGCTATAGACATGAAACTATGCAAATCTAACTTATTTATGTATACTTTATTCCTTTCGCTTCTTTTTCAATCTTAGCAATTTCGGCAAAGTCTGCAAGGGTATTAAAACTTCGTCTTTGCGAAGTTAGCTTTCGTCCTCGTTTAACATATTATTTAACAAGAAAAGCCGTATTTGCACAGTGCCATGGGCACTGCTTCCATGGCAGTGGGTCGCTACCTGGCTCCTCATATCCAGGAGCAGGGGTCCAAGCTGCTGCAGAAAGGATTCGGCTACGACAGCAGTGAGGCGAATAGCACTATGGAGGGAGCCTTGACAATGGTGAAAATAGCAGTTAAAAAACAAATTAACTAGATAGTTAATTAGTTTTTTAACTGCTATTTTCACCATTAATTCGAAATGGGTTTAATATTAGATATATTATCTACCTTTATTAGAAACATTAACTTTCACGAACAAATTATGTAGTATTTAATAAAAGACATGGTATTCAGACCTCTAATTGTAATGAATCACGTAGAAAATTTATTTTCAAAATACAATACAAACAAAATAAATACAATTAAAGAATATATCTTATTTTTTTATTTAAAGTCTTTTTGAAGAATCTCCAAATTGCAGTGCGTTTGGTTTCACATACTTTATAGTTTTATAAAAAAACTATAATTATTTGAAAGTATTTGCAAATAACTGATCTAATTCCAACTGAAATATTTACATTTTTCTGTAGTTGAAGTAGCTCAAAAGGTGACGCATGCGGCAGCCGGAATGACTGGTTGGATAGCTGGAAAGGTGGGCACTGCTTCCATGGCAGTGGGTCGCTACCTGGCTCCTCATATCCAGGAGCAGGGGTCCAAGCTGCTGCAGAAAGGATTCGGCTACGACAGCAGTGAGGCGAATAGCACTATGGAGGGAGCCTTGACAATCGCAGCCGGAGCCGTCGAAGGTGTCAGCACCGTATTCGATGGCCTTGAGTCATCGGCCAAGATCCTCGGTTGCAGCCTGAGCCAAAACTCCGTCAAGATAATTGAACACAAGTGAGTTTAATTGAAACCAGTAATAAAATCAATAACACATTCATTTAATTAAAAAGCAACAGTAAAATATTATAGGGTAAGGAAATGTTAATTCTGTTGCAAAATTTATTTATTTTTGGGGTAAACAATTATTTACATGAACTCGTTCAAACTATTAAATAAATACATACTTGGTCGAGTCTCTATGCTGAATCGGAGCAGGATAAGAGAATACGAGAGAAGCTATTTTTTTTCCCCTCTGAGTTTTTAAAAACGCAAAACCATTGAATTTTTTCGAAGTAAGTATGTCAAATTTCAAGTGGTTTTCAAAGGATGCAGTGATTTTTGCTGTATATATCCAGACTTCTGTCGTGATTCTTTAAATCTTAAGGAAATTAATAAATATCTAGTTAAAAAGAAACAAGAAACTTCGGCAACCCGAAGTTTATATACCCTTGCAGTTATTACAAATCGACTACATTTTAATTTATATTCCTATATAACTAAAAACAATGAAGCTGTGTCGACTTTGCGCTGCATTTTGCCATCGTTTCTATGGCAGCTATATGATATTGTTCTCCGATTTTTATTATTTAATTAAAACCGTAATTCCATAATATTTAAATATTACCAAATCTGAAAGAACAAAAAAAAAAAAAATTAAAAAGAACAAATTCGGTGTAAATTATATTCTTCGAACTATTTATTTGATGCATTTTAATACTCATAAAAAACCCACCCCCTAAAATAAAAAACACCAAATTTTGGCATTTCCGATTATTCCCTTATATGGGGGCTATAGGATATAGGGCCGATCCTTATGATTTGGTAGGTCAATTGATGGGCAAAAATAAAACCCAAAAAAATTCCCCTTTTCTAAAAAAAAAAAAAAAAAATTTTGGCATTAAAAAAAATAATCGTGTTCAGATCGTTCGATCGTTCAGAAGGACAGACGGACATGCTTATATCAACTCAGGAGGTGATCCTGATCAAGAATAATATACTTTATAGGGTCGGAGATGTCTCCTTCACTGCGTTGCACACTTTTGACCCAAATTATAATACCCTCTGCAAGGGTATAACAACAAAGTAACAATTTTTTTAAATTTTTTTTCCGGCTGTTCCTTTGGGAGCTATATGATATAGTCGCCCGATCCGGCTCGTTCCGACTTATATACTACCTGCAATAGAAAAACAACTTTTGGGAAAGTTTCAAGCTTTTAACCTTTTTTTCCTTTCTTGTTTACATTAACATTGAAGAAAAACATACAAAGTGGGGCCTCTGGAATATTAATTACAATTTCTAAGTTAACGTTTGCCACTTTTTTACCGTTACTCGTAGAGTAAAAGGTTATCATTGATAAAGAATGTAACAGGTACAGAAGTGTTTGGGCCTCTGGATCTATATTTTTTAATGTACATATTTCGTAAGTTAACGTTTGCCAATTTTTTGATCTGTAGTTCCTTCGAATGTGAGATATTTATAAAATCTTTTGTATGTCTCGGCTTTAGTTCCCTTTATAAAATCTTTGGGTGTAGGATTAAATAGATTATACATTTTTTACAAATTTAAAATTACTTAAAAAAATTTTAAAGTTTGGGTACCCACAATACCGAATATTTTATTTTCCTGAAAACTATTTTTAACTTTTAATGTTTAATTGCAGATATGGACAGCCGGCGGGAAATCTGGCCAGTGGCACCTTCGACACGGTGGGAAACGTTTTTGTGGTTAGCCAGAACGTAAACTACATTACTCCCAAAGGGATCGCCAAGAAAATGGTCAAACGAACAGGAGAAGCCGTGGTTAGCGACTACAAACGAGACTTACGTAGATCGGAATCTCACTATATAAATGCAGGAGCACTCTATCCGGATTTACGGGCTTTAAAAGAATGAGGTCCGAAACCAAAGATATTATTCATTTTAAATTTAGTTAAATACACCTAAAACGGTTACTCTTATGATAAAACCAAATGTTGTGTGATTTGTTAACGAATTCAGAGATGATTTATTATTTGTCAGATAATGATATTAAATAAAAAACATTTGTTTTTTTAAGCACTTAAACGTTTATTTTATCATTAATAAAATATTTCCCAGAAACAATCATGATTTTTTTGCAATCGACAAATTTACAATACAAATCCACGCCTTGAAATTTTGTATACATACTTATCAAGCATAAAAACAAATCTCTGCCAATCAGTCACTTGCAGAGGGTATTATAATTTTGGTCAAAATTGTGCAACGCAGTGAAGGAGACATCTCCGACCCTATAAAGTATATATATTCTTGATCAGGATTACCTGAGTTGATATAAGCATGTCCGTCTGTCCGTCTGTCTGTCGGTCTGTCTGTTTCTACGCAAACTAGTCTCTCAGTTTTAAAGATACGAATCGAAACTTTGCACACACCCTTCTTTCCTTTGCACGCAGTATATAAGTCGGAACGGCCGTGATCGGCCGACTATATCGTATAGCTGCCATGCAACTGATTGATCGGAAATGCCATAACTTTGGTGTTTTTAATGTTAGGAAGTTGGGAATGGGTTTTATTTTTGGCCAATCAATCTGACCTACTAAATTTCATAAGGATCGGCTGACTATATCCTATAGCTGATATAGTTAGGAAGTTGGGATTTTCTATGGGTTTTATTTTTGGCCAACTAATCCGACCTACCAAATTTCATAAGGATCGGCCGACTATATCCTATAGCCGCCATGTAACTGATTGATCGGAAATTCCATAACTTTAGTGTTTGTAAAGTTAGAAAGTTGGGATATTCTATGAGTTTTATTTTTGGCCAATCAATCCGATCTACCAAATTTCATAAGGATCGGACGACTATATCCTATAGCTGCCATATAACTGAACGATCGGAAAAGCCATAACTTTGGTGTTTTTAAAGTTAAGAAGTTTGGATTTTTTATGAGTTTTACTTTTGGCCAACCGATCCGATTTTGGAGAATATAATTTACAGAATATTCTGCAAGGGTATATCAACTTCGGCTCCGCCCTAAGTTAGCTTTTCTTTCTTGTTTAAATTTAATTTTTCCTACAACAATTGTAAGTTTGTATGATTTCTAAGTCATTAATCAGTTGTGCTTCAGTCGGTGACCTAAAATTATTACACCAAAAATGAACGTTAAAAAACTTATCAAAGAAATTTTGGAAAAATAACGGTTTTGAGGTAATTTTAAACTCAATATAAGGTGAAGGGACTTATTTTTTCCAATTTGTTATCAACATGAGATAAAAGTTAGGTAATTTCCCAGGCATTTCTTTAAACAAAATTTGTCTGGGAAATGAGGTAGCTAAATTCCATCGACCATAACTCCATTAAATAAAATCTTAATATTGCTTTCAGAGAAATATTTAAGAACCAATTATTGGCACCGAACCATGTTCTTTAAAAATTAAAAAGGATCAGGATCACCTCCTGAGTTGATATAAGCATGTCCGTCTGTCCGTCTGTCTGTTTCTACGCGAACTAGTCTCTCAGTTTTAAAGATATCGAATTGAAACTTTGCACACACCCTTCGTTAAATTATAATTTTTGGACACATGCGGTTGATTTTATTTTTACCTTGTAAAGTCAAACAAGTTTTCCTTTATTTTAAGGCACTAAAACAATTTTAGTTATAAAATTAATCATTACACCATTAAGATTATAGAGGCAAACGTGATAATTAAAAAAAAAGTGGCCAAATCGATAAAGTTTTAACAAAATAGTTAATCAAAACCCAAGTGTGCCAATAATTTTGTTCAGGGAAATTTCGTCCATTGTTTGGTTTTTATTTTTAATAAATTATTTATAAGAGATAAATTAATGAAGTCACTTGTATTTAACAATAAATTAATGATTCTATCTAAAAATATTTTGCTTTATTTGAATATCAGCATATTAGAAGAAGAAAAATAGACTTAAAGTTTAACATGCTTGCTGTGCCAATAATTAAGTTTGTCACTGTATGTATGTATGTATACGTCGGAGATATTGGTCTCTTAGCCGCTTCGCGAGGTTTTGTCCGTCATGACTTTATTATCACTTGGGTCCTCTTACCAATATGCGCAGTGAGTCGCAATTGCTTGAGTTGCCCGTTCGAAGGTTCCCGAAAGAATGAATCCTGAACACTCCACTACTCTGCACAACTCTATCGTGTTCTTGTCATTCTGTAGTCACTTGTCATTGTTAATTTATTGCAACAACAATTGCGCCACACTCGGCTAAGGTGTGTTCCCACCTAGCCACGCTCTTGAAACCCTTAAACCGTCTCAGAAGGTCACAAATCTTTCTCTCAACTCTTTATTTCTAATGACAGGTTTTTCTCAGTTACATTGATTTTATTCTAGATTAATTATTATTATTATTAATTCTCTCGACATATATATATATATATAAACAAGAAAGGAAAGCTAACTTCGGGCGGAGCCGAAGTTGATACACCCTTGCAAAGGTTATGGCATTCCAATCGTTCAGTTATATAGCAGCTATAAGATATAGTCGGCCGATCCTTATGAAATTTTGTAGGTCGGATTTTATTGGCCATAGAAAATCCAAAATTCAAAATGGACAAAAAGCAAGGCGATGTTGGGGCATTCGTCCAAACGCAGCCATGATCTGCATGACCGTAAATGCTTTTTCTCTTCTATATAGATACGTCATCTGAGGTTCCCAGCATGACCAGCGTGTGTCCCAGCGTCGGCTGCGTACACAAATTGTTTAAATATAGTTTAATTTTTGGAAATTAATAAGACTAGGTACCCACCACAGTCAGGTTTATCACGTCTACATCAAGTACAAACGCCTGCCGTGATCCCTTAACTGTTTTAGGCAGTCCAGGAGTTTAAGCATCCCGCTCTGCCGGAGGTGGGAGGTGCTTGTCCACCTGGGCACGCAGGTGCGACATGGCAAAATATTTAATCCTCAAAAGGTCCATAATATTCAATACATAAGAATGTCAACTAAAGCACTAATTTGAACAACGGCGCCAAAACTGTATGACCACTTTGGAGAAAACGCAGGAAGTCCCGTTACGCCTTTTGAAAGTGGCGACAAAGCTGAACTTTTCCGGTGTTTCGCAAATTTATCAGTTTTCCGAACTCACCCCGCGGCGTAAGACCCCCAAAAGTTGCGCCCCGCTCCCCCTGTGCCACCCTCAGAAGAGCGCAGGAAACGCTCCCAAGCCGAAATCATACTTTCAAGACTGTCAGCGTTGCCACCCTCAAGATCCTCCCCATCCGGGCGTTGCCAGCCTCCGCATGCCGGCACTGCCATTTTTAATAGAAGTTTGTGTGACCATTTTTCAAAGTTCGAATGTCGATATTTTTTTGAGGTGAATAAACATCGACGATGCCCAGCTAAACATCGATGTTACGATGTTTTGAAAACATCGATGACATCCGATGCTAGCATCGATGTTTCTCCCCCTCTAAAATAAAAAATAAATAATTGAAAATTAGCCGCCGAACCGATCGGACGTGTGTCGCGCTTGTTCGCCTTTTCGTGATTTCGCCCCATGGCACGGTAAATAAATAACACAAGAAAAGTCAGCAAAACTGTGGTGAACCCAGAGCCTTGTATTTATTTTTCCGTACAAAGTACCGTGTTTTAAATTACAATACACTGATATCAGTGTGAAAAAGGTGCACCTGTGCAGTGTAAAATTGTGAATTCAGTTGCGGTCTAATTATTGTGTGGGTGTGGGTGTGAGGGTGTGTGTATGTGAGTTAGTGCAATTTTAATTTTAGTTTTGACTAAATATTTAAACGAAAAAGTGAATAATATTTAGCGATTTAAGTTGTTGCTCATACGACACAAAAAATATAGTTTTTCTCGCTTACAAATACCAGTTTAAACAACTACCAACTGCCATAAACGGTCAACAGCAAAAGCAACAACAATAACAACAACAACAGTTCTAACAACAGTACACAAACAAACACGTTTTCCGTTTTATTTTTTTGCTCCGCGTTTGCTGGTGTGTGTGGGTGTGAAGCTGTGTGTGAGGGTGTGTGTGTGTACGTGTTGCTCGCCTGAGTATAGAAATTTCTAATGATTTTTGGTTGTGTTTCCGAAGAGCAGCTCCAAACAACAACATCAACTATTGGACTCCGCAGTGCCTGTTTTATAATTTGCATATATAATTTTATTTTCGCCCAAAACAACTGCACTTGCAGAAATAATACAATTATTAAAAAGCAACTGCAATATCAACGATCCCAGCTTTGAATTTGGTTGGTGAGTATTTTACCGTTTGCGGAAACTTAATAAAATAAATATGTGACAAAACTTGAAGTTGTTAATAAAATTTTCAAATTTAAATTACAACATTCAAATCTTTTTATTTACAACTTTTACATTAGAAAAGGGGGTTTCTATTTAAATATATCTTTTAAAAAAGGTATTTAAAGAGGAACAGGGGGTTTGGAGTCAAACAAATCTCATCCAAACCTTTATCATGTCACTAAATATTTTATTTTTGACTTCAACATTTTGCTCAAATCGTATGTTCAAAAATAAAATTTTAAAATTAAAAAACGCGGTTTAAGAAAAAAGCTTTAAGCTATTGAGCTATAAAAGATCAGTAAGTCGCGGGTCCGATCGTCTTAAAATTTTTTATATTTTACAAAAATATTTTTTTAACATTTTTACGCTCTCGACATACGTTTCGATGGTTTGTCTTATTTATTATTTTTCCAATATTTTCACTTTGCTTACCAAAATTTTCTCACCACTTAAACTTGCAGCATTAAGGCGCCTAGTCATTTATTTAATATCATCATTATCGTCATCACCTGAGCTACAGGTTTTTAGCTAATAAGGTAATGGCAAAAAAGACGAAGAAAAAATTGCTAAATTATAATCGAAAGAAAAATCCATCATTGGAAAGTTGATTTGATTGCATTTGCGGAATGCAGTTGCCAGGGTTGCCTAGTTGTGCGACAGGGCGACGCATTTTTCGCTAGCCGTGCACTTGGCTAATATTTCAGGCTTCATGCTTCATTTGCCTTTAGAGCGGCCCAAGTCAACTTTCGGATCAAAGTCATTCGAAAGGGCTGGAATAAATTACATACGCGTCGACACTGTATAAGCTCAGCTATGTAGAGTTTCATTCCTATCAACAGTATTTTTATTAAACAATTTTTATTATTAGGCAAGTATATTTTAGAAAAAAGTAATTTTTATAATGCATAATTTAAAGCATAAAATTGCTTTATTTTAGGGCGAGTTTCTTAGGGATTTTTTTTTTTTTGAGTGGGGAGGTAACCACACAAACTTTCCACCGTCTTTTACTTGTACCACCCACAATAGTCGTAATAAATCGCTCTAGGTGACAGTGGTTGCTAACTTTTTGCTGCAATTGGCAGGGCAGGCGGAAAATGTTGGGTAGATGCAGAGACGCGTGGGGACATTACACAATTATCCAAAACATTTCCCCCAGCAAATGCAATTTTTTCAGGCCGTTCGCATGAAAATCAATTCCATCCTCCCTCTATCCAACCCCTACTACACGGAAACAAATTTTCATTATTATTGAAGTACTATAATTAATTAATTTTTTAATTATAATAATTATAGTAATTAATAATGATAATTCATTTATTTATTAACAATAACAATTATAGTTAATACATTTATTATAATTTATGAAGAAATAAATTATAATTTTAAAAATGTATTTAAATGAATAAAATACTTACCTTTCGAACTTTTTCATTAATTATTTCAACCCGTTTAAAACAAAATGTATTATATTTTCTTGACATATTCTTTGGGATAACCTATTTAGCATACTTTGTTTTTCCTTCCATTAAGTGAATAAGGTATAAATAAAAACTAGAGGCAAATATTATTACAAAATCAATACAAAATTTGTATCTTTTTAAGTGTATTTCCCTCATTCCTTGCCTTTGGTTGTTTTCATTGCCGTCTGTTTTTCGCCGTCATCCGCTGCTGCTGTTTTGTTTATGCTTTTCCCATCTTATTGTTTTTGCGCGCCTCGTGCGTCAATTTATGTGAGTTCAGTTCGCCTGCAAGACGGAAGCACTTCTTAATGATACAAATAATAGTAGCTGTAGCGGCAGCTGGAAAAACTAAAGAAAAAAGGGTGTCCCGGTCGCTTTTTGCATTTTCACTCGCCACCCCTGAAAACTCTCCGTGGAAAATTGGCGCCGCCGCAACTGCCCAAATGCCGCTGCTCAAAACTTGTTTGCCGCATAATTTCCAAAGTTGCAATTTTCAATTTTTATGGCCATTTGTCTTGGAGTTGTTTTTGTCTGTTTTTTTTTTTATTTTTCAGTTGAAAGTGTTTGCAATGCCTGTTGGGGCACATTTGGAGCTGCCCGGTTTTGTTTTTTTTTTGCCTTGCTCATTTTGTTAGCCGTTGAGGTAATCTGAGTTACGTAGAGGAAAATATTTGCATTTTGAGTTAGTCCTTTAGGTTTGTCTCTTCTCATTCCGCTTTTCGTTATAAATTTATCAATATTGTTTATTAAATTTTATGAGTTAAATCCATGTCTCCAAAATAACATTATACTTTTAAATATTAGCCCTCAAATAAACATCATATTTAAAGATAATGTGTTGGTAAAGGCGATCTCTCTGGCTTTATTCTACTTTTTAAAGAACACAAAGCTCGCCTCTCAGATTTAAAATTTTAAGCCAGTTTATGATTGATACTAAAGCGCAACTCTTCCCTTTCTGGGAGCCGGTACCTTGTATCCGATTTCATAACCATTTCTGGTTTAGTCCGGCTCTTTCATAATCTACCAAAAGCACTTGTCACTGCCATCTGCTGCTGGCAACTTCCACTTGGCCACCCATATGGGCCCAGTTTGGGTATGCAGCTTACCTGTTCCACCACCAAATACAAGTGACACTTGTGCAATTATTGTACAAAATGTTATTGTCCACTCTTGAAAGCAAGTGTGTGTGTATAGTAGAACCCTCTTGGACAGGTTGATTACTGTAACGAATGGTTTTATTTTATGCCCACTTCTTCACGTCTACCTTCGCCGACGTCGCTGTGAAACAATGGCGGGTATTTAGTGAAAATGCTCTGTGCGGAGCGGTGGCAGAGCTAGCTTATTAACTTACCTGTTATTTCAACCATTTTCATTTTTCACACGCACGCAGGTCTGGAAAATGGAAAATGCACTAGCCTGCGGATTAGTTCGCCCTGGCTTGGATTTCTTTGTCTGTCCCGCTTTCCCGCTCCTGCTTTTCTCAATGAGCGGAAATGCCGCAGGGGGTGATTTCTTTTTAGGTGTATGTACAGGAAAAAATTGGTTTCGTATGAAAAATTATGTTGGTACCATAAGTAATAATTTTTTTTATTTTTGTGCATAGTTAAACAAAAAAAACTTTTTAAAATAATACATAAAAATTATAAAGTGCTGGCACTTTTTTATTTTATTGCTTGATAAACACTATTTTAAATCTATCCAAACAATACCATATTTTTCTACTGTGTAATCTGTATTTTCAAACTAAAACCAGGGCCTAAAAAAGGGAACTTCTTATGTTCGGTCCCTACTGATTTTATTATTTAGGACGTACATAATTTGGGCGAAGTCTTTCCTATCAGATTCTAGTAAATTGATGGCGCCCGATGAGTATTTATTAGTTCGTTTTCGTGAGTTTACTCTATAATTAAAATGCAACCCGATTGTTAAGTTGGGTCTAGGTTGATCGGAACTGCGGCTGCTTATCATTAAAGCGCGATTAGTTTCGAAGCTTGATTTAATGAATCGCCTTGAGAAAAGAGATTTGTTGGGTTTTAAATGAGTTGGACTGTGTTAATTTGTAATCAGAGCGCAGATCGTAGTATTAGCGTCTGCTGACATAAACATTTTTGGAAAGAGCTTCCCCAATGAAATCGCAATGAAGCAAAGTGAGTTTTTGGTGCATAAATAATAATTCAATTACTTTTACATTCCCACAACGGATTCCACTAATTGAACATTTCAATTACATAATCATTTCTCTTATCGACTCTCTTTGGGGCGACACAACTCCCGTCGGACAATTTTCAAACATGGTTGGCTTTAATTTCAGCAGCCACCCACTCAAAGGATACATTTCTAGCATATATGTATGTATCTGTATATAGCAACTTATATAAAAGTATATATAGAATACAAACTGTTGACCTAGCTCCAAGAGCACTGGCAGAATTAATTGCCTCAGGCATTTGTTGTGTGTATAACGCGCAAAAGTTGAGAGTTTTGTATCATATACATGCGCTTTTACATATTCGTTCTGTTAACGCCTAACATTTGCATGCTAACAGTGATTTTATTGCGCGAAATTTCACTGAAATGAATATTACTTTATGGTCACTTTTAGTAGGCTTAAATAGACGAATAAGTGTTTTAACACTTCATGACTAACTTTGTTGCAAGCATTATTCTACGCCACTGCTGTTTAATTGACTATAAATAAAGGTAAAACAATGCTTCAACCCAACATCTCGTCATCTTACATATTTTGTGGCAGGATGTGTTTCAATTTATGAACGTTTTACATGGTTGCATGGAATTTTTTGGTTGAGCCACCCTTGGCAACCAAAACAACCTACCCCAACCCCACCTCTGTTAGCCCTTAACAGCTGCCTGTTAACTTGGAAATGGGGGGTGGAGAACAACAGCTGTTCTTAGCTTGGGGGCGTCGCTCCCGAAGCCGAAAACGAGTGCAATGAAGTTATGTGCCCACTCTCGGCCCCACACCCTCCCACTTTTACAGGCTGCCATTGCAACAGAGTCGACAGCTTGTGACCTATATAAAATTGAATATGTGTATAGCATATAGGTACCGCTATACATATATACCTACAGATATTGCAAACTTTTAGGAGCCTAACAAATGTCCCAAGTATGTATGGAAATGGCTTTCCATGTTCCTGTGTGCCCAACGTCAGGTCGAGAATCCGTCGGCTTGGGAGCCTTATCAGTTGGCACGAATGCTTTCCGCCCCGGAAAATGGCTCAGTTCTTTTTGTGGACTTAACGCGTCAAGTTGGGCTCAGGAATATGTGTCGGCTCTGTGCGGGATAAATGAGGGAAAACTCGTGAATTTTTAATACGCCGGGCATAAAACCAGGCTGAACTCGGGTTAAAAACAAAATAAATGTGAAAAGATATAAAGAGAGGTGTATGAAAGCTCCTCAAAGGTAGATACATTTTTCCTTTTGAAACCAAAGTAAATATTTAGTCTTTCCTTGCCAGGCCCTGTCTGGGGTTATCTTTGTTTACTGCCCTACCTTTGTTTCTGCGATCTCATTTAAATATTGCAATTATTCACACCTCTTAACCTTCAGACCAGTCTTATCAGCTGTATTTATAGAATTCTCACTCAGGCGTTCTCCGACTGTCCAGCGACCCATTTATGCAAATATAGAGCTCTGATTGCACCTGGAACTGCGCCTCAATCGGATTATATTTGTATAAGGACGAGCTGGGGCGCTTGATTAGAGTCAACAGAGGAGACGGGATAGACCATGGGGGCTGAGTCCATATAGAAGCAGCGTCAACGTTTATCAGCAATTATTAGAGGAACGTCAAGTTTTTTATTTACTTAGCGGCACAACGAACCACGAGTTCCCTTTGGGGGAAATGTAAACCGTTCTCTGTTTACATTTGTTTTACCAATTAAGTTTTTATTTCTTTTTTGTTTTAGGCTTTTGTTACAAAGACAATATTGTTTGGGAGAGCTAATTTCTAGGATATTTTTTATTATTTAAATGAAAAAAAAGAATACATTTTTTCAGTCGGCAACAAAAAACGTTTTGCGTACTTTATTATTTAAAACCATTCAAAATGCGAGTGACATTTAGTTTGCTTACGAAAATTTTTGAAATATAAAATTAAATAATTTTATATAACAAAATTTCAAAGCTATTTACATTTTGACAAATAGTTTCTAAAAAAGCCTATAACGTGGTTGGTTTTAATCATATAATCAGTCTAGAAAAATATAAAGTGAATACCAATTTTTCTTTGCCTGCACCAGTGATAAGATAAAGCAACTAAATTTTACTCCCTATTTCGCTTTGCCGAATAATCACATTTTTGCACTATCTTCAAGAGAATTCCTAAAAACCTTTTGTTTTTAATTTATGGTTGACCGACATTCTGTGTGGCTTGCGTTAAATTCCATGGAAGGGGAACTACTTAAAACGACCAAGTGCAATAAAAACTGACCAATTCGTGTGATCGATCAATTCAAACCCCCAACCCTCTTGCTCCGTAATTAAAGCATTGAATTGTGGCTTATAATGGTTAGCAATACCATTATTCCTGCTGGTCTTTTTCGGCTGCTCTGAAGGTCAAACTGGGGCGTGGGGTTGGGGGTCACATGTCAAAGTCGATTTAGGGTAACCGTAAAACCAGATCTCCCCAGAGACCTTCGCATTCGGTTTTTTTGGTGCTTTATCTCGTCTCTAGCTGCCATGTTAATTACTCGCATCGCATAATTTTTAGGCCTGTCGTATGCCTTTTTGTTTTGTTTCAGTTTATAATTTTTGATAAATGGGCTCAAGTTACTTCACAGTTTCGACGAACAGTGACCGATCAGTTGGGTTCGGATTACCCATACGACGTTGTTAATATGTGCCTGACTAATTGTTTAACTATTTTTCTACCAGTGTAAATAAACACTTTCCTACTTAACAGAGACTTTATGTTGCTTAAATGCAACAATTTCTCTGGCTGGGAAAATTTTCACTTTTATTTCTATAGAGCCAGTTTGCTTACTGTTGCGGTTGCTTTTGCTTGGCTGTAACACGAAAAGCCAGGCAACTCTAATAAATAAAATAAAAGGCAGTTGAATTGTCCGCCCGCAATGTGGATGTGCATGGCGTAGTTTCAACTGACAAACTCATCCGATGGGAAGTTTTTTTGCGGCTCGAAAAGCTCACCGGCCACCATTTAAATCCATCCTGCCGAACACCTTTTTAAATATGTATAATTTAAATATTGTTGAAAGAAGAAGTAAAGTACAATTTTTGAATATATCGGAAATTCATTAGCAAGTATACAAGTATAGGTAAAAATTGTAATACAAAACGTAAATCGTAAACAAAAGAAGGAAATATAATTTTTTAATGTTTTGCTTAAAATAATAATAATACATTGGATAGGAATTATAAGTATGGGCCTTAAATTAAAATAAAATATACATGCTCGTGTGTTTTTTAATATTATAATTTTTTGTCGTTGATTTGTTGGAAGAAAATGTTTTTTTTTTTACTCTGTAATTCATTTGAAAAGAGTCATAATCATTTGGAGTAGCCACACAATTATTTCCTCTACCGTTTTGCAGCGCTCCACTCACTAAAACTGAAAAACGCACTTTTTTTGCCTGGCTGACAACCTTAAGCCATTTGCCAAGATCCAGCACTTCGAGCTACACAAATGCATTTCCTTCTTCCATGCAAAGGTGAGGCCCCTAAAGGGCAAGGAAAAAATGCATGGGGAAAATTTAAATGAAATCGTGTTTGAGCGGAAAATGCACTCGGTGTGGAGTGGTGTTAGGGGCAGCGGGGGGAGCGGTGGAGCGTGGCGCGGAGAAGTGGTATCTAATAAAATGCACATTATTGCGAATTCGTTATGGCCGAGAGCTTGCCTCTTGGCTCTTTGCTGAAATTTTCTCGCTGGGATGCGGGCCATGCAATTATTGGTGACTTGGCTTGGGGAAGCTTCGGAGTGAAGCTTGGATCGGGTTTTCTGCGGCCTTCACCTCGCTTGGAAAACAGTGTTGTGAAGCGCCAACTGCCCCAATGTGACGACAGATGTGCTCTGTCTTGGCTGCCAAGGAATTCGCGCAATTTGCAGCAGCAACATCAGCAGCGGCAACAGAAACATCAACATCAACGGCGGCAACAGCAACCATCGACTGGGAGTGACTTATGCGCATGCCCAACAACGAGTTTTGTGGCGGTCGAAAATCGCTGCCTCCAAAGTAAACAAACTTTTCTCTAACTCCCACCGCCCCCCATCACCTTTTTCTCTATCGGCACAGTCTGGTCTCTATAAGTATCTTTTAACATGTGTATATGTTTGTTGAATATTAATTGCTCAGGTATTTTATAAAACCCCCAGGCAAAGGAGCTAACTATTATAAGAGCTTAGAAAGGCAAACAAATTTGGTATGTGATCCGATAAATACAATTATTATTTATTTAATAGTTTATTACAATTTTAAGCAAGATTTTAAAATTATTTTGTTTTATTTGGTCCTTAACTACATGAACACCTTTCCAATTATGATAGCAAATATTCTTATGCAAATATGTTTTTGTTTGGGATATTATAATATATATGTGAACAATTTTTTTTGATCTAATAGTTTAGGGGATTGGCAATTTAATCATGAACTTTTATATAATCAAATTATATTCATTGACAAAATTTCTTTTATTTATTTGGATATTTATATATTTGTGATCTAACGATTAGCCCATCCTTTCAATGCTTTGCAGCTTTACAACTATACCTGTATCCATACTATTTATAATGTTTTAAAAAAGTTCCCTATTAATTACTTTCCTTGAATGTACAGAAAATACTTGCGATCGAAGTTGTACTGTAAATCTTTCTTAGTTCGCGCCTTGCTGCGAAAGCCGGTTGTTTGTTATTAGTTGGCCCCCAGACAATGTTGGCCATGTGTTCGGGTCTTGGTATGCGTGCGTTTGTTGGCCTTTTGACGTCTCCCTTGCCTGTTTCTCCCCCAATTCCCCAGATCCCCTCCTCATCCTGTTGCCGCTGTTGCAAGTTCAGTGACTGCGGTCCGCGATCCGCTGAGGTTTTACACCGAAGCTTGCAGCCTTCGATCACAATCAGTTTACGCTTTGCTTACAAAACTGAATGACCGGCCATTGATCATCATCAGCGTTCAGGGGCAGAAAGGGGAGGGAAGACCACTCCCCAGTTAGCATCTGCTTTGCATTGACCAACACTGTCAAAGGTCTTTGAGCCAAGTTAACCAAATGGTCAATTTCCGCTTGTGCCCATCCATAAAATCAACAATCATGATTTATTTATAGCTCGTAGCTGAAAGGGGAGGCCTGCTTGCGCTTATCAGTTTGTAGTCTTTGTGGAACTTGACATAGTTTACTCACCCAATCAGTCAATTTGGGTGCGATTACTTAGAACATACTCGAATATTAACTGGTGGTCTTAACTGGTCTAGGGAACACTATAATGGCGCCTTTTGTTGGCGGCAAAATCACAATGCATTGCTTTGTCATATGTGAGCAATCTTGGTGGAATTTTTTATCTAAGGCTCGAGATAAGGAAATATAAAAAGGAAGTTAGCTTTGGCAAGCCGCAGTTTACATACCCTTGCATTTATTCCGAAAATTGATTAGCGAGTTTGGCCAAGTCATTCCCGGTCGTTGAATATACTGCGTAAAACTGCATTGTCAGTATGACAGATATATATGAAAGGTTTTTGATCTAGGCATCCGATTTGGATCAAAATCTAGGTATTATTTCGAGATAGTATAAAACCATCATACTTGTAAAATTCAATAGTTACAAATAAAATTGTTATGCTACAAAAATGTCCTAATATTTGTACTGCAAGAATCCACCTTGATATTTTAGACATTAGAACAGAAAGTTACCCATCAATTATGGTTTCAAAGTCTTGAAAATATTGTTTAAAACCGTTTACAAGCTTTTTGGCAGACCCGAATTTAGTCATTCGGCCCGTTATGTCAATCGTAAAATATACTTTTTTTTGTTTGGTTTGTTTTTTTTTCTCATAAAAGTATATAGCAGGTGTAACACCGTTTCTTCATTAGCTTTGTGTGCTCGTAAATACCGAAAGGCCAGAAACCATCTTATCGACAAGGCGATTTTGAAAGCAAACAATAATGGTAAAATGCAATTGTAAAGCTGTAAATTATAGCATGCGAAGGAAAGCTTCATCAGACAAGAGAAAAAATTTGTCCATTAAGGCAAAGCCAAAGTAGTAGCAAAAACCAAATGCACTTGACATTCTACGATTTTTTTTCTAGATGAGCTTGAATTGTCTTAAATTCGTTTTGAGTTAATGCCTTGGTTTTTCTTTGAAGTGTGCTATTTCTGTAGTTTAATATTTGAACTTTTACAGCAACAAGAACAACTTTCCCCTTGTCTGTGCTCTTTTCTTTCAGACACAATTAGTAATTTTGTCACGAAAATTTCCTTTTCTTTTGTAATTGCTTGCATTTTTGTAACGCGTTTTCTAATTTGTATGTCTACCTGGGTTCATTGATTAGCTTTTTATACATACATTTAGAGGGGTGGGGTATGAATAAATCCAAACATCAGCGGAGGTATCACTTTGTTCTACCTCCATTCTTTTGGTGAAAATGTCTTGCTGGATTTATGGATTTTTGATGAACGAAGAAAGTCTCTAGACGCCTGACCATACTGGTCAGGTTCCCCCTTCTCCGGGTACGTGCTTTTAAATTGAGGCTTAACTGGGGTTTTTTTTGGCTATAGAAAGTTGCTTTTTCATTCTGCCAATTAACGAGGCGGAAAGTGTTCTTACAAGTGGATTTATGAATCTTATTTACTCAGAGACTGCTAAAGGTGACTATAATTATAAATAACACAGTTAAAATACCTATTCGTTTTTCAAAGTATTTTCCTCAATCATATAGTATTTAAAAAGAGGAAAACTTAAATTTAATGGACAGAAAACTTTAAGATTTAATTATGGAAAGAAAAGCGCTTTAATAGGTGGACTGCTTATGCACTGAAAAAAAACCAATTAAAATGGTATTTTGAGCTATTTATGTGCAACAAACAGTCGTTTCATAAGCATAATTTAAAATAAAAACTTTGTTGGTGATCCTTGTACCTCTCCAATTGAATTTATATGGGCACGCCTCGTTGGAAATTTATGATCAATTTAGTAAATGATCCCAACCCTTTGGGCTACCCTCACTCACAGCGTTTGATGTTCTAATGAATACAATATCATTAGATGGATCTGCGAAATCATCGCTGGCTAGGCTAAAATTTCCTCAATTGCTTTGCGTGCGTAAGAAATGTTTCTGTGGGTTTTAATTGCACATTTATTAGCAACTGGCACGGACATACGAATCTTCGCCCCGCGACTTCGTTTAATTTTATTTTACACATTGACGCTGCGCTTCCAGATACAAGATACATCTTCGCTTTGGCGCCATGCGGGCAATAAAAATGTTTATTTTTGCACACCGAAATGACGACAACCAAGTTTTGTTCATCTTAATTGAAACGGTCTGAAAAGAGTTGGAGGTGGATGGCGAGCGGCCCCAATAAGCGGGCAGAACCCGAAACCGCGAATTTGTATTTATTTTCTGTACGACTTGGAAGATTTTTGAAGAATTTCATTTCGACATCGTATAGCTTTTGGCAATTTGATGAATAGTTCGTCCCATTCCTTGTCTTGAAAAGTGGTCGTCGTCAAATTTAATTGTTTGAGAACGAAACAAACAACTCATTCAATCATTCAATATCGATCCGCCGATAGATACTCATCTCGCCGTTTCTCTAGTTTATCTTGCCTGCATAATTTTCTGTAATTCGTTAGTTGATGCCGAGCTGTCAAATGAACAAAAAAGCAACGAAAATAGCGAATTCGGTGACTATTTTTATGCTTTTTCGCCCTGGCTGGCTGATCTTAAGGAATTTTGAGTTCTTGGCTGCGTAAAAATTAAAATATCGCCTGCCTAGCTGTCGAGGGTGTTACGCATTTTTGGCTGCGCAAATTATGCAGTCCGTAATAAATTTTCAATATATTTAAAAATATGATAAATAATTTCATTTGTACAAAAATATTTTCTTATATATGGTTCCATCATTTTATGTCATTTCTGAATTGAACAGAATTATTATTAGTATATATATAAGAAATAAATAATAATATTATTAGAGATCGATTTAAAACATAAAAACATTTTAAAAACATAAAAATATGTAAAGTATTCAAAATTAAATTAAAATAACCGTTTAATGCCTGTGAAACTATTAATAAAAGTAATAAAATATTTTTCGCAGTTTATTTCAACAAATGGCCAAAAGCAGCAAAAATACAATTTTTTTGTTTCATGAAAATTTTGTCACATAATATAATCAAAAACAAAAAGTTGCATTGAAACCCTTATCCTAAAATAATAATTATTTTGTAAAAGATCTTCATTTTCAAAATTTTATAAGTTTCATCTCTTTTACTTATTAATTTTTAAATTTTCTATATTTTTTACAGGCTTTAAGGTGACCATTTAAAGTTTGACAAAGAGAAGCCTAACTGCTTTGTACGGTAAGTCATTCTCTTTGTTATTTTTTCCCTTGCAGAGGGAAAAAAAAATTTGGAAAAAAAGGAAAAAAAAAAAAAAAAAAAAAAAAAAAAAAAAAAAAAAAAACAACCAAAAAAAAAAAAACCCCCCCTTTTCAAAAAAAAAAATAAAAAAAAAAAAAAAAAAAATAAAAATTTTTTAAAAAAAAAAAAAAAGAATATAATTTTATTCTTGTTAATTTTTTTCTTTTTCATTTTAAAAAGGCTGAGTTGAGTTATTCATTATAATTTATTCATTGCCTTCCTAAAGTTTATGGTGGTAGAATTTAGTAAGGACCTAATTCAAACTAATACAGAAGGCCCGCAAAAAGGGAATGATAAGAGGAATGGGTTGAAGTAAGTAACAATGTGTTTGTCTTTGATAGTTTTATGTGAGTTGCAATATAAAGTAAACTGGATCTGCTGAATATATAATTTCATTCAAGAATAAGAAAAATGACTTAAAAGTGCTAAAAATTGTAAGAACAATTTAATGTTTTCCATTTTAATGGGATGGCGCCAGTTCAGAGATCACGGATTTTCTAGATTCCCGATAATTTATGGTGAATGAAATCGAAATATTTTATAGAGCGTACGATTTAAATTAGTGAAATGGAAGAAAAGAAGAAATAAATGTTAAGGCTGCCCCAAACTATAAAATGGGGAAAAGCTTTTATTTTGATTTTTAATGTTTGCCAGACAAGCGCAAACGAAAACAATGTACACAGAAATAGAGCAGGCCAAATAAAAAACCATAAAAACCAAAACCCGAAAAGAAGCCAAATAGATAAAAGAGAAAAAGTGAGGAGTAGGAAAATGCAATGAAAATTGAGTTATAGAAAGAAAGAATACGGCGACGAAAAAGCGCTAAAAATGCGCCTCACAAAAATAGAGCAAGGCATGTGGATAGAAATGAAAGAAATTAGATGAAAATAGGTTCCATATAAATATATATATACGCGTATATGCATGCTATATATATGCACAAGCATATCCGAGATATTTGTAGAGAGCTCCCTGTCTTAGCCAGACAGGAATTCTTCCCGTTTATTCGGATTTTCGGCGTGAAACAGCAGAGAAAACGAAGCTACAAGTTGGGAAACGCGTATTTTTATTCTGTTTTTGTATTTTCCTTTTGGCACAGAGACATTTTGGGACAACTGAATTTATGGCGCCTTTCTTTAAATTTTCCCGTTGATCATCGGAATTTGCCAGCAAGCAGTGAGAAGAAAAATCTTACCATTTAGAATAAAGAGTTTCTCATAATAATCATAAAAGTTGCGGTTAGTCTGAACCTTCAGTATACCTGAAGTACGGATTTAATCAAATGCTACACAAAATTCATAAAAAATCATTGGATAAAATTTTGGCTTAGGGCCTTTATGTTTGACACATCTTTTACGTCGATTCCCGAGATGTTTCTTTTTGTCAAACCGTAAAACGCTCAGCAGGTTAATAATTCCGCCGGCCCCCCTTAACTAAACTCCGATTCAAACCCTTTCAGCAAGCAAACACAGAACTGACTTTCTATAAATTTTCGAGTGAAGCATTTAAATGTCTACAAATTATTCATAAACCAAATGACATATTCACAGGTTTACTTTTATATTACTGCGATGAATATTACCTTATGCATAATAATAATTTTTGGATATTGGTGACACGTGTTTTGAAAGCCAACTTCAAGTCAAATTTGAAGAAAACTTTGATGGACACGGACAACAATAGTATTGTTATGTGTATATATAAAAGGTTTCAATAGACGCTCATCACAGCAAGCCACTTTAAAATTCTTTTTTTTTTTGTTAAAAAATAGTTTTAATTCTTCAGCATTCTTTTATTGTCAATCTTTAGTAAAGTTTTTTTTGTGTTTTTCCCAGATCAGAAAACTTAAAGTTTTTTTTGGGATCACCGATAGAAACCAAATTCCAAGCCAAGCGGTAACAAAAATTGTTTTCTTGGAATTGGTTCTCGTTTAACGTTGTCAAAGCCCTTTTCCTTGTATTAGTTGGGTAAAACAAGCAACGGAAGAGTTTATTCTGTACAAAACATGTACAGAAAACCAAGGCAGAGAAGAGAAAATGTGGATTTGACAAAATAATACACAGCATTTTTAATTATGGGCATGCATATTTTAGTTTTTAATCACGTGGTTTCTGGGGTGACCATAAGCACACGTGGAAAATAAATTAACTTAAAAATGTAAAGTCCTTTTTAACTTTTATTTAATCTCCACAAACCTTTTTTACTTCCAATTAAGTTTATCCCCCGTGATCTCTGCACTCAGTACATTGCAATAAAAGTGCCTTTACTGCTCGGCTTAGAAACTCCTAATTAAAATATAAAATATGCATGCCCATGAAATCTTATATTTCACGGTCAAGTCTCCAGGGCAAAGGAATAGAAATGAGATTATGTGGCCGTTGTACACCTCAAGGAACAATTGTGTGGGGTTAGGTGGAGGTTTGTACCTTGATGATGATGGTGATAATGATGATGACGACCACAAAACGCGCTGATGACTCTGCTACTCTTCGGTGGCTGGGCCCCTTTGGATCTTGGGTCTCTGGTAGAGTCACTTCAGGTGGCACTTTACACTCACTTCGGGACAAACAGTAGCAAAATTGTTCAACTTCATTTGATTCCTCCAGACTTTGCTTTGTGCTACGTTTTTCATTTTTCTCGTTATTACTATGGCCACTGCTTCTGCTGGGCTGTATATTGTAAATATGAAATTTTCTCAAATCAGTTCCCACGCATATTTCTTGGCGTAGTTGTAATAAAAATAATAATATTTTTGTGGTTGTGGATGAGTCCCACTCATTTGCCAAGAATCAAGTGCCCGCGAGTTTGTGGATGCTAGAGGATTTAAAACCCCATTGGAGAATCAAATGCGTTTTCTTGTAGATGAACCTGGTAGATTGAAGTTTTGGGAAAAAGTTGTATGATGATAATCTCTGCTGGTGGGCTGCACTTTTCCGCCAAGCGGTTTGGGCGATTTAATTCACCGATAACAACGAAAGTTCTCCCACTTAACCACCTACATTTTAGTAGCATTAAACTGTTTTGACTTAGGGTTTCTTCCATTTAAATTAAGACCCTGCGAATTCGGGTCATTTTAAACCGCAATGGTGCTTAAAATCCACTTTATATACAATTTTTGTTGTATTCTACTGTTTTGAGGTTTCGGTTTTAGCCGAGGAAATGTAAATGCAAGTTGACAAGAGGATGGGTTTCTTTTCATTTCTCAGTCTTGAATGCAGATTTCTCTGTTTTTTTTCTTGGTTTGTGGTTAAAAACATTTTTCTGTGTAGTGACAGATGGTTAAATTCCATAAAAACTAATACAATTCGAGTGAAACGTTCGAAAATTAAAATAGCGGCAAAAGAAATGTTATGCCCTCTAGGGTTAATAAAAAGTACGTTTGAGATTTAAAAACAAAGTTGAATTATATTATCTTTTTATAATTGTCTCACTTTGATAAAATGTTTTCAAATGCACCTTTCTATAAGTTGAGCTAAAACCCATAAGAGACGTGTGAGATACTTCATATGCATGTATATATGTATACTTCAAAATATAAGAACCGAAGAAGTAAAGATTATCATCTTAATTTCCAGATGTATCTTTGTTTGTTTGTGTTCCTTTGGTATTTGCATAATTTTTGGCTCTGAACCGTGAGCTTTTGTCTTTTGTTTGGCTCTTGCCATTTGCTTTCTGGCACTTTTTTTTGGCTCGTTGGCGTTTCAATTATAAAAATAACAATTTGCTAATTTGTGTATCGCATTGCTAAATCTGTATCCGTATCTGATGACGATGATGAAGATGACAATGACGACGCTGTTCTCATGCGGTTGATGGGCGACTGTGGGCGTTTTAACTTATAGCTTGAATTTGTTCGCTGGTTTCTGGATTTTCAAAGAATTTCTTGAGATGATATCATATTCTGCATAGTTGCCATTGCAACGACCAGGCTTTTATTCTCCTGTAACCCAATTGTGTCTGTCCATCAAAGTGATGCTGGGTCGGTCGTCTTCCCTTTTGCGTATCTTCCGCATGCAAAGATCTTAACTCGGCTATAATTTGAGCTGGCTGGGCGGATGAGTCACGAATTACGGATCATCATCAGCATGCCTGCCAAACCAGTCTGTTACTTTTTTTTAAGGATGCGCTGATTAAAATTTACGCACAAGGTCATTCCGGCTCTACGCCTTAAACTCTTTTAGACATGAAAATTAATGCATGGCATAAATATTGCCCATCAAAAAAGAGAGAGAGGAAAAGTTCGCGCGATCCTCAAGGCGCATTTAGCTTAATCAACAACTGGTTGCTGCTTTTGCACAGGGAAAAACAGTGAGCAGTATATGTCTTATGTCAGTTGAAACTCCAATAAAATGACTTATACATATATTTATAAAATCGTAATCGAGGCTCTACGAATTTAATTGAAATAGTTACCAACAAATGACGGTAATTAGAGCCACTTAATATCTAACATATTTCTGCTGAGTTTGTTTTCAGTGTGCCCTCGGTAGTGGTGGTCTCCGGCCAACCAGTGAACTTGAGGTCTGACTTTGACTCTGGACCCGATCGGAGGTTCATGGCAAAAGAGCGAACGGCTCCAAATGCATTTCTGGCACAGCTGCGCATGGAAAATGCTTTTCCGACAACGACACATTTCTGTCATCATCAATAATGCCGCCATATAGACACTTCTTGTCGCTTGTCGGTTGTCGCTTTGTGGTTTGCCTTTTGCCTTTGCCTGCTGCAACAAAAGCAACAAACAAATTGGCACAATTTCTCCTCCATACGCGTGTTATGTTGCAAACGCTATGTGGCTTGGCCGTTGCCACCATCAGTATCCCAGTAAAATAACCGCTGCAACATCAGCAGCTGACATCTCTTGTGGCCAAAGCAACGTTCAATGTTCAACTCAACTCTCTTTTCTGTTTTTTGCTGGTGCTGCTGTTGCAGATTTGTTGCCGGCTGTGCAATATTCAACATAAATTGTGCACAGCTGCCGCCAATCGTTTTGCATACCCTTTCCTTTTTATACTTCTTTGTATACTCAATAAAGTGAGGGAGAAAGAGTTTCCGACTCCACAAAGTATTTATTTTTTGATCAGCATCATCAGCCGACTTGGTCATGTCGTCGAAAAAATATATTTTAACTATACGAGTATTTAGTATTTTGGATAACTATATGAGATTGACAAATAAGATTTTGTGTACAGATTTTTACGAACGCCAAACAATTTAATTTTGTTTTAAATTAGTGCACAAATTTAAACATGAACATTAGAAAAATTTTTTTTATTCCATGTTGTGGTTAACCTTTTTTTAATAATTACGAAATATTTTTAAACAATTGATTATTTATATATAAAACCGTTTTCGGATCCATCAGGGTAGTCGAAATTCGTTGCTTTTGCAGTTTAAATTAACATTCTGGCCGGGAGTGAATATGAATGATCTTTAATCAAACAGTTATCGGCGCCGCCGACGCAAGATTGATGCAACCTTGATAGGCGATGCCGAACCCCGCACATTCCTCTTTTTCCAGCTTATGCTCCCAATTTTTTTTTTTTTTTTGAGAATTGGAGCGCGTGGTGCTCCATTTTTGCATTGGATCGGTTTTGGTTTTTCCAATGCAGCTGTGTCAAGGCGCCAACAAATTTATGTTCCTATACTTTATGGATGGTGGGGCTACCCCTACGGGTGATTACGTACGGAAATGGTTTTATCGGTTAGTGGTTTCAAAATGTCCTTCTTGTTACCAAGCCAATTTAAATAAATTCATAATTGAATTGTCATGGGCTCTATCAGAAAAAACGCGTTACCGTAGCTTGAACTTCACATTTTTATGACAGTTATAAGATAAAGTCGCCAGCTTTTGATTGAATGAAATAACGTGTCGTTAAAATCGTATAACATGACGTATTTGTTTGTAACCATATACCAACAGAAAATACATACCTACCCTGGTATAGTAAAAGACTAAATTTAAAAATAAATGCAATTTTTTGTTGTCTTCTGTTTTGATATATAAAGACCAAGTTTTAAGATAGTTTCAGATAGAAAAAAATAAGGTTTAAGGTTTTTACCGTGTTAAGTTCTCTACACTCTCTCTTAAATTATTGTGTTCCATAAATTTACAATTTTTAAACAATAAAAATATCAAATTGAATTAAAATAAAATAATTTCTTTCTCTGTACGAGTGTGTGCGCCTATTTTAGGCCACGATACTGTCTTTTGTGGCTTTAATTAACGGTCAACGGAAACTTATGCGCTTTTGTCTACTTCTTGGGTATTTTGCTGATTTTTTCTTCTTTCGCTTCACGTTGTCTAAGGTTACCGTCCAACCGAGTTCCGCTTTCGTGTGGGGAAAGGGGCTCTCTTAATTTGTGGTTTTTGCATATCGATATGCCTTTCCTTTCTGGCCCCTCCTCCATTTCTCAACCCATTTTTTGCCTGTGGCATGCTGCGATCTCACCCGATATGTCAATGTTCTATATGCATGACTGATTTGACTGAGCTATAAAAAAAGAGAATCGCTGCTGTTGTGTGCGGCATGGCTGTACGAACGTCCAACTGTCAACTTTTGTAAACTTCCGGTTCTGGGTTTTGCTCGGCTCGTTGGTTCGGCCCACCTAATTTATTATTTTTTTTTTGAACAAAAAAAATGGTAACAACGAATAAAAAAGAGGATAAGTGTTGGTCTTTTCGTTTTTTTTGACTTTGGTCAGCCCTGTTCATTTTAATGGCTCTTTTCCGAACAATTTTTAAGTGCAACATATTTTTATTTAAAAATCATTGTTTGGGTTTATTGTTAATACATATTTAATGTAGTTTTTAACAATTACAGAAAGAACAAGAGAGAACGCTATAGTCGGGTGCCCCGACTATCAGATACCCGTTACTCAGGTAAAGGGAGTGCGAGGGAGATGGAGATAGAAACTTTGATCACGCATAACTTTTTAACGAATGGTCCGATTTGAAAAATTTCTTCTACATTTCGATAGGTATTGATAAACACAATAAAACTGCATTTTTACTTTTCCGAAATATTTAAATTTTTAAAATCGTATATTTGCGATTGTGGGCGTTAAAGGGGGCGTGGCACCTTTTTGAAACAAACTTGCGCTGCGTAGGATCTCCTAGAATCTGCATGCAAAATGCCAATCTTCTAGCTTTTATAGTTTCCGAGATCTCAGCGTTCATACGGACAGACAGACAGACAGACAGACGGACAGACAGACGGACAGACAGACGGACAGACGGACGGACGGACAGACGGACAGACGGACAGACGGACAGACGGACACACGGACATGGCTAGATCGACTCGGCTAGTGATCCTGAACAAGAATATATATACTTTATAGGGTCGGAAACGCTTCCTTCTACCTGTTACATACTTTTGCACGAATACAATATACCCTTTTACTCTACGAGTAACGGGTATAAAAACCCTTAAAAATATAAAAAACAAGGAAGAAAAGCTTACTTCGGGCGGAGCCGAAGTTGATATACCCTTGCAGAATATTTTGCTAATTATATTCATATGATGATGCATTCTTAATACTCATAAAATACCAACTTTCTAACTTTAACAAGAAAGGAAAGCTAACTTCGGGCGGAGCCGAAGTTGAAATACCCTTGCAGCATATTCTGTAAATTATATTCTCCAAAATTATTCATATGATGAATTCTTAAAACTCATAAAAATCCCAACTTCCTAACTTTAAAAACACCAAAGTTATGGCATTTCCGATCAATCAGTTACATGGCGGCTATTGGATATAGTCGGCCGATCCTTATGAAATTTAGTAGCTCGGATTGATTGGCCAAAAATAAAACCCATAGAAAATTCCAACTTACTAACTTTACAAACACCAAAGTTATGGCATTTCCGATCAATCAGTTATATGGCAGCTATAAGAAATAGTCGGCCGATCCCGGCCGATATCTTTAAATCTGAGAGACTAGTTCGCGTAGAAACAGACAGACGGACAAACAGACGGACATGCTTATATCAACTCAGGACGCCATCTTGATCAAGAATATATATACTTTATGGGGTCGGAGATGTCTCCTTCACTGCGTTGCACACTTTTGACCAAAATTATAATACCCTCTGCAAGGGTATAAAAAGGAAACAATTGTCAGAAATCAAAAAAGGTCCTTTCAGACAGATAAACTTAACAGAATTTTTGCGACAAAAAAATGTTTAATCATAAAATTTTTTTTTTTCTTTTAAGAAATTTTTGGACAGTAAACTCTCCAATTCTTTGTGATTATTTGTTCGGATCTCTGTTTTTTTCCAATCAATGCTAAGGCATTTCTTTTTGTAAATTAGTATAAACGAGGCGCTGAGATGTATCCAAAACAAGATGCGACCAGGATGAGCAAAAGTTAACAATGAAAAGCATTCAGCTCCGGCTTCGTCTTACATTTCCCATCTGCTCCGCATCTCCCCAGTCCTCTTTCTCTTCATAGTGATCATCTCCGCTTTAAACAATCACTTTCGGCCAGGGTTCAATGCACCCGTCAGCATAATACACTGGTTATATTAGTGGAGGTTCGTGCAGCCCCCGAAATGATGGTGATGATGATGATGATGGTCGTAGCATAACAGTCAAAACAACCGAAAAACCAATGATGGCAGAAAATAAACAACCATCAGTAATGACTGCGGCTACAGAAACGACAATAACACAACTTCGGCCGATAATAGCAACAATGTTGCAGCATTGGACTTATCGGGATTGTTGGGGAGCCGTAAACTTGGCTTATTATGGGGACACTGGATATATCTGTCTATTAGCTGATAGGGCCCCACTGGCGTCCATCAAGACAGAAGTATATGGCAAAAGGCGACTTTTTAAGCATGAGTATTTTCTTTTTAATGTGAAGATATTCTTAGACCGCAGAATGAAGAATATGCATTTTCGGAAACTTGATCAAGAATGCTTTGACGTTTCCCCAAATAACAAGAGAGCTCTATTTTTATACCCTTGCAGAGGGTATTCAAATTTTGGTCAAAAGTGTGCAACGCAGTGAAGGAGACATCTCTGACCCTATAAAGTACATATGTATATATTTTCTTGACCAGGATCGCGTCCTGAGTTGATATAAGCATATCCGTCTGTACGTCTGTCTGTCCGTCTGTCTGTCCGTCTGTTTGTCCGTCTGTCTGTCCGTCTGTCTGTCCGTCTGTCTGTTTCTACGCGAACTAGTCTCTGAGTTTTAAAGATATCGAATTGAAACTTTGCACACCTTTCGTTCCTTTGCATGCAGTCGGAACGGCCGGGATCGGCCGACTATATCCTATAGCCGCTATATAACTGATTGATCGGAAATGCCATAACTTTGGTGTTTGTAAAGTTAGGAAGGTGGGATTTTATATGGGTTTGTTTTATTTTTGGCCAATCAATCCGACTAAAAGCTTTTCAACAGTATTTTAATAAATGACTTTGTCCCAGGGAAATTTCCAAAATAAAATCGAACTTCTCCGTAAGCCAAGATTACAAATTCCGATAAACCGCTGGCGGAGTGAATACAGGAAACTAGCAACAAAAAAGTGTAATTAAGATAAAATTAGCAGTAAACAAAGCCAAAAATGCGCATAACCTGTGCGTGCGATTCGAGTGTTGCAATTGCAACTAACAATTGTTGCTTGCCTCCAATTATCATTTCTGCTCGTGTGTGCCGCGGATTTCACGGTACTCTATTGTTTTGCATTTTGCAATATAATGCAGAAAATACATCAATAACGAAACATGCAAACTTTTGTCTTCTTCTATTAGTGCCAGGGACACAGCTACAAACTAACGAAGCAACGGCAAACGCAGAGAACAAGAAAAATAAAATAAAATAAAATATAAAATGCTGTTGCCACATCTTTATTTCTTTTTGATCGAAAATCACAATTTAAATAGCTCGCTTATGTCATCGCTGGGCTATTGTTCCCAACTGCAAATGGTGCCTTGTTGCTAAAATTAAATAAGCCATTCAATGCTTAGAAGATGACAAAATACCGCAAATACTTTTGTTCATAATACGGTGCAGCTGTTTTACTGCCAACCAAAACAATCTGCGTTCATTGATTGTTTAGCCAAATAAATAAAGCGAACAATGTGATTCATCCCCATCGAGAAGCTGCTGAATATTGCCAAACTGTAAATGCTATTTACAGCGTTAATTCTACATAAGCTTTTGGCCGTTTTGGGTAGCAAAATTGTTGACAAAATTTGGTGTTTTATTATGCAATCAAGTTAATGTGTTAGGTGCCTTAGCATAACCCGTTCTTCGCAGTCTGAGAAATCCGAACTCCCTTGCGAAATTATATAAAAATGCTAATTGTGCTCAGTAATCGGTTTGGCCATAGATAAAGCTATAGAATCTCCATCCTTGCTAGACCTTGCCCTGATTCATTATGCATGTACATAAATTATAGAAAACCCATAAATTATATGGCCAAGTGGATGGATGGCAAGTGGTTGGCTTGAATCTGGCCAAATAAGCAGGAACATTAGGTGAAATTAGACCATAAATCGCCAAGATCGCAACAGTTACCTTTGATAATTTAGTAAATTCTTTTTAAAATAACACGTACGTATACAATAAAAAAGGAAATCTTCATGTAAAGAAAGAAGGCTTTAAGCGACTATAACATACCCAACATATTTCATATTTCATTAAAAATAATGAGAAATAGCTATATAAATAGGTATGTTTATAAAACATGAATGTATATGATAGTAATAATATCTGAATCTCTACAACTATATGAAATAAATTTGCACCGCAAATGTAATTTTATTTTAGGCTTTCTTTTCCTAAATATTGGTATTCTTAACAAAAACATTATTATCCCCATTTTGAATCAGAAAGTTCTCAGTGGGAAAGCTCAAAATATCTCAACTATTTATCTTAATAAACACAAATCTGAAAGAAAATTACCCTCAAATGCTGTCGGTTCACACTTTAACCTTTCACATTTCGACAAAAATAAATGTATTAAAAACAAGTGATACGACAACAAAATACTCTGTTCTTGTCTTAAGAGCTAACAATACCTACCCTTCCTTTAAAAGTTAAATCAGAAAATTCATAATCACAAAGTATGTATTGGTATTTATTTATTTATTGAATTGTAACAAAAATTAAAAAATACATTTACAAACTGTGCTGTTTTCTTGAAATACGTTTGCCAAAGAATGTTTGCATTATATAATGTTCCTTTTTTTGTTTTTGCAGTGAAGGCTTCCGACCCTATAAAGTTATATATTCTTGATCAGGATCACCTCCAGTTGATATACTTCCTCTTCCTTTCCCCTTCCTTTTTTCCCTTTTTTTTTAAAATTTAATTTTTATTTCTTTTTAAATTATATTTTTTTTTTAATTTTTTTTTTTTTTTTTTCTAATTAATTTTTTAAAATTTATTTTTAAATATTTTTTTTTAATTATTTTTTTTTTTTTTTAAAAATAAAAATTATATTATTTTTTTTTTTTTTTTTTTTTTTCCTTAAAATCCTATTGAATCGATTATAAAACTGTAACTTGTAACTTTGGAAATTTCATTGGATTATGTATGAAATGTGCTTATCCGTGGACTGTATTTTTCGACGTATTAAGAACTGCGCCTCAGCATTTCTGAATTGTAAACAATCCATTCAGAGGGGCAAACATAAACGAAATTTATTAATTAAACCCAAAAGGAAAACCAAAAGTGCGAAATCGTTTACTAAGAAACGAGCGGAGGCCAGAGAACGGAGACGAAAAATTCGATGTCGAGGCCAGCTGCAAAAATACGAGCAGACTTATATTTACATTTTGGGCAATGAATGAAATACATTTTTCCCCGTCTGTTTTTCTCTTATTTTTGCGAAGCTTTCAGTTCAAGGCCAAGGGGGCGTTTGATATAGATAAATTCAAACCGATAATGTGACACAAATATGCTAAATATAAAAATGATTATTCATAGTTATGTATATGTTTAAATGGAGAAATGAAAATAAAAGTCACCTACATTTTCCAAAACAATATTTACTCCTCCAATAAATTTATCTAAAATTATACATATTTTTTTCACATAAAAAGCATTTTCCATAAAAAGATAGATTACTAAATGTGAAGAAAAGCAAATGCTAATTTCAAAGTCACACAGACGTTAGCATTAGAGATAACAAATTAACATAATTTTGTCTTTTACAAAACTGTTCAAAATTAAGTATAAAATGGCGAATGTGTTTGCAGACTTTAATGATCCACTCGCTCTAACAACTGATTGAGGGTTTTGTAAAATTTATGCTCAGACAGTTTGACTGATTTCCTTAATGTTTTGTTTTCACGTTTAATTTTGTAATTTTATAATACGTGTGTATGTGGACAAATCTTTAAACGGAAAAAAAGTAAAGGTTGGCTATATTTTTTTTATCGTTATATCATGCAAAATGATGAAAGTTTTAAACATTTTTTGTGATAGTTTGTGAATCCAAAAAGTAGAGCAAAATGACAGTTAGGTGAATGCATTTAGATTCATAAAGTGGCATTAAATTTATACTGTAAGCATATTAATTATTTTATTTTTAGAAACTAAATAAATGGTTTTAATCGTAAAAGTATCATAACTCAAAAATTTGTATATTTTCATTGCCATTATATCTTTATTTTGTCTTACTCTTATATATCCGAGTCACAGCATACTTAACCTTACAAAAATAACCGTAGAATTTTCACATTCACAGCTAAGTGATACAAAGTTTTAGCGGTCATTTGCCAGCAAAGACGAAAAACGTTTTTCTCATTTTGTTTTTTAGCTGAACAATGACAAAATCGTATGCTCATGTCTGTTGGCCAGTTCAAAATGGAACAGTTAAGTTTGTCTAGTTAGTGACCAAGCAAATGAAGGGATAATCTCGGGAATAATTTGTGTATATTTATTTTACCATGGAGTAGCAAAGTATTCTCCCAAGCAATTTTAACAAAATATCATTATGTTACCTGGAATCAAATTTTAAGTTTTTTAAGGCTAGTTTCTCGTTTCCCCATCAAAGTCTCAGTCCGAAAAAGATAAACTTGTCGTAAAAGCCACATCGACATCTGTAATTTATTTAAACGAGAAATCTTTATAGAGTGCTGTTCAGCACAGATATAATTAAGAAAAGTCTTGCTTTGATTAAATCTTCTTGATCTGTCTTCTAAAAATAGCTGTTATTCTGACGAGCCGAAATGGACTTATCAGGAAGACTATGTCCCTGTTTATATTAGCTCTCATACTGAAGCTCGAGGAAATCGCCCTTTTATTTGTTTTGCCTTTTAGTTTTGAGTAAACAAAACGCTCCGCAGACGACCGGCGGACCTTTGGATTCTCGGTCGTGACAGACAGGGGCGTCTTCTATAACCACACTATCTTGCGAATTAAATATGACCGGCTTTAACCACACTTGATTTGCCCAAGAATAGAGCTCCCACCACAAAACAAGGTCCATCCTTGTGTAGCGTGTTCAACAAATATATGCATATGAAAATATTTAATCTTAAATCGGTTGTTTTGGATAGGACTATAGACATTTCAAAGAGAAAGTCAAAGAATTTGTTTCTATCTTTTCTATCCGAGAGCAAACATGATAATCGTAAGGGTCGGTAGAGACTTGGTTTTAAAATATGGAATCAATTTCAACGACAATGCATTCAACAGAATAGATGCTTATGTATTTACAAAAATTAAATTTACAGTGAAATGCTTACCAAGGCATTCAGGACTGTGCGTGATTAAGTACTGAACAGTAAAAAAGTTGAAACAGAAATATTTGTATTAAGTTAATCCTTTTATAAATGAATCCTTTAATCCGTTTTTACTGTGTTGGACAAATTAAAAAAACCAATAGAGATCAATTGCATTTAATAACTTCAATGTTTCTATTTACAGATCCCAACGAATAACACTTCGACCAATATCCCACTCAGTCAAGGCATTTCAAAAGGTAAGCTGGTTGTATATAAAATAAACAAAGTCCCCGACATCCACTCAATCGCGCAAAAATTTTAGCCAAGGGTCGTTAATCAAAAGGCATCAAAATAAAACGCACAGTTTGCCGTCTCACACGGCGCATTGCATCATTAACGTTGAATCAGCAGCTATGGGATACTATGTATATACTATAGGGGCGCATGCATACCTGCCAGATACAGATACTTATAGATCACAGAGTCAGCTCAGTGAGTGCACCGAGTGAAACAGCGTCAAATTGCATTTAAATTGAATGAAATTAATTTGACATGCAAGCTGTGTTGATTTGCCGCCTGAACTCAACTCGAGACTTGTCTGCTTTCAACAAAGCGTTATAGTTACATGTGTACAGATACGCACACACTGTAGGCAGCCAAAGATACCAACTACAAGATACAAGATACACAAACTGCAACCAGATAAAAGGCAATGCACATGTCGGGCGAAATCAAAATGACAGCCAGTCCATACAAAAAGAAACCTATAAAGGGTAAAAAATATAGAGAGCTGGCAGGAACAGGCGCGCATAGATAGGTGGATTCTAAACGCATCCACCAGATACAATAGCCTTGGGCAAAGGAACGGTCCAGTGTGTTGGGTTGCCTGCCGTACCGTCTGACTTGCGCTTTCTTTTAAAAATAACTTGGAAAATGATATATGCCCAGCTGCCGGGCTCCCCCGGTTTCCAACCCAATTTCTGTTCCTGCTTATGGAATATTATCATCAATTCTTACACAGAGACAAACACCTAAAAATCAAAACATAAAATTTAAAATAATTCAGAATCCATAGAGTCCGTTTTAACGTAATCCGATATTAGGAAAATAAGAAAGTTAACAGTGTCTTAAAATTTTAAGTCATATTTTTTTTTTTCTTTTAATTGACTGGAGAAAATATTCAATTTGTTGTGGAGTCAGAAAATAATTATTAAAAAAATAAAGACTTAATGAGTTGCTCTTATGATGGTCTCTAACTAAAGCCAATGAATGAGTCTTGAGTCATTTGTATATTTACTTTTGCTAAATAAAATCGAATGTTCTGTACAAAAGACCGATTTCATTACCCGAAAAAGCTTACCAAAGGACAAATCGTTAAAGCAACCAATGATATTAAAATCAGTTGCAAATTTTGTTCCTGATGTTATTTATTAGCGAAATTGAAAAACTAATACCAAACCGAAACAAATATGTTGTCCTTGTGTATATCAGTATTACTCTGCATTTTTAGTTTCAGCTGCAATGGCCTGGTGATTGTGTAGGCGTTTTCAGATTTTGCATTTTGATTTCCTTTATTTATAACACTTTGCTGCCAGCTTTTTCTTCCGTTAGCTTTTAGTAATTTCTCGCCTAGCGTTTTGTTGCCTCGAGTCGTTGAGTCTTGTATATTGTTAGTGGCCTAGCATCTGTATGAGCAGCGAGATATGTATCTGCAGTGTATAGCATTGACTTTGGCAGGCGGCTAAATGAATGATTGCCTTATTCGTTGTCATCTCTGGTCCCCGATCGCTTTGATCTCGGCTGCAGTGTGGGATTGTCTGATAGAACGATTTCGGTTGCCTCCAAGGTTAGTCCCCCAATGAAATATTGCTTGTTTAACTTTTCGGCGTCGGAGGTTCTGCACGATTTGTTTCGGTGGGCTGTGATCAATTGGTTTTTATTTGTTGGGCAAGTGTGACAAGTATTCGTATGCCCACTATCGATAAGTTTAGTATTGCGCGTAAAATTAAACCAGATAAATAAATAAAAAAAAAACAATTTGGGTGTTGTTACATTTTTTATTTATCATTATGAACTTTTTTTTTGTATACCTTTTATTCAAATTTGACGCTTAATCAATTTTGTATAAAGAATAAGCAGAAAAAGCAGAAGTACCTTTCTTTGATTTATAAATATCATATCTTCCATTTAAAAGAGTGAACTTAAATGGCGTTTAAACGTAGTCGGCCACTAATATTTTTCCAAACACTACCCTTAGAAATGGGTGCTAAGAAAAAAAAAATATAAATAAGGGAAGGGTGACCAGTTTGATATGGAACGTGCCATATATTCGAGATACATATGTATTTTTACAAACTTTGTATAGGATAGTATAATTTATTATACCGATAATACCGATAAAATCCTAGAAAATATCTCTACACTTCATAGCCATTCACATACGGCCTTTAACTGCAATTTGATTCAATTGTTTATCAATTTGCCGAACACATTTGAAAATGCCATTTGACCAATTTGCTTATAAGTACCCACATTAGGCACACATTCCTTTGGAAATCTGTTGGGCTGGGCCATTTTGTGGGTGACCGTTAAAACCACACCCAAAATTTAACAGAACTTATTTGTTGCGTAATCGAAGCTGGCATTCTAAAATAAATTTAAATCACATTTTCCGAGTGGCTTTGTGATTTTTGGTTTAATGTAGTTAATCGCTTAGGCACAGAAATTACAATCCTCGCTGCACATAAGCGATGTTAAATCATTTTACATCGACGGACGACGTTTAATTAACCATGAAGCTCGACAATCGAAGGCAAAGCTTAACCACAAAACTGAAATTAACCAAAAAAAAGTATCAAGCGAGAGCCCGTCACCTGTCGGCAATATACAATTTCAGCGTTTGCAAATTATTTCGCATATTCGCCGCTGAGAACAGAAAAGCACGGCTAACACCTGAGACGTGAGAGGGCGCGGCAGAGCCTCTGAGCCAACTCGGCATTCGCAAATCCGTACGAGTATCTCTGCAGGTTTGGATCTGTAGATCTCCCCCGCCCCAAACTTTGCCGCAATTCAAAACGCGTAATTGTTACACCCTGATTACGCGACCGCAGCAAAACACAAATTAAAAAGTAAGACGAAAAATAAAAAAATATACACAGGGAAATATTTGTTTAATTGATTGTTTTTCGTTAACAAAAATACCAATGAAAAAAAATAAAATATAAATATTTGTTAATCAACATTTTGTTATTGGTTTTCTTCCTTTAGATTTTTAGTCAATGGTTTAAATTAAAGGTCTTATGGGGAATATGAAATGATTGTAGCACTAATGAATTTGTAATGAATAGTTTGAGTTGAAAAAAATGTATGGGTTAATATTTGTTTTTCTCTACAAATTTCTGTTTGCGATGTGCATTTTGGTCACAGATAAATTTTAAGTCTATGATACAATACAATTCAACTAGATTGCTCGCATACACTCCACCTCACTTCCCCCACCGGTAGATGGCGCTCGGCCGACAATTTTTGCAAAGTTTCACATTCTCAGGTCGTAGTGCGTGTGAATAAAGGGGTATGGAAGTTTTGGGCGAAGGAAAGGGGATCAGCAGCCAAGCTAGACTTTCATGCTTCGCTGGGTCGCTTAAGTTATGAGAGCAAAAGTATTTTGCATGGCATTTGTGGGGGCTGCGGATGTGGAAGCGGGATGAAGCCTTTAAGTTGCAGTTAACTGATGCAATAATGGGATTGGATGAGAAAAATGCAGTGGGAAGTTAGTAGAGTGAATTTCTGGATTTCTTTTACGCAGATGAACCTTCCGAATGGAATCATTTAAAAGATATTATATAGATAGATAGATAGATCTTTGGCTTCAATAGTGTAAGTTAAAACTGCAAAAACATTATAAAATATAATATCGATGTTCTCGATGTATTGTTCAAATCGCCAACAATTTGTAATATTCTTTAATTAACAGAAACCTCTATACATATTAATAAAATACATTTTATTTGTATGTCCATAATATACACTAATATTTATCCGAAAAACATGTTAGAAAGAAAACAAAAAGATTTGTGCACTTCGAGTACATTTTTTAGATCAGGTTTTATAATTAATCGAAAAATAGCTGTAAGGGGAACGATTGGAAAATCTGCAGAGCTTCATTGTTTTTAAGCATACCCGCATAAAAATGAAAATATTTAATTTGTATAGGAGCTGCAAAGTTAGTTAAAATTTTTGCATGCCGAAGTTTTATTCATTTCTTGTTGTTTTTCAGTTAAAACCGACTTTTGTCGTTCGCTGGTAAATAAGACAGAAAACTTACGATCTGTCCGAATAAATATTTTTTGATACCCATTAGTGCATGCACCCTAGTAGTTTAACGAACACCTATTTGATCTGCAATAAATAATTCCTTATCGATTTTGATCGTAAGTGAAAAGTAAGCTCTAAACCGGCAAATATCGATCGCCCCACTAAACGAAAAAGCGAAACAAAATTGTTCCACTTCAGTTGAGAAACACAAAAAGAAAAAAATGAAAGAAACACAAAAACAAGAATTAGAGATCAACAACAGCACAAAAGTAGTTTAAAGGAAAATTAATTTTGCACGATCATTGTGCTGATTCTACTCATTGAATTCTGTTTGTAATTGTGAGTGTGCTGTATCTGTGTACCGATGTATTTGTATCTTCGAATGAAATGGAAACTAAGTATTGATTGCAATTGAAAACTGGAACTGGGGGAAGTTGCCGAGCAAATTGAGAAAACTAGCTTAAATTATAGGCAATGCCGTTCCGCAGAGGAAATCACTCCTAATTACAAAAATCGTCAGTTAGCAGTAAGCAATGGCTCTCAAACTGTAATGCATATTCGTGTATTCTTCTTGATATGCCTTTAATAGTCGGCTGGCATTGGCTCTTGAGAAAAATTTAAGTAAACAACAGTTTGTATTTTGTCTTTATCTTTTACGGAGTTTTTTTGTCTATTTAAATAATTCAATATATTTGCGGTTTTAATGGGCAACTACTATTAGTTTATTTATTTATTAATATATTCCTTATAATTAAAAAAGAAAACTTTAAAATGAATCAGATGTTGGTGACTGATGTTTTGATTTGTTTTGTTTTTTTAACTGTTTAAAATAGTACAGCGAGACATTTACTGAAATTGAAAAAAATAAAAAAGAACTACAATTTTAAATCAGATGAGTGTTTCAAACGGCTTATTCACATTTAAAAGTTGTGCAACAGCCATACATCTGTATTTGCCGACTAAATTATTATTGAATGTAAAGTTAAAGTGCATTTAAAAACAATTTTAATTGTATTTCTGTTTAGAGTGTTTAATAAATGCATCTGCTTAAGTAACAAAGTTGTAGTTTTGTTCGCATTTTTAATGAATGAGTTAGTTATATATGTATTTTTTTAAGGGTCCAGAAAAAAATCTTTATTAAGGGAACTATAATTATTATTGAAAACAAAAAATTGTACGCTTTAACCTTATCGACTATTTATTATATTTAAGCTTCCCGTAACAGAATATTCTTTAAGTTATGGCATTTCCAATCGTTCAGATATATGGCAGCTATAGGACATAGTCGACCGATCCATATGAAATTTGGTAGGTCAAATTGATTGGCCAATTATAAAACAAATAGAAAATCCCAACTTCCTAACTTAACAATCACCAAAGTTATGGCATTTCCAATCGTTCAGTTATATGGCAGCTATAGGATATAGCCGTTCCGACTTATATACTGCGTGCAAAGGAACGAAGGTTGTGTGCAAAGTTTTAATTCGATATCTTTAAAACTGAGAGACTAGTTCGCGTAGAAACAGACAGACGGACAGACAGAAGGACAGACAAACGGACAGACAGACGGACATGCTTATATCAACTCAGGACGCGATCCTGATCAATAAATATACACTTTATAGGGTCGGAGATGTCTCCTTCACTGCGTTCCACACTTTTGACCATATACCAACCAACCAATACCATCTGCAAGGGTATAAAAATGAACATTGGTAAATTTGAATCTAGCAATGAAGAAGTCCCTGAAAGTCCGAGTTTTCAGAAATCGAACTTCAAAATTGAACAAATCGCGATGCTGATTATTTTGTAACCGCCATAACATGATTATGGGTTCAAGTTTTCTATATTTCTAACAATATTGCCAAGTACATTTCTCTGGCGCTTTGTCAAGCGTTGAAATCGCAACATTCTGCTGAATGTCTGTAAATTTCTTTGACACCCCGCCAAAACTCCTGTTTTCGATTCATTGACCCAAACGCGGGCTGAGCCCCGACCAAGTTCAAGTGCGCCCCACACTCACTGGCGGGCAGCCATGACCACATGAACATGACAACATCTGCTCGGTCTGGCAGGCCAGCAATCAAGCTGGGGATGCGGTCACATTGAAGTTATGCCGGCCGGCCGAAGGGAGAACCTGAAATCAAGTCTGCTTAGTCATCGAACTTGGCCTAATGCAAAACACAGGCAGCCGACTGCCGACTTGAGGATGACTCAGCCCCGGACTGGCAAAAAAAGCCAAGCAAAACAAAAAGAAAGAAGGAAATGTGCTACCAGTTTAGCCCACAGAGCCAAGAACAGAAGATCGAACGCTGAGCTGGCCCGATGCTTCTGCTGTCCTACTCCACTTCTTCGTGGATCCGAGATTTCAGTGTGTAGTTGGTTGTTGGTAGTGGGTTGCTGGTTGCTGGTTGCTGGTTGTTATGCCCAGTCATGGTTGGTCGGCTCCGCAACGAACGCACGCCCTCAACAGGAGATGTATCTAATGGATGCCTTGCACTGGGAAAGGTCTTTGGGGCAGAGCAGTTATTTGGAATCATTTGAAAATCTTACAGATTGGTGATCTTAATCGGTAGTTGTTACTTAAATATAACGAACACTCTGTTCCTGTAGAGTACTAAGCAGGGAGATCCATAAAATGTATTTATTTCTAACCATCTTTATCAACAAGAGGATCTCTGCAACTTAATTTGTTAGAGCAATGTGATTTCTTACACAGGGATGAATGCTAGAGGTAATATATTAATTAGTTTGCTATGGAACATTACTTTCATAACACACCGAAAAAGCTAATTGTTTCTCTTAGTGCATGGCCACATTCCTGCCCCGAATACCTTTCGTACGTGTTGTGGTGTACAACCCTCAATTAGTTATTCATATAACGTGCTAAGCAAAAATGTAAAAAATGCAAAAAAAATGACAAAGGCCACCCCCACTCCGCCAGTTGATTAAGGCCCGCATCCAGCCGCATTGGCTACTTATGTCTGCGAGGGCGAGCTCATCCTCATCTTTGCCATCATCCGCATCCTCGCTCGCATCCAACAACTCGAACATTGTTTGCCTGTCTGGGCTTTGACAAAACTTTGCATGTCATGTTGTCATCATGGTTCCTTACCCTTTCTTGCTTCCGCGGAGCCCTAACTCCCCTCTTACATGAGCGGATCCTTTGGCTGACATTGTTTGTCTACTACTTTGGGCTGTGGTGAGCTCTTCGTGTCTGCCGGCAGCCGGATATTCATAGACATTATAGACACTTATCATCGGTTTAGGCTTCACGCCTTTTGTCTCAGCACCAGCGAAGTTTACTTAGTCCCTTTTCAGCACCTTATCCCCCAAGTGCAAGCCGGGATCACTCTCTGCATGTTCAGTATATTAAAGTTCTTAAAAGCGTCTTCTTACCCTGCAAAAAATTCCGTCAACGCCTCTTGAACCTAATGCCGAGTCTCAGATTTTAATTTTTGAGAGGAACAGCAATTGAAAGCTTTCATTTTTGGCTTTAATATATGTGTTATAAGTCTTGGCTTAGCTTAAAAAGGAACAGATTCTAATTAGGTTCCCAGATAGCTTGTTAGACACAACATTATTAGGCATTACAATAGCCTACGCGTATTTAGGTCACCCCTATTCGCACAGGCCTTCATCTGAAAGTCGGGATCCAGGCCCAATCGCAGGCATATATGGGACTAAGAGAGCAATAAAACGTCATAAACTGCAAACTGTGTCAATGGAACACAAAGAGCCTTCTTTGTTTGTGGTCGGGCTGATAACTATATCTGAAACTGTTCAATAAAAATCAAAGCCATACAGTCTATAGCCCCATAAACGTAAACAAAAATCGTTATTGATTTTAGTCTGCATTAATTTTTGTTCAGTTGATAATGTCAAAAGACCGTAAAAAGTGTTTGCATAATCATGGAACCCACAACACCTTGCACAATTTGACCACAATGTTGTATTAACTCGAGATACGAGAGAACTGCAATAAGTGGTTTGTTTGGCATTCAACTTTGGCATTTCGGTGTGTCTTTACTTTAAGTTTTGTTAATATAATCGGATTGGTTATGAAATGATGTTGGGCCCACGCCACTGTTGCACACCCAACTAAGAAAGTTCAAGTGTATGACGACACGATGGCTGCACTCAGAACCAGCCAAAAAGTATCTGACAGATACACACGTCGGTGGAGCGACTGCATCGCTGCCTTGGATTGCTTGGCTTGCCTAACAAGCGGAAAGCAAAAACATAACAGTAAAGTAAATTAAGTAAAACCACACACCAGCAGCAGCAGCCACATCAACAAAGATACAAATGCACTGCGGGCAAAAAGAAAAACCGGACAGAGCCGGGTCTTAGATGAGAGTAAATGTTGGTCTACAGTGTCCGAGAACAGAGAGTGTGGAAATATACACATATATATATACAAGAGGGAGGGGATGGCTCGCCGTCTTATAACAAAAGTGGCTGACCTCGAGAATTCTCGCTTACATTAGAAGCCAAAGAGATCACTCAAATGTATCTGAATCTAAGTCTAAATCAGTAACTGGCCGCTCGTCGCATTCTTGTTCTTCTTACCATCGCTTTGGGCCTCTTCACCTATGTCCAATTCATATGCCTAAAATTGGTAGCTTGCCTCAGAAGTTGGATATATTTTCTTTTGGGGCGAGCAGTTGGTTTTGTTTATCTTTCGATTGCGGTCTGCTTTCGATCGCTTGTGCTGGTATATTACTGTCAATAGGAATTTCATTTGCGCCTCTTAAGGCGACTTCAAGACGGGGTTTCAAAAGCATTAGTTGAAAAAATTTTAGTAATTCGGTTAGGCGTTCTTACAAAAGCTAGTTGATAATCAAACAACTTAAAATTTTATTTTGTTTCTTTCAGATCTTACTCTAAACTGTGACAATAACTACATTTGACCAAATCGGTATGTTATGCTCTACTCAACATTTAATAAAATAATATCCCTTACACACTACTATTACATTCGACCCACATGAAATCAATTATCTTGCAAATCGTTCACTCGCTACGTTGTGTTAAGTGAAACCACCAAAGATTAGCTCAGATATGTCGAAAACCAAATGCACTGCGCAACATTTATATTTTAATTTGTATACTCTTTCGATAAGTCTTTAAATTTCGTTAAAATGTTTGACTAATTGTCTATTAGTATAATATTATAATATTTTTATACACTCAATTTATATATTGTGTAAGGGGACAATCTGATTTGCAAAATTGGCATAATCTTGTTATAAGGTACATTGACTGATTCATTTTTCGTTAAGCTGCCCAAGTTTCGGTTCGCCAAAGTTAGCCTCCTTTCTAGTTTTTATGAGCTTTTGTCAAAGAAAAAGTGGTGTACAACATCCGGCACCAAAAGCATTACACAAGTGCTGAGCGCTAAAAAACATTCAACAAAATAATTACAACGTAACATCCGTTATAAAAAAACAGCTCTTACTAGAAAATATATTGTGAGTTATATGTATAACTTTTGTAAATTGAATTTAGGGTGGTTCAGCAACTTTGACCTAAGAAAATAAATAAGAAAGTAAATAAAGAAATTTGATTAGAATTGGGGCATCATGTCGAAGAACTACTGGCAGCCCCAATCTATCGTACCGCAGTTAAAAATCCTTAACAGTTTTTAAATTTATTTAAATTGGAGTCATCTCGAAACAGATTGTAGCCTATTTTTGGTTTTTTGCGTGTCAGGTATAGGTATTTGCTTATAATAAAGAAGGTTTAAATCCGCTCGTCCTTTTTAAAATCTAGACATAAAGCCTTATTTCATACGTCGGTTGTAGAATAGATCCGCTCACGTTGAGGATCATCTTATCAAGACTGATAGCCTTAAGACGACGATTATGGAACACAAACCTCGACCGATTGTGACTTTCGCACTACAAACTTGTAATCTTTAAAGATTTGTAGGCTGGATGCTAAAGCTTACAAATCTTTAAAGATTACAAGATGATAAATATTCTTTCCACTTTTTTTTAAATTTGTACAATACCACATTTTACATTTCAGTCAAACTCGTCAAGATCAAAGGTGAGCTTATAATAGCGATACTATTTTCATGAAACATGAAACACCAATCGGTTTTGTAATTTTGTCAATATATTTTTTTAAATTAAAAAACGTAGTTTTAAACTGAAACAAGTTGGGCTGGTTAAAGGTGGGTAACAATAACTACAGACATTGTACGATGAATAGCAACACATCAAGTCGAATAAATTGAAATTAAATTCTTGGTCCCTGAAAGTAAAGAAGGTTGGCGTTTTTTGTTAAAATGTGTAATGTTTGGAAATAATAAAAACCTATAGAATTTATACCTTCGCTTAATTATTTTTTAGAATATCTTCGACCAACATAAAACTGACATTTGTATCGAATTGCAATTTTCGATCAAAAAACCACCGCAAAGTCAACATGTAATCGCCAGTTGGAACCGGAAGCCGTAGTAGTTCGTACCTCAGATAAAAGTCCTTTACGATCTGTGGACCCTAAAATAATAGTTAGTGAGATGTAGAACAAATGTGTTGAAAACTCTTACCATATAGGGGCATGTGTGGTTAAAATTTGAAAATTCCTTAAAAAGCCCGAAGACAAGTGTTGCAAATGGAATGGAACGGTGTCGCATGTACTGACACCCATCGAAATTAAGGTCAATTAGCCACGGTTTGTATCCATTGGCCCTCTTAAACATTTGTGCATGAAGGTGTATATCATAAGCTGGGTGAAGGACCGTTCCGTTGATATTAAGAAGCACTTTGTTTCGACTCACAGCCTTTAAGCGACAGTTGTGAAACACAAACCAAGATGTGTTATAGCTCTCACAAATAACGTTCGTAAACTTAAATACGACCGCGTTCTGACAATATGTATTAGTATTTACTCCATATATGATTTAATTTAACGGAAGGACTTACGTTTAATCCTGTGTTATAAGTTAATAATACTCCGCAGAGAGCCGGAATGATCAGCAAAGCCCGCATCGCGCTTAAAATTGATCTCGAATAACATCAGAAATGTGTTTAAATCTAAATTGTTCAATTGTGTAAAACATTTTTAGAACACTAATTTACGCTTTATATTTTTAATTACAGTTATCTGTAAAAATAATCAACACTGCCCGACAAATTCAGTTTATTGTAAATGTAACTATGTTTATAAAATTTAAGATGGGGATCCTTGAAGTTTCTTCAAATCGGTTTAAATTTGCTTTATTAATCGATTAAACATAAGGACTAATACATTAGATACTTTTGCTTTATGATAAATTCTCTTCGAACGAAAAATATATGCCCGTAAAAAGTATAACTACCTTATCGATGTACCACTTTATTGTAAAAAAAATATTTTGGGAACATTAAATGGATTTGGAATAATAGGACCTTTACCTCGTAGGGACATGTGAAATTTAAAGTGGAAAATTGTTTAAAAAGATTATAAACAAGTATTACCGGCGCATTATAGGGCCTTTGCAAAAATCGACAGCCATCGATTGTGGTGTTAAAACCACTGGCCCGCTTGAAACTTTCACCGTGTACTCGTCCAGAAATATGGCAGTTTTCCGCAGAGTTCCATTGAAAATCGACGAAGTTTTGTCCCTGCTAATGGCTTTTGAACGACATTTGTGCACCAAAAATCCAAGATTCATCCACTTAATCACAAACAAACTTAAATCCTGAAGCATTCTTAACAAAACAAATATTCAATTGATAGGAATAAATTTGAAGGAGTTACTTACACAGGTACTCTGTTCGAAAACAATATTAAAGGCCAGAATTAAACAAATAATTTTTATTCCGGTTCCCATGGTGTCAAGTGTAATTATTAAATGCTCATTTTGATAAAACTAACTCAGCAACTGTATACCTCGGTTAGATCGGCTTTATTAATGGTCAAAATGAAGTTATAAGTAGTGAGATAATTATGTCATTATTAATAGATTAAAAGAATCAAATATATTTCAGTATGCAATATTTAGTTGGTATTTCATAGTAGTTGCAATTAAATATTGAAATCTTTCTGTTTCGTTTTTGTTGAATTATTTTTATTATGTTTGTTTCAAAGTTTCTGAGCGTAATTGCATTATAATAATATATTCTGGATAATTATAGGTAGTATCGAATATACATTTGAATGACTAACAAGAAAGAAAAGTTAACTTCGGGCAGAGCCGATGTTGATATACCCTTGCAGAATATTCTGTATACTCATGTAATACTCATAAAAAATCCCCACTTCCTAACTTAACAAACACCAAAGTTATGGCATTTCCAATCGTTCAGTTATATGGCAGCTATAGGATATAGTCGTTCCGACTTATATACTGCGTGCAAAGTTTCAATTCGATATCTTTAAAACTGAGAGACTAGTTCGCGTAGAAACAGACAGACGGACAGACAGACGGACATGCTAATATCAACTCAGGACGCGATCCTGATCAAGAATATATATACTTTATAGGGTCGGAGATGTCTCCTTCACTGCGTTGCACACTTTTGACCAAAATTATAATACCCTCTGGAAGGGTATAAAAACTATTTAGAAATCTTAATATTTTTGCTTTAATTTGAGATAGAATGTATATAAATATTGTTTGCTGCTGGCTTGTTGCACAGACCAATTAGTTCAAAGCATTTTTTGTCTTTTAAAATGGAAAAAGCCGAAACATTAATTAATTTTATATTTAGTCGCAGAAGCTTCATGTAGGTTTTTTATTTGTTGTTAATAAATTATAGCCAATCATAACAAACTAAAAACCAGCCAATCTATACTAAACTACATTTAAAAAATTGTGGTCATTCAATTTGTAAGCTTATATTGAAAAACGAACTTTTATTTAGAATGGCTGGCAACAATTAATAGGCGCATTAGACCCCAAAGTCTATTTGTATCCTGTAGTTTCGGAAGCGAAAATCATGAGTCCAAACAATGAAAATCCGTGGGGTTATTTTGCATGACCAGCGATGCGCACAAAAATAAAGTTTAGTTTTTAATACCGCATGTGCTTCACACATGTACTGCGGAGCCGTCGAGTCGATTGTTTGAAAAAGAGGTGGCAGTGCTACCAGCTCATGTTGCAGCCACATTTTTTTTAGTCGCGGGGGCGGAGCAAATAAGCTCCTAACTTTCAGCTGCCTTGGCTACCGGACTCTTGCCCCATACAAACGACGACATTAGCCTCAAAACCTTAACAACAATGGAAAAATGGGCCTACGCATGCGTCAATTTGTTTTGCTTAAAAATACAAAAATTTCTGGTATGAAAGGAAAATGTTTTGGCTTGGGTAAACATTTTATGTTATTATATTATTATTATAATTTTTATAATTTTATGTATTAAATTAATTTGATTTCGCCCAATACGTGTTGTTCCTGATAATGTCAGAATTAAAGGGTGTACACATTCTGCTTGGGCATCACTAAAGCTGTCGAAGATATGGCAGATCCAACTTTTATAATTACCGAAATCTAGGTTTCATAAACCGATTGTTCAACTGACTGATGTCGAAATCACTTAGTTTTCTTGAAACATACTATTCAATGAATATAAAGTATATCTTTAAACTTATTTAATGTGTATTACGAAAATTTGTTAATGTTTGTTTCCAACAAACCAACGAAATTGTGTTATTTTAAATAAAATCCAATTGCCTTCTCCCTTCGGTGTAGCGAATTAAACATTCTGTCACGCCTTGAAACAAGCTCGATTTATAAAAGAGCCAAACTGCTATCCATGTATGAAATTTTAAATTCAGCCACAGAACGTTCTTGGCAACCTTTTTTCTGGGGCGTGTCTCGTGGTCGTGGGGTACTGGTGGGTGTGTACGAATGTAAATTTTTAACTTGTAACTCATTTTTAACGCAAAATAAATATTTTGAGCTTACTGTTCTGGCGGAACGTAAAATGGGCCAGGCAAAAAGTGGGCGTGTCAAAGGTCGGTTGATTAAATAGCCCAGCTAATATTACATATTAATGAAGAACTTTTACTGACTGATACTGGAACTTGTCTTTGGAGTGTTGCCCAGTGAATTAAGTGAGCAAAACTTAGAGATTGGTTTTTGTTTGCTTGAAACGTGTAAAAATACTCGATACAACACAGATGGCAACACAAATTGCCAGCAGTTGCAGGCAGCAAACAGCAGTTGACCTAAAATGTAACGTATCTAAGCGATACAGATACAAATGCTCCGAAATTGAAATCAAATTGCCGCCATAATGCAAATGCTGCAGTTTGTACATTGTTTGGTTTTCCTTTCATTTGCTTGTTTTTATCCAATTTTCCTGTTGATTTGGCAATTTTCTGCCCCCGGATAGAGATAGCAACAGTTGCAGCACACAGAGATGGAAACATGCATGTCACTGGCAAAGAGTTACAAATTGCAACTCAGTGCCAAAAGAATGTGCCATGATAAGTCAATAACTATTATTAACACAAACCGACGCTGCGCGCAGTAACTCACAGATTCAGATGGCGTTTTCGAGATACAGATACTGATCTACTCGTACGATTTGAATTGCCACTGATTGTATCTCGGAGGAGCGAAAGTGCATTTCGGCCTTATCGATATTGAAATGTTAATGAACTGAAAATTTTGCGTGTCGAATTGTCGAACAGTTCGCGCTGGGCATGTTTTCAAGATCTACGCTCAGATCGCGGCAGCGTGATAATTGCCCAGCTATGTTCAATGTACTAACATACCAAGATTGCCATTGCTGCGATTGGAAAGGCAGCAACGACAGACAAAGACCAAAACTGAAACCCATTCGAGACTTCACTTCACACTTCACTTTCCATTTTGTTGTTTTCTGGCCACGCTTGAAAAATATTTCAATTAATGCAATCGAAAAATGAGTGGGCCAAATAAGAAATAAGAGTCGTGGCTACAACAAAAAGGCTAAAAATAGGTTTTCACTATGCATTTTGTACATTTCAATCGGTTTATCACGGAATCTATAGAAATATATATATTTTTTTTCTTTTTCGTTTGTGATCTTCATTTTCAATGTTGCGCCAAAAATATCTAATGATTTGCACACAATGCACTTGAAAAGAGTTCAAGAGCTCATTGCTGGTTGCTTTTCCATTTAAAATTAAAACGATTGCTCTTGACTTTTTTTAATTTTTGTGAAATAGCTATAATAATAAATTCAAATTAAATAACTTATTCTATGATATACTTACAAGGAAAGTCATGTCAATTTTACCAGGAGTTTTATAAATTTATGTAACCTACTGAAAGGTAAATTTTATAATATAATGAAACCTACTGAAGTATAATAAACTGAAATAAACTAACTTATTCCATCATCATTAATTAAATAAAACAAATACTCACAAGGAAAGTCTTGTCAACTATTACAAGGAGTTCTATATGTTTAAAGTGACCTTCTGAAAGGTATAATTAGTCTTGTAAATTTTACCATATAAAAAAGGTAATAAATTGTGAAGTTGTTCTATATAGTGTTGTTATTTACCAATCCTTACTATTAATCGCAAAAGTGATCACGAACTAGGATGATCCCCGGGAGATTGCGAATCTCCCACAAATGTTCCAACAATCCCAACCATCGCTGGCACAAACCCACAGTTCAAACACCCTTGATTGGCATCTATTAACCCCTCGATCATTGCACAACACTGGGCAAGTGAAATCGACAACTGAAGTGCCCGAGGCAGACGTGTACATATGCTTTGGCATGGCATGTCACCCAATGCGCCTGATATCTTGCGGATACATGTAACACGAAGAAAAAGCATTCATTGAAGCGCATGGCATGGCCGTCGTCTCGATTTATGAGCCAACCCACGTCTTACGCTGGTGGGGGGTGGTGCTGGTGCTGGGAGGTTGGAGGTGGGAGGTGGTTCGTTGGGTTGGACTCAGTGAGTGATGGCTGCACTTCAGCGCCCACAAAACAAACGGCGACACTTTCAATTGCACGGCTTAGACTCGGACTCGGACTTAGATTCGGGTTCGGACTGCAGACTGGAACGGAGATTGGAACTTGCACAGTGAAACGGACATTCACAAATATTCAGACAACGAGTTCAAATAATTTTCAACCCCAAAAATAATATTGCTAATGGTTTTGGATACGTTTACAATCATGGTTGTCTAGCGCCACTTTGCTTGATTTGCAAACCCTTTTATTTTGTAATAAAACATATATGTTCAGCCGAATAACGTTTGAAAACATATTTGTAAAAATGTTACCTTGAAGGCAGGCATACATTTTATATTCCTTACAAAAGATGAAATCCTTTCGTCCTGCTTCACTGTTTTAAAATCAAAACATACTTAAGCTTCGAAAACTTTAATTATATTTTTCCCAGTGCCGTCGCACTTTCTCGGTGTCGCGCTTTGATTTGTTTTCCATGGGTTTTCTTGCTTTATTTTTATGGCTTCTTTTGGCGCAACAATTTGAATGTCATTAGTGTCAGTGGCCGGCAGCTAACGGAGCTTGACACCATCTCGTCTCCACCACCCTGTCAGTACCCAGTGATGATTTTCCGACGCCGACCCGCCCAAGACACTCTGTGATTTTTATTTTTCACACTTTTGGAGGCGAGCGGGCCGCGTTTGGCTGAAATACAATTTCAATTTAAAGTCACGTTGAACATTAACTACAATGCCACTTTCCAGCTGGTCAACTCTTCGAGCTGCTCCACTTTTGTCTTCGTTACCGAATCGCGGTTACTCGAAAGTGTCGCCGGCTCTATTTAATGTGCTCGGTCCGCTCAGCAGATCATTAGCGGAGCCCCTGCTTTTAAGCAGCCACTAGAGTACTAAGGTTATTATTTGTTTTCCCCGAGGAAAACACAAACCCAGCCATTGTTCTGGAGTATGGTGCCCCATAATCTTGATTTCACTTGCCTGATAAGGTAATACGTTTGCCCCTCTTTAGATTCAAGTCCCTGATAAATATTTAATTAGATATTTTGCTGTTACAGAACGGTCTGGTTATTGTTTGTCCGTCGTCTTCTAAGTGAAAACATACAATGATCGTCTTCTATGAGCACGGAGCTCTGTTTGCATCCGTATTAGACTATGGTAAACAATTAGCGAGAAAGCTTTTAGATGTGATTGAGTGGCTTGGATTATGGTGATTCAGAATATATTAAAGAAAGGAAGAGAGATAGGGGCCCGGATTTTTGAGTGGATGTTTCTAGGCCGAGCTATCGAGAAACCAAATCTTGGAAAAGGGCTTAAATTTGCTTTATATATCTTCTTTGTTTAGTTATACAACTTTTCAGAGCCATACCAAATATTTTGAATTTATCAATTTTCATACAATTATTTTCGGTTCTGTCCATTCTATTTGTTTCTAATCTGAAAACGAAGCCCTGCCCTTGTTTGCCGCAAACAGAATTCTGTATGAATCGGTGTCTTGGAGCTTTTCTTTGATGTTGCCAATCTCCGCTTTGGAGCGGCTCTAACTGTTGCCGCTAATTAGCTAAAACACAGACCCAAAGACATCAGCAAAGACAATTGAGTGGCATTTACGCGCCGCGTTCTGGTACACAAGAATTCCCCTTCCATACAAACACATCTCACTCTCTTTCACTTCTCGACATCGTCATCATAGTCGCCATTACTATTAATTCAGCACCCCGGCGCATACAAAAACATCTTGATACAATTTCCAACTGAGGGACCGACCAAAAGAAGCCGCTTTATCTTTGAGTCTCGATTGGCGCCATTAAGATTAGATTTGACGTTGATCTTTTCCTAACCATTTATGTTTAATTATCATTTAATCATCGCTTAATAATTATTGTTAATTCTTCGACACTGGGCAAGCGAACCATTACTTGGGAAAGTTGGCGAGTTGCTTATATAAAAGATAAATCCCCAGACTTGCCTTTCTGTTAAATTTAAATTATTGCAATCTTCTGCTGACAACGTTGGCCTGGTCATTAGAGTTGTCCATTGAAGTTGTTGCCTTGTTGTCATCGTTTTTTACTGTCGTTGTTTGGCTACATTACAAGAAAATGTAGACTGAACGATAAAGCTTAGAGCGCTAAAAAAAACAGGACGAAGTCATTTTCACATAGTTTTTGGGCTTAAGAATGTTAAAATGATTTCCGTTCGTAAAATTCCGTATAAAAATTCTAATTCCAGAGTTATAACAATGAAGTTAAGGCGAAGTTTCTATACCGTTCCCAATGCTTTCTAAAGAAGCTATTTATATGATATATATTGATCCCAGCCGGTAACATACTACCTCCAATAGAAAGAAAACCATTGTGAAAGTTTCATGCAGATTGCTTAAATACTAAGGGGCTTGTTCGCGAAAAAAGAAAACACGGACAGATCGACTTTGATGTTGTGCACTGCGTTTTAATTTAAAATAATATTGCCCCCCGCAAGATATAATAATGGAACTTAATTTTTATTTAAGAATAAAGCTTACCTGAGTACAATAATTTTTTTCAATTTGTTAGTGGACAATCTCAAAAGCCTCACTATTTGTTACTGTGTATAGCAACTGCTGCTGTTGCATTAAGTTCAAACCTCAGTCCCGCCGTTAATTACTACAATTTGAAAATGTTGTTTTAAATTGTGTTGGCTTTTCCTTGCAGTTATTCATTGCATCTAATGTCTGCACTGTTGCTGCTTTCTGCATTTTATATGCAAATTAGCATTCAGAAACATCAGCAATGAATGCTTAACATCATCATCAGCGCATGTTGATTAGCCTCGTGCCATTGGATAGTCTCTTCTCGAGTCTCGAGTCTTCTGTCTTCTGTCTTGAGTCCTCTATTTGAAGTGCCTGTCTTCTCCACTTACCCGACTGGAGTGGTGAAAAACGTCGGCACACAATATGTGCTGATCAAATTTGGCATGCAAGTGTGCGCTAGAGAGATCGCAAGATATAAGGAAGATTAGTAATCATGCTCATTGGGGCTATTCAAGAAAATCAAGAATTCTCTGACAAATCGTTGATAATCTAAGTTTATGGCAGAATCTTTAGAGACACATTCCACCTAATGGGGCACTATCAAGAGCACAAATAACACCCTAATGATCGGTTTCAGTTTCGATTTGTTTGCTTTTCATAATACAGGAAGCCATGGGTATAGCTAATACTCATCAGCTGTCATATTAACCTAATAATTATGATCGATACTGGTCCAGCAACTCTTACTCCCGATGGCGATAGCCCGCTTTTCTCGCAACCTTTGAACCCACTTTCTAGGAAAAACTCGAAACATGCTGGGCTGCATTCATAAAAATTAATAAACAAGCTCGATTACAAGGCGGAGAGAACAGTTGAATACCTAATAGTTATTAATTAGTAGGAGGGAATGAAAAGCGTAGCAAAACGATCAAAAAATACCGGGTCACATACAGTGAATGGAGGGCAGGAAAAAATAAAGAAAAACAAAGCCACACAAGCTCGTAGGCTTATGTAGACAGATGGATGACGAACGATGCGGATGACTACGTGGATGGGCTGGTGGATGTAAGATGTGGCTGGTGCACGATGACGATGATGACTGTGGCAGAAGTTTATAAGATTGACCCGCATACCAGCGTGTGGGTCCCAGGCCAGTGCGGCATCCACTCAGACGGAGGGACGGACGGGAAAGCAATTGCACAATTAGATAAAGCATCTTATGGATGCACTTTGATGAATGTTAATTGAACTCCACGCTATACTTTTCGAGCATTGTTCAGCTGTCGTCTTCTGGCAGTTGAGGAAATGCTTGCCAGTTTTTCTGTAGATCCTTCACGGATGCAGTGCCGGCAACTAGCTCAGCACATGATGACACCTGCCCACTCATCTTCGAAGCTCTAGCAGGGGTTAATGGTTCCTAGATGAGGCCAGTGCTCAAGTTCCGACACCATATTCATAATATGCGTTTTATACTTAATAAGGTGTATCTTTTATTTTGCAGCTAATGAAATCGGACACCTCCAAAGACCCCGCCCGATGCGCGTGGGTGGTGGCGCATCGCTTTTGAATCGAATTCGGAGACATGCTCAGTTATTGACCAGGGGCCAAGACGACCGCGTAGGAGTTCGCTGCCATGTGAGCAGAGCTCAGTCGGCACACAAAAAACGTTCAACGAAAAGCTAAATACAGTCAAGAGCAGACGACGGTTATCCACAGACAGGTTGCAGTAGCACAGAGCTCCAAATGGAGGCCACTGAGCAGGATGTCATGCTGGAGGGCAGCGAAGACCTTATGTCCACATCAGCCTCGTCCACAAATGGAGGGGACACAAACGGTTGCGGCAAAAAATTGGTGAGTTTTTCCATGTTTATACCTTGGTATTGAATAATTTTTGTAGATATAATACGCACTAAAAGAGAAGACAAATAAAATTAACTCTTTTGACCAAACAAATAATAAGTCAAAACAAATATTCAGAAATAAGTGCAAAAGTTACCTTGCCGTAATTATAATTTTAAGTAATATATTCTTTATCACGCATCAGAAATTCAGAGCAGTGTTTCTGGAGGAACGATATAATTTTAGTTAATACAATTTCCCTTATATTGCTTTGTTTTCTTTTGGTGTTCGGAGTATCAGATTTTCCTAATAACAAATAGTCTTAGGGTGTTCCCTAAGCTCTCTGGTTTCCACCTCCCACTTGAAATTTAAAGCCAACTATATGGACGGAAGTATTTGCGGGCAATGAGCGATGAATGCATGGCCGCTTGACTTTTGCCATTTTCCGTATAGGTCTTTAAGAAAACTGCACAGCTACACGTGAGTGGGTGGGTCAAAGCAAGTTGAAATAATTTTAAAAGACCACTAAGACCATTGCCAACAACTAAAAGTAAAAGTTCGCCATAAGAAAGCAGAAAGTAGTAAAAAAGGAAAAAAACATTAAATATTTGATGGTTTTTGGTCGTATAGAACGAAAGAATGAACTTCAATAAACATCCATAAAAGAGTTTTCATAATAATGACTTTGTAAACTAAACCTAAATAAACTTTCAAGTATTTCTAAAAATAAAAAACAAATTATATATGGTATTTTATTCCATAAAATAGTGTTTAAACCAATGTCTTTTTAAACTAAACCTAAATTAACTTTCAAGTATTTCTAAAAACTAACCTAAAAATACTATATTTGGTTTTATTATATACAATTGTAACAGATAGAACGAAGTGATTATAATTATAAGTCAAGCCTTGTCTGTATGTCCGTGTGAATGTTGAAATCTTGAGTACTAAAATAGGTTAAGCATGCACTCGCAGCACAACTTGGTTTCAAATATTCTCTATTTAAGAGAATATATTTTTGTACATAATCGCACAAAGTTACGTAAACTTTATTTACAGTCTAGCAGATTGGAGACCATATAAACTGAATTGAAATATATATTTTATTGGCTGTATTTATCGAACTCTTCGTAAATATATCTGACTCAGAGCTTACATAAACTTTCTTAAAGATGTAAATAAATCACAAAAACCAATCACTTAAGGACTCAAGGTTTTCCTTGACCTGCAGTCTTAGCCAATCAGAATTTCCATATAAGCCGCTGAATATTTAATGCAATTAAAGCCCGCTCAAGGCTGCCAGCTTAATAAGCAAATACTTAATGGAATTTAAGAGCAAAATATTCAGGCATACAGGCACAACTGCCCACGCGTATATACGGATGCAGTAGCAGTATCATTGACTCCACGCCCTGGAGATCTGTCTGTTGACATTTGCATCTGACTCTCGAACTTGATCCCCTGCTCCCTTATCCCCCACCCCAAACTTTATTTGATTGAAAGCAATTCATGCTAATTAGAAATTTTATTGCACTTACTGCATTTGCTGTTATTGCAGACCGTGACCTCGCCGGATCCCACATCGTACGTGACCAAGCAGCGAGTGACGCGGCCCACGCCCCCGGCTCCTTCGAAGAACCCGATGCAGTTCGTCCAGATCAAGCCCTGCAACCTATATCAGACCGCGCAGGAGCAGCTGAAGAAGGCCGAGGAGGTCAAGAAGCTGAAGGAGGTGAAGAAGGAGGAGCCAGAGGAGTGGCAGAACGTAAGTCCATATCGTATATCACACCGATCCGCGTAAATCAGCAACTCGATCAACAAGTCGTGACAAATTTTTAGATCGCTGTTTAGGTGATTTAATATACGTTACTATAATGCTGGTCAGATCTTTTTAAATAAAATATAGTTAAAACATTAAATACCTTAATGAAATACTAGGATATGAAGATGAATAGGATATATTTTTCCGAAGTCTGTGTATGTAAACAACAAGTGGTACTGATTTACTTAACAATTACCAATCTCTGCTGAATAATCGTTGAAGAGTACTCGTTTAGTAAAAAAAAACATTATTTTTCAATAATGCTGAAATATTACTAATAATGGGAATGATTTGGTCTGAAAGGGTATTTAGCTATCGGCTCCCAAAGCCAGTCTTTCTTTCCTTTTTTTTGCTAGCTGACTGTTTGGAACTTATCGCCACGGATAAACTAAAGCGAAACCACTTGGGCATGGCGCATGGCACATGGCTCGTTATGGCCGCTCCAGTTTCCAATGCACGTCGCCCGTTAGCGGACAAAAAGATATTGCATTGCATAATCACTATTACATTTTGTTGATAGTTTTTTCTTCACCGCCTGTTTTTTTTTGTTCACTTCTATTTTCTTTGCACAAAGTTGTGTGTTACATGCAAATTTGCTGCTGCCATAACCCCTGCCTTTGACGTGACTGTACTTGCCTAATTACCTAATCAGCCATTTCGATGCAGTCGCTGCATTTGAAATGCCTTCGGACGATTGACCAGTGTTCCATGGGCATCATGTTTATCGAAATTTCATAGGTTCCCAGACATAACTTTTGCTTTACGACTGTGTGCCAAAAACAAAAAAGTTAAGAAATCCATTTAAATGCGTACAGCGTTGTGGAACTGGGCGACCGAATTCGATGGGAAAGGAAGTCCAAATGCCGCTTTAATTGTCTTCGAGTGTAAATTGCTTTCTTTTTGTTTTATTAACTAATGCGAACACGATTAAGTCTTTTATTGGAACCCAGTTTGGTATTCAGATTTTCAGATCAATAAAACCAACCGGAAGCTTTTTAACTGTTAGTCAAACGAGGAAAAGAACTTCGATGTGATAAACAATATGAGGTGATAGTCACTATCGACATAACAGAAATGTTCAAGAGATAAACTTATAATGAAAATATCAGGTTATTTAGCCGAGAGTAAAATCTGTCGTTAAAATCTGGACATTGGCACATCTCTCTGAATCATACAAAATGGGATCACAAATTCTTTATACATATATGTATACCGCGGCGACGCTCATGAAACTGAGCGAAGTTCACGCGCCTCGGAAACATTTCACCTTTGTCACGTAGTTCCGCAGCCGCGTCAAAACTTTTTAATTGCCATCAAAAGAAACTTTTGCTCGTCCACTTCCACTGTGCGAAAAATACAATGACACTTTACACTTACACATCTGCCCATTTCATTTTCTATACTAACTTTCGCTACCTTTCTGCCCCAAAACAAAACACGGCCAACAATGCGATCCGGTGACAAACAACTAATAATAAACAATAAACGGCAAACACACAAACAGAACCTTGACAATTGGAAATCATCAAGGCGAAAACGTGTCGAGCACATCATCGATCGTGCGGTGGAGACCAAGAAACTCGAGCTGGAGGAACATGATCGCATGCGACGAAAATCGAAAACATTCACCGAAATGATGGAGGAGAGGCAAGTACAAGTCCCAGTTTCGATCGAGTGTCAATGGTGTTAAAATGTTGCAAAATTGTATCCTTTAACAAAGAATGGACAACCAATTCCAATCAAATTTTAAAACACGGTGTTGCAAAAGAATTTTCCAAATCAATTTAATTTTAATGTTAATGTATCTCACATTTGATTGAATAAAAATAATACTATTTGTGTGTGTAATCCTTATTAATATAAGAATATCAGTTATAAAATATTTATCCAAAGGTTACAAATAAAGAGTTTTGATTTTTCTATATTTTTAAATAACTTATATTCCGAAAATGTTTGGTTCTAATAGTTATTCATTATAATAAAATGTTAAAGTTATTCAAAGCACTCAACGTGTGGCACAATTAAACCAACCAATCTAAATGTAAACACCTGTGCCCCCTTAATGTATCAGTAATTTAATAAAATATCCTTTTAGGGCTGAACGGGGCGGACCTCGAGGGCGTGCCAAGCTGGCTTCTCTGGCCGTTTACAACGAGGATGAGACGAACGATCTGAGCGATCTGGGGATCGGAACCAGCAGTGCCAGCGGCAAGAGCAGTATGTCCGAAGATTATGACAATAATAGTGTTATGGTGAGTAAAAAACGAAATTCGCCAAGAATAGGGGTCAATGTAACACATGATCACAGAGGCAATGACATAATTAGCTCGATTTCTTGTACCAGTCCATTTCTTATAGTTTCTCCTTAATAATTGTTTTTGCCATCATTAAGTGTCATTTATGGTGTGTGCTAGCCACGGCGCTTAAATCCATTTGCAACAAATTAACAATTAAATCTAATTTATAAACACTTCGCCGCCGAGGCTCAAGCTTTCAATTGGCCATTGAAGCCTCGTTGGAAAGTGTTGCCAGCAAAGCGATGCGACACGGGCTAATAAACCCAAATAGTTTATTAATCAAATGCGCGCACAAGCATCACCGCAATAAAATCATAATCATAAATAATAAACAATGAGCCACAAACAATCGACGAACCTCAGACAACAGAAACGGAGATTCCTATTGAGATTGAAATTGAGCGAGAGATTGAGCTGCGGATTGTGCAATTAGACGCGCTTGTCGCCAGGCCATAAATGTTTAGCTGCAAACTGTAGAAAAAGTATGTTAGTTCACGACATCTGGGACCTTAGGGAATTGGTTCAGATTGGAAAAAGGAAAGTAAAAGTAGAAAGGGAAATTCATGAGAACACTAAAATAAAAGCTAAACGATATATGTTAAATGGGAATGGGAAACTAACGAAAACGATTTAAAGAATCATAAATTAATTTGGAAAGTGTAAAGCCTTGGTAAAATGGGTGCAAAAATAAAAAACTTTTAAAAATCCGTTATTAGAGTTTGGATTATTCTAGGTGTAATTATTGACATTGGACATACCAAATTTAAGCCCGTGTTCAAATAAGTTTCTATGTTTTTGATCCGAGTTGTGAAACACAGTAAAAATTTATACCAAAACTGGCACAAGTTAAGTACTGAGAAGGGCAAGAACCCTTTTACAATATTAACAAAGCCTGTGTAAATCCTCTTTTTATACCCTTGCAGAGGGTATTATAATTTTGGTCAAAAGTGTGCAACGCAGTGAAGGAGACATCTCCGACCCTATAAAGTATATATATTCTTGATCAGGATCACCTCCTGAGTTGATATAGCCATGTCCGTCTGTCCGTCTGTCCGTCTGTCTGTCCGTCTGTCTGTCCGTCTGTCTGTTTCTACGCGAACTAGTCTCTCAGTTTTAAAGATATCGAATTTAAAATTTTGCACACAGCCTTCGATCCTTTGCACGCAGTATATAAGTCGGAACGGCCAGGATCGGACAACTATATCCTATAGCTGCCATATAACTGATTGATCGGAAATGCCATAACTTTAGTGTTTGTTAAGTTAGGAAGTTGGGATTTCCTATGGGTATTTTATTTGGCCAGTCTATCCGACCTACCAAATTTCATAAGGATCGGCCGACTATATCCTATAGCTTCTATATAACTGATTGATCGGAAATGCCATAACTTTGGTGTTTGTAAAGTTAGGAAGTTGGGATTTTTTATGAGTGTTAAGAATGCATCATATGAATAATTTTGGAGAATATAATTTACAGAATATTCTGCAAGGGTATTTCAACTTCGGCTCCGCCCGAAGTTAGCTTTCCTTTCTTGTTGACTATAAAATTAACAGGAGTTTTTGGTGACGATCACGATTATATTTTATTTACTGGGGAAGGACTCTCGTTCTTTGCCGCCCTCCTATCCATAGGTCTGATGGATGCTTTCTCTTCTTAGCCTTCTTCTGATCATCGGGGTTGCCAATGAAGCAGCTAGGTGGTTCGAGTGGGCTCAAAGCCGTGCATTGTAGCGACTTGAGTGACGATTGATTTGTTCCCTTACGGTGGGGATGTGAAGGTCTTTCGTTATATCCTCATTTCTCACATACCACGGCGCATTTACAATAGTTTGCAGTGCTCGGTTTTGCAGCCTTTGTACTCGCATGATGTTTGAGTCGGACACTGTACCCCATATTTGCATGCAATATGTCATGGAAGGGACTACTATTGCCTACTACTATTGCAGAATTTTATTTCTGAAGCTCAGATGACTCGATGCTCTAAGCATCCAATTAAGCTTCCTAAGCTTACTACGGCATGTTGCTGCTATTTTGACGGTGTGTTGCCTCCATGTGAGCCTCTTCTATTTGATATATTTTGTAAAAGCTAAGTTAAGTGTTATCCAAACTAATAACTAACTAAACAAACTAAGCAGTCTTTATACACACCCCATCCTTTAAGTACTTATTGACTAATTTTTGATTGAAATCGATTCCGTCCACAGAGCGACCACGCCGCCGAACTGGACAAGGCGATTGGCGCAGCTAGCTCTGGAGCTGCTGGAGTAATCTCTCGAAACTTAGAGGAGCAGCAGAATCACATAAATCGAAACGGCAGCAATGGGAACAACGGCAACGGAGTGACCATTGGCCAGGCAGGCATCTCGAATCCCTCCAAGGCAACGGGAAGGGAGTACGTCTCCTCGCCGGGATACGACACTTCGTCCAGTACGGCGCCAGCTAGTTCCCCGGATCCATGTGAATACACCTATGAGGGAGCCATCCAGGACTACAAGCAGAGGGTCCAGCGGGCCAGTAGCAATGGCAATGGAAATGCCAATGGCAAGGTTATCGGAGAACCCATTGCTTATCCTACAAGGCGTGGATCCAAGATCGAGGATCGCTTGAGCGGCTTTGAGGTGACCTCGCCCAGCGACACGCAAGAGGGTGTGGAGAAGCAGAAGGTGGACGTGCCCAAGGTGGACATTTCCAAGCGCAAGGAGATCTTCGAGCAGGCCAAGACAGAGGTGTCCAATGGAGCTGCTTCTGCTGCCCCCAAACTAGTACTTCGAGATCGCCTAACCAACGGGAATGCAGCTCCCACAACCCCCAAATCGGAAGTCAGACGTCTCTCTGGCGACGTCTCCAGCATTCGGGACCGCATGCAGAGCTTAGAGCAGCAGCGCAAGGCCTTCAATTCCAGCAAGAGTGTGGATGTGCCAGTGCCGCCGCTCAAGCAGCGCCTGAACAGCCTGCAGCAGTCCGTTACCAAAGAGGAGCAGAAGAAGCCACCGCTGGTGGCCCTCATCGATGCCAGACAGCTGGAGATCATGAGGGGCGAGGAGGAACGAATGCGCCAGCAACAGCAGCAGCAGAAGGAGCAGCAGAATCTGCAGAAGGGGAAGGATAAGGAGAAGGAGAAGCATCTCCCACAAAACCAAACCACTGTGCTCGCTCCTGCGCCAGCACCACCGGCCCTTATTATAGAGGAGCCACCGGTGGCGGCCACAAACGATGACAGCGGCATCCAGGAAGACACCACCGACGAACTGCAGCAGCAGCAGCAGCAACTCAACGCGGCCATCGCAGCCTTGGCCCTCGAGGAGCGCCAGTTGGAGGAGGCGGCCAATGCGGTCAACCAGATCGAAGCGGAGTTCGATGAGTTGACCGATCTGAATCCCTCGCCATTGCCACCATCGCCAGCTCATCCATCAGTCCTACCAACTCCATCGGCAGCTGCTGCAGTTTCAACACCAGCGGCCAATCAGGCGGCTGCTCCTCCATTGCGGGACATGGAATTTAGTGTAAGTTCTACTAACAATTTATTCGAATCCGCTAAGATAAGTCCTTGTGATGTTGATGTAGTAGCTGCTTCAGCGGTGTCGGTGTCCAAATCTGGTCCCACTTCCAATCCCACATCCACATCCAATCCGGTTTCCCCCGCCCCCAATTGTAACTTGCGTAGAAAGCCCTCCAACGAAATGGTCCATCATCGCAATTTGCTTAAAATGTTCAAGGAAACCTTTCAAAACGACGACGATCTGAAAGAGGTCGGTGAGCCGGTCACTTCTCCGGGTCAGTTCACCCAGATATTTGACTTTACCAATCAACCGAGTAATCCCCCAATACCGATACCAGCACCCTCGAGTCCGATCCCCACCCAAATACCACGTCCTCTGGGCAAGCCGCCCATGTCGCCCAAGGCGGTGAGATTAGCCTCAAGTCCAAGGGCTCAGATTAATCCTGTTAGTTCGCCCACAAGTGCTGGGGCCTCGCCTCCGCAATTTAGTATCAACGGACGCGTAGAAATATTTAATTCACGGCAGCTTGAGAAGCCACCAACGCCACCAGCTCCGCCCAAAAGAATGGTGAGGATTGAGCAGCAGGTTAAGGAAGTGGTTCCACCGCCAGAAGTGGTAATGTGTGCTCCCCCCATGACCATAGTTCATCCCGATGAGCTGCCCAAACCTAATACGGTCAAGGCCCTGTCCAATTGCTTCAGCCAGAGCGACTCCACCCCGATTACCTCGCCCATCATGTCGCCCAAACCCTTACCCAGGAGTCGCATTCCCCAGATAACGCCGCCAGCTTCTCCGAAGCCCCTAAAAAGAGCTCAGATGGATGAGGTGGATCGAAGCTCTGGGGACTATGCTCCAGTGGTGGGTCAAACCAAGGCGATCGTGCACACGCCCCCTAGCAAAACAAACCTCCAAGCAAACAGAATCCTTGATCCTCTAGCACCCAATGATTCACTGTACCTGCACACATCTTCGCCTTGCGAAATGCCTTCCCTGAAGGCCTGTTCCCCGAACGAATCCAGCCTTTTTAAATTGGCCTCGTCACGACCCACCTCGCCCTCAGTGGAGGTGGCTCTGTGCCAGCAATTCCTGGACAGAGAGGCACCCAGAGATATCCAGCTGGCCGAAGAAGATCGTAGGATATTAGAGCAGTTAGCTGTGGAGGAAAGGCCCTGTGATAGGATCGACGTGACCAAGTCACCACTGCCCAGCACTGGTTACCAGAATGTGACCGAAGCTCTGGTGAAGCAGTGTGATGGCAAGAAGGAGTCCCATGCTGTGAGGGAGCCGGAAGAGATTCCCAGCCAGGAGGATATTGCCCTGTGTGCGGGGTTACTCGACTGCCTGGCCCCAGCGCAGGAGCCCGTCTGCGACAGCATCGATGTGCAGAAGTCACCAGTGCCGGCCACTGGCTTCCAGGACATCAGCGAGGAGGAGGTGAGGCGGTGTGATAGATCGAGTAAAAGTTCTGTGATCACAAACAGGCCCAGCTCACCCATCGGCAGTGCCCGAGCAGCCCATTCTAAGGCTCTAATGGACACTTGCGAGCAGATCATTGCGGAGGAGCGGCTAGCCAGCAGTCAGATGATGAAGACTTCGCTGCCGGAGTCGGTGGAAACCAAGCCATCGACTCCTCTACTAGGTCGCAGATCCAAGATTCCCATACCCAGACCTTGCTGTATATCCACCTCTGGAACTGATTCCATTAGTAGAGCGGGCTATGCCCCAACCGCAACTCCGTCCCCCTCGGAAAATGTGGAGCAGCCGTTGATAGCTCGCACTCATCTGGTGGAAACGGAGATCAAGGTCAAGGAGATCTCCCCACCCTGCTCGCCCAAGCCCCAAGAGCGGAATCAGCCACCCGCACCACCCGTTAAGGAAAAGAAAAAGAACATATTTGATTTCCTGCGAAGAAATTTCGGGAATCAGGAAGAGCCACAGCATCATCCCACGCTTAACGAGACACTAGAGAAGAAGGTGGTGCTGACCAGCACCAAGAGTGGCGTGGACGTGGTCAATGCAGATGAGTTCGTTCGGGTGGACAACTCAAAGTTCTATGTGGCCAGCGAGGAGGAGGATGAGCCAGCGCCACCCCCTCTTCCCAAAACCCCAGCTCCTGTCAACATTGAGATACGGAAAAAGATCACTACCGATGAGATATTAGAGGAAAATACCACAGAGCAGGCGCTGACCCAGGAGATTAGCGATTTGCTGGACGATGAGATCATGAAACTGGAAGTAGCTGGTGCCTCAACATTGAAAAAATAGTATCGGAGTAGAAGTCGCCTCAAGATCTGCAAGATCTGAGGGCTTAGACTTCCTACACTTGGGAGTGGTACGTGATCTCTCCGCCGTTTCGATAGCTAATGAACATGAATTAGACCGACTATCCTTATAATGACCTTTAATGGCTCTCTCATATTGACATATATTGAAATGATACAATCGGAAAATATGCAAATGAACACGAAATTAAGCTAATCTTGAACATTTTACAATCTTAAACAACGAATGATAATTTCAATCGAATTTATTTTTACACAAACTATTTATTTTACTATGGTTTTTGTTGATTTCTTTCAAATTATATTCAATTTTTATTTTCATTTTGTTATGGGCTCAAGCTACGTAAGCTACAGTTTTCTTTATTTAATAATATACTATACTAAACCCAAAAATTATGTATGAAAACCAAATTTGATTTTATATAAAGAATTGTCAAACATATGTTTTATGGTTATATATTTTATACACAAACATACACACAAAAACTAAAAAAGATAAGATCGAATTTTTACGCGCTAATACACAAAAAAAATGAATTAAAACCTCAAAATCATACCAAATAATATAAAAGATGAAAAATATTATAAATACAAATGAGATAATAATTGTTGTGCTATTTTATGAATAAACCTAAACTAAAATCCAAATCAACCTGATGAAACTTCAATATTTAAAAAGATGTAAATAATTATCTTTCTACACGCCGCTTGTAAATTTACGCCCATCCATGACGCTAGTATTAGAACTGCTTGCACTGCTTGACGTAAACGGCGCTGTAAAATAACTGTAATGTCGTGTAGAAGCTGAACTGGAAAACTGAACAACAATCAAATGTATATTTTACATGAAACATCACACGTTTTCATATGTGAATTGTATGTAAGGCTTGAGAATATGGCTCTTTAAAAGATTTTCTCGTCCATATACATACAATCCGATCCGGAACACCTGAATCTAGAAAAGAAGATCTTAGATATACTTAAACAAAAAACCCTATATGTATATCTGGATAAAAACTAAATCGTCAGAACTTGATGTGGATAAATTGATGGATCCTGATTTCCCCTATGTCTAAATAATTCCCGATATTCCCCATGGAACTCCAAACCTAATTCTAGAGGTTAAGGATTCTTATTTAAGGCTTTATTCTACATGCTATCTGATTCACTCACTATCATAATTCGTATGCATATTTCTCTTACATGCCTTGCGCTCGTTTGTTGGCTAAAAAATGTAAAATATGATTTATCTATTAATGCAGTTACATAGTTTACATGCTTACTGCCAGCAAAAGTTGTTGCAAGTATACAATTTCCGAGGTAAGCGGTTTTCTCTAACTCATATCCCTTGTTTTGTGCCTTTCGTGTTCCTTTCGTTTTCGTTATTTTCTGTTCGTTCTTTACTTTTCGTTTCTGTTTGTTTGTTCGTCTCGCCCGTATTCGTCGTGTTTACGTTCTCAGTTGCATTGCATGTTGCGTTTACCCACTTAGCACCTATTTAAAATGCCAAAAGTCACCCATCCGCCTAGTGGGGTTTCAGTTCAGATTCAGTACAGCGGGGCATACTTTGGGGGGCCGCCTAGGTATATCCAACCCCCATCCGCAGACCCTGGAGTGCTGTCTCCGCAGTTTTGCCGCCCCATATATTGCCCACGCTTTTTATCTAAACAAATCGTTTGGGTCGATTCAGCGCTGCAGCGCCTACGTTTAGTGTACTTTAAGCCCTCGGCGGTTTTGGTTCTGTCGGGGCAGTTTCCTACGTACTCGGACCTACACGCCTGCCTCCGGCTATCTTTACAGCACCCCATAATAATATAGTCGTGCAAATAATTCGCATTGGACAGTGTGCGGGCACTTAGCCCTGGTATCTAGAGTATGCCCCATAGATACCAAGTAAATCGATTGCAGCGCTCCAGTTCGTTAGACTGTTTCGATCGTAAACCAGTGGTAAGCGGCTGGTTTTCATACTCACTACCCATATTTGCACAAGTACTTCCCCTAATATATAAATAATTTTTTCTTGGAATCTCGTGGGAATTCATAAGAACCGGAAAGAAGTGATAACGTTTCACGCATGTACATTTGCTAAGGTGTCTAAAGAATGTCCAAAATCAGCAACGACAAATCAGTTCCTTTTTGGTTACTTGACCGACGCAGACGTTAAAATATTTAGGTTTCAAACGGACGGAAATAAATACAGTTTTATTTTTTTCAATCAAAGGTTTTTCAGCTGGGAAAACGTGCATATTAATGAGAACTAATTTAAAAGGTTTTGCTTGTTAAAATAATAATTTGAATCCTAAAATGTGTCAAACTGTACGTTTATTATCCGTATGGGAATACCTAGGGATTAGCTTAACTTATCTTCCTTTTTTTTGTTCGTACCTGTTTTCGAAACGTAATGGCTTAAGTAGTAGTTGGTTATCTGCCCTTTCAGCTGCATTGAATGAACAGTTTAGGTATTATAGTTGAAAATTCTGTGAAATTCGCTTTTGCAACCCCTTCGGAATTTCGTTGTATTGTGTTCCTTTTCTCGTTTTTCTCCAAGTTTTTGTTTGATTGATTTTCGCTGTATAATTTAATTTATATTTGTTGTCTTTAGTTGTTTTTGTTTAATTTGCAAGCTAGTCTTTGTTTGAACTAACTGAAATTCATGCGATCCATGCGCATTCTTCTCTCTTTCTCTCTCTGTCATGCACGCTTTTGACGCTTTCTCGCTCGCTCGCCATGCCACGCCCACATCATCCCGCCTCCACAGATCAACGAAGCTCTTGAATTGGCGCTGCAAGCTATCGATCGCGAGGCGACAACCAAGCCAATGGACAAGGCACAACATCCGCAGAAGCAGGAGGAGAAGGAGCAGCAGGAGGAGTTGGTCGATCGGCCGGAAGAGGAGGAGGAGCCAACTCAGAAAGATGAGGAGGATGAGGAGCAGGAGGAGTCCAGTGAGCGGGGGGAATCACACACCGAGGGTGGGGAAATGCCAAATAAAACCGATGAGCAGAAACAGGGGGAACGAGAGCCCATCTATGAGAATGTCAGCTCGACTATATCTATGCATGAAGTAGATAATGAACAGATAGCAACGATGACGATAACCACACAGACCCAGGCGACGCGGAGGAGTCACAGGAGAAGCATTCCAAATAAGCAAACCAGCAACAATAACGAGAATAATCAAAGCCCTAATCAAACCAACAGCAACAGCAGCAGCAATCAAATGGAGAACAGCACAACCGCAGCACCAGCAGCAACCATCGTGCCACCAACAACATCTGGAGATGCCGAGCCCTATTACCAGGTGCCCAAGGCCGCGGAGCCGTACTACGATGCCCCGAAGCATTTAAGACCCGTGCCCGTTTACGAAAACATCGAGATCTTCTACTCGGGCCTGGAGATCAGTCAGGGATCAGCGGGAACGCCGGGAACACTGGGGTTGATGGAGCCGCCCAAGGAGAAGCCACCACCACCGCCCACCGAAAGTCCGCCGCCGATCCCGGCGGACGAGGGCCACGACGACGAGCTGGATGGACTGGGCAGCAGTCTGGGCCACAACACCGACACTTGGTCGTCGGACAACACCTACGAGACCATCTCGAATGGCACCCGCAGACACCTTCAGGGGCAACTGGAACCCGCCCAGCCATCGCCGCCCATAAAGCGGATGAACTCGACCAAGCGCATCAAGAAGGAGCTGCGCAACAAGCGCTCCAGCTTCCTGGGCATCGAAACCGACGGGGACATCGACGACATGGAGACCTACCTGGAGCTCACGGTGGCCCCACCGCCGGATATGGCCCAGCTCTTGCAGGAGGAGCGGCGCCTGGAGAAGCAGCTGTACATCAAGGCGGGACTCTGCGACAGTTCCGACACAGGTTAGTCATGATGTCTCATTAGATCTATAAGTGCAGTGGGGGTGGGTGAAAGAAAACCGATACCGAAGCCAACAGGGCATAAAAACGAACGACGATAGCAATGAGCAAATCACCCGCTGGACGGGGAAGGGGAAGGGGTGTCGACTGGGGCAGAGGGCACGAGGTGGCCCCCATCTGCCCCCGCGAGGTTAAGTATAAGTAATCCGTTTAGTGTGCGTGGCCCATGGAGCTGCCACTGCTTTGGCTGAGATGCTTCCCCATTCGGGTGATGAACTGTTGAACTAACGAGTGAGGTGGTTAATACATCTGTCAGGTGCATTTTCGGTTAATTAAATATAATTGGTACTATTTTCTAATAGTCTTTGTATACTAAGTTAAAAATAATTGGTAGTAAACTAATCTTAAATTATAAATAGCTGGCATATTAGTAATACATAAAAGTAGTAGTAATATAAAAGTTTAGAAGTCAGCTTCAATCCTTAAAGAAAGCAGAATATCTTTTGAATTATTTATTCTCTTCAATTGTATAACATGTTTTATTGGTCTAGCAATTGTTAATTGCTAATAGAAATAGTTGACTCTTTTTTAGAAACATCATATAAGTACTCACAAAGTAAAAACTATAAGCGAACCCAATGTAACCCTTCACTTCCTTTTCCCTTCTCCAGGAGAAAGTCGCGACTCTGGAGTTTCTGAGAACCACTCACGGCAGAGCAGTGAGCACTATACGAACTCCTCCGAGGAGAACGACACCCAGTCGGAGGCCACGCCCCCGCCGCTGCCCCCGCCCCCGTCGACCGCTCAGTTGGGCGAAGTCATCTACCAGAACGAAAGCCTCCTGGCTGCCCAGACTCCGCTCCTCCAGACGGTCAAGGGCAACTCGGCCGAATCCTGGACGGAGTCGGCGACGGCGGCAGCGGCGGCCACCCAATCGCTAAGCGAGGCCACAGCGACGGCCAATGCCAAGATGCAGTCCATCGAGGACAAGATCCGGGAGCAGGGCGAGGTGTTGCGGGTGGAGCGCGAACTGCTTCATTTTTCGGTGAGTACATGGGTCGAATTTGTTTTGCGGTTTTTTTTTACGAAACCGTTTAACCGTTAATATCCCAAATGAGCCACAGCTTTTTCAAAGGCCATTTGATTAAAAATACATAAGGTTTTTATAAGTTAAATATATCACTTTTATTGCATAACTGCATTAGTTAATACACCAAACCAAACCGTTTTGTCAAAAATATTGGGAAACCATGATTATAATGTAAGCCAAAAATAAAACTTAATTATTTCCGCAGCAGGAGGAACTGAAACGGCAGCGTGAGAACTTGCTCCTCCGTGAGAATCTGGCGCGACGGGAGCTGCAGCACGGAGCGAAGATGCTGATGACGAACAACAGGCGCTCGTTGCAGGATCTGCACCACGGCCTGGGCATCGGCAACGGGATGCTGAGTGCCTTCCAACCGCCTCAGCTCCACCAGCCTCCAATGCCGCCCCCGCATCCCCAGCAGATCTACGCCAACGTGCCGCAGCAGCAGCAACAGGCGCCGCTGTACGCATACCACCAGATGGACACGGACTACCGCAAGTCCATGTCGGATCTGAACGAGTTCTCCAACCGCCTGATGCTGCCGCCAACGCCCCCCACAAAGCCTCTGAGGGCGATGCAAATGGCCGCCAATGGACATGGCCTGGAGCCGGACTATGCGGTTAGCACGAGGCAGCGCCAGCCGGCGGTCCCATACGGCGGCTCCCTGGTGAAGATCGCTGGGGCACCCATGCCACCCCGGCCTGCCGGTGCAGGATATCCCGTCCAGGCGTCGGCTGCGGCCGCCTACCATCACCAGTCGGCCCAGAACCTGAGCAACATGTCCAGGAACACTTTGCTCGCCCTGAGTGCCACCCCCAAGCCCAAATACACGGACGGATGGGTGCAGGTGCAGCAGCGGAAGAGCTACGACAGCCACCAGGTCAACGACCCGGCCTGGCTGTCCGCCCAGCAGCAGAAGCGCAAGTCCATGCCGGACTACGGCGGAGCTCTCTACAACAACAACCACTGGCTGCTGCAGGAGGCGGAGCAGCGGCGCATCGAGCAACTCAATCGGCGATCCATGCCGGCCACCAAGTCGATGGGCAAACCGCTGCCCGACTCCATCATCCAAACGCTTACGGAACGTGTCCAGAGCAAGGGCATCGGCGAACGAAAGCGGTAAGTAGGCATGGTCTGAATTACGGGTACCGAAAACTGAATCTATACGACAGTGAAACATCTTGAACCAAATAGTACGCCTTTCTTGAAACTCGAATGAAGTTTAGCCCAAAAAATTCAAATCTCTCATTATCTCAATGGATAGTGCAAGTGATGTTTATGAGGCGATCAAGAATACATATACCAATTTCAATATCTTTATAATATCTTTAATAGATCAGTTTACGGTATAAAACACTAAATTTGAGAAATCGCATTCGATGGGGCATTTGTTAATGCCTGTAACGAATAGATTAAATGTTTCATTCATAAATGGAATTTTCTACTCCCAACAGCTTCGATGGCAACGGCAATTATAGCCAGGTCAACGGCAACACCAATGTCTACCAGCAGCAACTGCAGCAGCCGCAGCAGCAACAGCAGAAGTCCAGCATCAACAACGGCGGCAACCTCAACGGCAACGGCAACGGCAACAGCAGCCAGGAGAAGGTGCTCAGCGTCAGTGGCAAGAAGAAGTGCTCCCATTGCGGCGACGAACTAGGTAAACTTTGCTACTACGTTGGTTGTGAGTGTTGCGGTTGTTAACTTATTTCCCAAACCCTCTATTCATCGTTCATTTTGGTGACATCTTCTAGGCTTGTTGTCACAGCGAGCATCACAAGAATAGCACACACTCGGACTCACTAGTCTCATGGTTGCGTTCTGTTGATCATCGAATGCTTTCCCTTCCCCATAAACTACGAACTGTTTGCCAATAAGTTTCTATCTTCCACTTTCATGTCTGTGACAGATCTGGGCTGCACCCACGACAATTGTCGACAAGTGCACAAAGCGCTCAAATATATTGTTTGGGTGTAATTTTAAAAAGACTTGATTAACATAGCTAAAGCCTAACTAAGCGAAATTGTAATATTTAAGGTATACTATGGATATGGGTAACAATGTATCCGTTTTGGGAGCGGAATTTACTATCTTAAGAACTGCAGCTTAAGTGAAACCATGTTCCTGTTTGATAACTCGATATATTCATGGATGCTTAAAGAAATTAAAGAATTTGAATTAATGCTTTTTGCAACACATGGATAACATTTTCTGTTCTATGTTTGAATATATTAAGATTGTTAATCGTTAACTTTTAAAGAATTAGTACAAACGCGAACAGGGTTTAGGAAAATATTAGCTAACCTAAGTTATTTCATTACTTAAAGCAAGACTAAGTGTATTAAAAACTTTGAGTAGACATATTTAATTTAATTTGATCACTATATTGTCTTGCTGGAAATGAAAACAAAACTGGATATTTTCCGCTCCCGGTTTTCCAATATTGAGCAAGAAAAGAAATTATTTGCTAAACTAATGTTCCACTTTGCACTTTTAAACAGGTCGCGGCGCTGCCATGATCATCGAGTCGCTGCTGCTGTTCTACCACATCAACTGCTTCAAGTGCTGCGTCTGCCACGTCCAGTTGGGAGATGGCCTCAATGGAACGGATGTCCGGGTGCGGAACCACAAGCTGCACTGCCAGAACTGTTACTCCAGCGACGATGGCATCAAGTTCAGCTGCGTCTAACTGAGTCCTTGCCTAGGGAAAGGAAGTCAATTCGAAGATGGAACTGGGGGTTGTTGTTGTTCTTGTTGCTATTGCAACATTGATTGTTGTTGTTGTACTAGTAATACATAGATACTAACTACTGACGTAATTCGTATGTTTACATATACATATACACTACATATATCCATGTTGAGAACAAAGTCAAATGCAAAACGTTTCAGATTAGTGTTAATCGCTTCTGTATAAGTACGAAATTTTTTGAATGTCTGCATTGCTTTTTGACTCAGATTTTAACTTTTTATATACGATATTCTACATGTTTGAAAATCCGACGTTATACATACATACATATGTTTGAAAAGCCAAGCTCTCTAAAGTTTTACGCCAAGTCAAATTAAAGTTTCAAAATGCGGTTAATATGTGTTTTGAAGAATATTAGACAAAAATATTGAACAAATAGAAAAAAATTCTATGAACGTTGTTAAAATTTTGAAATTGTATATTGCCTACATATATATATCTACGACAAATGGAAATTGTACATTTATTTACCAACCAATGCTGATGTTTTCTCTTTTTGCGTCCGAGCCATCGGATACTTCTGAATCTAGCGTTTCTGTGTTTCTATCTATCCTACACGCCCCAGCCCACATAAAATACCTAACGACGTATCCAATGTACCTAAAACTATATACAAATACCCATCCACACGCAACACACTAACATAAGAACATATTATATACTTACATTCTACATGAGATGTGCATATAACGTGAAAGATTTAATTTCTAATTGTCGTTATTCTTATTTATTGTAATTAAGCATAAAAATCAAAAATATGTATATTCTATACACTTCTTGAATTTTATGATTAACTTTTAAACTTGATCGGTATATGAATAATTTTTCTGTAAAAATACATCAAAGAATCCATTTGAATTTCGCTTAGTTCTAAAAATAAAGTATTTCAAAGAAGAAAAATCAGTTTGTTTGGCTTTATTGATCCATGTAGTAACAAATCAATGCATGTATGCTTTTTTTAATGGAATTTGTATATCCTTGCAGTGTCCAGCCAATATCTATACCTACCCCTGTTATATATTGTGTGCGAGGGTATAACAATTAATTGAAACTGTCAAGCAAAATGTGTGGTATACTATTAGGCAGCAATACCGTATAGCATCACTATCACCCGCTTTTTCGTCTCTGTAGTATAAATATGTTTCAAACTGAGTACCTTTAATTACTAAATCCTTACTTTCATATTAGCCAATTCTATACGTTTTATTTAGATGTCTCTATTATTAAAAAAAATTCTCATGTTTTCCCTAAAAGCTGCAATCTAAATTTTTTTTAGTCGAACTGAATCGCTTAATAAAAAACAATACAGATCGAACTGAACAATATAAACAAAGTCTGTTTAATTTGTTTAGATGAGCAATTGTTGATTTAGACATTTTTATGATCTCATAGTGTATTTTAAATAGAGAAATACTAATTTTGCAGTTTTAGCTTGCAATAAAAGGGACTAGCTCCGATAAAAAATAATTCTTTTCAAAATGTTCCACAGTTTGGGTCAATCAATCTGACCAGTTTAGTCGATACACATGTTTGGTTTTTCTGGCGATCCAAGCACTTTATTACCCAGACCCGATGATAGAAAACACAATCCAATACAATCTGCATTTACAATTTCGCCGTTAGTAGATATCCCCACTTCGCCACCGATCGCCCTTCTAGGCGGTGGGCAGGAAGGTGAGCTTCTCGTTGAGCTGCAGCTGGGTTTTGATGAGCTGGGAGAGCGTGATGACCAGCAGGAGGTTGCGCACGTTGGCGTTGAACATCTGGGTGAACTGCTCGTGGGTCATGTGCGGCACGGAGTGGATGAGGTCGAGCAGTTGGCGGCCAACGGCGTTGTCCGGCGTCACCTTGTGGGCGATCACGTCGTCCACATACTTAAGGATCAGGTCCAGCAGGGACTGCAGCTTTGTGGAGGCCTCCGAAATCTGAGCGAGGTCTAGCATAGGGGGCACGGTCTTGGGACGGTGCGCGGGCGACACGCCCACTGTCTTCTGGAGCAGCTTGAGCCCGAAGGTCTCCGGCTCGTAGCTCGTTAGCTCGACGGGAATGGGCGTGAACATGCAGCCGGTCTTGCCGCCGGGCACTCCGAGCTGGATGCAGACGTAGGCGCGCAGGCCCATGCGGCCGCCCTGAAGCGAGGTGTCCACGGTAAGGTGGACCGGGTTGTTGCACTCGCGGGCGTAGTACTCGTGGATCACGGAACTGTGGTTGGTCACGTCGTTGCCGGTGGCCCACCAGCCCACCACGCTCTCGTTGGAGTTGACCTTGCGGTTAAGGTCGTACATGTCCAGGGCGTAGCTCAGCTCGGCCTCCACCTGGTCGTCGTGCTCCTTGTGCGGCACACAGAAGCAGTTGGTCACCTCCACCACTCCCTTGTCCACGGATCCGAGCAGCGTGCCGATGACGCGGTGCGAGTCCGCGTTCCGGCGCTCAAAGGCGTCCACCACCTGGAAGAGGACCACCGGGTGCACGCGAACGGTCAGATTGAGGGCCGACATTTCTATTGTTGCTGGCGAAGATTTGCAAGGGAAATTTCCGCAAAAATTTCTGTTCAGCCACGCTGCGCGTATGTTTTAGGGATGCAAGAAAGGGCGTATCGATACGGCAGCTGCCTGTCGATAGTTTTTGCGCCTATCGGACGGTGACCCATCGATAAAGGAATGGCCGAGTGCAGTCATGATAGTTTATCGATTTAGCGCGAGTTTTTAAATTGAGAAATAGTTGTGACGTTTCAATTTTTTTATTAGCTTGCTGTGAAAACGTATGCTATTTCATCCATATAAATCTAGAGAATATTAGGTAGCTAGATAATGCACGTATCCATGTCCCTCTGGAGCTTTTCAAATGTAAAAACAAATTGGTATGTCTATTATTGACCCTTAAAAACTTTTTAGAATATTTTGCAAAAGTTTTTTTTGGTTAGCACTCTATAAAACATTTATGTTTTCGGAGCTTGGTCACGAAGATGTTTCACTCCGATTTGTTAATGGATTTACATTTTTGTTTAAACTTTTTGCTTTAAAAGCTCCTGCCATATTTGAAAATTCGGAAAAATAAAAGTGGCTGGATAATGTGGTTATCCATTTATGGTCTGCCCGCTCTGGACCATTACAAATTTAAATTAAATTTATTTTTAGGCCCAATTTGGTTTCGAAACAAATTTTTTAATTTTAAATTGTAATTTTTTAATATTAGGCAGTTAAATACATTGAATTAGTAATTTAGAAGGTGAATATACTTCTATTCGAATGTTCAATTCCAGCTTTTGCGAAATTATCAGAAGAAATTATCAAAAAATAGGTACATTTTTTACATATAAACAAATTTTTTATTAAATACGATTTTTACATAATGCACACATGCATAAATACGCTTGGTATTGTATTTGTATTTCTACTTGAGATTATCCCTTCTAGAATCGGGCTTGCTCGCTGGCATTCAATGCATTTTATTACTTATCGCGGACACAACACGCCGTAATCAATGCCGAAACAGGTCCTACCACACTTCGCACTTCTGAACTGGGTTCATCGGCGAACCCTCTGGACACTGGAAGTCCTTGGCAAAGTCCTTCATATTGCTGAGCGATCCAAGAACACGGAACTCGGATGGCGAGTGCACGCCGGTGGTAATACGCATCTTGAGAGATTCTAAAAGGACAGATAAAAATTACGTAATCACTTAATAATGTAACATATCTTTAAAAGAAATAAGGGCATTTTCTTACTAAAGCTGCTTAGATATTTATCTTCCATCTAAACTATATTTTTGTTTGATAGGTCAAATACTTGCGTATCATACTTAATAGACTCCTTTGCTCAAGAAATTAAGATTGATTGCAGTTGGATTCGTAATTTAACGAATAATGTTAAAAATATGTACTTATATTTGTGTAATTTGTGTTTTTTTTTGTTATCTCGAGTTCTGGATAAACGATTTCGACGTAGTATTATAAAACCATTCGCAGGTAGTTCGAATTTCTATGGATTGCTATTAAATTAATTTGAATTCAAAGCTTATGTTTGGAATCTGATCTTAATCTAATCTAATCTAATCTTGCATAAGCTAATAATTTGTACACTTTAAACTAATTGCACCTATGTACGAACTAATGCTCGATATTTCATACCATGTTTAAAGTTCCCTCATTTACCTTTACGATACTTGGCACACCAGGTCTGACCGGATGATAGCCAGAACATCTGCTCCGGGGTGTAGTCCAGGCCAGGGAGCTTTGGCTCCGGTCCGTGCTTCTCCGCCCATCTGCGGTACGCGATGTACGACTCCTTGACTCCGCCGTTATCGGCTATGTTTTCGCCCTGCGTGTTGATTCCATTGAGCTGTTGAAAAGGGATACTTTAGGATTGGTCCGACCTCCTGAGAAGGATCACTCACGTTCATTCCCGTTGCCCTCTCCGTGTAGTTTCCATACTGCTCGATGATGCATTTCGCCTTGGCCAGATAGGCCTTCTGGGTGTCCGGCTGCCACCAGTCCCGCAGGTTGCCCTTCACATCGAACTGGCGCCCCTGGTCGTCGAAGCCGTGGGTGATCTCGTGGCCAATGACGTAGCCAATGGCGCCGAAGTTCATGTACTTGGGGCGTTGGGCGTTGAAGAAGTGTCCCTGCAGGATGCCGGCCGGGAATTCTGTTAAAAGAACAAAACGGGTTTAACAACTTTTCAAAAATAATTTTAAAATATGTCCCTTATAAATGATTTTGAGAACGCTTTATTGGTTAATTCTGCACTCTCAAAATTCCATAATCATAAGCTTTTATTATGTTAAGGCAAATTTTAACGACTTTCAAAGAAATAAAATGTAGGTTGGGATTTTATAGCAGCAACTTATAGTTTGGCACTTTCGATTTTTCAAAATTTTTGATGCTTGAAATCGAACTAACCCAACAATATTATGATGTTAAAAAGATATGGTTTAAAAATAACAAAGAAGGCAAAAACATTAATTTTACGAAAACTTCTAAGCCTCCTAGATAAATGGGATTTCTTATTATTTCTCATCATTCCACACATTACGCCAGACCTGAAATAATTTTAGTGAAAGCCTGGACTGTACCAAATTCTAAATGTCTCGTTTAATTTTTCACGGATAACTAATTCGTATGCTTTTTCATAAATGGAGTTCGGGAAAGGACTGATCACTGAGTTGGACTTACGAATACTATTCTCCAGGGAGGAGTAGAAGGCGTTGACGATTGCGGGGCGGGCGTGGCGAATCCAGTCCGTCTTGTTCACTGGCAGGCGCAGTTTGTTGAAGGAGTAGTCCGTGCCGAAGATGTTCATGCCCAGGAAGGACTCGAAGTACTTGTCGGGATCGATGTCCAGCTTGGCGTAGTACGCGGCCAGCTTGTCGTTGTCGAGCATCTCGTCCGGATAGCCGATGTGGGTGGCCATGCTGTGCAGCTTCTCCTTGGCCTCCTTCTTCGTCTTGGGGTCCATCCAGTTGACCTCGTCCAGGATGTCGTTGAAGACGCTGCGGATGTCGTTGACCATCTCCAGGGCGTTGGCCTTCGAGTCCTTGTGGAAGTGCTTGCGGACGTAGAGGGATCCCACGGATATGGCAATGCTGGGATTCGATTTGATAACCGGTTGATTAGATGGCGCGTGAATGTGGTTGTTGGAGGTTGTTGGTTGGAGGTGTGCAGTTATTGAAATGGTGGGTTGAAGAGTTAGCGTGAAAGTGAAACATAAAATGAATATGGATATTAGGACCGAAGACTGGGATCTGAGTGACCTCGCGTGCTCGTGAACCAAAAAACATCAACAAAAGTGCACACGTGCAATGATGATGATGGTTATATTATTATTTTCTCTCAACAAAATTAAATTTAAAATGGAATCCTTTTAGTTAAAACTCAACCATAATAAAAAATGATATGAGTTTTATTTTTTTTACATGAAACACACGCCACTCCCTGCCGTAAAAGAAAATGCATTCATTTTCGGTACTTAGGTAAATGAATGTGCTTATTAGCCTTAAAACAAATCCTTAATAAAAATTCATTTGCGTTCCTGTGACCCCGATTTCCACAGAAACTGACTCAAAAACGATCTGACAGAAGAGTTGTTGAATTGAAAAAAATAATATTTCACGGATTTTTGAATAAGGAATAAAAACTAACTTCCTGTACTGATTGGGTAAAGTCTGTAAAATAATATAGCATGCCATAAACCAATCATATGATGTACGCACTCGATAGAAATACAAAATATTTTTTTACAAATTTAAGGGATTTCAGATGAGAGTTAATCCTATTCCCTAGTGATACTTCATGCATATTTATGTTTACGCAGTAAAGTGCAAGGACAATGATAACTACATCTAGGTTTGATCAAGAATAAAGAGTTCTTAACCAACTAGATAGGTGCCCCTATTGATTTGAGAAATCAAAGTCGATTAAAATATAAGGTAAATCGGTTTGGCGTGCGTGTGACTGGTTTAGGGTGTCTATTGACTTTGCGAGATGTGTGTGTTCTTTGTGCGTGTGTTATTGTTCGCTTTCTCAAGAAAACCTTTAACGCATTTTTCTAAATAAGTACCCATCGTCCTCAAATCTGCAATTGCTAAAGAAATCAAAAGAAGATACAGAAACAGGACAGAGAAACGAGAATCGAGATCCAGCCAACCCCGATGACTTTGACCCTTGACCTCGGCACGGGGTGGTGGGATGAACGCACTAACCTGCCAGTGACCATGTCCACGCACTCCTTCCAGCGGGCCTCCTGCTCCTGGCGTCCGGACAGCGAGGTGGCGTACTGCAGCTGGCGCTTGCGGAACTCCTCGTTCAGGAATCCCACCGAGAACCCGTGGATGCGCCAGAACATGTAGTTGGCGATGACGCGTTTCGGCGTCCTGGCCAGCAGCTTGCCGAGGTCCTCGAAGAAACTGGGCACCGACAGGTTGATCTTCTCGTCCTCTGCCACGTCCAGGCCCTCCGGCAGCAGGGCGTTCATGTAGTCCACCCACTGCACATACGGATAGGCAGCCTGCAGCTGGGCCGGCGTCCTCAGATTGTACAGCTCCGAGGAGTTGCGACGCTTCTCGTTGGGCCAGGAGATCTGCGGGAGAAGATTATGGGTACTCCGGGACGCGTTGATCACCCACGCCGTGTACTCACATTGGCCAGGTCGATCTCGAACTCCAGCGCACTCAGCAGCTCCGTCTTGGCCTGGTTCTTGTTGGCCCCGAAGAGCACGGCGATGTCCACCATGTAGTCGTAGTAGGCCGTCACTAGGGTCTCATTGAACCCCTTGACCAAGTACTCGCGGCTCAGGGCCAGAGACGACTGGTCCAGCTGGAATTCAAAAAGGTATTTTGTTGAGTACTTATATAAAAAAATAAAAACATTTAGTAATTGGCAATTGCTGGTTTTATTCCTATGTTCCTGATTCTCTTCGGGCGAGTTTAACCATCGATTGGCTAGCTTTCACGTTTCTAATCGGGAATTACAACCTGAATAGAGAATTTATTAAGAAACTAAAATAAAGCATAACATTTTTAGTTTCTATCATTGTCTAACACATATTTAACGTTTTTAAGCTGTTTATCTTTGTGTTTTTGCCTGAAATGTAGTATTATTAAACACAATGGGAATACAAATACTCACATCTATAAGGCGCTTGGTGCTGTTCTGCAGATCCACTCCGATCGAGAAGTCGATGATGTAGTCCATACTGAATCCGGCGGTGCGGAACTTCTTGACCTGCTCCTGCCAGGTCCAGCTGTCGTCCGCGTTCCAGGAGTCTCCCTTGATCAGTGGCCACCCGCCCAGCTTTTCGGCCACGCGAGTAATAGGCTCAGGGCCAAGGGTCTCGATAAGAGCTGCAGAAGAACAAAAGCCATTACTAAAGTTACTCCGAAAAGGACACAACATCATTTACAACAGCATGTGAAAGGAGAGTTCTTTTCTAATAGGCTTCGGTGCGCAGATTACGAATCTGGCCACGGAAATTGGAATGCGTTGGTCTGTTATTGAGGTTTGAAAATGATTTTAATTTACCAAAATCGATAAGAAAAGTAAAAGGCTAAGTGATAATTGATAATTGTAATCAATATGTACATTTTTATACCCGTTACCCGTAGAGTAAAAGGGAAAGTAAAAATGCAGTTTTATTGTGTTTATCAATACCTATCCAAATGTAGAAGAAACTTTTCAAATCGGACCATTCGTTAAAAAGTTATGCGTGATCAAAGTTTCTATCTCCATCTCCCTCGCACTCCCTTTACCTGAGTAACGGGTATCTGATAGTCGGGGCACCCGACTATAGCGTTCTCTCTTGTTTATAACTGCAATCAACTAAATGACGCTATCTCAAAGTGATCACAACAACTTATATATAACAGTAACGAGAACATAAATTAATAAAGGCTTGCATTTATACTACGAAATGTTCTTATTGGGTAGTATAGTTCTAAAATGATGCATCGCTGTAACCTGAAGCTCTTGTTAGGCATTTATATTCTCTGCCCACCCAGATAAGATAAGGTAATCTGGGGAGAGGCAAACATCTTCAACGCATCACTCACTCTTGTTCATGCAGGCCCTGTAGAGCAGGTTGGGCAATCGGAAATGCTTTGGATCGGTTTCCGGTCGCTCCGCGGTGATGATTTCCTTGAGCTGCTCCTGCAGCTTGTCGGAGATCACCGAGAAGGTGCTGATCGAGACCTTGTCGTCCGGGATGTTCTCCTCCTCGAGGTAGCTGCCGCAGGCGAACTCGTAGAAGTTGTCGCACGGCTCCACCTCGGGCTTCATCTTGCGCAGGACGGTGGACGCCGTGTGGATGCACTCCTGGGTGAGGCACACGTCGCTGGAGTCCCCGCCCGACTTGCCCTTCGTGGCGGTGCCCATGGGCACCTTGTTGATGGTGGTGCTGTCGCCGTGCAGGGCAGTGGCCTGCGGGTTCTCCGGGGAACTGGCCGCCTTCAGAGCATCGTTTATCCACAGTCCGAACCCGGCGGCGGCTGCCACGAAGAGAATGCCGCTGACGACCAGCAGACTTCTTTCCAACTTGGTGCGACGACGCCACCAGTTGGGGTTCCTGGAATGGCACAGAAATACATATTGGTAAGTCATGGTTAAGCACTAACAAACATATATGTAGTTAACAAAGTTGTATATTTTGTAGTCCCTCCGCTGCTTTCTGTTCCACTGCGCATCTACTATCCACACTATATTGCAAGACTCACATAACACATGAACGATAGAAAAAAGTCTTAAGTTTTTTAAAAATACTTTCTTAAATTAAGTATGAAAGATCGTAAACTAAGATTAAGAATCCCCCAATAACTTAGTTTATACTTTCGTTCCATACGAAATTTCCTAATTCCATAACCTTTCAACATTTTAATATCTGTATATCATATCGTATGTCTAGAGTAGAAGAATAACATTTAAGTTTAATTAGAATCACCTGTTGGAAAAACTACTTGTTGATAACACTTTCTTAATTTCAATTGTTTCGGCTTCATCTTTGCGTAAAATAATACCTTCGCAGTTTAAGTCATTGGTAATTAATCAGTTCCACAAATCTGAATCTTTAACTTGCTCCAAGACTTAACGCTGATAATTCTGAAGGAAAGTTTTCCGTTTCGTATTAGTAATCTAGAGATAAAATCCTTTTAGAATCATTAGCGCTTAGTCTTGGCCTTTTTTTTGTCGACCAGTGTTATTATTACGTATTTTTCCGCATTGTAATCGTAACTAAAAATACAAGCCATTGCTCTTGTTCCAATGGATTTGATAGACCTAAAACCTGCTGTATGCCGTATGTAATTGTTGGCCAACTTCCGATTTCCCCTCACTTGACTTGCCAATTTATAGCCATAATTATTGTTGTTATTCCGTCGTTCAACTGGTTAAATTTTGTACACACAAGTTTGAAAAGTCATTTGGCCGCCGAGCTCGTTACGAAATTTGAGTTTTGGTGTTTGATGTTATTTGACAGTGTTTCGCACACACGCAAACCACAGCAGAACGCTTTTTATAATGCCCACCCATTTCCGCGGCCAGAGTGTAAGTGTATCGCAGCGAAACCCCACACACAGTAGCCATTCGAAATAGATACAGATAAAAGTGATGAATTTTTGCACGCTTCAATTATTGTGAAAAGTTGAAACATAATAACGCCAAAAGTTAGTACTCCGGACCAGAGCGAAGATGCGTTGCCTTTAAAGGCCGATTAAGCCACCGGCCGTGAATGAAAGCGTTTTCGGCCAACAGAGGGCAAAGGTCAGGATCGGTGAGCAGAGTCCGGGGATTCCGTGTCCGATCAGGCTTCACCACACCAAAGCCGTCATAGCTGAATATACATTCTGAAAAAGCCACCCAAGTCACCGGATTTATATCAATTATCCGGTTTAATGTAGCTGAACCTTTTCCCCAACGCTAATGACACAGAGTCCCAAGCACCAAAAATGGTTAATGACTAAACAGATCATGATTAATATGTCTGCTCTAGGGGTTCTTGAAAGAACTTATATCTGCCTATATACTATGCATGGCGGATATGACCCATCTTCCTGCTTATGTGTTTGCTTTTATTGAGCATTTATTATTGCTTCTAATTTATTCAGAGTTCTTGTTTTGGAACTGAAGTGCATTATCGAGTACTGCCCGCTTAATGAATCAAACACCGGCAAGAACTCGCAAATATTTCGACATTTCGTAAGACTAAGTAAAGTCAATCAGCAAACCAGTTTCGTAAATGATTTAACCATTTTTTGGCCAGCGATTAATTGCATGTAATGACACGGACTGTACGAAGTTGAACGACACTGCAGCTCGGCCTCAAATCGGAGTGCAGTGTTCTGGATTTCGCACCACGGAAATGAAGAAAATATAAGTGCCGAGGCTAACAAGTTAGCTATCTGGTTATCTTGATCTTCCGATGTGAGTGCATATTAACTCTAACATCACACCGCCTGGTACAATACTTTTGTCCAATAAATGAGATTTCTCCCGAATATTTTACTATGTCCACAGGAATTCCGGCAACCGAAGTAAGAGTTGTTCCTAGAAGAGTTATTCCTAGACTTTTTCCGAGAAATTTAATTTGTAAACTAAAGGCATAAACTTCAGAGTCGTGTGAGTTATTTGTCTAAAAACAAATCCATATATAACCAAGCATCAGAGCCTGGTGACGAAGCTTAGATGCTCTATCCGCAACTTTTTGTCGTGGGAGTAGACACGAATTTAACTTGATTGAGTGCAGCTTACTAATTAGTGAGCTTGTAAGTTTTCAGTCCGTTGTGTAAGCCGCAGCTCGTAATCTCAGAGCTGCCGAATATGAGATATGACTGCTGATCATCGCTCGGCCTGGCCAATTAACTGAGTCTGGGGACTTGTCGTGCCTTTCCTTTGTCCGTCTCGTGGCAGGCGGAGATCACGACAGTCTTCGAGTTCCGGAGATCGGGCCAGAACCCGGCTCGACTGACGCAGTCCGGCCACTGGCATGGGCCTTGGGAGCACCCTATCGGGGATTCCGATGGACGTGCTGCCGAGGTGTCTTGGGCCGGGTGTCGCATCGCACTCTCTCGGCTGTGAATACACAAGTGCGGCCGACATTATGTAAGTGGCCAGGTGGGACGTGGGCGGAAGGGTGACTCTGGGTGGTACTGCGGGGAGGTGGGGCCCATGTCAATAGGGCGGCCAGTTTGAAGCCCTGCTTTTGTCTACGGACTGCGTTGCCCAATAAATGTGTCAAGTGCAGGCGGCGTGCCTCTGCCATTGACGTGGCAACCTGTACGTCACCTCGTCCCTAAATACACAAAATAAACAAGAAACAAAACCCACTGGCGTAATATGCACACGTGAAATCGCACATGTGTGCTGAGTACCTGACGTTTGTGTGAGTGGCGTTTGGCAACTTTTACGTTTCTGCCTTTATTGTTTAGCTTTTAATATGTTTTTGATAGTTTTCGGTGTCGGATGCCGTTGTTTTTATTAATATCACAAGCCTTGATTGACAGCCACCCATTTAAAGTATCATTTCCTTGCCTCTTACCCCGATCAATGGTAAGTCCCCATTTTTCATATAGTTTCTGTTTTCCCATTGGCCCAAATGCAAATTGATGAGCATTCACCTTGTCAGCTTTAATAGTTAATAATAACTGGCCCATAGTCCTCAAATAAATTGGCTAAATCAAATTTATTAGCGTTTGCCACAATAAAAATGTATTATGGGAATTGAGCCACCTTTGAGGAATTCATTTTTGTTTTTTAAAAGGCGCGGCAAGCATTTTCCAAATCTAATCATTTTGAGCGAGGATATAGCTACATATCTTTATCCAAGACAGATTGTATGGGCTTTTGGATAGTCTTTTAAATTACCTTTAATAGTAGACCGACTTTTGATAGTTTTTCTAAAGTTTCTTTTAATCAATTACTAAACAGCGGTTCGTCGAGCGTGACACAGTTAGCCAATGTCAGGGAACCAATTTGCATGAATCACTCCGGAAAACGGCTGTTCGACAATAACTGAGCACTAAGTACAGTCGCTACCGTGGTGACTAGGAATCTTTTTCGCAGATGCATCATAGTTGCAGTTCTAAAACTGCCCAAAACTTAAGCAATTAATTCAGATAATCTGAACGGCGACACGTGCAACTGGTTGCCTCATTTTCCCAGTGGGCACTCGCAGTTTTTTCTGTTTTTGGGTTTTTCGTAATGCCCAGCCAAAATGCTCGACAAATTGCCTTTCAAGTGTTAATTTGTGCCACAGACACAATTACCTAATACATTTTAATTTCGCCGCGCGAGAGATGCGATTGCGATGGCGACTAAGACTCAAGATTCAGGCGTTACTTACTTGCCCGAATTGCTGCTGCTCGCTTTTAATTGCCCGACGAAATGTTCGAGCAGTCTCAAATGCGGTTCCTCTTAACCGAACCCCACTGTCCGCCCGCGTTTCACTGTGTGCGCTCATTAAGAGGTCACGGACTGCAGCTGAAACAGACTTGGCAAGTGAATCTCAACCTGCTAATGTTATATGATAATCCTACTTTCTCCAAAAATGAACGAATGAAATACAATACACAATATTCTCACTTGTCCTGTTTGATTTCAATATAAAATCCTTCAAATCACAGAACTTTCCAAATGTTTGTTTACATGTAATTTGCTCCGAAATTATAGATTGTTTATCAAAAACATTTCTCTATCATCACAATGGTTGGTCTTTTTCCAAAAATAATAAATAAAGCTTTTTGTGGGTGGTGATTCTAGAAGTGTGCCAAATATAGTCTGTGTGGTTTCTAAAATCTGAATTTTCAAGCCAATCGGAATTTTCTGGAAACTTATTAAAGGGCTAATACCGTTTTGACAAACAGATTATTTCTTAAAGGCGTTTGTGCAAAAGAACGCGGCTCAATTAGCTGCAGTGCAGTGGCAAAGCGACAATAAATTTCAGTAATCGCATTATCTCGTGGACTTGAACTTGGCTGGGCTAAGTGGATTTGTTGTGGCTGTGGCGCGGAGATGGATCTTGGCCAAGGCGAGTGTCCCGGAGCAACAGCTGAAGGGTGAGCCGACCAACCTTTGCCATCACTTATTAGCAGGAAGAGGGCAATTTGCGGCAGGAAGACGCAGCCAGCGACGATGCAATTTGCCCCGTGCCGGGCCACTTAATTTTCTACCTTTAATGGGGTTGTGGGCCGGAAGGAAACGCGGAAAAGCGGGAAAACGCCAGCACAGCCAATGCAAACAAATCGCAGGACGCAATGCTCATGCCCGATGAGGGGAACGAGATGGGGTTCGACTGGGTGGGTGGCTCAATTGGCCGCGGGTGTCCACCGCAAGGCCGAATGGAAGCCAGATGTCGCAGGCAAGGCTGTTTTGCCAGCATTGCCTTTGCAACTGGCGCCTTGCATGCCAAACAAATGGAAATTTTCACGAAACAAAAATGTATTGGCAACTGATGTCGATACACAATGGGCCCAAGTTCGTTTGCTTAATATGCATTAAGCGTTACGACTGTCGGCGAAATTTTAACTCCCAACCTGACCTCAAAAACTGAATTATCAATAACAAAATTAAATACATTTTTAATGCAAATACCTTAAGACATTACTCCCCATTACTAACTGCCTTGTGGCACGTTCCCAGGTTTCGTTAACCCCCCAAAGCCAACGAACAATAACGCATTCGCGCAATTTCCTTAAGAACTCAAAGTACTTTAGAATCCAGAAGTTGCGACGATCAATCATCGGCCTGACAAGTACGCAAATTATTTTGATTTTATTATGTGCCAAATGAGTAATAAGCCGCTTACAGCAATAAAAGCCGAAGAAGAAAGCCGAATAAAATACCGGACTATTACGTGAGCTACACGCTCCAAAATCCTCCCGAATTACAGAGAATTTTTGCCTGAGTTACGCAGCCATTGGCCTGGTTTTCAACGCCTCACGTGCACTTCATGAGGAAGCGGGAAGAATTACTCCGATACCTGGCCAGCCCCTCCCACCAGAGCGATAAATTGCTGGTCTTAATCTTAGCAAATAACTGTCAAATGTTATGACTCTTTCTTGGCTCAAAGAATGGAATTGCGGAAGGGATCGGGATAAGTTGATTAGCAAAACGTGGCACAACTTGCTTTATATAAGTTCAGGAAATCAGTAAGATCGTTCGCAAAGAGACTTATAATAAAGATATATAAAATTAAATATTTTTTATTTTCTAAATATAATTATTTCTCTCTGTCCATATAATTTTTACTAATGTTTCTAAAGGGTAGAGATCAGGCGAAAAAGTTGCTTGAGGTACAAAGTTTCAAGTTTTCTAGTTGTTAGTTGTTAATTTTGTATTTCAATTTAAGACGAACGTAAAAAAAAAAAAAAATAAATTAAAAAATTTTAATGAAAAAAAAAAATTTTTTTTTTTAAAAAAAAAAAAAAAAAAAAAAAAAAAAAAAAAAAAAAAAAAAAAAAAAAAAAAAAAAAAAAAAAAAAAAAAAAAAAAAAAAAATATAATTTTTTTTATAAAAAAAAAAAAAAAAAAAAAAAAAAAAAAAAAAAAAAAAAAAAAAGTTCCAAAGACAAGAAACAAGGCTGGCTCACTGCAGAGATTACATCTTGAAAACAAGAGGCAGACAGTTTTACTTCCTCTTAAAAAATAAGATATCAGAAAAAAACAAATAAAAAGCTTCTCTCGCAAGAATTCAACTCTCGAAAATTAGAATAAACCTGCGACATCGATTCCGCTTTCTCTAACAGATTTCGATGGGCGGCGAATCGAAAATCCAACCGGAGAGAAAGTGGCCATCAATCGTGGCTAGAACCCACTCGAAGTGTATAGAGCCCAATCTTTAACGATCTTGCTTCCCGAAATAGCCAGCCGATATGCTGCGGGCTTCATTGTTTGCGTAACCCACAAGTTTTCTTGGCCGCTTAAGAGGGGGGAAAGGTCAGTTAATGCCGGAGGGGGCGGGAGAATCTGTAAACCGCAGAAGTTACCTTCAGCGGTGCATGGAAAACGAAAACGAAAAGCCAAGAAAACGCAACCGCATGGCCAAGAAAACTGTGCTGACCATAATTGGAGTTGCACTAAGGTCTGCGTGCATTTAATTATGCAATTTGAGCAAATAGCTGCCCAGCTATAAAAACTCAAGCCCCTGCCCATACTCCGAAAGCGCTTGGTTCTTGGCTGTTTCCTTGGCTCAACATTTTTTGTCTGCCCCAAAAACTTTAAGCAACTTTGAAAAAATAAAGACATTCTGTATTAGTCAAATGGTAAACCGGATAGGCAGTTCCATCAAAGGTGCGACTTTGTTTTGGGTCCCTCCTTTTTTCTGGGCTCTACAAGGCGGCTTATTGTGGTTTATGTCCAAATTCGAAGCCACATCACTTGTATCGACTTGGCAGATATTCATATACAGTCGGGCCAAAAAAAAGGGCAACAACTTAGTTTACGTAATGCTGACCTACAAAAATTCGTATAAACATTTGTGGCTACACCTTAATCTAATAAAAATAATAAAAGAGAAAGATGTGCAAAGCAATTCATTTTGTTTACACCTAAAATATAAGTGGAAAACGTGATCGGCACAAAATGTTTACAGCTGAAACGTTTAATCGGTATGTTTATGCGGTTTCGATTACCTGAATATTTGGCCGAGAGCAAACATTCTAATTAATTGTAAACAATACCAGCAGGGCTGAGTCAATCTCGAGGTTTTCGGAATTTCTTATCTTTAGCAAATGTTTTTGTTTGCCTCTTAAACACAACTATTAAGTAACCTCGGTGCCATCAGCCGAACAATAGTTTGCCTGTTAGGATTGTATCATAACGAATGGTTACAGTGCACTTAGAGTCTCAAACTCCAAAGAACAATGAGTTGTCGTGGGCAGTGGGAACCGGTAGTTATGTACCTACAAAAAATCCCTGCACACAAACCTAATGACAGGCTATGCCTCAACGATAATAAAATAGGAAACGTTTGCACAAATTTCTCCGTTCCATCCAACAAAATGTGAACTTCGAAACTCGTTATATTTGTTACTTAGTATTTAAGGCTACTATGTATGCATAAAATTTCTTTCTCGTTAATTACGCTAGGTTAAGTTCAGAAGGCACTGAACAGATTCCAGTGAATAAAAAAAAAAAAAAAAAAAAAAAAAATGTGAAGACCTTGGTATTCCAATTACATTGTAGTTGCAAGCAACACGCACAATTCGATCATTTAAACTGCTCCATTGCAGCTGAATGAATCCGAAATCATTCAGCTTTAAACCACTAATTAAAGCGCGTTCGCCAACAATTAATCTCTCAGGCTCGTATGTGAAGCTTCCGAAGACTTGGTTGACTGAACTCGATTAACACCGATCCCACTCTAATGTGAACCCCGGTCGATGGAAACTCGTTTTCGAATATCCATCGATGCACCCTGAGATGTCAAGCAAAGGCCAGCCGAAGATTTGCCGGGAGTTGGCTTTGGTTTTATGTTTGTCATTGCCACTCCACAGATAAAAAAAGTGATCACTCGTATGAAATATTTGTTTTTTTTTGGTAAATTGTTCTTAAATTGATTGCGTAACATTTTTGAGTTTAAACAAAAGTCCCGACCTAATCTCAGAACACGCAAATTTCAGATTGAATTGAATCAGGGGCAGTTTCTCTGCTCTTTCGGTTTGAGATATAACATGGAAATTTCTTTCTGTGTGGGCCCATTTCCAATGATAAGCCAGGGACCCAGCTGAAGGCCCCTCGAAACGTGTTTTCAATAATCATGCGCAGCTTTCTTTTTACACATAACTTCCACAGATATGTGGCTGAATGCCGAGTGGATAGGATAGTGAAACTGTCCGAGCAAAACCGCCTGGGATTGGGTGTTCAGGAAAAGCAGGAATCGAAATATTTCGGGGAGGTGGACATACTTACTTAATGACTGTCTGCATGTTGGCCGCTTCGGTTCGCTTTGTGTGGGGCTAACAATTTATAGTTTGGTGAGCGACAAGTTTGCCTAATTTCGGTATCGCTTAGTCAACGAGAGGTTGTTAAGCTGTTAAAGAGAATTAATTGCATTTAGTAAACACTCTGCTCGAACTCGAATCTCAAAACTCAAATTTAACAGTCGTCGAAAGATTACAAGCGTCACAACAGAGCTATGCCTGTTTCCATTCGGCTTTTTATTGTTTATTGACTTTGGATTGTTCAACTATTTAGCAAGCAATTAATTTACACACTGCTCCAGCTCCTGCTCCAGCAGCACGGATTTGAAACAAACTGCCACAAACCGATGCCCACTCCACAGATCAGAGGTGGAATCGCGGTGAACTTAACTCGGCAACGAACGAAAACCGACTGAGCGCTCCGCCGCTCCATCGCACTCCTATATAAAAACAAAAGTGAAAAGCGCGCTGCCACATTGCTGAAACTCGGATACTCTGCGGCCATGAAGGCGCATCTTTCCGATTCGATTACACTCAGAACCCTCTTCTTTACTGAAAATCTGAAAACACGTTTCAGGATAGGTTGGGTTACATTTGCGTGACGTGGAAATCACGACTGAATTAGCTCCTAAAATATTTTACTTGAATACCTACCGTAAGCATTAAACCCCAAGTCTAGAGTATTTTTCTAGCCTAAGCGCGCTCCTGAGCTACCGTTTAAAAAACATCGGAGCGAACTTGTTTTAGTGAATGGCTAAAATCATATTCGGCGGCCAAATAAGAAAAATACTTACGCTAAAGCGAAAGCTGTCTCTGTAGCTTAACAATCGAATAGAACTGCAAAACGTTTGTTACTAAAATATCCCTTAAAGTACTCCATGAAATATTTTCAATTTTTTTTAAGGGAAATAAAGAATTTCTACATTTATTTCTAGCTTATAAGTGGTGAAAAACCATTGTGGACAGCCGTTTATAAAAACTTTAAAAAATGAAAAGTGTTATTTTTAAAATATTCATTGCGAAATAAGTTATTGTGCAGATTACCGACAGAAAGATACCCCGTATTTAACGCGTTGCGCACCACTCGAAACAAAAAGTGTTGTCTGAACAAAGGCGTAATGTATAAAAAAATTGTACAATGGTTGTCCCAAAAGTCCCCGATGTTTTTTCGTAGCGTTTGGGTTTCAACCCAACCAAGCAGTTGTTATTAATGTATTTCGGTGTAAGAGCATTCTATTTGGCTAATTTTTTATTGTTTATCAAAATTAAAAATTGGTTGGCATCATTAATTCTTCTGGGTGAAACCAAATTCCATAGCCACACCCTCTTTCTCGCCCACATTTTTAAATGGTTACAAGTCAAGCGCGAAATTTCTCAAACAAAAAAATACACGATGAAAAATGTACTATTATGTTAAAAACAAATGTTCTTTAAATAAAATAAATTAATACTTAACTACGGATAGTTATTAATTCTAAAACAATATACATTGTTTTCAGAAAATATTTATTTTTAAAGGAAATTATTTTCAAATTTTAACGAATGTTAACGCAAGTTTTAGAACAACGTGAAATGTTTTTTTAAAAGGGCTATCACTTTCTTTCCAAATAATTATTTTCTTAAAATAAAGACAAATTCCAATCGACAGAAAATCCTGGATTTTGGTATACAAAACCAATTTTTTAAAATCAAGGGTAAATTGTTTCTGTTTTAAGTGTAGCGTTTGCTTGCGGTTAGAGGCGTTTTTTATTCTATATTCACTTTAGTAAATCTGTCGATGAAAATATTTAAATTGCAATAAATTACATTAGCGCTGAGCCGAAAATAATTCTACATTCCCTAGGCACCGATTGATTAGAAACACGATCTTCCGATTGGAAAATTTAGATGTTATTTTGAAATTGTTTAAAAACATTTTTAATATTCACTTTAGAGCAAAATAAAATATTTAAAAGTATAATTTACAATACATTTTCAAATACTTTTACTGGACTCAGTGCCTTCGGGAAGTGTATAAAAATTTAACTTTAAAAATGATTGCATTGTTGCAATATCAAACCATTCGGATTTATATTGAATAAAGAAAACTCCTTTTTAATATCGTTAGTACACCCTTTAAATGTAGGCTCTTTTGCTAAATAAAAAAACTAAGGCCTTAGAAAAATATAAATTCACAATATCCCCAAAAGCATGCCATATTACTTTTATAAACCTAAAATAAATCAGCGGACTCCAACTCCAACTATTCGGGTTTATTGCAATTACATATTTTATTTATTGAATTATGCAACTCGTTCGATCACCTTTCGTACATCACATGCTCAGCACATCGTAAGCCATATGTGCTGGCATGTTTTAATACTATTTATGTGTTTTTACAGCGCATTGATATATAATCCATTCGTTTTCAAATGTCAAACTACAATATTTTCTCCGGGTTTTTCCTCGAAAACTTTCCCTAAAAGCGCATGTGTTTGTCTGAGTGTTTCGTCTGTGTTTTCTACTTTAGAAAAATATATATGTATGCTGTTATATATTATGAAGTAGCATTTTTCTGAATATATGGACTGGGTACAAATTTGTATACAATTCTCCTTTGAGTTTCTTCACTCCCCAACAACTTTATTTTGTTCTTAGAGTACAGTAAATGTCATAAATGGAAGTAAAATTCATTAAGAGTTCTCAACGGATTCATTGGGGGCGTGTTTTTTGAATAGCTTGCTACAATAAAAGTGTTTATAGTTTTAGAATTGATTTTAAATTGATTTGTAACTTTACATGTCTTGAAGAAAAAAAGTCCTACAAATAAACAATTTAAAAGCTTACATTTTTTTTAAGGCAATGCCAATTATTTTAATTTAAAGAAATAAATAATTCTTGAAACATTGGCAAATATTTTTGTTTTAATATTAAGTGAAATAATTTTATTTTAAATGAGAAATTTATAAATAAAAACGGAGAAGAACTGTTGATAGTTCTGATTGTGTGGGGTCTTAACTCCTTTGATCAGTTAAACTATGTTTTTTCCTATAAAAGGGAACCTCTTCCTGTGCTGGGCAAAACAAATTTTAAGCGTAAACGAAGCAAACCAAAATCTGTTTTATGCATAAATAAATTTTTTGCGTGTATTTTGAAAGATTCCTTTTTGTTTTTTACGCTTTGTTGTTTTAGTACTAGTATGTAATACAGAGTTATTCTTAATACGACTATTACAAGTTTGCAATTAAATTAAACTAAGTTTAAACTTAAACAGTTAATAAAGGCGCTTCTCAAGCAAACGCCGTTCTTAATAATTTGCATTTGTAGGTTGATTTAGCTGCCGTTGCACATTATCGATTTGCTTCGCTGGCCAATTTCTAAACCACAAACGCAATACAGTTTTCGGGCAGAACTCACCGCCAGGTAATATCAGAGAACATAAATCAGTAGACAGATTCGATACGATAGAGAATTAGTAACATATGCCGGGCAACCAGACCCGTAAGGCGAGTGGAACTCAAACGGAACGCAATGGGTCTGCCTGTGACTTGTGTGAGTGAGTGTTTACGGGTCAACTAAAAATCTAGAAAAAGTATAATATGCGTCGGATCGTTAGGGGTACGTACATCTTGAAATTCAAAATAAGTGGAGTAGGCAAAATGATACAATTGTGCATTTGCATTTTCTTATTCAGTTAAGAGCACGCAACCGAGCAGTTATTACACCATGATACGAATGGAGATGACGATGATGGAGGCGCTGTTACAGATCTACGGACATGCTGCGAGATGGGCTCCACATGCCAGATGAGAGTGTTGTGATGAGGGTGTGTGCGATTTTACAGCAACATATAAAATACATTCCGGGCAATCCGCGGGTTGAGTTTAACTACTACCACCTTGTCCCTTGCCGTAGATGAGCTCCTCGCAGATCTTGAGCAGATCGGCGTTCTCGCGAGACTTCTGCTGCAGCTGCTCCGTCATCGAGACCCGCGAGACCTCCTCCTTCTTAAGTAAAGCTTTCAGTTTTTTCGACTCGTCCGCATGTTCCCTCGCGTAGGTGTCCAGCTTTTTATTAGCACTAGGTTAGGAAAGATTATTAGGTAAAGACATATGATAAAATATATTAATATCTCACATTTCCAGCTGCTGCATGGCATGGTTCTTCATTTTGTCGTAGCGCTGCTCCTGCAACCGCAGATTGTCCATCATCTGCTTTCGCTCTGCCAGAAGCGACTCCTCATTGCCTTTGAGCTGCGAGGTCATCTCTTTGCTCTTCTCATATTTCCTACAATAACACCGTGGTAAGTCGATTGTCCAAACCAGAATTACTGGCTCCACTGGGATATTGCTTACACATGCAGATCGGAGAATGTCGTTTCCAGCGACGTTAAGTGATGGTAATTGGCGTCCCGGTCTGCCTGCACTTCTTGCATTTGCCTTTCGTGAAGCTGCGCCTGCTGCTCCTTCTCACTGATCAGCTCCGCAATGGCTTTCTCATACGCCTCGATAACACCGCTGCAAAAAAAGTACAACAGGTATTTAGCGTTTTTTTCCAAATCAATCATTTTAAAAACAATAGGTAAGCAAAAATATCCTTTCGATTACAATAACGGGCAGGAAAAAATGGCTGTAATTTTTTTTTTGTACAAATTTTGCAAAAGTAGAATACTTTGAAAAAAAAGGGTTACTATCCCAGATTACTAGTCTATTGATGCTGATCCTCAACATATACACTTTAAATTGAAGTAAAATGAGACCTTTTTACAATTTTTAGTGTATAGAATTACCATGACTATTAATGAAAACTGCATTACTTTTCTAAAAATATAAAATTTAAGAGTTTAATAAATTAAAAAATTGATTGCAATATAATTTTATTTTACTTTTCATTTTTTAGTTTTGTACGTGTTTTACTTTATTTCTCCTTAAATCATTATACAACAAGAGTAGCAAACACTAAATAATTGATTTCTAAAAAAGCCGTAATAGAGAATGTAATAAAATTGTATAATTATAAAAAATAAAGTCAATATTTCTTCGGTAGATTATATGTTGTCTAGGTACGTGTTTTAATTTATTTCTCCTTAAATCATTATACAACAAGAGCAGCAAACACAAAATAATTGATTTCCAAAGAGCCATAATAGAGAATGTAATAAAATTGTATAATTATAAAAAAATAAAGTCAATATTTCTTCGGTAGATTAGATGTTATCTAGGTAATGGGTTTTTAAAAAAGTACCTACTATTGACGCCTTTATATTGTCAACAAATGCACGTTTCACATATAATATTATATATATAATAGTATAATCTAATTCGAACTAAATTCTTATAAAACGACGATTAGAAACAGTTTTTACGAGCAGGGTTACTTACTTCAGTTTTGCATTGGTTTTATCCTTTTCTGTAATACGTTTGATCAGCGCTTCTTCGCGTTGTTCTCCCTCCTTCAACTTCTTTTCTATGTCTTCTGACCTCGTCCTAGAATAAACAGTAACTTTAGTTGGCTCTTTTTTTATGTTTAGGATACATACACTTCATTTTTGATTTTCTTCTCCAGCTCATCCATGTTGTTGTAGTTATGGGACTTATCCTCCGTATTAAGGCTGAAATTTCAATTACAATGGATAACATATGGTACACATACAACTCATTCACCTGTTACTCACTTGGAATTATCAAAGGTTTTGTTGCAATCGTTATCAATAACGTCCACACTCATTTTAACATGCTTCTGCGGAAATCAATCGAAAATACATTAGTTCAATTATAAATCATAAAATACAGTCATATCAAAGAACAGCTTATATAGCTATTTTTGTCCAAAATCATATGTAATAAGAAATGAAGAGTTATAACTTACTTTTGTCCTATCCACAGGCGGCTTAAAATCCAACTTCTTGGCGGTATCTTTGGCACTTGCTACGATTCCAAACGACTGGTTACCACCACTTGTCTCGTGCTCCTCCAACGTTGGGCTGAGGATCCTGTTTTGGTTTTGGTTCGATCCCAGAATATTCAGCAGTGCCTGCTCCTGCTGATTCGGATGATTTACGGGAACGGGGGCTCCAAGGAGCGGATCAAACTTCAGCAGCAGCGAACTGCGATCGATGGGCGCATTATTGCTGCCTTTCGTGTACAAATAATCAAAATCTGATGAGTTCAGTATTACTGTGGATGGTGTTCGTGGTTTTTGGGTGTATATGGGTATGTTTAGATGAGTGCATGCGCGTGCATTATGGTGTTTGTGAGGAAAGAAGAAAAAATACAAAAACAATAGTTAGTCACTGGCTTTGACGGCTCTATTTCGGATTCTATTCAGTACAGTTCAAATCAATGTCAACGTCAAGGTTCCTCGACCTCCTCCTTTCTTCGGAAATGGTCCATTATTAGCTAAGGTACATACTACATACAGCAGGAAAACTCGTGTGTGGAAAAGAGAATGGGTAAAACGCCCTTAAAAAGCAAAGCATATGGGGTTGACATAGAAACTAAGAAAAATATGTGGGATTAGATAAAAAGGGAAAAGAAGAAAAATGTAATGGGTTGGGTTTACGTTGTATCAGGATGTTTGGCTCTAAGAACTCAGAAGGAAGTTACTATAATTTCAACTCCATGACATTAATAACACATAGCTCTTCCGTGGATCACTGATATTAAGTTTCTAATCTCTTTTATTGCGTCTAGTTGACAATTTAAAATATATTTTTAATCGCTTTGTTTCTACTATCATTAGTACCACGTATTTTTCTATATCTCTAATAACATTGCTTGGCTTTATTTACATTGTTCACTATCAGTTCCAAGCAGCCTTCTTTGTGGTTATATTTCCATGATATTTTACGCAATCTATTTTTTTAAAACCATGTTTATATGGCAATAATTCATAATTTTTTAATAAATTTGCATCATCTTGTTTTGATGTCTCAATGTTTCACAACATTTAAATAACTAGAAAATTCAAATTTAAATCTATTTAAATTAAATACGGTTTACAGAGATATCAGAGCAAGTACTGTTGATCGTGATCAAGAATATGTACTTCATAGGGTCTAAAACTTTTATTTTTATACATACTTTTGCGCGGACAAATAAGATTTTTACTTTGTTAATAATGTGAAAAATAAGTCCATGAGGCTAAGAAAATTGTTTCTTTAAGAAATTTTTGTTTGTTCCAACATTATGTTCTCAGTGAAAAAAAATGAAAGACGAAAGGAAGAACAATGACAAAAAAGAAAATAAGATATAGCATGACTCAAAGCGAGTGTCCCTCCCTATCTAACCCCCTGAACCCCAAACCCAGATCCCGAGGGGAACGAAAATGAGGTGTGCCTGTTCTGCATAGAAGCCGCATTATTATTTTCACCCTACACACGAAACAATTAAGATACATTTGAGATGGATTTTATGTTAGATCAGACGAAAAATAAAAAATAAAAATATTAAAAACGTTTTACAAATTTTATAACTACTATATATTGTTCAGTGGTTAATAAATAATAGTAATGTTTTGTTTACTAAGGCGATGCTCTGTATTTGTTTAAGAACCACTTGTTTGAAACTATATTGGAAACAAACATTGTTAAACAATTAAAAATTGTAAAAATTATTAATCAACCATAACGACCATAACCGTTTTTATTGGGTTAGCAAATCGAATCTAAATATAAAAAGCCCCGATAATTTCCGGACCAAGGTGAATAGTTTTCTTTAGTGCACATGGAAATGGAATGGAAAGGGTACATAAACAAATGTGGTACCCAGCGATGGTCGGCTTTAAAAATAGTAAGAAACCCGGGCAGGCCCAGATATTAAATGCAGGTCACAGCTACTGGGTGGAATGTAACTTTAGTTTATGCATTTTACAGATTTTTAAACAGCGGACCAAAACAAAACAAAGTGAAACGATGACTTGTGAGTCATTTTATGCAATCGACAAATGGTTTCCAAAAGTGGGTTGATTGAAGGAGAAGAGAAACAGAGAGAGCGGAGGACCGAGAGAGCAGCTTTTCACTGCGCTGCATTTTAATTGCGTGTTTTTGACAAGGTTTTGCATTTTCAAGATTTTACACAGTTACTCGCATAATATTGTTAGCCGTGACCACGCAGCGCTCAAAAAACACCCACATATAAATGTTCAAAAACACACTAATACCCAGGGCAAATCACACAATGAAGTTTCACGCTCTCACTCTCGCGTATTATATTTTTCTTAGCGACTCGGATACTTGTCTTCTGGCTTTATTTATGCTTATTTGTTGTTTTCTTTCTGCACAGCTGCTGGCTACTTTTCCAATTTCTAGCACTTGTCGTAAGCCAAACTCAAAATATTTCATCTCCAACTTTAGCCAATTAACAAATAAATCTTATTATTATTATTTTCCAAAATTTACATTTCCCGATTAAGCAGTTTGGCAGTCCTAGGATTGAACAGCAGAAGGGTACCGATGTATATAGCGACGTCAGATGTTGAAAACTAACTGAAATGGAATTTCTTATTGCTTACACTTCTCTCCGCGAGTCCAATAAGAAAACCAGCGCACGCACGCGAGCGAGCGAGATGGAAACGGACGAGCCTGAATTCTGACTGGAGTGTGGGGACAGTGACGCGTATTCAGCAGTCAGCAAGTGCGCAGAGAGAGCCAGTGCGAAAGAGAGAGCGCTGTGTACACGTTGTCTGTTTGGAGTTGTGACCCCTTCTCCCACCACCCCGCAGACCACTCTGAATGTCTCTCGCTCTGCTGCAGCTGAGAGGGGGCTGAAAAGTGCAGGGCCGAGTTCTAAGTTGAATTCCTATGCGCTTGAGCATTTGTGAGTGGGCTAGAGTAGACGATGGGTTACAGTGAGACGTCGATATAAGAACACTAAAACAATGTTCTCAAAAATCAGAATGACCTTGCAGTTTGCAACCATATAAAATCAGTCTATTGGCAAAACGTACATAGACAGCTATATAATATAGTCGTCTTATTTTTGTTAAATTTAAAATATTGATTTATACAGAATTTAAAAAGAAATTTATGGGGGCCAAGGTATTTAGAAAAGCAATCTAAATCTAAGCTGATCTGAGCCAAAGCTTATTATAAACCTGCTAAATGTGCAACAAGTCCTAGCTAAAGTTTTCGTAACAACAACCAGCTTAATAGTCTAAATGTAGAATTTCAAAGTCTTAGCTATGGCTTTCGAAATCTTTTGGACAGCCATATTACCGCCAATGTAAACTGATATAAAACGAGTTTTTTTAAGGGTCTATTTAGCAAGTCTGCACTGTCCTTCACTGAAAATTCTATGAATGATGAGAGCATTACTTACTTTTTCTTTTGCTTATATCTGTGTTTGTTTGAGCGCGGGAGATAGTCAGAGATGCATTTTCCTAGTCAGCGATAACGATAGACATAGCGCCAATATTAAAAGATATTGATATTTTTAAACTACAACCGAATGAGATTTATGAATAATATTATTGCCAATGGAATCTAAATATTAATTTAAAAAAGTAGACGAAATTTAACCAAATTATTTATATTGCATAAGCGGGCAATTCTCAAATTCCTGCAAGAGCTGTGGTAATTAATCAAAAATAAAAATGCGTTCATCAGGGCACACATACTCATGGAGTAGCTGAAAAAAAATCACAAGAACTGACAATTAGACAAAGTGACGTCACAGCGAACCAAATGCTTCTTATTACCCGCATATTTATATTCGCGTACAATATTTTGCTGATAAGGGCTTTAAAAGAGAGAGAGAGCATTGAGAAAAGGAGAGAGTCGCAGTAGCAGAAGAGAGTCATTGAGTGGGAGCGGCGAGTGTGAGAGAGCGCGTAATGCGGTATTTTCTATTAAAGAGTAAAGAAAATGCATTTTCAGCAAAACAACAACAAAAACAGGAAACGGGATCCAAGCGTGGAGACAAACATAAAACATTAAAAGCTAAGAATCATTTCCTACTCTCCATGGCCCGCCATTGAAAAAGAAACTTATGCTACTAATTGGCATTGTGGGGTGCGTTTTGTTGTTGCTTATACTTTTGTTTTTAGGGTTTTACCCCCGAGTGGAGTGTTCCCCTTCTCGATTTGAAGTTCAGGTTCATTGCCTTGCATGTGTGCCGGGTTTATTTTTACGGTTAAATATCGCCGCGATATAGTCAATGCAGACGGACGAGGTACTCGAGATTCTCGAGTTCATGGCGTCCATAATATTTCAAGTTCAAAAGTTTATGAGTGCTGGGGTTTTTATAATGGCTAAGGTCACGAACATGCAAAGGAATCGTTGGCACAGTGAGTCTTCCGCTAGAGGGAACTACGGTCAAATTTCTTTAGCAAGATATGAGAAGCTTGAACTGAAAATCGTTCTTCATCCACTTAATTTACAGTCAACTTCGGGAAACCGAAGTTTCCATGATCATACATAACCTTTGCAGTTAAAAACGAGGAATACAAGCTAACTTCGCAAGCCTTAGTTTTAATACCTTTATGAAGACTTTGCCGAAATTGCTAAAATTGAAAAGGTAACGAAAGGAATGAGTTATACATAAATAAACTAGATTTATGTCCTGTCAATAACTTTTTATATGCAAAATTGTTTTAGTTTAAAAAAAAAAAGGGATATTTTCAGGAGTTTAACAATTTTTCCAACGGAAGCTAATAAGATATAGACGTCCGATCGGCAAGCGCTTATACCCTGATCAAGAAATGCGTAAATAAATTAGACTTGAAATAATTTATGTCAATAGCTTTTACACGGCGCTGGAAAGTATTCTGAAAAACATAAAATTTGGACCCCGATTTTACCCTATTGTTCCTATAGAAGGAGCTATAATATATTGACATCCGATCAGCACTTTTGCCATGATCAAGGTATTCATAAAAAACGACTTGCTGAAAGATACAAATCAATCGCTTTTACAATGCCCGAAATATAAGAACCATTTAGTATAGCGTAAATAAAACCGATTGACTTTTGGGTCCTTTGATAGCCTTCTCATATGGATATAGTAATCTCAGGAAATTTTGTTACTTTTAAATCGATATTTTTCGGCACGCAATTTTGTAACCCATGTGCCCGAAAAAGGCTGTTGGGTGAATAACCTACCAAAGTCCTTTATCATCAACTTTGTACGAGTTGGAGGAGATCTGGGGTGCATTTTTATACATCCTTAGTCAGTTCATTTGCAATGTGGGTCCTTTAAACTATCGCAAAGCCGAATGGGAAAATGGATTCACCTTTCAATTCATTTGTGATTTTTTTTATTTTGACAATGATTTTAGTAATCAACGATTGTTCCTTATTTTAAGGCACTAAATTTAGTATTTTACTTAAGATTATAGAGGCAAATGTGATAATAAAAAAAGGGGAATCGATAAAGTTTTAACAAAAAGTTGAGCATGCGTGCCAACATATTTTTTAGGACGAGTGTGGCCATTCTTTGGTTTTTTAGTTTTAATAAATTAGTTCATAACGGTATATGAAATTAATGAAGTCACTTGTATTTAACGGACAAATTAATGATCCTGATCTAAAAATATTTTGTTTTTTTTATATATCTTTATTGGGAGAGAAAACGTCTTAAAGTTTAATTAAATTTGTCACTGTCGTTACAGTCAACTTCGGGAAACCGAAGTTTCCATGATCATACATAACCTTTGCAGTTAAAAAAAAATTAATTTGTCAAAAAATCTTTCTAGAGTCGTTCAAAGCGACTGTTTTTGCGTAGGTAAGTGTTATAAAGTCGTCGGATTTGTAATTTAATTTCTGAACGGCCATTTTATAATTTTGCAAAGGCTTTATTGGTAATATACATATTAAATTGTAGGCAGGCGGAGCCAAATTGTGAAATATATATTTATTTACTCGCCTTGTGGTTTATGTGCATTTGAATAGTTAAAAAAAACGCCTAAAGAATTTTCTTTTGTTTTGTGCAAACAGTTATTGTTAAAATTACTCATAGAAGTAATGTCAGTCTGAATAAATTATTCGATTTAAGGCAACAGTAAGATTGATTGATTATCTTTTAAAACAATACGCAGATCCTACACGCATTTTGACAAAAAGCGCATAGTCTAAGCAAGTAATAACATTTTCTTACGAGTTTTACCTCCCTAATATATATTTTATAGACATAATAAAACGATATTAAGTATAACTGGAATTGAATACATACATTCCACCGTAGTACGATGTAAAAACACTTTTACATTTGAATCGATGTACACATAAACAAATAAATGTACAGAGTATTATATGTAATTCATAGATTTATGTTAAAGTTTGACTGTGATTATATCATTTGGCACATGCTTTGCAAAAGAGAAAAGAGGTTATTGACTTACAGTTTTGGTTGCTGGCGCCATCCTGGAATTCGGCATCGAAAAGCGGCTCCTCCTCGCCAGCTTCACCACTTCTCTGCCTGCTAAACACAACAGCCGCTTTTCCTCCGTTTTCTCCAGCAGGATTGGCCTTAACCTTGGCTTGAGTGTGGAAGCCACTACTAGTAAACTGCGGAGTCTTGAACATGTCGTCCGACACAGGCGATATAGCCCCAAAGTGCTCAACAAATACATCGTCCTTTTCATCGCTGGCGCTTAGAGTGGCTTGCTCCTTGGCGGACAGGGCCTGCTCCTCCAGGATAACGGTAGCATTTCCCAGTGGGGACGTTGGTGAAGGAGTCTCATGGATGGGCGCTCTCTTTAGATTTTGATGGGTGGGAATCGGTGGGGAATTTGAAATAGGGGCTTGGTAGTACTTTCGATTTTGCTGAGGTGACCCTGCCACGGTTACTTCTTCCACCCGCATGGAGATATCCACATCCATGGCGTCACCAGCCAAAATATCCTCTATAGCCTCCACCGCTGGGGAGACATTTTGCTCCAGGCAAAATGTGCGCCGTGGGTTTTCCCTTTCCATACAGAACGTCCTACGAGATTTCGCCTCCTCCTTTTCTGCCGGTGACTGAATCACCGAAAAAGTGCGCAGCTGGTTATGATCAACAGATCCAAGACTTGCAGCAAATGTGGGGGAGCCCTCGGTGTCCTCCCTATCTAACTCGGGGTTTTCCGGCATAGTCCTGCCGCTGTCGAACGTACCATTTAGGGGTGTAGGCGACAGTTCGCTCATGGGCAAGGTTTCGTTAAGGTGTTGCTGCTTTTCTGGACTCGGTTGTGTTACCTCAATGACCACTCCTGACTTAGCGATGACTCCAGCTCCAAAAACGCTTTGTTTGCGATCCAGCAAAGGTTCTACCACAGCCTCTTCCAAGTAGGGCATATCCTCCTGCTCTGGTGGAGCATGGGGAGAGCGTGGGAAGTGGGAGGGTTTCTCCGCTTGTCCTCGGATAGGGAAACTAGGTGAGGTGGGTTCCGGGTTGCACACTGTGGTATTACCACCCAGATCCAAAGACAGAGGCGAAGTAGATCGGATCTTAGTCGGACTGACTACCACCACTGGCGCGCAGTGATGCGGTTGCTCTTTTTCCAGCACCTGACCCTTCGCCTCCTCCATCGGCATATTCATGTTGTCTCCATCTGCCTCATCGGGCAAAGGCAGCTCCCTCAGAGCCAGGTATTCCAGTTCCTCGGCTGTCTTTGGGCGATGCGTGGGTATGGGCGGAGAAAGGGGAAGGTCTTCAAATTTAGCCTGAAGCGTGGGTATCGGCGGTGAGACCGGTGCTGCTTGGAGAACTGACTCTGGCGGCTCTAGTTGAATCCTTTTTAATGGTTCTTCTGGGATCTGATCTACGTTCTGTTCGTGAGCAGGGTGTTGTGAAGAAGTCGTTTCCTTTGCCTCAGAGAGTTCTATGGGCGATGATGAAAAATGTGCCTGGGAATATTTTTGCTGCTGCTGAGGTGACCTTATCACCGTGGCCTCATCCCCTCGCATAGACACATCCACTTCCATGGGCTCAAACTCCTCCCCAGCTATTCCATCCTCGGTAGCCTCAATAGCTGGTGATGTATTTTGCTTAAGACAAATGGCGATTTCCGTTAGCTCTAGCTCTGTCTTTTTTATTGTTTCTACTGGCACTGGAGTTGCCTGTTCCTGATTAGGGCATTCTAGAGGATCTTCTTTGTTTTCTCGAATCAGTTCTTGAAGATTCAGAGGTTCTTTAAAACGCCGGGGATCCAGAGGAAGTTTTGGCTCCTGCATCGTCGCATTTGGGCTCGTATGTTGCACTTTATGAATCTCCTGTTCCTGTAATAGCTCTTCCGAATTAAGCCGCTCTGTTTCCTGTGTTTGACTTATTTGTTTCTCTTCCCTTTTCTCAAAATTGATATTCTCTATCTCTCGCGGAGAATCCAAAGCAGATAAGGGGAGCTCTGTACATTGGGCTGGTTCATCAGCATCTTCTGACTTTCCTAGTTCTTTTAAGGGCGCATCCTCCAATTGACTATCAAGTACTTCTTGTTTATCTAAGTGTTCTTGAAGAACAAAAGACTCTTCTATCATCTCCTGTATTCCGTGAATCTGCACTGGATCCATCTCTGGAATTCGCTGAGATTCGATTAGGAATTGCTGTTGCAATAGCTGATGATCTTCAGGACCCAGAACATCCTTTAACATTTCCATAGTTTCATTAATGTCATCCACATCCATGGCTTCATAACTGACGTTGTTGTGGTGGCTGACCGCCAAAGGATCTTCAAATTCGTTCTCCAGTGTGGCACCCGAGGTCATGGACAACTGTTGCTCTAACACATCGTTAAGGGCACTCGAATAGGCCTCCAACTCGGAGCGATCCCCCGTATACCGCTCGCTATGAAGCGATAAACATTCCACGAAAACATCTGAATCCGAATGACTTGATTTTCGTTGAGCTGTAGCAGAAATTAAAGATACAGATATTTATTTTTTTAAGGCATACGTGTAAGAATAATTAAAATACGACACTTTCTGTTCGAAAGGAACCAATTCATTCTTTAAGACAACTAAAAATTATATTTGTAGAAAACGTAATTAACTCTTAGGTTTTATTAATAATATGCAAAATACATCCTAAAAGGCAATATCGATTATGTTATCGTTTATTTCAAATTTTAAAAAAGTGTTAGGACAAAATAAAATATTAAAAACTAATAATTATGCGTTTCCAGTGTAAGCACTTTTTACTCACCCTCCATTTCAGCACCTAAAGAAGCCAGATCCGGTATTTGCGACTCGTCGAACTCTGGAAGACCTCCAAATTTGGGAACCGCGTTTGCATCCAGCTTGGCGCAACCTGTTGCCGCCGTCTGATGGCCCAGAGCAGCGGCAAGAGCCTTCTGCTGCTCCATGCTTGAAGGCTTGGGACTGGGCTTCACCGCCAGCGGACTTAGCTGCCAAACGAAATATGCAGAAAATGTTTGAAAATTAATTACATATTGTGCATCGCGTGAGACATGATTCGAAAAGAAAAGTTATGAAAAATAATATGGACTGGGCGGGGAAAAATAAACATAATCCAAAAATTGGCAAACGAATACGTAAATAAGCAATGATCGGGATGGGATAATGAAGAAGATCACAGACAACAGCTGTTCGGGCATTTAATTAAGAATTGTTGTCAAATTGTTTAAGTGAAGAGAGGTAAGGGACTCTGGTGACATAAATAGGTCGCTCTGGGCTTATGGTGGACTATTCTCGACAAAAATGCCCTTTACCCAAAGTTTGTACATATGGGCAAACTTTATTGCGTTCTGATTGTGAATTTTAATAAAATTACTTATTACAGTGCATCTGAAAGGATGGCGAAATTTTTAATAATTATTACTGAATTTAATTGTTAGGAAAACTAGTTATAGAAGGATTTATCTTTTCTTCTTATTTCTGATAAGGGGAAATAAAAAATATGTCTGAAAGAATAAATTCATATAGATAGATCTCATATAGATTATCCCCACATTTGGCCAAGTGGGAGCACACATTTGAAATGTTCGTCGCAGTTGGTCATTCGACAACCAAGTATCATTAATTTAAAAGCAAGCCAAGAAGTGAGAAAACGGGCATACGGAAAAAAAGCGGTGAAACGGAATTGTGGGGCACGCGGTGGGGAGATGAACGTGGAACTGGGTCGGCGTCAGCTTTTGTGCAGTGCGAAATAAACATCTGAACATGCCCCAGGTCCGTCGTATTTTCCGACTATTCAGGGTTTGAGTGCAATGTTCTACACGCGGAATTTAATTAGGCCGCATTATAGTACGATTATTGCGGCAAGGTTAAAGTCAGCGGAGACGATAAAATGGGCGCGTCCACGTAAATGTTGAAATTGGGGTGAAAGATGAATTAGACGAGAAAATGGGCGCGTCCAGGTACAAATACGACACAGGGCAATGGTTAAGTTAGCCAGAAGATATTACCTAACTAACGACAAGAAAAGTAGAACTAAAGTATCATAGAAACTCATTTATTAATTTATTAAGAACGTTCAATGTATGTAGAGCATCATTTTTTTCTGGGATATAGTTTTAGAAAACAAAACATCTGTCAATGCATTTTAAACAATTTGAATATTTATAAAGTCTTATTGTGAAAAAACATATTTTTTTCCTGTCAATTCAAAGGGTATTTTAATTTTTATCAGATGTTTGCAGCTCACAATAGTCTTTATGTCTATAGATTGTACTAATTTTAGACAAGAGAAAAAATACATTTCAATGTAATTTTAAATAATAATTTCTGCAGCGCAATAATCTGACAAAACAATAATCAACAAATGATCGTCATTATTGGGGGTGTCACAGAATTTTGTTTCACCTAACTTCGTCTTAAATATACATACAATCTTTGACACCCCCGAGAGACTTCCAATTGGGTACAAATAACGAAAACGAAACATACTCAGAAATGATTAGTCAATATAACGGTTAGAAAAGTTCCATTCTATGGAATCTATACTCCTTGTGGTAGTTTTCAAAATGACCCTTTGAAATCTTAAAATTAATTACAATAAGCCAACAAACAAGTTATTCGAAATACAAAGATTTTAATTATCATTACCTAAAAATCAAATTACAATAATTAATACATTTTGATTTGTAAATAAAAATCTCTAATAATTACTAATTGTTTTGTCTATACCCTCCTCCTAAAAGGGACAGATATATACGCGTTACTGTTTAACAAACATCTGACCCAATTAAAAATACCCCCTGGAAGGGAAGAGACAAACTCAAAAAACAAGCCCTTTTTTTGGAAACATACCTCGCAACTCATAGCCCGCAAGTGCTCCATTTCGTTAGCACTGACTTGGTTTAAATTCACGTTTATCTCGCTTAGGAGTTGCTGGATGGTTTCGCGACTGCTACTGCTGTTTGCGGGGGACGTAGGTGGGGTTGAGTTGGGATCCATCAGGAGGCTAGAGTGCTGCTCCTCCAATCGCAGCAGATCCTCCGAAGCTGACTCCAGTAGCGTGCCCAGATGCGTGCCTATAAGTGGAGCTTCTCCTTCACAATCTTTTGGTGAAGGATGATCAACCACGGGACTGGCAGCTTCTGTTTCTTCCTTGCCCGTTGGCTGAGTGGTGGTAATGCCAGTGGTGGCGATGCTTTTCGGCCTTTTGATGATATTCGCGATGAAATCCATGACGCTCTACGCACGATTAACTTCCAATTCGATTTACGGTTCACTTGATTCCATAAACCGATGGATCGAACGAGTTTCTTGGTTGGTCTTTAGTGTTTTTTCCTTTTTTCGGGTTTTCCGTTGTGACACAGATTTCTTCTCGCCTACTCGGAAGAATCTCTAATGTGATTTTCCGCCTTTCATTATATTAGGCAATATCGTCGAGATTCTCGCGACCCGTTGTCGCGTACGTTCTTCGCTGGCTCCCGATCTTGTCTGTCTTTGAAATCAATTTAAAAATATTTTCGTTTTCAATTTGCTTTGCTCCGCTCAGCGTCACACATGCACAAATGTTTTTGGGTAAGGCGAGATTGTGGGGAACCGGCAGAGAGAGAGAGAGAGCGCAAATTTGAATGCCATCCACATAACGATCCGGATGTTTTTGTATGACTATGAGTTTGGATCGTTTCTAGCCCTCGTCGCAGTTCTCCCTTTATCAGCACCCCTCTTTCTATTTAAATGCTGGCTCTTCCCGCTCTTAAAGTAAGTTAGCACTTACTCACCTTCATTTTGTGATAATGAGAATTTATCTCCCTTTTTCTTTTATCCAACTTGCGTCTGCAATATCACAGTCTTTTGGTAGTGAAAATCGAAATATTTTTCGAATAATACTTGTCTAATTATGTAGCCACATAAATACAAAAGTTGGTCCAACATATCCAAAATTCTACATTTGGGGCTAGCCAGAAATGTATTAACAATCGATCGGTAATTGGTTCACATCAGACTACCGTATTGAACAGTCTTTTCCTTTCCTAACCTTTAGGCTTTTAATATTTCATTTGATTTTTAATGGCGAATTTTCCTTTGACCATGTTTTGGATTTGGATTTATAGCTCTGACCGCATGGGCTCAGATAACTTATCGCCTCGATTGCCGATCGCCTAGGCGCGCGTGGGCGAACAAATGCAATTTAATTTATATAAGCCGCTCAATTGAAACGCAATTTACTGCAATGGCAATAGTGCAGGCGCCAGATGACAACCTTCTTGTCCGAACTGCAGTGGAAAACTGAAAAACTAGACAAGCCTTAGACTTAATTCAGACTACAAGGCAGCAGTGAAAAATGCAAGACACCGCAAATAAGCCGAAACACTCATAGAGGGGAATAGAAAACGGGGGAATACGAAAATAGGGCGACCGTCGACTGCTAATGAATGAAAGTCTTCGCCAAACAGCTGGAGGAACCCTGCACACTTACAATAATTGGATGCACAAGCAAGAAAGAGCCAAACCCATTGCGCTTTCTTGAAAAATTCAGATTTGCACAATTTTAGATATAGTGGTAAAACTGATATTTCTGGTTTGTTAGGTAAGCGCGCCTGTCTTTCCAATTGTTCTAAATAACATTCATATATTCATGTTATTCATCATATTTTTTCCGGTGTAGCCCTTGTGGATGCCAAGTGACATGCAATCCCACCGCTATTGTTGCGCATCATGGCGCACTATCTGCAAGACGAGTCGAATCGAATCGAGGAAGTGCTCCACATTGGCCAACGGCTGACTTTGCATATTTGGCGAGAAAATCTAAGCAGTGAAACGGAATCCCACACGATGGGCCATGACGAGGTGGCAAATGATAGATGTTGGCTTTGGCTGTAGCCAAGCAATGCGTGACAGGTGACAAGACATCCCCCGACGCCCGACGCCCAACCCCCTCCCAGTGGGAATCCGAAAACAATGAAGGAGGGTGGTAACTTATATTAAGCTTGACTGGAACCAAAATAGAGCTTCTCTTCTCGTAATCTTCATACCCCAATAATAGTTTAATAAAAATAATTTTTATAAGCATTACAGACTACTAAGTTCCAAACCACTAACTGTTCTCGAAGTATTTATAAAATCATTTCATAATGAGGCTAGAAAAGCAGATGAACATATTGGGATGTCTGGTTAGGCAAACATATGTACTATTTATAAAAATAAACAATTAATTTTTTTTTGTATATACTGGAAGACTTGATTTTTATACGTGGCATCCGATGGCACAAGTTATAAAAATTGAATAGGAAACTTTGACTGAAATTCGAATACCCTATGCCACGACACATAGGGAAATATAAAGCAAACAAATATTGGGGAAAGGCAACTATAAACTTAACTATAAATAGGCGAAAAATAAATGCAGACAACAAGGGTGCAGCGTCTGCAGATCCTCCATACTGAGAAGCGTTGGTGGTCAAAGGGGAGATGGAGTTTAATGACTTCGGGTTCAACTGAGTCAAAAAGTATTTTCTTCTGAATCAGTAGATCCCAATAAGATCCAAAATTTGGAAGGAAAGCTACCTTGAACCCGAAATATCGATCTAAATTGACATTTTGTATTTTGAAATTTCACTTTGGCTAAGATAGCATTTAGCGAACATCTGGGCAGTGGAAAATGTCAAGAGGCAGCCGACACACTCCGATAATGCATTGAATTGGATTTTCACTTGGCATACCAGATTCCCTGGCCCGTTGTCGGACTTTATGGATATTTTTCCGGTCGAGGCCCTCGATTTCTTTGTCTTGCCCGGCTTGTTGCCCATTTTCGGGGTGGAGCTGTAGATGGTCTGGGAATCTGGACACTTGGGATGGACAATGTCCGGCGTACACTGAACGACTGGGGAACCCTCGTCGACGACAGCTGCCAGAGCTAATAAAAACAACGCAAGCAAATAATATACACAATGTACACATGCGAAGAAAAGGAAAATAGCAGAAACAGCCTGCGATCGAAGCATTACGCCTTACATTATATTCCAGGAGTGGAGGGTGCGGGCCTACTTGTGCACATGCTAGAAAGTGAATGTTTTGGCATAATCGCACATGGTCGGTGGGACGGGCACGCCCCAAAGTTTAGTTATTCCGCTTACCTTAACGCCGCCATCGTTTTTGTTGATCTCGCGCAAAACTCCGCGAGCGCCGATTCCCATTCCCAAGCCATTGTCTGTCCCATCGAATTCCATGGCATATATCCAAGTATACAACGCTCTTAAATCGGCAGATTGCTGTTTTCAGTGCGTATATGTTGGTTAAAACGGGAAAACTCCTATTTATCACGATGTTCAGATAAGTGACGCGAATTTTCTGCGTTGCTTTTGCAAAAATGCCGCTACAATTTAAAGAAGCATAATTGGCAGTGTGACCGCGCGCTAGCCGCTTCAAAAGACCATAGAACTCATACAAAAAATACCAGAGACCCTCAAATTGTAACAAAGATAACATTTCCAAACAAATTAAAAATAAATTTTATTACCAAACAAATTTGAAATATTTATATAAAATTGTGACAGAAAACATTACTCATAACTGAAATACTTAACTGCTTTGTCACATTAACATGTGGGGCTCTTCCAACAAAGTGTTTTGAACTTTTTGGCCCCGCTTACACTTGGACTGCGTTATTGTGGTTTGGGGCCAAGCTCAGTATTTTACATAGGGGCCATCACAGCCGCCATCTGATTTTATTTATATTTTTAATCGATATTTGGCCTATCTTCCAACAACAAGCAATAATAAAGAAGGCGGGAAGATATGGACTTAAGTGTTTTTATTTGCAACCGAGATCTGTTCATAAAACGGTTATTGAACTTATTTGGCCCTTGGCTAAAACTCAATTCACCTTAAATTCATTCATTATCGACAGATTGTCCCAGCTTTTAAATATTAATACTATTTCAAACAAAGTACAGTTGTTTTTCTTGAGCCAAATGTAAACGATCATTTAGCGTGAGTACGTTAACTCCAATATAGACATTTTGTATTGATTTTAAAAGCTGTGTTATTTACATCCAGTGAGATGAGGCTATAAGATGCTAACATCAGTCGCATGGCAAGGTAAATTAAAGGTGGTCTCGTCGGTTGCCAACTTGTTCGTTTTTTAGTCCTCTAACGCCTAGTACTCAGATCGACGAAAACTGTTCGTCAGTCATGAGAGAGAGCGAGGGGCAAATAGCTGGGGCTCACTTTTCGTCAGGCTTTTTTTCACCGCGGTACTCAGATCGACGAAATTACCAAAAAATTAGCGGTTAAAATTCAAATATCGTATTTGCGGGAAAGAGCGTTTAAAAGATATTGTCAACTACCTTGGCAAGACAAGTCTGCCGCTGTACAAATAAATTAAAAGGGGAACAATACAATTTAAATTTAGCAGTTGTTTTTTTAATTTACTGAAAATTATTTGCTAATTTAAAGTTCATAGCTGCACTTTTATTGTTTTTTCGTACATTTTTGACCTAAAGCCTAGTACTCAGATCGACAAACGAGTACGCTAGCGTAAAAACTTTAATCTTTCCAGTGTGACCAGAATTTCTAGAGTTCATCAGAATAAAGCGTGCTACGGTCGTACTGTCAATCAGCTGGGTTTGTTCGCAAGCAGTTAAAATTCAAATATCGTGTTTGCGGGAAAGAGCCTTTAAAAGATAATATCAACTACCTTGGCAAGACAAGTCTGCCGCTGTACAAAGAAATTAATGAACAATACAATTTAAATTTAACAGTTGTTTTTTTTTATTTACTGATAATTATTTGCTAACTTAAAGTTCATAGCTGCACTTTGCTCTGACAAAAGGCACCCCAGATAGTATTAATGTTATTTTGTCCTCACATGTAAACTCCTGTAATCGACTTTTGCAGGTTTTTTAATTTTTCCCCTGCATTTTCTAAAATGTTCAGTGAGAAGCGCACGCCAAAAGATTAAATTTTTTATTCTTTTCGCTAGGGTTCACCCAAAGTTCATTTCAGCAGACTGGCAACGCTAAGAAATTTTCTGGTATTTTTTCGTCGATCTGAGTACCGAGGTGAAAAAAAGCCTGACGAAAAGTAAACGCCAGCTGTTTGCCTCTCGCTCTCTCTCATGACTGGCGTACAGTTTTCGTCGATCTGAGTACTAGGCTTTAGGTCATAGTCAAAATGTAGTTCATTTTGACGACAATCACCTTATACTTATTGCAGCATGAATAGTCTCATCGATAGTGCAATCGACTATTCTTCACCCCTAACTTAAACATGTAAAATTGCGATGTAAATATTTTGATTTTAAATTTCATGTAAATAGTAAAATCTGAAAAAGTAAAGATGTATGTATATTTCGCGGAACCCACAGAAATTAATATATTCTTGCCGTAATTCAAAATGATTGTTTTAGTAACTGACTGTTAGTGTTCAAGAGGTGCCTCTCAACTGGTTATTAGCTGAAGAGCTTGTTCATTCTTTCCGCTGTCGATGTATTTTGCTACTGGCGTCCTCCAAGGACCCTTTAGCCATTTATACATTTCCTTAATATTCGGGTGCTTATATTTGTGGTATTGTTACGAGTTATGTGCAAAAAATGGTACCACATGGAGAAAAGAGGGAATTTTGGGGTTTAAAAATAAATAATAATTTTGGCATTGTTTACCGAGCTATAGCCGTTTCAAAATTCATTCAAAACTTAACTTAATAGCCAACTTGGAATGATGATTAGTTTTGGTAAAACATATTAATACATTTTTAAATCCTTTTCGTAATACGTACCATTTTGAATACAGCTTAGTGACAGAGAAAAAACGTTACATATTATAGTTTAAGCACCACTGGATTTGGTACCAGGAATCAATTATAAAACAAGTAGATAAGCTATATGAGTCAAAATGATTATCGTATTCTTAGCTATATCGCGGAACCTGATGCTGGTGGAACATAGTTTTGTGTTGGACCCAAATATCATGGAAAAGATCAAAAGGTTCGTAGAATTTGTAGGCTGTGTACCTGTACCCAGACTTAAAGTACAAAGTGCCATATAAACCATTTCTTTAATTAGTCTTTTTAGAGTTATAATATTCATCAAACTTGGAAATAGTTTTTTTTGTTGAAAGTTAAACTTAACAATAAAAAGGAATCTGTTCGTTTTTATGGGGATGCTTTATTAGAAAAATATTGCTCTTTTGCCATGTATAACATTTCCATTCATGTAGTAACCATTATCAGATAACATTCAACAAGTTGCTAAGCGTATTACTAGATGATGCAACTTTAAAAATATTTCATATTCATAGTTATGTATGTAAGACCTGAAAACTACTAATTGATTTATATTAAATAAGCTTGGTAATTGATAATCATAATACATAATGGTAATATTAATTAAGGTGTACTCTAAAATTATTGTTTTCTTCTAAGTAATCAATTAGTTTTATCATAGATAAAGGTAATTAATTAAAACTCCATAATATGTAATTATTGTGTAACTACTCTTATATGTCTTTTCATGTAATTCTCTCCAGGTGTTTGCAACACAATCACTGAAATGTGGAACCACAGGCCTTTAGAAGGATCACCAATATATGTTGGTTTGTCTGTGCAGTGGGTTCTACATGAGGTTCGATTCGGTACGGTTCTGTTTTGGTTCAATAGTGACTGCGTAATACTGGGCTTCTTCCAAGGCTTGTCCCACACTTGACTTATATGCTTATGAGACTACTAATTATGGCTGCGCTGAAGCTAATCCCAGATTCGAGTGCTTTTATGGCCTTCCGGGTTTAATAAATGAACTATGCCCTAAAGTTAATATTAATGAAAAGTATATGTCGTTTTTTGCTGTTACCATTTATGGGTTGTATTTGCGAGCGTCTTTTCCTTTTTAAAACAGTTTGGTTGAGGATTATGTTCCACAGCTTTAAGCTTAAGAGTTGCCTACTTAAAAATGTACCATTGTCTTCATGTGCCGAAGATTTTCTCATATGAGCATCCCGATTAAGGGATAAGATAAAGTTGAGCTCCTACTAAAATGTGCAAAAAGACCTAAATTGACTTTTACTCTTAGGAAAGTTTGCTAGTTTGCCTTACAAAAGAATATGCCCCTAATGTTATTAAACGGGATATAAGTATATAGTGTTTATCAAATTTGTAGACTATAGTTTACAGGTCACAGCACCACCAAAGTGAACCAAATCAAAGTCCTAGCTGTGAATCCAGCAATAACTTTCTTTTGAACATATGCTTCTTCCATTTAGTCGTGCTATTAAACAGCTTACCCTTGGCTAGGGAAATGGTTCTTGCATTTTGTCCCACGACTCGGGTATTTCTCAAGCCTAACTCCATTTCAACCCATCATCACTTTGCAAAAGCTGTTCACATTGGTGGGCCATCCTCGTTTATCTTGGTCGTCCAAATGCCGGGCATCAGTTGAGGAGGTAGATTCGATTGCGGCGTGGTCAGTTTCCTAATGGCGCTGTTCGAGTGGATCGGCTTCGCGGTGGGCGTATAGCCCTTGTTGTCCATGCCGTCGATGATGGTGAACTGGGAGGCCATGTTCTGGGCCCCCTGGGCTGCCGGCGAAGCAGGTCTGGAGATGGGATGTGTTCTAGGACTGCTTATCAAGGCGGTGCACAAGCCCCCGAAAATGGCCAGAGAAGCGAAGGCAGTCTGGGGAATGAGCTGTCCGAAGACCACTGTGGATCCAATGAAGGGAGCTCCCAGCAGCCAAAAACGGGCCCAGCAAATTGTGGAAAAGGAGGTGATTTTCTTTTTGTCATCCGAGACGAGTTCCACCGTGCAGGTAGTTAGAATACTGAGCGTTGTGGAGATGGCCATCTTGGAGACCATGGCCGAGCACATCAGCAGGGCCACATTGGGATCCAGTCCAATTACACTGGGCTTCGGGACCAACCAGCCACAGTAGGCGATGCAGCCCGCCACGATGTTGAACAGCCCCGTCCACAACCACTTGCGGGTGGTCTTCAGGATCAGGAAGAGGCCGAAGAAGGTGCCCATCATCTCGCTGAAGCCCGCGAAGAAGGTGTTGATGTACAGGTGATCCCGGCTGAAGGAGCGGATGTTGAGCAGCATGCCGTAGTAGACGACAATGTAGAGCGACCAGGCCAGATGCACGCACACCAAGTGCCGCACCGCCCGCTCGCCCTTCCACATTGACCACCACCCACTCGGCGGAGGCGCGTCCATCGCCGTCTGCGCCTGCAGCTCCAGCTGCTTGTCGATGTCGTGGGGCAGGTTGTATCGCGTCCCGTTCACCTCGGCGCACTCCAGCAGGATCTTCTTGGCGTCCTGTGTGCGTCCGCGGGCGATCAGCCAGCGCGGGGAGTCGGGAATCCACCTGCGAAGGGAGAGGCATGTGTCAGTCAAGCAGGTTCCAAATATATGTAGTAAAATGGCTCTTTGGACGCAACAGTAAAAGTTAATTTAGACACATTCCAATTACATTTGGTTCCCACGTATGTTCTTAAGTTCTAGAAATCCTAATCTTACTAATCAAAGAATATTTTAATGAATATTGAAGGTGAAATCCACTTAATTTCAGCCAAAAACTATTTTTATACTCTCGTTGTCTTTCTTTATTTTATCCCAGAAAAATGTTTATATATGGTCCAAAATTTGTTTCACAAAGTCTCTATTGGATATTCAATTAACTAAATAAAAACCTAAATATAAGCTAAATTCCAATGGAAAGACGGCCATACGGAAAGACTTTATATGGATTCGCCCAAATACTTTATAGGGTCTCCTTAATTGCTTTACCGAATTCTGACTACAATTGGAAAAACTATAAAAGAATAAGCCAAATTACATTTTGCAAAAGAATAAATTTAAATAATAAAAAAGTGAAAGAAATAATTTTGTAAAATTAAATTTTTTTTTTTAAAGGCGTTAAGGCAAAAAAATCGGCTGGAACCAGAGTTTAGCCTATTGGCCTCAAAAGCCACAATGACCTGCCTTTTTCAATGATATTGAAAATGAAAAGTTACCCAAAATCGTCCTTTAGTGGTATAAAAATCGTGTATGGCGGTATAAAATAAGGCTCAAAGCACCTTTTCAAATGGGAAACATATTTTGTTACACGGTGGTAAATATCGAGTACCTTACATTTTAGAAAGTCGGTTATAAGTATCTCCATGCTCTTTTATTACTTACTGCCACAGATAGATGAGTATCACAGTGGGCCACGAGATGGCCATGTAGAGGTGGGACCAGCTGGACCAGAAGCTAGCCACTCCGGGCAGCATCATCACGCCAATGGACCAGAACTGCTCGAACAGCGTGGAGACGCAGGTGCGGTACTTGCCACCCGTTATGTCGGCCACTGCGGAGGGAGTAATAATATGATATCAGACTTGGTCGATAGGGAAGACAAGGGGTCGGGACTCACTGATCTGGCCACCGGCGGTGTACATCTGGGCACAGCAAACGGCGGAGAGGCAGCGGAAGAACACGTGCAGCTCGTAGGAGGCCACGTGCCCCGTGAGGTTGCCGCAAAATATCTGTGTGATCATGCCGAAGAGCATCACATTTCGAGGACTGAAGCTAGAAAAACGAAACAACAAAATAAAATATTAAAGCAATATTGAGTTTGGATTATTGATTTACTATTATTGCGGGAGCTTAAGACTTAAGACTGCAATGTTTTCGGTTGGGCTATCGTAGAATAAGTTTCTGAATTAATTTATCTGTGGAGTTTTAAACAATTGCATAGTTTTATTATTAACTCAAAGTATTTTAAAAAAATTAGAAGTTATGTTTATTTGTTAGTAAGTCTCATATTAACCATGGATTTTTAAGGGACTCCACAAATATATAAAAAACAAACTATGAGTCTTCAAAACGGTACAAATGTTATATATAACTTTTAAATACTTTTGAGAACGATATCCTCAGCTGAAGCATCACCCTCACACTTACTATTTCAGCAGCTGGTTGGCCAGGATGCCCCCGGTGAGGACACCAAACAGATGGAAGAACTGCGTGACCGAGACGAGGATGTCCCGGGAGCAGACGAGATCGTACTGGGTGACCACCGAGTGGTAGTCGGCCTCGTGCTGGAACTCCGTGCAGGGGATCACGTTGGAGTTGCGGTGCAGGGGCTTCTCCCACACCCGCGGCTCCTGGTCACTGTTCTCGTAGTTGTAGTAGTGATGGGCGTGCTGCTGCGCATCCTGGTATACATTGCAGAAGTCGATGCTGAACTCCTGATCGTCGCTCTCCTCCTTCTGCGGATGCGAAACCTTGATCCACTGCGTTTGGTTCTGTGCGCCAATCGTGTTCGGTGGCTTGCAGAAGAATTCCCCGTGTCGCGGTGCGGGGGCCGTGAAAATGATGCAGGCCATGAACCAGGAGGATGGGATCTTGCAGAGGAAAATAAGGAGTACCGTTCGCAGTTGCCACTTGCCCCACGGCCCGGTGATCCTGCCCACGGCGTCCACTTTGGTCTGCATCTTGGTGTTTGGCTTCGGGGCCTTTCCCTCCAGTCGAGCGAAGGTGTCGTTGGGGTATAGCTGGTACTCGTGATGCTGCTTGTGGGTGGGACTGCGAACTTCCCTTTCCGAAATGTGCTTGTAGAATTCGCCCTTGTCGTTGGTGTTGTTGTTGTTGTTGCTGGTGCTGTTGTTGTTGGTCTCTCCCTCCGGATTTTCCCTACTGGGGGCCAGGGAGTTTGGACAGTTGGTCAGCTCGCTGGGCGCAGAAGTGGGTGGCGAGTGCTGCTGGAGGTCACCGGCTAGAGTGCTGTACTGGTGGGGTGACCTACTGGCTGATATGTGCGAGGAGCTCTGGACTCGAGGGGGCGATGTCTCGTCGTCCTTCAGGGGCAGAAGAGGGGACTCTGCCTGCGTGGAAAATAATGAGAAATAAATGGCACTTAGAGTTATAGCATTAATAATTGTATAAGTTTTGTTATTATTTATAAGAACGATATCTTATACTCTGATCAAGGAGTAGACAATATTTGGAATTTAAAACGACTTTCAATTAACTTAATCGAACATTTTAAAATTGTTGTACTGGTTTTTATTAATTCCTTAAATCAATATGTATGGTGTATAAACATAATCTTTTGTTGTAATCATGATTTGAGTAAAGTCTTATCTAAAAGCAACATTTGTACTTGCTTCTCTAGATAATATAAACATTTTGCTTAGCCATTTTGAGGATTCTATTTTGAAAGTGCAATAAATAGTTTACTTAGAAAAATGTTAAACATTTTTTTTATCTATAGAGCCAATTGATCTTAAGATGCAACATTTTACTAAATATTTTCTATAAAACGATACTATTTATTTAAGATTTATTTTCAACCATTTCATCACATTTATCAGCACTCCATAATGTTGCAGGTCATTTCGTTCCGAAGCCCACTTGTCTTTAATGGCCCTGGCACAGCTTGGACTCTCAGACAACGATACCCAGACAAGGGCCAATAATTCAGAGGCGTTCCTCTGATTATTCCGAATAGCCTTGGGGCACTAGAGTGGAGCAGTTCTGAGGCTGTGGTGGCTGGAACACCCACAAAACCACCCGACTGCAACTGGGTATATAATAGACATAAATTGCAGGGCCAAATAGATCTGTATTACTTTCGTCCTGGGTCAACTTTCTTTATCTTTTCCAGTAATTTTAAATCCCAGCTAAGCACAGCGGCTGTCTTTCGGATTAGATATAACAAATATTCTATAGTTGCTATTAATAACATTTCTTAAATGGCATTCATACTTTTATTGAATGTTTATTTTGTCACAGCTGTCATCGCAAATATTAATAATAAGCCTTGTTTCCACACCTAAACGTCCTTCCTTAACAATTATTTGTATCTCATTTGTGGCAGTTAAAGTTTTACTTTTTATTTGCATAAGCTAAAATGTCACCCATAAGACCCAACAAAGTAATGGGCTTTCAACATGAAATTCGCGTACCCGAGGCCAAGCAAGTTTAGAACAACTACATTACGTTAATAAATAAAAAAAAGAAAGCATAATACAAATGTAACCTTCAAATTGCTTATTATAATTTGTAATTAAATTTAATTAATTAAAAGCTATTTTCACATAGCATAATGGTTTCATTAATTTTGAAACAGTGTCCTAATTAATTAGCTATCCCCAATTAAAAATCATTATCTATCACTTTTTCTTCGCCTAGGAAAATATAGCAAGCCACAAGAAAAGCGAAAACTGAAGAGAAAAAAATGCAAACCGTTTACGACTTCCAGTTTCTTTTAGCGTTTTTTGTGTTGTCGAATTTCCCTCAGCCACCAAAAACTAAGACCGCGCACCCCCCACCACACATTCATGTAACCCAAAACATCTCCTTTCCCGCACAAATATTATTCAGATTCTCTTGCTAAACAACTGCAAACAATTCCCTTGTTCCCTCTTATTTTTACAGTCGCTTTTGTCGTCATTATAGTTTTGTTTTTCGTGCGATGTCAAGTTTAAAAGGACCTTTTACATACAAATGTACATGGTCTTTATAAAAAAGTGGAATTCTGCTCACTCCAGGCTTGGTTATCGAAAATGCTGATGGCCCTAAAGCAACCATTAAGAATTGTGACCTTCAAATACCAAAGTCAGGGCAGGTATTGGAGTAAATTCGTATTGGTTAAGGCTTGGATTTGCGGATTATGCATAATGCATGTATATATGCAAAACAAGAAACAACAGCCGAGTGAGAAAAACAAAAGCGAAGGGAGAAAAACAACTTTGAAATTCGTTCCTTTGTCGCAGGCCAAGTCTGAAGGATCCGCAGAAGTCGACGTCCACAAGTATGCAATCATTTTATTAGTTTTTCTGTTCAGACGGCGTTTGTCTAGTTTTATGCGACAATTAAATGAATTCGTTGTCGTATCTTAATTTTCTTGCCTTTTGGGTTTATTTTTGTTTTGCCAACTGCCAGCACTTGTGCAAATAGCGCCAAGGTTAATGCCAATTGCCTGCGTCTGTTATTTTATATCAGTTTAAGGTTGGAAAGGCTCGAGGGTAAATTCAATTTTATGCGTCACGTGACAAATGGTTCAATAGACTGGCTGTCAAGGTGATTCACTTATGTAATAAAGGAAATGGTTTGAATTTTCTATAAGTGAAGGTCTGAAAAGGGTCGCTGTTTACCTACACAATATATGATATTACACTCAAAAGGGCCCTAAAATTTTAAAGTAATTTAAAAAATAAAATATATTTAAAGAGTACCAGAAGGCGTCGCCGTGGAACCGATTATTTAATAAAGCACAAAGCCCCAAAAAACCAGCTATAAATTATTCATAAGTCGCTTCCGCATGGCTGTGCTCCAGAACAGGAGAATCTTCTCCTTGTCCCTGCTCGATGACTGATGGGGCGCCCTAAGGTCCGCCCAGATTGCCCACTCCCTCAATCATAATTAAAGAAATTGTGACAGTCACTATAAATCTGCCTCTGGCTGCAACATTTGTGGCCCACAACATATTCCAATTATCTGCTTGATGGGGAGCACTTAGATGGCCAACTAGTCGGGAAATTGTTTTTATTTCAGACCGGAACCAATTGCCGCTACATACACTTATTTACGCTCCCACAGGGAGCACGTCCTCCTAAAGATTTCATCAACTTATTTATCGCTCCTCCCAATTCAATTGAAAGCGTTCCCCTGTGAAAGGAGGAATACGTTTAAGAAACATGAAAACGGCAGGAAGTACGAACATTGTTTGCAAGAAGGCAAATTTTGTAATTGAAACCAAATTGAGGGAGCTCGTTTGGCTTCAATGCTCGAAATATGAGTTCGCTTCTGGTGGCAAAATAATGATGGGAATATTAAATACAAATATTGTCTACGATTGCAAAATATTGAACATTTTCTGGGCAAAAAAAAGAAAATAATTGGTTAGACTCTTAGTCAAATATTATTGATGATATAAGTATCTAGTTAAGCTTCGGTCACTAAATTGGGTACTAAATTGGTTATATTGTTGGGGTTTTAAGTTGATGAATATGACAGAAATAATTATATTTAATCGTGGCCATTAGCCTTTAATAACCTAATCCTGCCCTTTTGTTTAACTTAACATGTTGTGTATTTAGATAGTGGCGTTGGAATTGAACAGATAGATTTTAGATAAATAGATAGATTTTTGTCAAATCTAAATTTTGTTGACTTTTTAATTACACTTTTTGGGGATAGTCAGTCAATTTGTTTGAACTAGAATCAAGGAAAATCAAGTTTACCAAAAAAGGGTGACACAGAGTGGAAGACAAAAAATAACAGCCTCCTTTCCACTTAGCAAGTGTATCGTTTACCCATTAGTCCGGCCTAATGATTAATTAATTGTTTGGCCTAACAATCTCAAGGTAACGACGACAACACTCTGACTTCCAAGACTTCTCCTCAACAACAAAAGACTCACACACATGGCCATAAAGTTGCAACTGAATTCTTTTTTTTGGAGGGAAAAGTGCGGGAGGTGGGTGGAAAATGAAGCGTTGACAACAAAGGCCGCCAGAGATAATTGGAGCAATGTGTTTCTTGCTGGGATTGCTGTTGTGTGTCCCCTGGCAAACAGGTAGCAGAATAGCTTTGAGTGATGGAGTGGCTGGGGAACAGGTGAAAGGACGAGCTGCTGTATTATTCGGTGCTGTTGCTGGTAAGTGAAAAGCCCGGCTAAATCTGTTGACATCCAGCAGCTGAGGCGGCCTAATGTGCTTGTGTCTTGTTTTCTTAGTATTGTTTATGCTTCAATAAAATCCCTGCTGTTCCGGGGAAAGGATTAACACATAAAGCTATGTCCCAGAGAACAAATAAAGGAATATTATGAGATATATAAGTTTTGGAGGTTTCTTAAACTGCAGGAAAACCTCTAAAAGCGAAGCAAGTAAACAGATAATGTCCCTACTAACGTATTTTTCAGGCAAATTCCAACACAACCTATTTGTTTTATAGAGAAACAATTGAAGAACTTAGAGTGTATCACAATGACTGACATTAAATTTTAAGTGATTTAAGTTTTTAATTTGATAAATTTTAGTTTTTTAGATCTCATTATTATTATTATGCGTGATCTTCATAAAAGTCAGACGGGCGATTAAAGGCGAATACAAAATATTCTTTTACATTCCGATTAATAAGTATAAATGGAATTATTTATTTCTGTTAAGGAAGTTATTAGGTTCCAGTCAAACCGTGTTATTTGTTACATAATTACTCCCAAAGTAGATGTTATACATAAGTTATATTGATTCAAGCGACAACCTGAGTAATAAGTATTAAAAGTGATATCAAATTGCTGTTAAGAAATCATTAGGTTCGCCCTAAAGCTTTCAGTCAAACCTCGTTATACTTTACATAATTACAGTGTTTGTTAACCAAAGTTTCCGAAAGTAGATGTCAAAATACCGTGTAATTAAATTGCCCGAAAATAGATGCTCACTTACTGGAAGTGGCCCATTCCAATTATTTTCTGGCTGGGGACATGGTCATGCAATGGAGTCCCCAAGTCCCCATAACTTGTTGCTACCATTAAAGCCAATATGAGCTATTCGAGTTAGCGTAGTCACGATATCGAAGCAAGACGTTGAGCCAGACGAAAGCTAGCATAAATATTTGATTAGTTTCTCTGGCCTCGCAGTTTGCGCCCAGCTTTTGACCCCGAGTGGCCAGAATGTGTGGGCAATAATTTACAAAATCCAGGCTGTATTACCGAGCGGGATGTCTGCGCCGTATAAATTGATGGATTATTGCATCTCTTTCTGTCCCACGCTCGGCACGTGTATGCAAATGCCTTCTCTGGCGCAGAGTCATAAACATTCGCTCGCTCCCAACTGTCGAAACAATTTGGCACAGCGTGGCGTATGCGTAATGTATTGCAGATTGTTTTTATGCCCACATACGCATATATGCTCTGTTCCAAAGGGTGTGGTAAGTGTTTGGTTATGGCATATTGAAGGATTCGAGGAGTTCTGCCTTACCCAGTAGTGGATTGGAAAGTGTGGGCGAACCAACTTTTATCAGTGCTATAAAAGCGACTATATACACCAACACCACCCTCTAATTATCTTCTTAATTGCTTCGTTTATTGTCTAGTCCATAAACTGTTTTAATGTTATTTAAGTTATCGTCGCCTTCTGTTTAGTCAAGTGTTTTCCATCAACTTCATTCACTGCCAAAGAATAGTGAGTCCAAAAATGCTAAATAAATAAATAATTTGTGCCAACGTCAAGGTGACAAATGAAATTTGCGTTGAAAATTCACGTGCCGAACGATGACAAAAAGACTTATTTCCTAATGTTATGATAATGTGAAGCAGAAAAGCGAAGAAAAATAACAAGAAAGGGAAATGAGAAGACTGAAAGACTATAATTTAAAGGGCTTTCCCCTTTTTATACCCTGAGAGGGTGTTATAATTTTGGTCAAAAGTGTCCAACATCTCCGACCCTATAAAGTATATATATTCTTGATCAGGATCGCGTCCTGATATAAGCATGTTCGTCTGTCTGTTTCTACGCGAACTAGTATCTCAGTTTTAAAGACATCGAATTGAAACTTTGCACACACCCTTCTTTTCTTTGCACGCAGTATATAAGTCGGAACGGCCGGGATCGGCCGACTATATCCTATAGCCGCCATATAACTGATTGATCGGAAATGCCATAACTTTGGTGTCTGTAAAGTTAGGAAGTGGGGATTTTCTATGATCATATACTATAGCTGCCATATAACTGAACGATTGGAAATGCCATAACTGGTGTTTTTAAAGTTAGGAAGTTGGGATTTTTTATGAGAATTAAGAATGCATCAAATGAATAATTTTGGAGAATATAATTTACAGAATATTCTGCAAGGGTATATCAACTTCGGCTCCGCCAGAAGTTAGCTTTCCTTTCTTGTTTTCTTTACAATTATCTTGAAACACCACCAATTTCCTGCCACGATTTATGACTGGCTTCCTTTTTGGTTTTGTCTCTGATTTATGTGTCCCAGCAATTGCGTCTGACAACTCTCCCACAGCAAATCCTCGTGGGGCAGGTCGCCTTTCTTCGGAAGGATAGCTTTCCTGGAATTCAGATGAAAGTCGAAACGGCCTACATAAGAAGCCCGAAATTATGGACTCTGCCTTTGATTTGCTGGAATTGCTCACATTTTTGGGATGCTTAGATGAAGGATATGCATACATTTTGTGAGGGTGAATTCTTATTCCTCCGTTCGGTTCAATTTCAGCAACGTTTCAATTGCTTTGAAAGCTTTCCGCTGTTTGTCTCCCTATTTCTGTCTAGATTTGCTTTTTTTTGTTGGGATCATCTGTGATTTCAATGTGGACAGGGAAAATCTGATTTTGACAGACAAATAAACACTTATGGAAATAAGACGTCGCCAGAACTTGTAGCGTACTTTTGTTTGGTTCCTCATAAATATTTTAATAATATTTATTGGTAAAGAAAAAATTTAGATAAGGTAAAACCTTGCAAACATGTAGGATAGGCTAAGAATTACATATAGTTTACAAACGTCCTATTTTGAAATCCGGTCGGCAGACGAATGAGTTACAATAAAGCTAGAACAAGAAAGGAAGCAAACTTCTGCAAGCCGAAGTTTATATACCCTTGCAGTTGTTACAAATCTACTACATTTCGATTTCTATGCCTATATTAATAAAAGCAATGAAGCTATGTCGATTTTGGGCTGCATTTTACCATCGTATTTATGGCAGCTATATGATATTGTTGTACAACTTTTGGGAAAGTTTTAAGCAAATATATTTAAAACTGAGTGACTAGTTTGCATAGAAACGGACGGACGGACGGACGGACGGACTGACAGACGGACGGACAGTAGAACATGGCTAGATCGACTCTCCTGGTGATGCTGATCAAGAATATTTATACTTTATAGGGTCGGAAATTTTTCCTTCACTGCGTTGCAAACTTTTGACTGAAATTAAATACCCTCTGCAAGGGTATAAAAAGAAGTCTTTGTGATATTTTTTGTGATATCTAAGTTCAGGAGGACACTCTCCAAAGTAATTGGGAGAACAAAATAGAAAGGCATATCACTACAGACGTACATTTCATATCAAATTCAGAAAAAAAATAAAAATCCAATTATTTCCGGCTAAAACATTTCTTCTTACAGTAATCAATTATTAAAAAAATCTAATAATATTTTTGGTAAGCTGACTTTAAAATATTAAAGAAAATCAAAATAATCAAATAACACAAAAGGTTATATAAATCTACTAATATTTTCTGATTATTTGATTTATTTCCACGTTGTCCAGTCAAATATTTTTTCTTCCGACTAAGTAAATAAATTGAAGTTCTGTTTCGATTTCAGGTCTGCCAATAAGCGGCTTACGAAAAAACCGCCACACATGTCCATATTCAATAGTGTGTGGCTGGGGGAAGAGACCGTCATAAACACAAATAGGCCTGGACCACTAAATTAAGTTGGCCTTGGCCAATGACTTGGCTGCCGTTTGGTTGCCAACCACCCAAGGACGTAATTGTGCTGCGGCCAGGCATCCTTAAATTCGAAATCGGAAACGGGAATCTGGTGATGGCTAAATAAAAGATGAAGACCGAATATAAGCTGATCCTGCGTAATAAGATGGTGTTTGGTAAGGGGGAATTTTAAAATTGAATTTCCCCTTGTCGCTTATAGATTCTAAGAAAATGAATGCTTTGCACTTGAGTGCTCTGCATAAATAATTTATAATCGCCAAAAAACGTTATATAATTTGACAATAGGCAGCATAATGAAAATAATAATCTGTAATTACTATAGGCCGTTATTGTATTGGAAAATACGTATAGTCTTTTACTTAGCTAGTACTCTCTATACTATATTTTCATCAGAAATTCTTAATTTTATCAATATTTCCTTACTATTGTTCAAATAAGCCGAGCAATTGTTCAACGCAGCAAAAATGTATGCTACATAAACTGTTTATGATACTTCATTTCGCTTAAATGGGATGTGAAAACAACGATGTTAGCATACACGAAGACTTATCATATAAGGCACTTTCCGGGTAATCGCCATTCATTCAATTTAATTTTAACGCCCTTTTCACACTCGGTCATTGCCGTACTGCACTTGTACTTCCGTTTCGGAACCATGACAAGCTTAATTGCCATATATTATATATAAGACTCGCCACCCCCACCACCCCACTCATCAAGGCAACCCACCCAATCAAACCCACTCGGTGGCTATTTCCTCAGTTTTGTTTAAACAACTGTCTTGTCTTTTGTTTGTGGTGCTCAACTGGTTTCCGTTGCTGTGTTTTCCCCGCTTTTGGTGTAATTGCTTTGAGTATTGCTCCATTATTATTTGTTCTGTTCGCTTGCCAAAAGTATAAATAGGTCCACCAGAAAAGTAAAGGATTCTGAACTTAAAGAGGTATATAAACTGAACTTGAGAAAAGGTCAGGAGTAAAGTACTTTAAGAGCCCTTTGTTTTTTGCTGATTATTTTACTTTTGAGGGGGAAATATTCACTTTTAACTAGGCAACATTCTTATTGCCTTTTTTGCTTACTAGCTGAGAAATTGTTTTAATTTGCTGGCTCACTCAAATGTCAACAATTTTGCTGATTAGCGGAAAATTCGTATAACAAAATTAATGGACGAAAGCAAACTGAGTTTGCGAGAAATTTTGCAAATCAGAGTAAAAGTTCTCAAGATGAAATTGAAAAGCGATAATCGCATTCTAGGCTCTTGTAAAGTTTATGAGTAGCTCTTGTTTACCTTGTTGGCGAGTTTTATGACACTTCTCAGCCAGCTGCCCCTGGCATTAAGGCGTTCAATGCCCTTGGCCCAAGAACTTACCTTCCCCAACTCACCCCCTTGCGCTATTTATTGGGTTCTGAGTTCGCCGTACTTGGACACGAAGTTCGAGGCACTTTACTTATGCAAATGAGGCGAACCTCACAGGTCCTCGACTCTCGACTCCCGAATCGAGTTTAGCCAAAAACCCAATTAAAATCAGCTAAGAGTTAAACGTTTACAGCAAAAGCCTATCTGTTTATCATTTTAATAAATAATTATTTTTGTTTTGTAATTAAAAAAAGCAGCTAGCTATCTTTTTTTTATAAATTGTATGGGACCTTTTTAACCTTGTTGATTAGCGGAAAACCGGTGTTTTTGAAGTAGGGCATATTAAACTGGACCCCGAAGTTAGTACCCAAACAGGAAAAGAGTTTTTGATTCCCATCCTCAAAAAAATCCCTTCAAAGGTTAGGGTAAAAATGTTTTTTTCGGTGGTGAAAAACTGACCAGTTAAGCGTTAGTTTACAGTGGGTTGGGAAGATGATAAACACCTTTAAAATTGAAACCGTAAGAACCCTTTAATATTATATTCCACTATAACTTAGCAGTAAATTGATACAATCTCTCAAACAGTTTTTTTTACCAGTAAAGTTTTACTTAAAGATGGTTTTTGCGATATTAAAGCTGAAAACCTTCTTTTAAAGCTTGAAACATTTTTCTTTTTCATGTCCACTGTAGCTTGTTAGGTCAGATTTGTGGGCCGTAACTTTACGACCACACTGGCATACTGATTGTCCTTTACAACATACTTGTATTTACGTTTATTTGGGTAACATTTTTTCGGGGCACTGACAAACTTATAAACCTTTTTTGCGGAAAAAACAAATAGCTTGATAACCGACATAAAGCTCTCCAAGCCGAAACTCTGAGCTTATATATTCGGCGTAGGCAAAGAAAAATATTTCTAATTGACATAAGAAAAGTCTATTAGCAGAAAGAGACCCCCATGGTGATGTGATCAAGGTCTGGACCACTTCGGTTTCTTAAATGCAAATTCACCCTCTGTCAGCTCCATGCAAATTGCTTTGTTTACATGCGGGATTTCGAACGATTGTTCAGTTGGATTAACGATTAGGGCTTGAATCAGACTTTGGACGATGGCTGGGCTGTGAAAATGTGTTCAATTTAGACATGCGCCTTTATTCTCCAGGTCTAAACAAAGTGAATTGGAAATGTTCACTGTTTACTTGTTCTGGAGAGGGAAACTTGCGTGTCTGTCTGGAGGAAATTACCTGGGCCAAATTGAAGTCGCATTAATTGGAAAGCTTCTTGGCGATTTGTGTTATTTTTCAGATTCAAACGATTACAGGAACGCAAGAAAAGATACACAAAGCAAAATCTTACAAAGACAAACAGCTTCACAGTAGTCCGTTGACCTTTCAAATGGGCAGGTTGACATGGATGGCCCAACTTTGTATTCTTTTCAAAAATATATAATATATCAAAATTTTACAGGGTCTTAAACTATTAATTTTAGCTTCATATATGTATACATGGGAAGAGAATAACAAAATAATGTTCCATATTAATTAATCGTTATAGTTCTTAATATTAATCCACCATTGACAGACTGCTCTAATGCAATTCTTATTACATCTGCTCACATAAAAATTAAGATTCAAAGTAAGGATTGAATATGTCTCAAAATAAAGGAAAAACTAAGATTTAGAAACATGTACTGCAAGTGCGAAAAAAAATATCAACGTTATGTACTAAAAATATTTTTGTACTCCTTATTTTTACACAAGCCGAGTCCGTGTCCTGTATTGACTAATTTGCATACGGCTCTGATAAAAAAAATAAAATGAAAAATTTACATAATCTGGGGAGAATATGGCCTACACGGTGCCGACTTTGACGTTTATCGCACTCGCATGCTAAACAGAGTCCGTGTTCAGCTTCTTATTTTCCCAAGCCAATACGCACGACTTCCAAAGCACGTGTGGCAGACTCACTAATGAGTGGAGTAACCCCAGCGATGCCACCTGGAGGCCCACAATTAACCTGAACGCAGCGGAAAAGAACTGAGCGAAAACGTGTTTAGTTTCAAAACTTGACTTAATTAAGGGATCCTGGTCTGACGTCACCGATGGCTGACTTTAATTAAAATCCTGCCACCAAATTCGCTGAGGAAAGTGGGTCTCATAAATGTGAAATGTGTATCTGTAGATGGCAGTCCACAGATATCTGTTTCGCCAAAAAACAGAACCAAAAAGAACCGCCAAAAAAGAAACACTCGGCAAAATGGTCATTTGCCTCATTTAGTTTGTGTCTTTGGCAACATTTCTTCTTTTTTAATCCCATTCTCTGATTTGCTCATTCGCACCCCAAATAAAGCGCCAGCGAAAATTCCCTTTGGGGTGCTCATTCGCATCGGTGAATGATTGCTTGAATAAATAAATGGATTTGAGGTATTATTTGAGGCCAAGCAGACAAATAAGACAGGAAGTCAGAGATCAGGGGGAAGCTGTCTGGATTTAACGTGGGTTTTAGGTCCCATTCAAAAGTTTGGGTTCGTCATACTCAAGAGAGAAAGTTCCGCCCTCAGTCATATTTAATTGAATTTACGGACTAGGGTGTGTCAAACATTTTGATCACAAATTGTATGAATAAAGTATGGCCACAACACTATTGAAAAGGGTAAACTTTTGGACTGTATAAAACCACGCTGGAATTTAAAGTCCCTAAGATTACTTACTTTCAGTAAACATACTTATTTAAGCCGATAGTTTTTAAATGATTTTATAGATTTCTCATTGTAAAGTTAAGTTTTTACAATTAGTAAAATTTCTCCCAGACAACTCTTTGACCAAATTCCTAGAATTCCTAGTCTACACTCCTTACTTATAATATACCCTATAAGCATTTATCATTTTTCCTTTGTGTTTCTGAACGATATTCTGACAGATAAGAAACTAGCACCTTAGCATGGCATTGAAAAATCGTTCAATATTGTACAGTTCGTTAAATTTAAAATTTTTAAAATTTAATAGTTTTGTTCTCATCATCTATACCAATCCATTTATGTATTCAACCCAAAATAAATGTTGTTTTTCCATGTACTACAAATTGACCTACCCTAACACAAGCCCTTTCAAATTATGCCCAGCTTATCGCTGTCACACGCATAATTTGCTCTTGGATTTCAGATTGTGGCGAGGGTTAATAATTATCTCCAAGCATAAAATTACGCATGCATATGCTGCTAATTCGCCCGACAAAACCCACTCGACTATGTAAGAGTGTATACCGTAGTTTCATCCTCATCGTCGTCTTCATCGTCATCGTCATCGTCATCCTCGTCCTCATCCTCATCGGCATCGCCTTCACCGTTGCTGCCTTTTTTGGCGTTGGCCTCATCGCTGCGTGTTCCCAACTTTTCACTGCTGGCACTGCCAATTCCGCTGGAGGAGTCGCTCGAATGGAGTCCACTGACTAAGCCATGACCACTGCCAATATTATGGCCACTGTTGCCATTGCCGTTACCGTTTGCACTGCTGCTGCCAATGTCCTTGAGCATAATGCGTCCGAAACCGGTAGAACTGCGACAATTTGCTCGCTAGATATTGGCAACTGTCAGATCATTTGTCTCCAAATTGTTTTACTTTTCACTCACTATATATCAGCCAGGGAGCACTTTAAATTTGTATTCTTTTAGTTGGATTTTTTGGCCTCAATTCAAGAAAGTTTAGTTTGGTAGCCAATTAGTTTATAGAAGACACAAACAACTGCTTGTGGTTAAGGGTATGGTTGTTGAATAAAATAATACATATTAACAGGAAAGCAAATAAATTAAATATTTTGATTTCATTGATATTCAAATTGCACAAAAAAACATGTATTTAGAACTTTTGTTCATCCAATTAAACTTTAATTATTTTTAAAAAAGTTTTCTATAATCACAAATAAAGTATTTAAATAGTTACGCTTTGTTAGTAAGATAATTAAAAATACATAAAAATTAAAATCCAAAAATTTTAACCCCACGAGAAACTAAAATAGGCGAATAATATTTGTTCGAATACTGAAAACACAGCTACGTCCGCGCTATAAAATGACTCGTATGGTGCTGGCGTTCGCCCAACGCGCAACTGATTTGCCGAAAGGCGGCGGAAAGCAGGGAAAAGCGATGGAAACCCATGGAAAGCTCCTCCAGCTGAACTTCGTTTTGCCGTGCCACGAAGTGAAAGTGAAAACGAAAGCAGAAGCTTTCCCCGATGTCAAAGGAACTCCAGTCGGAGCACATTCCCGAGCAATACTTCAATGGGGCCAGTCACGTGTGGGGCAATTTCACTTTCGTTGTCCTTTCACCAAAGGACCAACTGAATCCGGGCTGAACTACAGCCAAAGCCAAAGCTTTGGGAGCTACAAAATAATTGCGGCCGAGCAGCTGTTGCTCAACTCCGCATGCGGATTACTCCCGCGTGAAGGTTAAAAGCTTTCGCCCGAAGGAGTCAGTGCCAGGACCTTCCTTTTTGCGAATCGTATTGCGCCTATTATATTATCACATATTTCAGTTAGCCACAAATAGGAGGCAATAAATGCTTGACAAATTAAATATAAATATTTCACCAATTGACTCGATTAATTGGTAATTTTGTGGTTCTGTCAATAGGAGGATAAGGCCCAGTTGGATCCAAGCTGCTGACGCACGTGCCATTGCGTGCCTGTCACTGTCTCAATTAAAATGGTAATGGGAGCATAATATAGAAAACTTGTTATATGGGGAAAAGTTAATAGGCCACAATACTAGGATGATACCGGATCGGATCGGATTAATTTGTGTGGTTTTTCGTGGAGAATGATTAATTACTCATTCAAACTAATATGAACGCCTCCGAGAGTGGAACATATGGTTTCACTGATTTTATTTGTAATATGTAAGCAATTAACTTTTTTAAATAATTGAAATTACCAACTGAAGCTTAGGGCAACGAACACCGTTTCGAATGATTGTGATTCCTAAAGAAAATTTATCAGTGTTTACTTTCCAATTATACAATAATTATATACATTTACTCAAGATTTTAATATTGTATAGGACTAGAATTTTTTATTTCTATTGATATTTTCAATTAGTAATCTTTTGTTGCCCAAAACCCATGCCGTTAAATGGTTTACAGCTCGTAAAACAAAACATGAAAGATTGTTTGTAGAAGTAGCTCCATTGTACCGCTATTGTTCTAATTATGACCGATGGCGGCAATAGTTAGTGTCATGCACTTGTGAGCTTTCGAATTGTTTGTTTGTTTACAAATCCAATTCGACAGTCACCCTCCTCCTCACCGCCCCTCGACGACTGTCATTGTTCTAGCGACTGCGCTAATAAATTTTACATCAACAATGGAGTGCCTGGGGGGGGGTTATTTTGAGGAGGGCGGGGGCTGGGTGCACGCGTGTATCTTCAGTTTTACAGACCCCTGTGATTGGCACGCGCAACAAACAAATTGGCCAGAAAGTTCTTACTGTTTTTGCTGAGATTGTTACGTTGATTTCGCATACGCCGTGTGGCACAGCAAACAAAGACAATAAAATAAGTTTTCGTCTCACCCATGTAAGCATTTTTATAAGAAGTACGAAAAAATTAAATGAGTTTGAAAGTTTGGGACAGACTGAAGTTAAAATAAAATTAGCAATGTAGGTTTGTGTTCCTCATATGTACATACAACATATACATAAGATACACCCAGAGATAAATCTTACTAAATGCACAAATTTACAATTTAATTTAGATTTATTTGGTAACGACTTAGCCCCAAACGTTTTGTCCTTAAATGAAAGTGTGTTTCAATTACAAGTTTACTACCTATTTATTACTTTGACTAGTATTTACATTTTTAATAGGCTTTTAAATTTAAGAATCAAAAGTAATTTTTTTGATTATACTTATATTCAAATCACCCTGCCTCTTGTATATTTTAAATGATTTATATTTTAAAATATTTTTAATATTAAATTTTTTTTTTTTAAGCCCCAAGTTATTTTATAAATTTAAATCAAAGGAATTCTGGTTTAGAAGTAAATTTATTTTGTTAGGGCCAATTTAGGTAAATAAACACGTCATGAAAAACTTTTTTTCAAAATCTGGTATAGCAAGCTGTAAAAACATTTGAATACAAATTATAAGCCAAATCAAAGAAAATGAGAGCTACCTTTGGCGGGTATCCTACTTTCCATATCAAAAATTGCCTTGGCGTACATGGCGTATACTTAATGTGCAATATAAATAATACAACTTATTTGTATATGATCCTAACGTAACGGTATGTAGGTAAATAAATTGTTGTAAGTACGTTCAAATTGTATACCTGAACTTTAAGCATCACGATTTTTATTTCTACTCGACCATTTAAGGGACTCTCGCGATGAACCTCCTCCAATTTCGATTTCGACTCCTCCATCGAAATGGGGACATCTCCATTAGAGCCCATTAGACCAGCATCGGGATGGATGAAACTCATTTTAACATTTTATTTGCAGCTGTTAATTAATAAGGAACTATTCAGCTTGCGGTCCCATGCTGCTCGTCGATTTAGTTGTGCAATTTAATTTTATATAATCACGACACCCGCGAACACACACAGTCTATGTCTATCAATAAATCAAATCGGCAGAATTCTCGAATATTTTTTGGCGGGCAAACAATTGAAAATTGGAAATATCCCAAGTGCTGATTATTTATGGATTTCTGGATATCCAAGCGGCTCGCAACCAGTCGTGTTAGCCCGATCCGATAAGAGCACTAGCAATTCTGCAGTATGTGTAGGTGGCAAGGGCCGTGTTGGAACTAGGAAAGAATTCGTTGCGAAGAAATATAGGGGGTTGACTCGATTTCCGCTCAAACAGGAAGAAGAGGAACGCCGCGAGGGTATCTATTAATAGTCGGTGTAGTACCCAACTTGTAGTATTCGTGTTCGATTCTCTGGCAACTGCACTTGTCCCCAACCCGTGAGATACATTTCCTGGCTCTCAGCAAAGTCAAGTTCAAGTTTGCCAGGGCGCAGAGAGGAGGAACGCGAGTGAGTTCACTACACTCATTGATCTACCACATCCACATAGAATCACTCTCGTGCTGCCAACAAAATCTATGTACAATTGTACACTTGCCAAAAAGCAAAGCACAGGCAGCCGAAAAAGACTCATTGTCCGCGTCACCCAGCATTTCATTTTGTTTTCGCCTTCGCCTTTTGGTCTATTTGTTTAAGTGTTTCATTATTTTCTGTTTGGCATGATCCCTTGCCGCTGCTTTCATTTCATTTCAATTATTTGACATATTATTTGCTTAATCGTTGCTTTATTTGTTTTCGCTTTTAACGCACGGCTCAGGTGGTCGAAAGAGAAGTCTGATTGGCCAGAGGTTATCAAGATGTAAACTGATCTGATATGAGGGTAAACATTTATTACCCAAGTAAAAGTGTAATTTATTTATTCACGTGACTTAATGTAAACAAGTTAAGTTCAGTTTTTTAATCATCATTTGCCAGACAACACAATATGCCATAATAAATGTGGCACTACTCTTGCAGTCATAATATGAATTTCCTATGCTGCCTCTCCCCACAGAAATTTCCCACGAAAGCCATCTCAACTAATTAAAATTATCTTATTTGCATAGAAAAGAACATTTATTAATGCCACATTTTCATTATTTGCATCTCACATACTTGTATGATTTCTTACAAGACATTATCATGCTTATACACATAAAATACGAGCTGAAGTGTAATTTACTGTGCACAAAACAATTCGCCACCAATTAAATTGGAATATATTTCAAAGAGAGTGCACAGCTAGTGCAATTTAATGGGACAAGTTGACTCAGTGCTTGGATAGAAAAAATCATAATTCTATTGACGTTGTGGGTTAATGCCATTTATAAGCACCTTAATGTGTGACTCCAGGGTGTTGTAACTGAATGTCTTTAAATACTAAGCTTTTGTGATTAAGATTGTTCAATACTTAAAATATTTTATATTAACCAAACAAAAAACAAAGTAATACAAATATCGAACATCCGAAATTTTTCAGAATTACATTTTTATTAGGAAAAAGGATTATAACTTCGTGCTAAAAAAAGTTTAATACAAATTGCAACATGACGAATAAGTAAATTAGATAATATTTTTAATTTTTCAATAAGTGATAAAAGGATTAACACTTCAAGCTAAAACTGAAACATATTTTAAATTCTGTGCATTCTTTATTTAGCACACTCTCAGTGACATTCGTTACTAAGTGAACTGCCGTCCATAGTGATATATGTAACATTTTTAAAAGTCCCGTGATTGCAATGGATCAAACAAAAAAGGCATAATTTTGAACTGCACTGTTCGTGCAATCTATTAATAGTGGATATATAGTAGAGCCCACTGTGAATTACCCTTTTATTAGAACTAACACCTTTCAGCCATTTGGGTAATTTCCTGGTAAAAGGTTGCATATTGTGCTGACTTACTCATTGCATTAAGTAGATTTTTCCCAACAGTAGTTTACTGACCCCATGAATTGAAACACGTTTTGTGTGGTCGGCCGCAAGTTTGAGCAATCACTAAACGAGAGAATCTCACTTTGAGTTGCATTATGCATAATTCAAAAAATTTACAGGTCGGGCGACGTCGCCGATGATCGAATGCTTCAACTGAACTCTGTAGTTTCCCACCGCCATTTCACAATTATAATTACATGAACCTCTCTATATATATATTTAAATAGCACTAAATCAGAAGTTTATGAGGGCAGTAGCAAAAATAATGTTGATTTTAAAAGACGCCCTCGGTTTACGACTTTTTGATTTATGGCAAACTTATTTAATTAGGGAACAATTTGATTCCTGTTTTAAAGTGTGATTTTATTCTTATAAATTATATTTATAATTTCTTTTTTTTCCATCTTCTTCTTTAATTAGAGGTTTAACGTTTTTCTTCGATTTACTTTAAATATATTGTTAGCTGTACTAATAAATGCATATAAAACTTTTAATTATTTAGGAAGCTCAAGTCATTTTAATTCCCCTTGCACACGATTTCGAGGAATCATAAACAAATTTTTGTTCGCTAACACAAGATATTGTCATTCTTTAGCAGGACAATAAACTATTTACTAGGTCTGAAAATCTTCTAATTTCCAACCTGCATGAGCTTAGCACGATGAGCTTTTTGATCAATTTACTGCACACGCGCGAGGTTTTTATTTCTTTAATTCGTGCTAATTAATCTTGAAGAATAATGGAAAAATTCCTTTTGGATTTATGACAGGACTTTACTCACCTATTTTAGATAATTTTCCAGTCAAAAGGAATTTGCTATTCTGGTAATCATTATTCTCGAAGGATGTTTGTCACTGGAGATTATGAAGTCGGGATATCCTCGTGTGGGTTGGCTACCGTTCGCTGTGAACATTAAGCGGATACTGAACTCAAGGCGGACCCGTCGCTCTCTTCACACTTCACTTAAAGTGCCAAAAACGCTAGTAGTTTCGACACACACTCATGCATGTCACCAACTGGCAGGCGTATATGATATGCCATATATATTAAGCAAATATGTATGCTAATAAACAATGTATCAAAAGAACGGCGAGCTACAGGGAGCTGGGAGCCGCGAACTGCGAACTGGGTGAACCTGCGAATAAAGCCCGTGCTGTTTGCCCAACCAATTAAGCGCTTGTTGCGAAATGTAAGCCGTTTTTGAAACTGAAGTCGCGCGCGCCACTTGATCCGGATTGAGATTCCATACCCGACTCTCGGCACTCGACTGAGATCGTGGAAACGAGATCGTCATACCCCGAAGCGCGAATTCAATCGGGCTGTTTTGTGGGGTAGTAACGAGCATGGAAACTTTAGTATCGGCACGCTGCGCATGGTCAATTGATTTGCAACTTTTTTGCTTTGTTTACTTTGGCTAATTCGATTGATCGGCTGTTCCTTCCACCTAAACTCACCTCTTAACTTTTGGTTTAACTGGTTCGGTTTTGGTCTCGGTTTTGGCAGTGTGCTTTTCTCAACATCATGTGATGTATTGATTAAACAATAATCACTAATTGACAGTAATTAATAATTGTGGGCAAAACAAAAGGCAGAAAACGTGACACGTTTGCTTTGGCTAAAAGCGAAGTCACTTTGGTTTTATGACGTATGCATGAGAAACCCAAGCTCCCAATCCTTTGAAACGGTTTTCATGCTAAGCATGACCAGTTTGGAAGCCCTTTCTGGAATAGTTTAATAAAAGAGTTTTCTTTAAGATCAGCTTAGAGTCCCTTAACAATGACCAAGGTGGCGGATGAGTAATATTTTTTGTTTGTAGTCTTTCTGATATTTATGTTTTTTGTTTTGGTTTTATTTGCTAATCAAATTCGTGTCATTAATAATTAAAAAAAATCGATCTTAACTTTTATTTGCCTTACAATTTTATACTTTTCTTTTTTTTGAACTCCCAACTGTTTGTAGCATACTTTTTGAACGCATAAGCAGAAGATGAAAAGGGAATATCGTATTCCTGAAAAACTATTTTCAAATGTGTACATATTGAAGTTATTGATTAAACTCGAGGTCACATGTTGGTTATATTTTCATTTCTTCTATAACACAACTTTTTCCACTTAGCTTTCATCACACTTGCACTCAACTGGTTTCGCCTGCATTCACCTCAGACTCATCAGCTATCTACGGGGCTGGAAGTAGAGCGTCAGAAAGTACTCTATGCTAAGATCAGAGAAGCTTTTAAATTGGGAGTTTCCAAGCTTCATTAGTGTGTAAAAGTTTATTGTGTATTGTCTATTGAAAACGAATCGCTTTCCGATGCAGACTAGTGGTAAATATTGATGATCAGGATCATCAGGTAAGTCAGCTAATAGAAAAATATAAATTGATATTCACTCCCACAATTCTATAAAATTATTCCTGTGTACAGTGAATATGTTTTTTAACGCACAGTAAATAGCGGGTATCTCAAAGATGAGGAACATTTTAGAAGTGGTAAGAAATCATATTGAGTATAGCAGATATGCTCCTAATAGTTTACATAGTTGACTGTTATTCATCAAAACCATTTATTTTGTTTTATTATAATTCCCAATAAGATCTTGAATTCTACTCGTTTTATATTTCCGAAACACCCCAAAATCTATGCTCAGCGATGACAAATATCCGAAGAATACGGCTGATTTCTTAATTAATTTTTTTCTATGCTACGCGATCAATCAACAAGGGAATGCTAATTTCTTATGACGATTATTTTGCCAATTCGTCCGGGCGTTAATATCAGATGCAAATAAATTTACGAAAATCGCACAGATTTTTCTATTCGCCTTCTGTGTGCTGGCTATAACCTTGTTATTGAACTCCCTGCTCGGATTTGCGCTGAGGGGAAATTTTTCGCAGCTGCCAACTAAGTGATACCCATTAAACAATCGCCACAACAAAACAGGTGACAATCATATTTTTTTCCACAAAGAAATAATATTTGCCGCTAAATTAATTTATTGTGGTCTGTGTATATTTGCATTTGGAATTTGTCGGGGTGGCGGTGTTTACATTGACTATTTCACAGTCATTATGGTCTCCGTTGTATGGGCTATAATGTAAAGTGTCAACAGGAAAGTTTCTGAGATTCTACTGGTCAGATTGGAGCGGGCTGGATTCCACTTCGAACCGTGGATGCGGCGGCAATGGAAGTTCCTTATACTTTTCTTTTATATGATATTTTTGAAACATCTTATCGTAGTATTTGTTTGCGCTGTGATAGTTGGGATTCCTTATAAAAGTCCTCTGCCGTCCTCGTAGTCTTTCCTTCTTCTGATGGCCGTCGTTGTTTTTAAATGATTTCCCAGGAAGTGGATTGTCCAAAAGATGCATATACAATGGATCGTCCTTATATTCATTTGAGTCGTGAACTACATTAACTCCTACAGGTTCTTCGGTTGATTCTTCTGATGCCGAAACTATCTCGGACGCCCTAAGCGCCACCAAAATTAAAACCATCAGTAAGGATCTAGACATGTTAAGTACCGATTTTTTAGTAATATATAACTTAAACTAAATAGCGATAAATAACAATTTATTCGGCTTTTGTTTAATGCAGCGAATAATTTCTTAGATACGCTTCCAAAAATCGAATCTATAAAGTAGTCCCTGCGCTCTTCTCACTATGCAGTGTAAACTGGATGTCTTTTATCTGTGCAACTAAATATGGAATTTCTTATTTTTGGTAAAATTCCTCAATTTTAGGAATAATGTCATAAACATGACCTAAACGATGAGCCTATCATGTACATGTTTATGTCAATATTCCGAAAACTGAAGAATATTTTCTAAAATTAAGGTTTTTTCTAAATGAATCACCCGTAATAATTAAACGTATTCTCAGAATAAGTTTTTTACATTACATTAAAAAATGCAATTTAGAAGCGATTTTCGTTCATCCAGACATTTTTCATCTTTATAAAAATATGTGCGCTAAGTTCTTGAGAAATATAATGTCTAGCAAAATATCTCTCTTTTTTTTTAATAGGACAGAACAGATGTTTTATTTTGTTGTGCGCGCCGAACCTCCTTTACCTTCTAAAAATGCTTTGGTAATAACATTAAAAGCTAAATTTAAAACATTAATTTTAGCTTAATACGTTTTAATAATATTATTTTTTTACGTTAAAGCCAATAAATTAATAAAAAAACCCCATCATTTGAAAAGGTAGAAATTGTTTCTAAAGTGCATTCACAAAAATCACCCCATATGTTTTAATAATGTTTTTTGAATTATTGAGCTTAGATCAATTTTGAATCTTGTAATAGTTAAATGAATGAGCCAGTATTCTTAATAATATAAAAAATGTTTAAATCAAATTGGCCCTTCCAATTTTCTTTTAGGAATCCCAAACTTTTTACCATGCTCAATATAGTCATTTCATGTCTCTACATTTTATTTTACATAATTTTATCTCCGTTGAAATTATATCAAATGATTTACAATTTCTTTCTTTTTGGACTGCAAGCTAACAAATAATAAGTAGCCAGCTGTTGAATGTATTCCAAAATGTTGTACATCTTAGGTAATCTTCCAGAAACTGACTTTATATATTTTTTTTTTTTTGTATAAGTCTTATTAAACAAGGAAATCGAATTGATCCCACCATTGCAAATTAAATTAAACGGCCTTCGTCACAGCAGAAGTATCGTTTAACACACCCACTCCAATAATGGATTTTACTACGTAAAATTTCAACCGATTTAAAAAAAATGTATGTTGTGCCTTTATCACAAGTATATATTTCATATAGCTGCCTGTATTAGTCCGAAAAAAAATTGTAAAATCGACTTTGTTGTTTATTGCAGATAGCTTAAATTATATTTTATTTGTACAATTTTTTAATAAAATTAAAAATTTTTTAACAAAAGTCGTAGTGCTTCAAATCACGTTTGATTTGGATATTAGCTCATTAGGCTGCTTTGTCAAAATATCATTTTATTTCCATAAATAAATGTCATTTTTAAATCGTTAATTCATCCCCAGGCCGATTATACAATCAAACTATTTACATTTTTTCGTTTACATTTTATGCAAACATACATAGCCTACCACTTTTGCAAAACTGAAGTGGCGGTTATAGATTGTAGACCCAAATGTCGTTTCATATTCCCATAGTATATGTTGTATTAGAATAATGGTATAAAAAACCTTTGTTTTTGAAAAACATGCGTTTGGTATTTTTGGGTATTGGGGTGGTATTATTTTACCGGTCAGGCGCGGTCACACTGGCATGCACAAATGTGAAGCTTGTTAGATTTTACCACTTAATGGAATTAACACGATAACAACAAAGTAATATAAGGATAATACTAGTTAGACACAGCAATGGCGCCGACGATCAACAATTCGGCGGTCAACAGCGCCGCCGAAAAGCGACCCCAGCGGCAAACGGAGCGCAAGTAAGTGGAAAATAAACAAAGCAGACGCTAGTCTTACTGATCCTTTGCAGGTCGGAGATCATTTGCCGCGTTAAATATGGGAACAACCTGCCGGACATACCCTTTGACCTCAAGTTCCTGCAGTATCCCTTCGACAGCCACCGCTTCGTGCAGTACAATCCCACGTCGCTGGAGCGGAACTTCAAGTACGACGTGCTGACGGAGCACGATTTGGGGGTGACGGTGGACCTGATCAACCGGGAGCTCTATCAGGCAGACTCCATGACTCTGCTTGACCCCGCCGATGAAAAACTACTGGAGGAGGAGACCCTGACGCCAACAGACTCTGTGCGTTCCCGCCAGCACTCGAGAACAGTGTCCTGGTTGCGCAAATCCGAGTACATCTCCACGGAGCAGACGCGCTTCCAGCCGCAGAACCTGGAGAACATCGAGGCCAAGGTGGGCTACAACGTCAAGAAATCGCTCAGGGAGGAGACGCTTTACCTGGACCGCGATGCCCAGATCAAGGCCATCGAGAAAACCTTTAGCGACACCAAGAGCGAGATCACCAAGCACTACTCCAAACCCAACGTGGTGCCCGTGGAGGTGCTGCCCATCTTCCCCGACTTTACCAACTGGAAGTACCCCTGCGCCCAGGTCATCTTCGACAGCGATCCGGCCCCCGTCGGCAAGAACGTGCCCGCCCAGCTGGAGGAAATGTCGCAGGCCATGATCCGCGGTGTGATGGACGAGAGCGGAGAGCAGTTCGTCGCCTACTTCCTCCCTACGGAGCAAACGCTGGAGAAGCGTCGCACCGACTTCGTCGCGGGTGAGCTTTACAAGGAGGAGGAGGAGTACGAGTACAAGATCGCTCGCGAGTACAACTGGAACGTGAAGACCAAGGCCTCCAAGGGCTACGAAGAGAACTACTTCTTCGTGATGCGACCGGACGGCATCTACTACAACGAGCTGGAGACGCGTGTGCGCCTCAACAAGCGTCGCGTCAAGGTCGGCCAGCAACCAAACAATACCAAGCTGGTAAGTTTTCGATCTCATTGCTTTTATTAGCATATTTTTTTTCGATGGTCTTTGAGTTTTTAGCCCATTAATGTACATCATTTTTTTAAGTTACTTTATTTTATTCTGTGTTGAGTAAAATAATGATAATGGAGGTAAATGCACAAGGATCGAACAAGTTGCTTGCTGTTTCTAACATTCAATACGTTTTTGGTGAATACAAATAAAACACATTTTAAGCTTTTGAAGCAAAGTAAAGCTTTACCGATTTAATTATAGTCATAAATACAAAAAAGATACACGCTTATATTGGCCAATCGACTTCGACCACGCAGTTTAAATTTTTTATGATTTAATCCTGTTAACTTAAAAAAAGGAATTGGCATTGAAGCGCATTGCAAAAATGTGATAAAATAATTCTACTTTGATGACTTAAATCTATTTTTAGTTACAAAAAAAAATTTTTAAATATGTTGAGTTTTAATTATATCAAAAATGTCAGTCCATTGAAAACATTTTAAGAAGATCCTGTTTCATTGCAAAAGGTGTCACAATACTTAGTGTGCACCCACTTCAAACAGATTTTTATAGAGTTTATTACAATTTGTTCAATAAGAGAAGGCAATGGTTATAATCTCCAGCAAGAATAAAGTAGTAGTTGAATTTCTGCCTTTCCATCTCTCACTTATAATTTATTTTTGTGCAGGTCGTAAAGCATCGCCCGTTGGACGGCATGGAGCATCGCATGCAGCGCTATCGCGAGCGCCAGCTGGAGGTTCCTGGCGAGGAAGAGGAGGAGGAGGTCGAGGAAGAATTGGAAGAGGACGAGGAGCACACCCAGGTCATTGCAGAGACGGAGAAGACTGGACAAGATGCTTCGGGTGGTGCCCAGGCAGCAGATAATAGCGATTCGCCCGCCCAGGTAGCCCGCGATCGACAGTCCCGCTCCCGGACTCGCAGTCGCAGCGGTTCCAGTTCCGGATCGGCCTCTGGCTCCGGATCGCGTGCCAGCAGCCGCTCGAAGTCTGGCTCCCGATCAGGCAGTGGCTCCCGCTCACGCTCTAATTCCCCTGTAGGATCCCAGAAGTCGGGATCAAGGTCGAGATCGGGTACACGTTCCCGATCCCGTTCGAAGTCCGGCTCGCGCTCTCGTTCCCGCTCCAAGTCCGGTTCTCGGTCCCGTTCAGGATCCAGATCTGGCTCTGGATCTCGATCGCCCACCCGATCCCGCAGTGGATCGCCAACTGGCTCCGGATCCAGTTCTGGCAGCGGCTCAGATGAATGAATAATTTCAAAAAATTGCGATTTATAATAAATAATGTTTTAATCAAACAAAGACAAAAAGCTTGATTTAAAATTACAATTAAGTTTTTAGGTGCATTTTTTTTTTTGCTTGCGGTACCAATGACCAATTCCAGCTAGGTCATATCTTAAATATCGTTCTTCAGAATCGGCTAAGATAATAAGACAAATCGGGATTTCAATGACATTAAAAAATTTTAAGCTGTTGTATTTAAACCAAGTCGGGTCGGTTCCGATTTATACTTGGACTTACAATCTTGAGCACTCTACGGAATCTTTAATTACAAAGTTCCATATAATAAAGAGCAATTGGTTGTTGGTTAAGATGCTAATTTGTTAAATTAGACCAAATGGAAAATTTTTAATTAAGTGAAAAATAAAAATGTATATAATTTTTTATTTATTTGGTAACTTTGATTGACACTATTATGAATGGAAGAATATGATATTAAAAATAGGAATTAAAAGGAGTAATCCGAAAAATTATAAATTAAAATTGGTTATTGCTAATTATTTGCATAGAGTTTGCCAATCCTTAGTGTTATTTGGTATACCGTATCAGGGCCGTATAGCAAACGAGATGTAATTAAATATGTATATATATATCTGTTCCAGCTACGTCGCGTCCATCAGAAAACGCTGGAAGACCTCGCCGTCGGAACTGGGCAGCTCTGTCTGTTGGGGTGAATAGAGTCTCAAGTTTTGGAGCTGCTGCACTGGGGAGCCGTTCCCGTTGAAGTGCACCACTGCAACAGGCTGCAGGGCTAGGAGATGGCCTTGTTCCTGTGGTACCACGCCACAAATGCCCAGCTTCTGGCACTGCTCCACCACAATGTCGTCGATGGTCTGCGAGAGCAGTGCCTCCTGTTCGGGATCGGCCATGGCGCCGGTGTTGATGGCAGCTATTTCGGCGCTCGCCGGCGAGGGCTGAGTGGGCGAGTCGTTCCCCTCCAGGAAGGCCTTGATCAGCTGCTCCGGCGTCTGGGCGTCCTCGGTAGGACATCGATGGGTGCGTTGGCTTACCTTGTACCTAAACGTCTTCTGGCAGAGCTCGCACTTGTACGGCATAACCCCCGTGTGGATACGGGTGTGGACCAGGAAGGAGACCCGCTGCCGGAAGCACTTGCCTGTGGGAGATTAGACGAGTTAGACAGAAGTAGCATTATACCATTGTAAATGTGTAAAGGAATAAAGTTGATTGTTTTTTAACGAACTGCCCTCCCGGATGGGCGAAAATTACTATAAAGATCGACTCCGCTGTTTATAATTTATTTATGTATTGGGAAAATATTGATTAAAATACATATATTATTAAATTTACTTTACTTCTTTTACAGTCTATTGACAATAAAATATTAAATGCGTGTAACCAATTGAGGAGGATGATCAATACCCACCGCACACCTCGCACTTGAAGGGCTTCTCCCCGCTGTGGATCCTCTGGTGGTTGTGCAGCGTGGACAGCTCCTTGAAGGCCCGACCGCAAACCACGCAGACGTGGGGCTTAACCTCGCTGTGGTAGAGCAAATGCTTGTGGTACGACTGCTGGAAGGTGAAGGTCCTGGCGCAGATCTCGCAGGTGTACGGCATCTCGCCGGTATGCAGCCGCTTGTGCTTCTTGAGGAAGTACTTGGTGGTGAAGGACTTGGTGCACACATCGCACTCCCACAGCTTGGGCGTGGCTCCGCCCGAGTCCGGTGAATTGGGGGACTGCTGGAGCATGCTGAGGGCCCCACTCAGGGCGTAGGGCTGGGAGCTGGTGGGCGATGAGTTGTGCGAGTGGCTTCCCGTGGCTCCCGCCTCCTTGTGCCGGATGCGATCGCAGATGCTGAGCTTGGGCGAGGGACTGATCGCTATGGTGGTGGTGACGGGACTGGGGTTGGAGCAGGGAACACCCATCATGTGCACCACTTTCAGGTGGATTCGGAGGGAGCCCTTCATGCGAAACGTCTTGGAGCAAAGATGACACTTGTATGGCTCCTGATCCTGTACAACAGAAAAATCATTATTTGACCTTTTTGATTACTTCTTGTTTCAAACCAACACAAACCAACAAATGTCCATCACAAATTAATTTATATATTCATTTAGCAATAGCATATATTTATAGTCAATAAATGTCGAACTGTAATCACTGATAATATAACGCTATTGTATGGTTCATTTTAATTAAAGGAAGTCATTTTAAACTATACCGTAGAGTTTTTTTTTTTACTTTGGTATGATCATATATCGCAACGCAGTGAAGAAGACATTTTCTATTATTTGAAGTATATGTATTCTAGTACAGCATTACCAGGAATCGAAATATAGTCGTTTTATAAAATATTTGATTTTTGCATATAAAATTCAGCTTGCCGAAGTTGGCATCCTTTCTTGTTTTCAATTTAAAGGAAGACATTATTTTCGGCATACCTATGACTTTTGTGGGTTCTTTAAATTACACAATATTACCAATAAACAAATGAATCCGGCCAAAAACATTGCACTGTCAAAGGAATTTATAGCAATATTTTAATTCTTTGAATTAAGAATTTAAATCAGGGATTTGTTATGAATGTAACGCTAATTATAGGTCTTGCCTGCACAATTAACACCAATAGCACATAAGATATTTAACTTGGTTTAATTACCGGCTCCTTCTGTTCTGGCTGCTTTATTGGCTGCTCTCCTTCCGCGTTTTCGTGCACCAACCGGATGTGCATGTCCCTTAGCTCGCTGTTCCGGAAGCTGAATTCGCAAATGTCACAACTGGCGGGAGGAGTTTGGGGAACAGGTGGCAGGGATTGCACGACCACGACGGGCTGGGGCTTTGCTCGCTTGGTCCTTCTTTTGGGAGCAGACACGGCCACCAAGGGAGGAACAGGTTGGCTAGTAACCGGGGTCGGAATTGCGTTCTGGCTCATCAGACTGGTGTGCGAAAACAGGTGAATGGTGAGCTTGTCCAGCCCCAGGAAGAGCTCCTTGCAGTTGGCGAAGGGACAGGCCAGTGGGCCGTTGGCCGCCTTGATCAGCCGCTGCTGCAGTGCGTCAATGCTGCCGAAGCTGGGCACCGCGCACAGTGGACACAGCACCGAGGTGGAACACATTCCGCGAACGCACTCAATCGAATCTTATGCAAATTCTTCACCTTTTAATTGGTTATTCCTCCTGTTTGGTCGATGAGCATCTATCTTTTCAGGAGTCCATTCCCAGACAGCTCACACAGCTTTGTCTTTCCGCTTTCAGAATTTTCTAAAAATATCAGCAAGTGAAAATTTTTCAAATCATTTGGGCCCAGCAATCTGACTTCTCGGCACCGATGCCAGCTAAACGAAATAATGAAAATTAATGAAATGCCCGGCGCTGGTCGTCGAATCGAGAAAAATACTTTCGAAAACACTCGTAGCACCGAAAACTCATCTCCCCAACAACGGGCTCTCTTTCTCTGCCTGCCTTAGTGTACCTCAGGGTACCTCATTTCGAAATATAGCTCTGAGCACTACATATAGATATTTTTGGGCGATATCTGGTGCAGTGACGGCCTTATAGCCTTCGTTCTCGTCTTTGTAACGCACGACACAGAGGGGCAATCTGCAATTGTGATATATCCTATTTGTCAGACTTACTTAAAAGAGATCAGCGATATATTATGGCTAGGAGGTTCTATAATTGTCTTTAAAGCTTTAGAACAAATTTGATTTTGTTTTGTTTTTATGGATTGCTTTCTACTATATTTTAGTTATATTGGGGCCTCAAGAAAAAACACAACACCAATAAGGTCTGTTTAAAACATTTAAATAAATGGGTATTCCATTTCTTTTAAAGTTTATATCTTTATTTTAAATATATAGCTTAAGAAAGTGATCTGAAGACAATGGTACTTAAGTCAAGCAAGTATTTTGATTAGGCTGCGTTTCTCAACTTGAATTATCATTTTTTTTTATTTGTTTGTATTAATGATAGTACAGTGCAAGTATATTTAATCTTTTTTATATGCTTTAAAGGAGTTAATGGATAAAGGACGTCTAAATTTTCAGTTAAAACATTGTTTTTTTTCAACAAAAGTTTTTAAGATTTTGTACTAATCGAATTAATCGATTTTAAACATAGTTGTGTATTTTTTGTGGAAAGCGCTATTGTCTTGGGAAAAGTATTCGCGAGTCGATCCTCTGAATACCCGATCCACAAAATACACACTTTTACACTTTGAAATACCCCCATCGGATTTGTTGGGGGCTATTTTTATTGCCGCAGTCGCTCTCTTGTTTTGACCCGCTTTAAGAACGCATTTTATTCGCTGTTTCGTTTGGACGGTCGATTTGTAAACAGAACGGTTGTCGAGCACGTGAAGCCCAGAGCAACAAGCATGCGGGCTGGGATCATTGAATGAGCAAAATAATAATAAAATAAATATGAAATAAATAAAACTATTTTTTCTTCGGCATGGGCAACTCAAGTGATATGATGCTGAGGCCGGATTGCGAGGAGGTCGAGGAGCTGTCGTCCTTGAGGGAGCTCACGTCGGAGGCCGAGGACCTGGCACTCGACCCGCCGCCAAGGAAGGTCTTCCCCTTGACACTGATGTAGGAGCCAGCACCCTGCGAGGACTTGGCCGAGGAGCTGCTGTTCCAGGACACACAGCTGCGGGTGCGCTTCAGATGCATCGGCATCTTGACGCCCTTCCGCAGCATAAACTGCATGATCTCCGTGCCGGACGCATCGCTGCTGGCCAGATCGGCGAGCATATTGAGCGCCTTGGTGTTGCGTGCCTCCAGCTCCTGCAGGCTCAGATCCCGCTCAAACTGGGCCAGGTACTCCTCGCTGATCGGGCGCGCCTTGATCTCTCGCATCTGAGTCCGGATCTCGCGCTGCGCCCGGTCCAGCTTCAGCCGCTGGTCGTCTAGTTCGCGCTCGATCTTCTCCAGCACCACCGCATGCTCCGCGCGCCTCGCCCTGGCCTGCTCTATCTTGGCGATCAGGTCCTCCTCCTCAGCCTTCTGGGCGGCGTGCTTCTGGTCGTAGTGCTGTGCCTTGCATCGCAACACCTTCAGATTCTCCAGATCGCGGCAGTAGGCCGCCTCCAGGTCCTTCAGCTCCAACTCGGCGCGCTCACGATCTGCAATGAAGAAAGATAAATCGAGATCTTTAAAGTAATTTTTATACCCTTGCAGAGGGTATTATAATTTTGGTCAAAAGTGTGCAACGCAGTGAAGGAGACATCTCCGACCCTATAAAGTATATATATTCTTGATCAGGATCACCTCCTGAGTTGATATAAGCATGTCCGTCTGTCCGTCTGTCTGTCCGTCTGTCCGTCTGTCCGTCTGTCTGTTTCTACGCAAACTAGTCTCTCAGTTTTAAAGATATCGAATTGAAACTTTGCACACACCCTTCTTTCCTTTGCACGCAGTATAGAAGTCGGAACGGCCGGGATCGGCCGACTATATCCTATAGCTGCTATACAACTGATTGATCGGAAATGCCATAACTTTAGTGTTTGTTAAGTTAGGGAGTTGGGATTCCCTATGGGTTTTATATTATAATACCCTCTGCAAGGGTATACAAATGGAGCTCCCATCCACACTCACCCTTCGAGTTATCGTCCACAGGACGAAAAGTCTTGCGGTAGTTGTCGTTGGACTTGTCGAACTGGCGCAGCGTGTTCTCCAGAGCAACCAGTTCCTTCTCCGCCTTCAGCACTTTCTTGTTGAGGGCGTCGCCCTCGTCAGCCAACATCTGGCGCTCCTGGGCGCTTTCCACCTTCAGCTGGGTGCTGGTCATGATGGAACCATCTTCGTTCTTGCCCAGCAGTTGGGAGGTCAGCTCGAACCTGGCCTTCATCGCTTCTATCTGCTTCTTCCGCTCGCCTAGATCGGCTCGCAAGGTGCTGAGCTCCTCGTTTAGGTGCTTCTTTTTCAAGAGCAGCACATCCTCCTGGCTGTGCAGCTCGACGTTGCGATCCTTTATGGCCCGACGGAAGGCGAGGCGGTGCTGGTCCAGGTCATAGGTGCCCTGCTCGCAGCCACCGATTCCCACCTCCAGGTCGCTGCAGCGCATCTTGACCATGTTGAGATCCACTATAAGCTCGGAGTTCTCGTAGCGGTTCTGGCGCAGTCTCTTGACAGTGCCCTCGCAGTAGACCTGTGCCTCCTTGATCTTGAACCTGACCATATTGAGTTCCTTTTCGTCGGCGTTATATTGAACAACCAGGTTGTTCATGTTGTAGTTGAGCTTCTTGTTCTGCGCCTCCGTGGTGGCTATGAGGCGGTGCAGCTTCTCGTACTCCTGCTCCAGAACGTTCAGCCGGGCCATGTTGGTGGCCTCAACCTCGGGGTCATCCGCCAGGCCCTTGGCCTCGGCGTAGCGCCGCTCCGCCTCCAGGTACTTGAAGGACAGGGTGTAGTGGATCTCCGTCTGGCGCTTCAGCTCGTTGTTCACCTGCTGCTGGCTGCGCTTGATGGCCGCCAGATTGGAGTTCAGGGAGTCGTTCTGGACAGTTAGGACCTTGTCCTCGTCCTGCAGCTCCTTGACCTGCCTCTGGGTGCGGTACAGCATCTCATTGACCTTCTCCTGCTCCTTGTCCAGGTTCCTCAGCGCACTCTCCTCGGCCTCCATCATCTCCTCCAGAATGTGCAGGCGCTGGTCCGCGTTGAGAGCCTTGTTCTGTATATTCTTCAGCCGGGCATTGACCTTCTCCATCACCGAGGCGAAGTTCTCTATCTCCTTCGCCTTGTCGTCGCGTCTCTTCATCTGACTGCGGTTGTCCATGCGCTGCAGCTGCACCCGATTCGAGAGGTTCTCCAGTTCCCGGCGCAGGCCATCGATCTCGCGCTCCTTCAGCAGCGAGGCGTCGATCATGATCTGTATCTGGTTCTTCATGTCGGATGTCTCCTCGTTCAGAGCCTCGATGCCGATCTCCACCTGGCGGTTGTTGTCGATCACCTCGGTCAACTGGTTGTCGTGATTCTTGTAGATCAGGGCCGTTTCCAGCGACGTCTGGGCAAGATCAGCGCACTCCACCTCGCTGCGCTGGATGTCGTGCTCCCGCTGGGTCATCTGGTTCACCGCGCTCTTCCACGTGTCCACCATCTGGCGGCGCTCCGTGTGAGCAGCCCTATACAGACAGGCGGTCCGCTCCAGATTCTTCTCCAGCGTCATCTGTTCGTCGTAGAGGAGGACCACCTGCTTGCGCCGCTTGTCGATGTCCGCCTGCAACAGCTGCCGCTTGGTGTTCAACTCCCGGGCCTTCTGCTGGTCATCCAGATAGTACTTTTCGATCAGCTGATAGCCCTTATTCCCGTCCTCCATGGCTTCCGTCCACTCCACCAAGGTGGTCTTGGCCGACTTGATTCTTGAAGTCAGCTCATCGATCTCACGCTTGTTCTCGCAGATTTTACCTGGAGTGAATAGTAAATAAGCCTCTTTACTCAGTAACTAAACTGCGGTGCTTTAATATATACATAATATATTTTCTTGAGCAGCACCAACACCAAAATTTATCTATCTACATAAATACATTCTTATCGCAAGTTTGTCGAGTAGGGACTATCTCATAGTCAATGATCTTGACTATAGCCTTTAAATTATAACCTATTTCCTTTTTTTATTGACTCGACTTGTAAGATATATACATACATAAATTTTAAATTTCTGCAGCGGCAGACCGAAAACAAAAAAAAAAATTTTTTAGGGCAAATAATTTAACTACCCTGCGCCGTTGAACGTGGAGTTTAATAATAATACCCTAAAAACTTTTCATTTAATTTTTTACAATTAATCCGTTGACCTCGAGCGGGTAAAACATTAAAATAATGAACTGAAAATGTATTTGTAATATTAATTTTTCCACTTCCAATCAAACAGCTTTAAAAATGTGATCGCAATAAAAAAAATTAATTCTTTCAAAAGGATGCTAAGGCTTTATCGTTACAATAGCAAAAGGTAGAAGTATAAAAATAAAAAATATAAATTTTAAACATTAATAATAAAATATTTTTTATCGTAAGCTTCTCTATTTAATTTATGATTAATTGTGCTAAAGAGCACCACTACTTTATGGATTCCACTTACGTTCAGTGACCTCCGCGTATTCAGTATACTCCTCCAGCTCCTTTTGATTCTTGCGTAGATCCTCCTTGATCTTGTTGCGCTCCAAGATTACCAGCTGTACCTTGTGCGCCTCCTTAATAACATCATCCTTCAAGGAGCTATACAGCGTCTGAAGTTTTATTGGAGAAAGGCTAGTACAGGAAGGAGAACCACTCCTACATTCTTACCATATTCTGCTGAATAGTGCCCTCAATGTTCTTCTTATGCCGTTCCACCGCCTTTTCGCGTTCGTCCAGCGAATTCATGTGCTGCTGAACCTCTAGTTTCAAAGCCCTCAGGGTGGCCAGCTCCTTTAGGATGGCCAAGTTCTCGGCATTCGCCATAGGGATGTCCGAGTCCACCGCCCAGCCCATGGAGGCCATCGCTTCCAGCTTGAAGTCATTCAGCGAGGCCACCTTCATGTCGTCGGAGCGATTCATCGTGCTGATTAGCCTTTTAGCTGGGCCAGGAAAATTCGGATGACGTCTCAGTTTTCCGGGTTGTATTTGCCGTCTGGTTGTTGGATTATAAAAACACTTTAGAACAGCCTGTACTTCGTTTTCCGTTTCATTAACAACCAGGAAAGCCTACTTGGTGTCTATGACAACGTGAACTGTACTAACGAATAAAATAAATAACAACAATAATATTATGTCCACTATCCATTACATTTCTCGATCGTTCCGTTCCTATGGCAACTATTTCTTTGATTTAATACAATAATTATAATAATTCAATAGTATAATAATTAAAAATGTACTTTTAAAATCGTCAATTCTATTTATAAGTAAAGTAAAATTCCCTATTGATTCCCATTTAATTTTCTGACACTTTTGTGATACCGACCGTTTTTTATTAAAATAAAACCGAATTTCCGAAGATATAATCTCGGAGTGTATGCGTATATGGTTTAAAAACAACGAAATTAATTTAATTTAATTTATTTTAAAATTTTTTTTTCGATTGTTTCTATGACAGCTATATGAATTGGCGTCCGTTCCGATATTACTTGGAATAGTAAAAAGGCTTTCCTATAAACGGACAGACAGGCGAACATGGCTATATTAAATCGTCTAGTGATGATGATGAAGAATAAATGTTTTCTTTAAATGGTCGAAATTTACCTTTTCACTAGTTTGTCCTACCACTTAAATTCTCTTTAAGAAACATGGAAGCCCTTTTAAGGGTTATTTCAACACAAGAAGATAGTGATTTACAGAATTATACGATTTATTTAAATTAGTGTAAGGTACATCTTTCTGAAGCTACAAATGACGTCAGCTCCAAAAAGTGTGTCATCGTGTCTTTATATCCAAACTTGGTTTGACTAAGACATGGCATTAGAATTAGACTGACTTGGACGGGGTGAAGCTAAATAAGTCGTTTAAAAAAACTGCGCAAAAACAGAGAATTTTCAAATGAGAGTGATTACGCTTAGTCGTCGCAAAATTATGAATCTTCACAAAATTATACAATTGATTAATTAGGCATCAAAACCTTTTTCTAAATATTCCAAGTCCATGTTGCTCACTGCAATGTCAAACAAAAACTACTTTAGAAAGAGCACTATTCTTTCAGGTTTTGTAACCATTTCGTATCAACTCCGCTTTATTAACATCTACATTATCTATTCCATAACTTTATTGAGAGGCTGTCTAAAGAGACTAAAATCATACTCACTAAGTAAACCCATGACTCAATCAATAATCCTTTGAGCTCTAACCATAAGCTCCAACTCAGGGGGACTCTAATGTGTAGTATAGGCGATTCCATTTCCAAATTCAATAAAATCACTCCACTTAATTTGTCATATAATCTTTTTGTTTTATTTGCTTGCTTCTTGGTTGGTTTATTTTACTTTCTTGTCGTTATCATAGAGCAAATGTTTTTGTTGATGTAACTACATAGATAGTATGTAATATTACTGTTATTTAATAATTTAATTCTATCATTTTTATGTTGACCAGCATCTCAAGAGATGCCATTGTTTCCAGTTAAGTATAATTATATTATATAAATGATTTTATAGTTATATGTATATATACCACATGTCAGTAATCAGTTTTCAGTACTGCAAAGATTTGTATCTAGTTTTAATGTAAGATCGATTTCGCTTTCCATTTTTATTTGATTTATTTATTAGCATTCTGTTCCTTTTCTGTTAGACAACACAAAAATTTTTGTATATGCTTCAAGTACAATAAAGTTATGTATTGTTACAGTTTAAATATAATATATTTATATATATGTATGCATAGTTTTTGTAAGGGATGCACTAAACACTAACTTCATTTCATCCGCTTTCCCCTAATTCATTTTTTTTCAAATAAAACGTATATCCACCATATGATGGCTTTTGTTTCCTTATTTTTCTTGTTGTAACACAGCTTGCATAATTTGCATTAATTTTTTTTTTGTAGGCATGAAATATAGATCATTATGGTATATTCATGTTTAATTATTATTAATTCTTTAAATGTTACTTTCAAGGGTGGGCATTTTTGTTTTAGATCATTTATTTGGGTTGCTATATGTAAATAATGATGAAATCATCCTCTTCCATTAAAGGACTACTCGTTAACCTCCAATGCTCCAATTACTCCTTTTCATTCTACTTTCATTCATTTTTGTTTCTAATAAGCGTTTATGCACATTTGATGCTTACAAATTAATTAAACTCATATTTAAACGCCAGAGAAAAATGTTCAACATAACAAATAAAAAAAACTTAATAAAATAATTCCTTGATTACAGTAAATATTACAATTAGAATGAGAGTAATAAGAATGGGAGAAAAGCAAACTAAAACAAAATTTAACTAAAACGCAAAGCTTAGATCAACATTTTACAGCTCTGTACGTTTCTGGGTGGACAAAATGATCGGTTATTGAATAATCGATTTTTACTATTCAATTTATTTAAGGTAACATTTTATGGGAGAGGGTGTATCAATCATTAGTTTCCATGTTGACTTCATCCCCGTCGGCATTCTTGTCCTTTTATTTTCTTTTCTTTCGTTTTTTCTTTTTTGCAAAACTCGGTAATAAAAAATATATTTTAATTATATATTTATATTGAAATTTAGCAGGGCGTGCGCTTGCCAAGAGGGAAAAGTTAAAGGGAGGGGAGAAGTGCACGCGGCGAAAGTAACTTTCGTAAGAAAAAAAACAAATAAGATCCATCCAGTTAAACCATGCTGCAGCGATTTGGTAGCGCTTGGAAAATAGCCGACTGAATATAACCCACAATGTACTTAAGTTCCCGTTTGTGTTATTGCAGGTCTTGTTTTTATGGGAAGAGGGATTGTATTTTGTTCCGTCGCCTGCTTACGAGAGGTGGAAGGACATACTGCCCTCGTTGGCGGCCACTTTCAGTTTCTGCCGCATCACGTCGCGACTTGAGTAGTCGGGCAACTTCAGATAGTTGACACAGGTCATCACAGATGGTAGATAATCATTTGGGTTTTGGTTTCCATCCAGCGTCTTCCGCACAATAGTCAATGGCGGCGTCAAAGCCTTAAATCCGCCTGTAGGCAGGCGCGGCGATCCCGTCACGAATTGTAAGAAAGCGCGCTGCTCGTCACGATTATATGAGGCCAGTATCTCGTACAGATATTGAATGGCCTGCGACTCCTGGTGGAATCCGTGGTCCGTGCGGCAGCTGTCTTGCAGCATCTTGGCTTCCCACCGCGGCTGCTGCTGCTCGCTGGCCGATCCGCAAAAGACGCACTCCAGCTCCTCTGGATAGAACATGCGCAGCCGTTGAATCGGGAAGACGGAGTCGAAACCTGTTGTAAAAATATCGGTTTAGTAAATTGTAATTCTAATTTTATAACAAAACGAATTAAGGGATGATTTAAGGCAAATCGTTCATTGATTTGTGATTTTTACTTACCCTCACGCAGTGCCTCAAATTGCTTCTGGACGCCCTCGATGAGGAACCAGTAGGTGACCAGGGAGATGTACTGATGCAGGTTGTGCACAGTTACTGGAGTATCGCGACCGCCACGACACAACTCAATGTTAGCATGTCCAGGCAGGACAAAGTCCAGGCCCAGGTCTGCGATGGGGCAACCATCCAGGTCCAACTGTTCAATCTAGAGAAAGAACAAAAGAATTGTTTACTTTAAAGCACAAAAGAGCAAATTTCAATTACTCAGCTTTCCCAGACCGAAGAAAAGATTTTTCAAATGTTGGACTATAGGTATACTTTACAAAGTCTGCTACTACAAAGTCCCTGAGATTTTAGTTCATGCAGATGGATTGACATGTCTAAAATGACTCGACTGCTGACAGTTAATTTTTGTTTGAACATATATAAAGTTTAAAATATCGCGGATGACTATTATGTTAGAAAAATAACTGTAATCTTTGGCCTGTAAAGTTTCTTTTAACAATTTATTAATGGTTTATCTAACTAACGGTTTAATAATTTTAGTTAGGAATTATTTATACAGACGAAATATATAAAATAGTTTTTTTTTCCGTATTGCAACGCTTCTCTTACCTTCTCTGTCTTCTCCATAGCATCGATGTTTGGATCAGACAGAATGTATTCCCGCTGGCGCACCAGATCCTGCAGACGCACCAAAGTGTTTTGCACCTCAGGGGCTACACGCATCAGATCAGCCAGGCCAATCGAATGCTCTTCGCTGACCAGCCAGCGATAGAATGGCAACGAAAAGGGCAAGTCCAACTAAGCGGAGAAGTAAAAGGCAATTTGTAATCACATTTTAAGAATTGAAAAGAAGAAATCATACCATGCGACTGTCCATCACCGCTTTGGCCATGAACTTGCCCAAGAACTTGAACTTGGCCTTGGCCTTGGTCATCTGCGGAAGCTTGGAGGATTTACCCAGAGGCAGAGGAAACAGGCCATGCACCGCATGCACATAACTCATGATGGTTGTGGTTGTAGTCATGGTGGTGCTGTTTTGATTCGTAGTGGTGTTCTGCTCCACCACACTGGTTGTGGTAGTGGTGCTGCTGGGATTATCCGAAGCTGCTGGATCAGCAGAGTTTATATCACTGAATTGCTGTGCGATAATCATATTTAAAGCGTTCTCATTGGCGCCGGCGCTAGAGGAGCTGTGCTCCACCGGCTGTGCTAGCTGCTGCTGTCCAGCTCCACTGCGCAAAACATGCGAGCGACTGCTGGAGCGGGTGGGTGGATGATGCAGCTGCTGCGCTGTTGCTGTCGTCGTGGTGGTGGTGCTGCTCACCAGCGACGCTCCTCCCGTTACCGGAGGACTTTGGTCCATGGTGGTTGCCTCGAGGGCATCCTCAATGTGCAACACAGTACTGCTGGCCTTCACCACGTCCACAATGGTCACCGAGTTCTGTTTGTAGCTATCGCTTCCATTCCAGAGACCCAGATCGGTGCGCTGCAGTTCCGCAGAGACCAATGCGTAGAATTCCAGGGTAGGTCCCAAGCCCGTACCAACCTCGTTCTCATACTGAATCTCCAGCAAGGCCTTGGAGTGCCCAAAGTCCTGCAAGATGTGCTCGGCCTGTTTGAGGATTTCCGTCCGAGAAATCGCACGCTTGCGGCGATCAAGCCGAGGAGCCACGCGTTCTGAAGACTCTGCAGCATTCAGATCGGGCGTGGTGTCCAGCAGACGCTGAAGAGCGCGGTCCCGATCAAAGCTAGTGGCGTAGAAAAGCAGGTGTCGCGTTTCGAATGGGAAAAGGAACGGACACGCCATGCCTATCTGTGGCAGCCACTGTGGTAGGTTCCCAGTCATGATGACGAGCGGATCTTGCAGCTGGCGGTTGGCCTTGGCCGTGATCTTCGGATGGACGAACTCCGCCTGGGGAATGATGTTCTGACGCGCAACACATCCGTACAGATGCTCCCAGTGACGATTGAGAGCGTGGATCACTCGCAGCATACACAAGGCATCCAGCGAGGAATCCTGCACGGTCACCACATCAGCTGGAAGCAAGCTGCTGAGGAATGGCTTCAGAGCCGACATTACTCCAGGAGCAATTCCCTCGTGCCATAGCTCTGTCTTCTTGCGCATGAACTTGCTGCTGGATTTGTGCGCCTTCTTCGAGGAGGACCCTCCACCACTAGCCACTCCAGAAGACGAGGAGCATGATGAGGAGGCGTTTGCATAACTGGAGGCGGTACTGGACGTGCTCTGCTGCTTTTGTACGCCACTGCTGCACGAGCTGCTGCTGGAGGCTGCTCCCGCAGTCGCTCCCGAAGCCACTTCCTCCTCCACGGGGCGATAGTAAATGGTGTGCTGCTGTACCCATATGCTAGCGTTTCCCAGAAGCGTCTCCGATTCGTTGTCCGTCTCAGGCTGCTCACTGACCAGTGGCGAGAACTGCTTGACCGCCTGGTAGACGGTCATATTGTAGGGCAACACGTGATCCCCGATCGTGAACTGCAACTTGTGCTTGAAACCCGCCTGGGTCATTACCACAGCCGCCACGTTGTCGTCCATATCTTCTTCACTGTCGTCGTCAGAGTCCGCCCGGATGCCTCCGTAGCCGCGCACAACTAGATACCGCTCGATGGCCTGGACCATGGCCAGAGGGTCGATCTTTACAGTGCCGCCCTTCCACTGACGCAGATTGCTGCACTGCGGGTGACGTTGCAGGTTGCACTAGAAAATACAAATTTAAATGTACTTGGATATCATAGATAAAGAGTTTACTTTTTCATATAAATGAATTACTTTAAGTAATGTGAATCGAAGCCAATTTAGTAAATTGAGAATATTATATTAATTCGTTGATCACATTTAAATACAATCGAGTTGGTTTTAATGAAAATATTTTTTAAAACGCTATTAACATTTAATTTTAAGATGGTTTTTCATAGATTAATTAATTTTTCGCATTAAAACTCGATATACACCATATAAAATGGATAATTTAGTTTAAGGATCGATTTTGATTGCCTTCTACATACCTTTAGTTGATGGGTGTTGAAGAACCGCAGCGCACTCTGATTGGACCTGCCCCCAGGACCGGCGGGAAAGTCGTGGACCTTGACTGGAAACTGTTCTAGTTGCGTGACGCAGCCGTTTAACTTGGCCACAAAGGCGCCAAACGCAAGTGGCTCGATGGCCGGCATCTGGCCGACGTTCTGGAGCAGGGGCTCCAAGGGCAGTCCGGCAAATACGTGCATGAAGCTGCGAAGGCGGGCATCGCGCTCCACCAGGCCCGACTCGCTGGTCATGTAGTTGAGCATGGCCTTGATCAGGCCCGAATGATTCACCTCGAATGGAGAGATGTCACTCTCCAAAAGGATGGTCTTCAGCTCGAGGAGAGCATCCAGACAGTCGTGGTAGCTGCCATTGAGCTTAAACAGAATGCTGGACAACCGCTCCAAGACGTTGGTGCTGCCCGCAGTGGACAGGGGAGTACTGCCCGTCGATGATAATCCCACTCCGCTACTTCCGCTCTGGGTGGCTCCACTTTCTGAGGCAGCCTTACTCCTTCGGGCCTCCTGTTCAGTGTAGCGCTTCACAAAGTCTATAGCCTGTTCTCGCACCCACTGACGAGCTCTTTCCCTGTTGGCCGCCGCTAGGAGATTGGCGTGGGAGATACTCTTACTGATACTTGCCGCAACGGCTGCAGCGTTCAGTCCTCCAGCTCCACTGCCGGCGCCATGTTGGTTTACCGTGTAAGCCAACCCAGCTCCGGAGCCGGATCCACTTGAGTTAGCGTTTCCGGCATCTTTGGAAAGGCCGTGGTGCTGCTGCTGCGACTGCTGATGGTGGTGATGATGATGAGTCTGGCGGCCCCAGCGTGCTGGATTGAGCGAAGCCAGGAACGAGGATTTGCTTGATCCGGCGTTGGTCGAGTTTCCGGCGTTAAAGCGAGACTTGGAGCTTCCAGAACCACTGCCCGAATTGGGCGTACTCCTGCCGCCAGTGCCGCTGCCAAGACCTTAAAAAGCGATAACATCTTGATTAGGCGTATGTAAAATAATCAGGGAAAATGTAGTTAATCCAACAACTCTAATACCTTTATTTCTTTTTCAGGCCTAGAGACAAATAAACTTACTTGTGGCACGGCTGAGAAGTTCGTGCATAGCGGAACTGGCCGAAGCAGGCGGCGCTCCTCCAACTCCAGATCCGGCTGCTGCGACTGCCGCATCCTCTTGCCTGGACTTGGCCCGACCACTGCTTTGCGACTTGCGCTTGGGAGGTGCTTTTCGCTTTAGCATGTCCGTCATCTTGTGCTGCAGCGCCGAGGCCGAGGACGAGGAGGAAGAAGAAGACGCGGAGGCAGCTGCACTACTGGTGGAGGCCACCACCAAGTGGGCGGACTGTTGTTGCTGCGGCTGGTAGAGCACCTGAGGCACCTGCTGCCCTTGTTGCTGGACTCCAGATGGAAGAAGCTCCAACTGGGGTGGTGGTGGTGGAACTGCCGGCTGCTGGAAGTGCACATACTGGCGTGGATCTCCCTGTTGGGCCACAAAGAAAGCAGCGGGCGCTCCAGCTGTCGAGGATGAAGAAGGAGCCGAACTGCTGTAGTTGTAACCACCAGCTGAAGCCGAGGTAGCAGTGGCGTCCAGCGCTCCGGCTGGAGTTCCTTTGGCGCTGGCCGTCAGGGCGTTCATAGCATGCGAAAAGCTCTTCACGCTATACGATTGATGCTTGCTGCTGCTGGGAGTCGTGGAAGCGCTCGACGATCCCGGTGCGCTGTCCATGAAGAAGGGATTAACCTGCAGACTGTTGGCGGAGGCCGGAGCCGATTGTGACCCGCCTGCATTGGCGGTGGGCGTGGCTGTTGTGCTAAGTGGCTTCGGCGATGGATTCGCGCATATGGGATTATTCGGATCTGTCAGCTGAGTGAACTGGTAGATGACTCCCTCACGACGGAAGTGGGTGCCAAATACATCAGGCAGCTGGCGCATTAGGATCTCAGCCATTTGGAGGGCTCCGACCACAATGCGCAGATCGTTGCTGCCCAGCATGCCGGCAATGTGACTGGAGACCAACTGATACTTAAGCACCTGACGCAGCAACTCCGGCGTGGCATAGTAAACCATCCGAAGAAGGGCGCGCAGGCACTTGTAGCGCACATTCGGTCCGGCCGACGAGCTGTATACCTCATAAAGGACGTTAAAGATGTGCTTAATGAAGTCGGCAGCAAGACCACGCTCCTCCTAAGATTCGATAAAATAAACAGGTATAAGTCACAATATTGTCAAAAATTATTGACTTAAATTTTGATATCTAGAATTGGTCTGCTTGTTATTGAGTATTAATCAAAAGCTCAATTTTTAACTAATTTTTCTGAAAGCACTAAAGCAGCGAAAATTTGCATGAATCTATTGGTAAAGTAAAAAATTAAGACAAATTTTTAAGCACAGTGTTATTGATTTTACATCTGTTTGTTTTCGTGGAGAACAGCAATATCATTGAATTATCAACATGTGCAATTATTTTTTTATAAATGTAAACTCAGTGATTTAAGTAACGAATAACTCATTACGATTACTACTATTACTATTGATATATTTACCTTAAGGCATGCGATTCTAGCGTCTAGTGATGGTCGGCGCTTCACTTGGGTGCCACTATTCGCTGTTGGATTATTATTGTTGTTATTATTGTTGGAGGCGGCAGCCGCTGCTGCAGCGGACGTGGAAGCTCCTCCCGAAGCCGCTGAACCTGCAGCAGTGGTGGTCAAGTCCTGTCCGGCAGACATGGGGGCCACATAGTTGTGGTTGAGGCGACGCTGAACGGGACGTGTTGTGCCCGTATCCTCGTTAATCTGCTGCATGGCATGAAAGTCCACAGTGTAGGTGCGTCCAAATGTGCTCAGGCTGATCTCATCCTCGCTGCTCTGGTTGGCGGCCTCAATCAGCCGCGAATCAATCGTGGAATAGTTGTGCCAGGAGCCGCGATCATCCCGCCACTGCCAGTGCACCTGATCCTGGGTGTTAAGCGTGGGTCGGTCCAGCAGCGAGTCCACAGCGAAAATCCCATCCAAAGGTAGGCGCGGCATCAGCTCGCCAATTAGGCATGTGAGTTCGTACAGCTCTGAAGGTGAACGCGAGATCAGCTCCACATGAGTGGCACTGGCAGCAGCCGGCTCTGCATTTCCAGTGAGCAAATAAAGCAGGGTGGCTGCTATGTCGTTCCTAAGCAGGGAGATGGCCAAGTCTGGACAGCTGCCACACATCAGACTCAACATCCGGACCACGGCTGTGAAGGTTCCTGTGTTCAGGATGGCCGGTGTGACCAGCAGTAGTTGCTGGCAGTTCTTCAACAGATCTGGACTAGCGATCTGCTGTAGGCGCTGGCTATCGTGCTGGAAACTCTCCACCAGACGGCAGAAAGCGGAGCACACGCTCTCCACACACTTCTTGTCCTGCTGCGAGAGCAGGCGTGCTAATAAGGGCAAGCTCTCCGCAACGAAGTGGAATTCCTCAGGGTGCATGTTTAAGCAGCAATTAGCTGCAATCGCTAGGGCCGCCCTCTGAGCCACAATCGAAAAGAAATCCAAATAGGTGAGGCAGGCCGAAATACCATTTGCCTGCAAGATGGCCTTGTTGTGTCGCCTGGAGAGAATCTCCAAGGCGGTTAAGCTTTGTTCCGCCACATCCATGCACTGGATAACCTGAAGTTTCTCCAAAAAGACTGGAACCGCCTCTACCACGGTGCCCGAGGATCGGGGCAGAGCTTCCAGCATGTAGGCCAATGCCCTACAAGCATTGTTCATGATGTCAAAGTTGTGCTCCATTCGAAGGAGTTGGATTAGAGCAGGGACCACCTGCTTAATGGGAAAGCCAGCAAGGGTATCCTCGTTGCCCATCACCAGCATCTGACACATTTCAATTGCAGCCTGCAGCTGCTGGGATTCATCGTGAGATTGGAGTCCTTGCAGGAGTTGATTGGCCTTGGAACTGCTGCTGTTTCCAATGGTGCGATGGAGGATGTGGGTCATCCTCGGGCCAAGTGCTCCGAATAAGTGGGGCGGCAGTCCGCGAGCCTCGAGCAAAGCCTGTAGACGACCCACCTCGCTATCATCACTCTCGGAATCGGCGGCAGCAGCTCCTCCCGACCCGCTGCCATGCTGACCACTGCTACTCGTTCCGGTGGCTGTGGGTCCTCCGCCTGGAGCTGACCCCGATCCCGCTGCAGTCACATTGTTGCTGCTGCTGTTGCTGGCTGGTTGGCCGGCACTGCTGTTGCTGCTGCTCGTCGCGCCCACGGCGCTGGTGGTTCCTCCGGATGCAGCTGATGCTCCAGTGGCTGGTGCTCCACCTCCTACTGATCCGCCGGCTCCTCCTCCAACGTCACGAGCGGCACTAAGAGCGGCCGCTACAATGCTGAGATTGGCTGAGTTGGCACCTAGACCGGCGTTACGAAGGAAGGCAAAAAACTCTTCATTAATATTATAATTCGACATGGCGTTTGGGAAACAATTATTTTAAAGGTTGAGGGATTTTCATTCGAGTGTAAGTAAAACATGAAACAAATATGTCAAAACAGAATGTGAAGGCTTAGGATAATTTTTTGGATTTAGTGATCCGATTCAAAATTAAACAAACGGTGAAAAATTAATAAAATAAACAAATAATAAATAAATAATTAAGAACCATTAATTTCAGAATAAATACTGCAACTTTTTAAAGATATAAGTAATTTATTTGATATATTCTTCCCAAATTTGAGCAAATTTAGTTAAATATATTTAACAAAAAATAAGGTTTTAATTTGAACGACTCAAACAAATAACATACTAAACAATAAAGAGTTTAAAATTGTAATATTTGATAACATTTTTTTTATATAAAATATTTTAGATACCCTGACAGTTGATAATTAAATATTGTTAATGGCACAAAATGGGAAAAAATAAGTAAAATAGAAAAACTAGTTTACAAACTTTAGATGAATAAAATTCTAATAAATCAAAACTATAAAAGTAAAACTAAACAATCTAAAGATAGCATACGAATAAGGTAAAATAAAAGGTGAAATAACAATAGTGTGCTGCCACCTGGGTCGCCCTGTGTGATGTGAGTGCGTGATTTTTCTGCGTAAGGTGAAATAAAAACAAGTCAAAGCAATGCTAAATGTGTGTGGGAATGGCCTGGAATTGGTGCGTAAATGTATACTGATCGATTGGGTTGAACGTTTACCTGGCGTTATTTGCTGTCCACCTGCATGCGGCGGTCCACTTGGCGGTTGCTGTGCCATCAAACTATATGTTAAAGCATCCGAAGCTGCTAATCAGACAAAAGAGACGAAGACAGAGAGCGGGTGGTAGAGAGAAAACAGAGCAAAACAAAGTAATGTCACTATTATTTTGGTTCAGGTTCAGATCGGTTAAGTTTTTTGAATTATTTGGGCAGACACCGCGAGCAAAGCAACGCAGGGATGAGCGAGCGAGAGACAGAGAAAGGGGATTTGGGGTTGGTGTGTTTTTGTGTGTAGTATTTTTTTCTTTCAGTGCAATATGGGTAGTATTATCACCTAGTCTATAACCAGCACCAAAAAAGATAAAGAGTGATACCAATACCCTAAAATTTGTACAGTATTTACGATAAAACTAAATGCTCACAACAGAGCCCCCTCTAAAGAGTGAACACTCGATTAAGTCAACAACATTTTTTACATTAGTAACATGAGTAACAGCTGCATTGAATACATTTTAAATACATTTTGACCAGAATAATTTAAACATAAGTTACCAGATTGTGTAGTTCCCACTATATTTATAACACCTCTACCTCTGGGTGTTTAAAAAAATCCCAAAATATAAGGACTATGTTTAAGCAATTTTGCTAAAACTAATATGGAAAATATAGCATTTCGTAAGTTCTCAGGACCACACATTTTTCGGAATTTTATAAATTAGAACCGTATGTGTATATCGGACCACAATGACTCATTAAATCATATGCCTTAAGTGCGTGTGTGCTCACAATTCGTTATTAAAAACCATGGGTGCTCAAAGCTTATCGTTGAGCGAAGCGACAACTCATCTTCACTTGTCTTTGTGTATATTTGAAATATATTGGTGTTTTTGCAACCCTGTTTCAAACTTTCCCTATTGTTAACCTATTGTTAACCCTTTTTATAAATTTTTGAGATGCGTTGACTTTTGATTTGCTTGCGGTATCTCGTCCTTTCATCCTTATGTTCGCTCCTTCTTCATCTTCTTACCACTACTATGTGTCACTTTGGGCCCCTGATGTATTTGTTGTGTCGGTTGCTGTTGTTGCTGCTGAGGATGATTGCTGCGATAGCTGAACAAGAATCCCGGCTGCACGAGCGTGGCACGCTGCTGTTGTTGCTGCTGATGTAAAGCCAATTGTTGCTGTTGTTGTTGTTGCTGCTGCTGCTGTTGTTGCTGCTGCTGCTGTTGCAACTGTTGCTGATGACGCACGGCAACTACAACTGTATTGCCGCCCACCTGTTGGTATTGATAGGTACCAGGCGGTGGCAGCAATTGCTGTTGTACAGCAGCAGCAGCGTTGCTATGTTGCTGTTGCTGCTGGTGGTGTTGCTGCTGATGGTGTTGCTGCTGCTGTGCTGCTGCTGCCGAACTCACACAAGAACCCGTCTTGCCACGTGAACTGCGTCGCAGTGAGGAGTGTTGCTGCTGTTGTGGATTGTAGGCAACCTGTTGCTGCTGCGGGGGCACAAACGTGGCCGCTGTTGTCGCTGTTGCTGGCGTGTAGCGTGTTAGCTGCGGCGGCGGCGGCTGTTGCTGGTAGAGTGCCGGCGGTGGTCCTGCCCCTGTGGAGGTAAAATGGTGCGGTGGAGGTTGATGCAACACGGCCACAGAACTATGGTAGTAGTGCGGCTGCGGTGGCTGCTGCTGCTGTTGCACGTGTTGCTGATGCTGATGGTGTTGCTGCTGTGCAAAGTAAGCGGCAGCAGCAGAAGCTTGTGGATAGTGGGCCGCTGCTGCTGCTGCCGCCGCTGCTGTTGGTGTCACAAAGGAAGACAAGTGTGCAAACTGATGTGTTGTGGGCACCAATTGAGGTGGATGTTGTTGTGGTTGTTGTTGTTGGTGTGCTTGTTGTTGCTGTTGCGACGGAGGTTGTGACGGTTGTTGTTGTTGTTGCTGCTGCTGCGGTGTCAAGGCATATGGCGTAGTTGTTGTAGCCGTCGTGAGGTGCGGCATAATGCTGTAGTCAACAACGTTGTTGCTGGTGTTGCTATTGGTGCTGCGCGTGGCACGTGGCCCGCCCCCTCCAGCGCCTGGACCCGCCCCCTGTCCATGGGGGGCGGCACGTTGCTGATAGCCGGACGACGTTGTTGCTGTTGTTGTCGCCTTTATAGTGTTTGCTGCTGCTGCTGCTACCCCTGGTGTGTTGTTCTTGGTTGTTTTAATGGTGCCGCTAGCACGTTGTGGTTGTTGTTGTTCTCCTTTACGAGGCAAGTGTGGGGGTGTGAGAGTAAGAGAATGGGGTAGAGGGAGTAGAGAGAGAGAGTAGTGGGAGACAACAGTTAACAGCTTTATTTATTGATGTTTTCAATCATTTTTTTAGGGGATTTTTTGTTATTACTTTCTTGCAGCTACACTACTTGAGTTAGTTGGTTTGTTTGTTTTTTTTTCATTGTTTAATGTAATGCAAAAAATATTATTTTGAGCGCTGTGTGTGTTTGGCTTTCAAAAAGGTAATGGCAAGGGGAAATCAGGAGAGGAGACTGAACGACCTTCTGTCGCTGACAATGATGATGTTGCTGCTGTCGCTTCTGATGTTACAGTTGCTGCAGATCTCTCTCACACTTAACTAAGCACACGCACACACACGCACCCGGCAGTGTTCTTGTAATTCTCGTTTTTGTTTTATTAAATTATTCCCCTGTGATTGATGTTTAAGCTGCACTTTGTTGTTGCTGCTGCTGCTCAATAGTTGCTGTTGTCGCCTCTGCTGCTGCTGCTGCTGATTTACTCTCTCATCTCTCTCTCTTTTGCTGCGCTGCACAAATGGTTGGTTACATGCCGCCTTTGTTGACACCACAAATACATTCGAAACTTCGCTTTGGTTTATTGTTTTTGCACAAAAACAACAACATCATCATCATCATCAACAACACAAGCATCAGCAAGTAAAGTATTCTTTTACTCAAAAATCATATATTAAGAGAGATTTATGTTTAATACTTTTGTTTTAGATTAAAAATGATGTGTAACTTGTTTGGTCAAAGTATAAATTAAAACAACTAAATTTGCAACAACAACAACAACGTGCAAAAATAAACATTTCTTTTAGGGTTTTTTTTGCAGGGTAAAAAGTATAATCCGAAAACTGTTTCAAACTTATAATAGTATTTAACACTTCTAAGTGGCATTACTGCCCGACAATCATTGCCTTTTTTTCAAAATCTGGCCAATAAAGCTGTCGCCCCCGCACAAAATTATATTTTAAAATAACACAATAACAAAACCCTTATGAGTAGCTTTCACTGTTCGTTTCTTGCATAAATAATAAATAATGTACAATGTGATCAAATGTGGGGTTAAAATTATAATGTGGGCGTTTCTTTGCGTTTCGATAAATGAGCCTTAATGTTAATTAAAATAATATAAATTATTGACTACTGAGGTTGGGTCAAAGGGGGTATGAAATGAAAATGGTGGTTGTGGTAAATTGGCAACAGGTAACAGCACAGCCAAAGTTCTGAACACTTTCCCTGTATTAAAGCTTTCTTTAAACCATAAAATGTAAGTTACATACATGCAATGCAAGCAAATAGTAGAGTACTCCACAACTAGATTCACTCGACTACGAACTTTTTAATCAGCGCAATTTTATATACACAAATGTATATACAGTATATATATTCCTGTTCCAGACAGCGCAATGTACGAATTCATACTGCCAGCCGATCGTTTGTCGTTGGCATATTTGAGTGCGTTGGCATTCCGAACAATTCGCCTTTTATCAAAATCACAAAAACACTACAGTAAGCATTGGGGAACGGCGACAAGACGAGGATACTTCGTAGAATAAATGCTTCGTCAATGTATAAGTTAACATATTTTTTTCGCTACTGATAAGGAATGCGCAAGCTGATAGACAATAAAAATCACATTATGACAACGAAAATACAAAGAAGTGCAAATCATTTCTGTCTAACCAAAAATAAATGGTCGCAAAGTTTAAATTTAAAAAGCTAAATCTTTGTCTTGGCTCTGAGCTTTTGAAATTCAGGTGAGTACTAATGCGCAATTTTTGTCCTTGAAGAGATATTTTCTTAACCGATTGATATCAGTTATAAGCATTTTTAAAGTTCATTTTAGAAATCACTCCACTTTTACTTTTTTGGGATGACCTTTATGAAAATTTTAATAAACTTGATCTAATGATAAACCAATAATAATAATAATAATAATAATGATTCTTAAAGCCACTCTAATAAAATTGGAAGTAAATAAATAGAAAGCGAATGTTAATAAGTTTTTGGGGTGTTAAAAATAAAACATTATTAAATGTGAAACTCATAAGTTTAGTCCTTTTACTAGTGGTTAAGTTTAATGGGTACACTACATTCAGTATGCAACAAAAACATTTCAATATTTACAAAAGACATCTACAGACATATTTTACGAATAAATGGAAGATGGATGCAGAATGCAATGCGGTGAAACAGTAAACCGATGAAACTCACCACCAAGTTCACCAATCAGTTGCTGGGCGAATTCGCTCTCAGAGAGGTCCTCCTCCTCGATGTCTTCGTCCTCCTCGATGTCGTCGTCTTCCTCGTCGTCGACGTCCTCTTCCGTTGTGAGCTCGTCCTCCTCGGCAACGATCTGAGCGTCTTCCTCGTACGACGAGTCAGCTGAGTTTACAATCTCGTAGAAGCCCACTTCCTCCTCCTCCTCTTCTTCCTCTTCCTCGTCGTCCTCCTCGTCTTCGTCGTTGTCGTTCTGCACCTCTGGCTGGCCCTCCGCCTCCAACTGATCCTGAGTCTGGTTAACTGATGTCTCTGCGTGGTTCAGGGCCGCCTCGAGGGTCGGCAGCTGGTCCTCCACGTCCAGATTCCCGTGCACCGGCTGTTGCTTCTCAGCTCCAGCTTCGGCACCAAGTCTTTCTGTTCCTGCGCTCTCTGTGTCCAGTAGATTCTGCTGCGAGTGGCGCAAGCTTTTCCTGGATTTGGTGATTACACCCGACTTGCTGCTGGATCCGGATCCTGCTGATCCGTTTCGGCTGGTGGTGGCAGTGTCTTCCGCCTGTACCACGTGTTTTTCCGGCTTCTGAGAGCAGCGCGTGTGGCTAACCTTCCGCGTTTTGCGGTAGTAGTTCAGCAGATTGCCGCTGCGTCCGGCACGAGCTATTGTTGCCCCTCGTTGGGGAGTGGTCTCGACCACAGCTCCCAATCCTCCACCACTAGCTTTGCGCTTGTTCCGACAGCTGGCCGGGAAGCTGCTGGAGCTAGCACTGGCCCGGAACTGGTGGCGCGCCGCAGCCGCAGCACTGCTCGTGCTAGGCAGCTCCTCTGGGGAAATGGTCTTGGAACGCGTGCGCTGAGCTACACAATCTCCGGATGGCTGGAGAGGCGTCTGATCGACGCTTATTACAGCTAAGCCAATTCCTGCTGCTCCTTCCGCGACTCCTGATCCCAAGGGCTGCTGCAGGCGGCGTTTCTTGAGCGGCGAGCAAAGCTCCACCAACTGATCTCCACCGGGCGCCGCTGAAAAAGGCATCGGAGAAAAAACAGATCAAATTCGGATTATTACTTCGACTCGATCGACGGGCTTATAAATATTTTTTATTCTGTGGCTTTTTTACGGATGGGAATAGAGGAAATGATTAACTAGTTTTAAAATTTGGACAAACAAACAAATACAAAATCATGAATTTAGAAACGTCAAAACGGTAGCAAAAAGACTGTCTGTCTATGTTTTTCTTAGTCCTATGCAAAAGGCAATTTCAAGTTTGATCAGTAGTTTTTTATTCAAAAGCGGTATTTGCGATACTGCCATTGTACTTTTATATAGTGCCTTTGATCCAATATTGGAACAGATTGGTAGATTGGCAAGATTCTTTTCCAAACAATTAAAAAGAACAAAAAAACTGAAATCCCTGTTATATTTTAAAGTAATTTTGTGGCAGTATAATCAAAAACAACCAAATGTGGTTCATTTTATAAATACAATATCCGATTGATAATTTTTATAACAATACAAAATTTGTTCGGAATAAGTTTTTTTTAATATCTCTCTGGTATCAGAATATTTCTCAATTCTTTATAATAGAGGAAAGGTCTAAAGTTGGACACGATAATCAAAAAACTTAAAATCGAAATGAATAGCGTTTAGCAGCTGGACCTATAAACTAATAATAACTATTTTAATTTATTAACTAAATTATTATCAACGACCCACATGTTTTCTTACGAATACGAACTGTATTATAATGTTAATATATGAAAATCACCGATGACAGCAGTTGACGTGGAAACGATTCTCACATAAATGTGTGGGAGGCGGTTACTATATTTATCCGTATATTTATATATACAACACAAATGCATGAAAACTAAACTGCTCACTAAGCATTAAAAATGGTTACTCGATTCCACTGAGAACAATTAATATTTTCTGTGAGTTCTATGCAGAACCAAGACCAAGAGACCTTATTTTAGCTAACTTTCGGTTCATTAAAATATTTGTTTAGGCAAGTCCTTCAATTTTTGTTAAAATCATTATGATTACAACAATTTCAAACTTAAATAACAATTTATTTTACTTGTCGAAATGGTCTTAGAAGAAATAACATTTTCAAAATAAATAGATGTATGTTACATTTATTAAATTTTTTATAAAATGCATCGATAGTAATTCTAATCAGCTACCAAAGGTTTTTTGGATGTTATAACAATGATATTAAGAAAACTCACATTGGAGGTTACTGCGATTGTGGTTGCTGCTGCTGCTGGCGGTATTGCTGCTGCTGCTGCTGCTGGCGGTATTGCTGCCGCCGCTGTTGAGCTGATGATGCTGACGCTTACGAGTCCCAGGCGAAAGCGATTGATCACTTGGGATCGGGATGGAGTGGGATGCTGGCGATGACGGGGAACGAAATGCTGCAGCCGCGCGCTTGGAAATTTGCGACTCCTTGCTACTGTGGACTGCTGCGGAGGAGTGACGGCCTTGACTGCGGGAGCGACGGGTGGAGGTGGTGGCAGTTGCAGTAGAGGTGGTGGCTACTATGTCGACGGAGGAGCTGACGGCAGGGTCTGATGATGTTGCCGGCGTGTTGCGTTTCTTATTTTTGCTTGCGTTGTTATTGCGTCGCCGCTGGGACGAGTGATTGGATGAAATTGTGATATGGGCCGCACCGGTATAATTAACCAATGTCGCTGCTGTTGCTGTTGGACCACCGTCGTCGTGCTGCCCCTCCGTCAATGCAGAGAGCGATTGACTTTTAACGGATTCGGCCATAGACGACACTTAACCGCACCGGCATCGAACACACTAAACATGCCAACACAACCAATAATTTAATATTGATCTCGAAATTTTTACTCTTAATCGGTCCGACAACTATACCATGGAAATAGTCTTTAAATTATATTTAAATTCAGGTCGCTATTTGTCTTTTTCTCATTTACACCGTTATTTCATAATCACTGTTTGTCTCTTTCACTTCACTTTTCACAGTTTTCCTTGCCGATTTCCTTTCTACGTGCTTCGTTGGACAAAGTTTTGTGCTGCAATAAATGAGAAAAAGATACAAAAAGGGTGTTAGAACAATGCGATACAAAATAACAAAATAGAACGCATTTTACGAGCACGTTGCAATGCAAACAGAGACAAAGAAGTGGCTACGAGTCGAAAAAGTGGAGAGCCTCGGGTAATAATTGACAATCGAACATTTCGCTTACTCAAAACACTTGACTTTTATAACATTACATTTATTAAGAATGTGTTGAATCGGAAAATTAACTTAAACTTATATTTTTTGCTTTTACTGATATAACTTTGAGATTACATGTTTTACTCCGAAAAGATTAAATATTTGTAATTAGCATGAACAGAATCTGTAAGAGCTAGACAATTTCTACCTCTTCTTTAAGATGGCTTTTAATCTTAACTCTAAAAAAGAAAATAAAACTTTAGAATCCAAAAAATATACTTTTAAAAACAATTTTCATCACCAATTCGTACTAACTTAGCCATTAAATACTTATACATAGTTAGTTCGAGTGCCAAGGCAACATTCGACCTAAAAATAGCCACAAAGGAGACGGAACCAGATAGAGAAGAGCCTCACCCCAGGAACTCCCATATGCAGAACTCAGAAATGCAGAGGAGGCAGCCAAGCGCAGTGATCGGGGCACAGACAGGAAATGCTGAAACGCTGACTTCTGACAATGCCGAGTGGTATGTACATAGGTAATGCCCAAACAGAAGAGAGTCAACGGAATAGTAAAGTAGTAGTACCAAAACACACTAGAGATAAGGGGGAAATACGAAATATCGCACTCGGGGGCCTCAAGTGAATGTGAAAAACCGGCTCAACTCAAATCAGGGGTAGGGAGATAGAGAGAGGCAAAAGAGAGAATGGACACTGCCAGAAGCCAAACGCACAAAGGCAGATTTTCAGCCCCGTTTTTAAGGACAGGTACTGGCATACAATGGAAAAAAGCCACACCGCAGGAGTGTTGCCAACTATTGATTGCCAAAAGAGAACAAACTAAACAATTGAATTTAAAATACAGTTACATGCACCAATAAAACATTTAAGTTAGCTTGACCCAGCATAAAAATAAGCAATGAAATGGAAGTATTCTTAATTCAATATCGTTTACTTAAGTTTGGGCTTTAATAAAAAAACATATTTTAATTCTGTAAACAATATTCAAGAACTCAAGGGCGGTTTCGAATTTCACTTTCACAGCAGTTTTGTGCTTTTAAATTTATTAAAAAACATAGTGGTTAACAGATGTTACACCCTATTAAGCGAAAGCTGTATGAATTAATTTCTATTAATATAAACCTTAAAATTTATTAGTATTTATTTTCAAAAACGAGAGTTCAATATGCACTTATTCACCACAAACGAATAAAACACTTTATTATTTTCAACTACAATAAATACAGACAAATCATATTAAACGTTTTAGGCATATTAGCTTACTGAAACTAACTTTTTGTAAACATTGAACTTCATCGAGAAAAAGCCATGTTGGCAGCACAAAAGAGCAAGAAAAACTAAAAACAAAAATCTGATAACGGAAAATATACACCTCCTATGAATATATACACTTCACCACTCGGAAAACACATATTTAATTCCACTCACACATACTAGAGCATTTTGTCAACATATGAAAATTGTAAATAAGTTAACAGCTGTTTGTCAGCAGCAGCCACCGACACGTGCATGCGAGCGAGGGAGAAAATCAAAGACAGATAGAGAGAGAGTAAAATAAGAGCGAATGTTTTGAGTGAAAAGATGTGAGCTGGCTCACTTACACTCGCTCACAGCTGTGCTAATCAGCTGTTCTCGGTCGTTTTGTTTATGTTTTGCCTTTCGTAATGCCCAGCGCGTCCGTGGATGTGTGGGTTGGCTATCTGCCCCTTCCAATGTGTACGCGAGTAAGAAACAAGTTCTGCGAGCGTGTGTGCGTGAGTTGCCATGCTTGTTTCGAAGAAGATGAAATGAAAGAAAATCGAGCAAGGCACAGCCTTTTTGCCTTTGCTTCCACTCGTCGAAAAAGATGAGATTTGAGCGTGTTTTGCTTTGTTCTGCGCCCTTTTCGTACACATTATGTACTCTAACACCCCGTCTACATATATGTATCGCTTACGAACCAAAAAAATGCGTAGTTTCAAACACGTCTGCCCTTTTACGATTTGGTTTCTTTTTTGACTTGCTTCATTGACAGTTCCTCTAAAAACTGACAGACAAACAAGAAAAAATAACGAATCACAAAAACCAATCGTCAAACATTTGCCATAGTGGCTGAGCTTACCAAAGCACATACAAAAACAACAAAAAACGAATACAACAAATTCAGTTCAAGGCCATCGAAATGAAACCAGCAACCCAAACAAAAAGACGACGTCAGCGGTTTTGGTTTGGTGGAAAATTAGATGAATTTGACTTTTCAATTGTTAGAGACAAAATTCGTTTGCTTCTTGCTTGTTAGAGATGGCAATCTGTCACGATGTGATTTTATTTTAGCAAGTAAATTGTCGAGATTTATTTATTTACAAATATAAATTGTAAATATGAAATTAAACATTTGTACTTAATAATTATAAGATGACGTAATACATTGGTAGACACTAAAGAAATGATAAGTCATAATGATAAGTTTAAAAACGCGAATATTATAGACTTTTTTCTGTTCATGAAATAATTCCTCTGTACCTATTTTGATTTCACGTTTTAAAACATTCACATAACATCGTGTAAAATCGTTTACCGAAAACATTTCCCTGGTTTCTACAATTTAGAGAACATTTAACCGAATCGGCAAGTGCCGACACCATAATAGTTTGTTCGTTCCAAACACCCAACCCGGGCAATATAATCTATCTACATCTATTAGTCTCCACTCGTATCTCCGCCCCACAAGTTTTTCACACCGAAAAGCGCAGACAAAAAAATTATAAGCGAGGCCACAAATGGCAGTGTGCCAGTGTGAGTGTACTGTGTTTATGGATGTGTGTGAGTGCCAAGCATTTTGCTTTGCGTGTGGCAACTCCAACATATGGCGATAGCCTTTGTGGTTGTTGCGTTTGGTTGTTGTTGCTTTTTATCAGCGGTTGAAAATGTGAAACGTGAAGGGCCTTAAGCTGAAACAGATACAAAAGCATTTAATGCAGTCTACATTTGTTCAACATCTATATTTTCGACAAGCAATAGTTATATTAAAAACACCCATATCTGGTTGATGGAAATCGGAAAAGAAAAATCAACATTTTGTGTAAACCATATAAAAAACCTTTTGATGAGGTGAGAAAGTCGTGACAATAGTACTTTCAAAATACAACATTTTTGATAAAAAAAAAATGTTCGATAAAAATGACTAAACAAATACTACGTGTGTCCTAACAATTTTATTGCCAATTTTTGGGTCTTAACAATAGCTAGCTTTGTTCACTTATAACCATATTGATTGTTCCGTGAGAGTTGTAGTTGTTCGCATTAGGAAAATGAAATTTAAAATCGATACAAAAAGTCAAATTTCTTGCAATTGCAATTAGTCATTTTTTTTTTTTTTCCAATTTCAAGTTTAGTGTCAGTAAGTTAAAGAATGGTGGAGAGCAAAAGATAAGCTCGACTGTTGTACAATTAAATTAATTCAGCTGACTGCAACCCCCATAGATCCGTAAGCGACACGAAAGTATGACAACCCTGGCCCGAACATAATTGATAACAATTTGTATGTACATGTGGCAGAGTGAGCTATGCCCCTACATCCCTCATTCCACCCCTTCTCGATTTCCCCTGTTCGTTATGCATTGTGCGTGCTACGTTGTTGGTATTGTTTGTAACTTATTTGAATATCGTTGTTAGGAAGCAGTCGAGCGCATATTGAAGCTGGTCCCAACAGAGCAGCCCTTTAGCAAGTTTTCTAGACTTCCCATTTTCCTTTCCCGCATAGGTCGACATTTTATTTTTGTTATCTTTTCAACGTGTTACGAAACCTGCCTACGCACAGTTTTAGGTGAGCACTGCGAAAAACATGGTCAAAACTACATCAAGGAAAGTTGAGCAGTAATATGCTCTTGTTTAAGATTATAAACTAATTTGAAAACCTTAAATATGATTAATTTCCTCTTCCTTATTGTTAGTTACACAATGTTAGAATAATGGAAGGTCTACATTAAACCATTTTAAGCTAGAGAAATCGCAAATTGTTTAATTTTCATATTTGTTTTTGGATATCTCTCAAACCCAATTGTTAGAAGGTATCTAGTATTTTGGGGTCTTGATTTGGATTTAATTAGCGATTTTTTAATTTTTTGAAAAGTAGATATTTAACGAGAAAACAGGAAATTACGTTGTTGAATAAGCCAACGCAATAGCAACTACACCTGGCAACCCTAGTGAGTGGGTGGGTGGGTTGTGTGCTGTGGTGGCACTGGACATGCAACAATTAAACTCCGAAGGTTTTTTCAGCCACTTGGGAACCACTTGAGTTTTTAGAGGCAAGGTCAGCAGAGCAGCATTAGAAAACTGGTTGTCAGGAGGGAAACTTCAGGTCCAGTTAATTAGACCTCAAAATTTCATACTTTTACACAACGCGTTATGTACACACAGCATATACGCATACAAACACTTGTGCAACGGCTGTTATATACAGTTATACACACTACTTTGCTGCACTTTCTTCAAAGAAAAGCGGAAATGAAAAAGTAACTGAAGAACTGTATTTAATTCGCCTTTATTTCGCGAGTAATGTGCATTATTAAATACGACTGAAAATGAAATGTCGATTGAAGAAAAATGAAAAATAAAGGGAGCACACGGCGCTGCATGTGCGCGAAAGAGAGCGAACGAGGGCAAGCGCATGACGACGGATACACTCACACTCACAAAGGCTGACAAAAGAAGGAAGAAAGGGAGGAGGAGAACAAATAAGTCTCAGTATGTACAACAATATAACAAAATCAAAGCGATGAGCAAAACTTAATGCATACACAATTTGAGCGATTTGCATGCCCTGGTCCACCGAGAAATCCGATTTTATTTTAATTTCAGTCCAACGCAGCGTGATAATACTCGGAATTATATAAACGGCAGCACCTTTTCGGATTCTACACACCATGTACCAGTCGCATCGAGTATATAGAAAATACAGCCGTTTGCATTTCGCTTTTCAGCTGTGCACGCACTCAAATCCAACTCACGAATGAAACAGAACCAGAAACGACAGAAACACCAGCGCTCAGCGGAAAATGGCGACTGAGAGCGCGTGAGTGAGAGCGCTGCTTGAGTGGAAGAGCGCGACTGCACTCACAGCCATTCGGGGGCACCAAATATCAGTCATTAGAAACAAATTCGATGAATAAAAGCCCCAATGCAGTTCGAGCACATAAATAAATCAAAATAAAGTCACCCAATATCCAGTGGACGAAAAACACTCAATCCACCCGAAAACAGGTCACTCAACCCTCGAGAATGAGGTCAACAAACCGCTCTCTCTCACGGGTTTTTGTTTCGGCCTAGCACCTTGCATGTGTGTCATTGTGCTAGCCTAATTGATTTTAAACACAAAATTTATAAATAAGTTGAAATTCCTGATTTGCTTCCACTCAAAATGGCCGAGTGGCCATGTTATATTGATGGGGAGCAAGTGAGTGAGATTCTGCTTTTTCCTTTTGGGGGTTGCCCACTTCCACTCGTTCGCAACTTGCTCCCTCGCTCTTTTCCATTGTACCTGTGTGGTGCGCCCGTGTTACCGTTGTCTTTTCCCCCCGTCGATCAGCTGATCGTGCGCGTTTGTCAGGGAGTAAATGCGTGAGAGTTACAATTTACGACAATTCTAATAGGGTCGCTCGCAGTATAAAATGCACTCAGCTGACCTCCTCAAAGCAAACATACATATGTGTATATGTGTGTGTATGCAGCGAAGAGGGAAAAACAAATTACGATAAGGACCAGTTTCCTTCCTTGTTTATTAAAGTGGATAACGTTTTATAAACATTAATTTATAATGTATTGCAAAGAAAATTAAGTTTAACAATATAAGAGTAAAAACGTAAACTTTTCATTTGTAAAGACTTCTGGTACTTTTATTTAACAGATGCGTAACAAACATTCATTTTTTATAGTTAGTGAAATTATAATGGAGTTTTAAAGTCGGAATGGTCGGCTGCGGATTACCAATTAAAACGAATGTTAAAGAAAAAGTGGTGCTTTTGAACACTATTTATATATGTATTACTTGATCATCTAGGGGTGGTTCTCAGGGCAATAATTGCTTTTGTAGACTTTTTTGAAGTAAAATGTTTAATATACAATATTTTTGATATCGTAATTTATAGACAGCTGCTAGTATTATATCTCAAGTTATTACGGTTTTAAGACGGTTTATCACTTTCGAGAAATTCTAACGAATTACTGTTTTAGAACTGGCCACTAGGCATTATAAAAAAATTAGGACCACATTATTAAATAAAATGTAATATTCGAATTTGTATAAATTGATTGATTGATCTCTTATCTCTTTATTGTTTTTAAGATATTATATGTACATAATAAGAGTACATATAGTATATTACTTCTGCAGATGTAGCGGCAGCATATAATTCGCAGAAAGTAAATGCAAGAGCAAATCAATTAAAATTGTGGGCATGTGCATGTTTTCAAAATAAAAACAAGAGAGAACGCTATAGTCAGGTGCCCCGACTATCATATACCCGTTACTCAGGTAAAGGGAGTGCGAGGGAGATGGAGATAGAAACTTTGATCACGCATAACTTTTTAACGAATGGTCCGATTTGAAAAATTTCTTCTACATTTCGATAGGTATTGATAAACACAATAAAACTGCATTTTTACTTTTCCGAAATATTTAAATTTTTAAAATCGTATATAAGCGATTGTGGGCGTTAAAGGGGGCGTGACACCTTTTTGAAACAAACTTGCGCTGCGTATGAACTCCTAGAATCTGCATGCAAAATGCCAATCTTCTAGCTTTTATAGTTTCCGAGATCTCAGCGTTCATACGGACAGACAGACAGACAGACAGACAGACAGACAGACAGACAGACGGACAGACAGACGGACAGACGGACATGGCTAGATCGACTCGGCTAGTGATCCTGAACAAGAATATATATACTTTATAGGGTCGGAAACGCTTCCTTCTACCTGTTACATACTTTTGCACGAATACAATATACCCTTTTACTCTACGAGTAACGGGTATAACGAGTAACAGCAAATAATAAACATGCATGGATGGCACTCGCTCTCTCGGTTAAACATACACACGCTTATGCAAGTGCAGTGGCAATGTAGCTGAGTGAGTAAATGAGAGGAACTCGGAAAGAAAATGCGAAATGAGGCCACGGTTACTGACGAATTTGGGACAGTCAGCGGAGAACGACGAAAAAGAAGAGCCAGCCGCCCCCAACTTTCGTTTACCGATAACAACAGATATCGTTCAAACAAATATTCACTTCTGATTACTTATACCCTATTATCACAGAGACTCTTCCATTAGCAGTTCGATTAGGGGAATGAAAATTTTTTAAAAATTTTATTTTGCTGTTTTTCTATTAATCAAAATATTCCTTTGAGATATAGTAATTATTTACTATATCAGAACTACGCTTTTAGTTATGTCAAAATCGGACAACTATATCATATAGCTGCCATAGAAACTAAATTTAGCGCAAAATCGACATAGCTTCATTGTTTTAGGCATAGAAATCAAAATGTAGTCGTTTTGTAATAACTACAAGGGTGTACACACTTCGGCTTGCCTTCTTGTTTATATTTGATTTTGCCATTTTAACAGTTTCTCGTCCTTTTCTTCATCTATCCGGTATATTTTAAAGGGATAATCACCAAAAAAAAGATTTGAGTTTTTTAAGATAAGTATTTTCACTATAGCAACTATTCACTTTGAAAGATAATAATATATGACCCGTATACCATTTTGATACATTTTGATTTCTACTGAATTTACTAAAAACAATGTGTGCTTTAATGATAACGAGGACGGAAGCTAACTTCGGCAAGCCGAAGTTTTAATACCCTTGCAGACTTAGCCGCAATTGCTAAAATTGAAAAAGTAGCGAAAAGAATAACAAATGTGTAAAATAATAAACCCGAAGTCTTCTTAATAAAAAACATCAAATTTTGACCGATTTCACCCTATTGTTCCTATGGGAGCTATAGGATATACACGTCCGATCAGCACGCGCTTTTACCTTGATGAAGGAATGCATACAAAAATACGATTTGAAAAAATTTATGGCAATAGCTTTTACACTGCGCGCAATATGCTGAAAAACATCAAATTTGGACCGATTTTACCCTATTGTTCCTATGGGAGCTATAGGATATAGACGTCCGATCGGCACGCGCTTTTACCCTGATCAAGGTTTGCATAAAAAAATACGATTTGGAAAGATTCATGTCAATAGCTTTTACACTGCGCGAAATATCATCAATTCTTGCTAGATATACCCGATTGTTCCTATGGGAGCTATAGGATATAGACGTCCGATCGGCACGCGCTTTTACCCTGATAAAGGTATGCATAAAAAATTACGATTTGGAAAGATGCATGTCAATAGCTCTTACACTGCGCGAAATATCATCAATTCTTGCTAGATATATCCGATTGTTCCTATGGGAGCTATAGGATATAGACGTCCGATCGGGGCGATTTTCAAACTTAATCTGCGTACACATGTTTTAGGACGAGTGTGAAAGTTTCAGATTGCTAGCTTTTAAGCTGAGCTCGCAAACGGTATTGAAACAGACGGACAGACGGACATGGCTATATCGACTCCCCTATTGATCCTGATCAAGAATATATATACTTTATAGGGTCGGAAACGTCTCCTTCACTGCGTTACAAACTTCTGACCAAAATTATAATACCCTCTGCAAGGGTATAAAAAGAAACAATCAGATAAACCCAGTAACTGTTCAAACAGATAGCGAAACCTAATCTCAACATTAGAATGTAATTTAGCAAGAGGAGAAAAAAGATTAATTTTCACTTAGCATCAGGACACATTTATTTCATGATAATAACTCAAATTCAAAACCGATCTTTAGCTAAACACAAACAGCGGGCAGAATGGAGTGCAGTACTACATCCTGTCGCACATCGATCTGCATATGAATGGAATGGTCTCGATCTATCCCAATGGTCAGTTCGTCATTGGAGACTTGCAGAGAACCGAAGAAGGCAGAGGCTTTCCTTGAATCCACGGAGCATGATGCCTCCTGCTGGGAAGCTTCCAGAGATCGTAGCAGTAGTTTCTGGAAACGACTGGTCACTGTGGACATTTCAGAAGTAGCTATAACATTGAGCTCTCCATCAATGTTGACCTGGAATTCCAGGCTAGGAGATACATTTTTTAGTTTATCGATGAGACTTCGAAGCAATCTCAAAGTTGGCAAACTCAGAACCAATTGCGAGTTTGGAACTTTTGGAACGACATAAGCAGGCCAATCGCTGGCCGGTATTATGCTTACTGGAACATCGTGGACCACTTCTCGGGCTTCTGTAGAAGAAGACAAGAGCACGGTGGCTATTACGGAAATGCACGGAAACTGAATTCTTTGCAGCTTAAATTTGCAGTTGTTAGTGCCTACATTCCGGAGCACAGATAAAGCTCTTCCGAGACTCGCCGAAGACATGCTCAGAACTATGTATTCATGATCCGGAAGGGCTGCCTCCATGCGATACTCTGGAAAGTACTCCTCGGCTGCAATGCTGGCCCAAACCAATGGTGATGCAGTGGAGCTTTGATCCTCGTTCACGATGAAGTGCATTTGCCGAGGGCCCAGGATCATCACGCAATCCTTTGCCAGTTTGGCCAATGTGGCCACAATAGCCTGAAATTCTCGCATGTACTGCGGGTCCTGCATCAGGGCTCGGAACTTCATTTTCCCAGCTGAGATCTGAGCGATACCTGGAGCAGAATCCACAAGAAATAAAAGAGGAAAAAACAAAAAAAAAACAAGAATCAAATACAACTGCCAATAACTTAATTTGCAGCAAAAACTACAACAACTATCTGGGTTTGCCTTATATCTTAATTTTTTAAATATCTTGATCTTTAAGACAATATTTCCAAAATCGAATATGAAATTTCATCCAATATCCAATTTTATACTCGTGAGTAACCCATTAGATAATATATTTAGTAATAGTAGCATAGTAATTTGTTTACCGTATGGTAAGAATTCAGCAACTACGTTATTTTTTTGGGAAATAATGGATGGCAATTGTTTAATTTCAGGAGAACAGAGGGAAAGGATTTGGACAAACCATAATACATTGATATAGCCGATGGGGTATAACTGACTTCTGTGAGTCAGATTAGTGACTTTTTGAAATCAAAAGACCAACTTGATTGAAGAAATTTCAGACCCTTCGAGGGGTTAATGAGGTGTGTGGGCCTAGGGCTAAAAGGGGGGGACGGAGCTCTTGTCGCGTTCCCGACTTGCTCTTACTTTTTTTTTTTATTCTCGGACTCGAATTTGAGTTCAATGTACAAAGACACACAGACACTCTCAAAAGCAAACGAACTTGCACACAGCACACTCGCTCATCAATAGCACACAGCGAAAGAGAAAGAGAGAGGAAGGAAGGTGAAAAGGAGAAGAGTCAGGCAAACAAAGCGCAGAGCGAGTTCCGAGTTGTGTTTTGGCTCTTCTTTTTATTTATTTATTTTTATTTTTGATGGTGGGGCGAAACGGTGAGCAAAGAGCAGACTATACGAAATGAAGCACGCCGTCAGATACAAAAACTGTGCTTCTCCTTGCACACAAAGTCGTCAAAAGGCAGACAGGATTTGGATGGCCTCCAAGTGTAGGGGAGATTCCAGGAGCGCGGGTTGCAGCGGGGACCTCGGCGGCGGAAATCAAATTAAATGCCCGTCTAGGGGGTCAAAATATTTCCCTTTTCGAAGTTCGATCAACCTTCAAGGTTAGCTGGGCGTTATCAGGCGCTCAATTGCAATTGATAACGAGAACTTTTATGTACGTCTTTGAATAGCAAGCAGTTTGTGCACACATTTAAGAAACATGGTACCTCAACAAATTAAAAATCCCATAACGCAAATAAAAGTTAATAGCAAAAGTGGCGTTGTATTAATTTGAATATACTGAGATACTTTTCTTTGTGCAGACGGGTATGGTTAGAAACGAACCTTTTCTATATACATACATTGACGCATTGTTTGCATTGTAAGATGTTTTAATAAAAGTTATAGTTTTAATAACAACTGCTTTAAAAACTTACGGAAAAATTTTAAAATTTTTAAGATTTTGGAAAAAGTTCAAAATGTTAATACTAAAGAAATCGTTAATATTATTACTAACACGAGGTTTTTTTTTTGACTACTGGAACAACTGGAAACGACGACTTTTTTCGATTTTATTAATTAGCCGTTCTAAGTGGGCACTGTATGTACACTATTTCATGATTATAAGCCAGGCCCCGCATAATCGCATAGAAAGACGCAAAAGGGCAGCACTGTATCTGAGAAGCCAGTGCTGCCCATTCGGCAACAGCTGTTTTTTCTTTAAAATTGACCTATGACGTCACATTACCACGGACTATTTCACAAATAAGCGAAACAAAAGCTTCAGATCTAGAAGTTTGCTTTATGGCACGATGTTTTGTTGCGTTACCTGCAAAAACCTTCGCATCATTGCAACGTGAACAAATTTATATTAAAAATAAAAACAAATGCAGGGGTGGGGTGGGGGAAGAAAAGCACATTAAAACGCTGACAAGAGGCCAACAAATTAAACAGAATATAAAAATGCTGAGAATAAGAAACGTGATTGATTTGCGATCTCTCTCACGCCGACAAACACACACTCCCATGCAGATGGAGCACCACCCGCTGAAGTTTGCAGCATAAATAAAAGAGAAAGTAAAACTTAACAAGATGCGCTCTTTCCCCGTCCCTTCCCTTATCAAAAGAATTGGAAATAACAATTCAAAGTAGAATAACACACACGCAACAAACACATGATTGAATACCCTACGCGAAAAGCCACGGTTTTTTAGTTTATTTTAAATATGTATACTCATTCTTTTTTCTTTATGTAAAAGCCCAGAAAATCCTTTCCAACTTGATGCACTCTATGGATATAAGCTTTTCATTGTACATTTTCCTGGAAAATGGATGAGACTTCTCGGCAGCCATTGTAAAAATCAATATTACCCGAATGCCCACACAAAAAAACGCACTCAAACCCAATTGCCCTTCAATTCGAATCTTCTTGGGGGTAAAACACTATTTAATCTGGCTTTTCCGAGCCTTAAAAAAGCACAAACCTTTTACAGATCGGTCAGAAAAAGTAATACAGGAAAAGGCAAATGGTCGACATTTTGTTTTCCGTCTCGCTGCTGCCTATTTGAAACGTAAGACGGTGTGAGTGCGCGTATGTGTATCTCGTCTGAACTCGGAGCCCCGAAAAATCCGTGGTCAAATCACTTTATTGCAACGCCTTGTGCCTGCTTTATGTAATGTCTTTTGTTGTCAATTGTGTTTGCTGCAATCGCACTTACCTTTAAACTAATTGCAGGAGTTTTCTTTCAATTTGCACAGTTTTTTTACACTCAGCAGTTTTCACACGCGACGGAACAACAATGCGCACCAGTGTGACCGCGGCTCGCAATGTTAAATCCTAACGCGTTACTCCAGCGACATCGAATAAATTTAACGACTGATTTATCGATAAGACCAATAGTTTTAGCATGGAACGCTTTTTATACTGCCACGAGATTCTTAGTGATATCGATTAAAGCTCCATAGCTCCGAATTCGCTTTCCCACTAGGCAAACAAATATAACAAACTCCAATAAAGGCACTTTTTAAACACAATAGTTCCCTATGCTAAACTTGTGTAAGTTAGCGCCCAATAATGCAAACACCAAAAGCCCGTTTACGCTGGCATAACACTATAACTCAAAATACTAATCATCTGTATAACATTTTTTTTAAAACGTTTTAATTTTGATTTTAGATCGAAGTTGTTATTTTTAGGGATCAACAAGTTTCTGTAAAAAAATTAATTTATACTTATTTATACACCTCGAAATTTATCAATAGATCTTATATTGGTCGAAAGACCCAGTAATGTCGTAGTGCCACTGGAGTCCATACATACATAAATATGTATTAAATTGCATAAAATTAATTTACTTTCGAATTTTAAGCAAACTTTACCACTGATCGTTTTGCTAATTAAACATTCACTATTAACAGTTTCCTACTGAGTTTGTGAACGGCTGTTCGGATAGTCCAGAGTTAGTGGTAACGGTAAATAAAATTTAACTATTTTACAATACTTAATACACTAAAAAAAAAGCGGTGATTTTATAAGAACTGCAAAACAAATTTTGTGGGACATTAAAGTGAATAACATGGATTCAAATCATTCCCGTAGTATTTCACTCTTCAAAAAACTTGTTAAAACCGGATGTTACGTGAAAAATATGACATTGTGGCAGTGCACAAATACAAAATATCAGATTTACAATGAGAGAATATGAACGTGTAAAATACTATGTGCGCTTAGGTCATGTCCTGCACATATATAAGATGATGAATATGGGCGAGTCGAATCCAGCTATTACTCAGCTGGCATAATTTTGTCCAATCGTAAGCATCTACTACTGGCGATAGTGTCATCTCTAGTTTGCCAGCTCGGTTTTTATTTACTTTTCTGTGCGGCCCTTTTCATTAAAAAAACAAATAATAATACAAGTGAAAAAGATGAAATTATACTTTAAATTTACATAAATAGTTTTTAATTTAGAAAAAACACTCTGACAACTACATAAAATTTCAATTACAGCTTGGAGATTGAAACACTCATCCAATCAGCGGCACCAAACTTCTTATCACCAAAATCGACGAGCCCAAGAACAACAACAACAAAAAGCGATAGCGGAACAAGGTGAGTAAACAATAAACTTAATAAAAGTCAAACTGAGTTACTCACTCGCCTTCGTCGATTGCAGTGGTTGGACTGCGGAATCGGAATTTCTGTGTGCGGAGAAAGTCTCGAGAACTGTGAGGCCTGACGTGTCGCTCGATTACCGGTGATAGAAGAACGGAACAGAAACAGAGCAGTGATGTGTGGCAATCCGGCTGTGGGAAACGGGGCGAGGGCGCTGATTCTGGTTGGCGGCTATGGCACCAGGCTGCGACCCTTGACCCTCAGCACGCCCAAGCCCCTAGTGGAGTTCGCCAATAAGCCGATTCTGCTCCATCAATTGGAGGCGCTCGTGGACGCGGGATGTCGTCAGGTGAGTGATCAAAGGTGAGAGTAAGAGATAGAGGTTACTGTGGTAAATCGGTTAAGGAAATCTACAAAAAATATCATGTTTTTCCCATACCACTGTTAAATTCCTCATTTCCTATTTTCTTTGTCTTAAATAAATGGTAGTGGGGAACTACATATATTATTATTTTTCATATTTTCTTTAAAAACGATGCCGAGGTATACGACCAACGTTCATATTATGCTTTTTAATTACAGGTTATTTTAGCCGTTAGCTATCGCGCTGAGCAAATGGAAAAAGAGCTGAAAGTGGAGGCTGATAAGCTGGGCGTGGAACTGATCTTCTCTCATGAAACAGAACCCCTGGGAACAGCAGGACCCTTAGCTCTGGCAAAGACCATTCTAGCCGCCAGTTCAGAGCCATTTTTTGTGCTCAACTCGGACGTCATCTGCGATTTCCCGTTTAAGCAACTAGTGCAGTTTCATCGTAATCACGGGAAAGAGGGCACCATTGTGGTCACGAAGGTCGAAGAACCCTCAAAATACGGTGTTGTGCTGTACGATGAGAACGGCTGTATCAAAAACTTCATTGAGAAGCCGCAGGAGTTCGTAAGCAACAAGATCAATGCCGGAATCTATATCTTCAATCCCTCCGTCCTTGACCGGATCGAAGTTAAACCCACATCAATTGAGAAGGAGGTATTTCCGGCAATGGCCCAGCAGCAGGAGTTGTTTGCCATGGATCTAACTGGATTCTGGATGGATATCGGGCAACCCAAAGACTTCCTAACCGGTACGACCGCCTGAATCACACTCTCGCTCAATCTTGATTGCCTAATTGGTCTTATCGCTCTGAAGGCAGCCCAAATGTTGTCTTTAATTGTCGTTTGTTTTATTTTTGCCTCCCCGGTTTTTTGCCTTATCTATTTTTGAGTTTCCTGGAACTAAGGCTAAATGTTTGATAGAACGATTTCTGTTTAACTGAAGTGAAGCTCATTAGGCTGATAGTGGAGAAGCCTAAATAGGAGAGGAAATGGCTTTTTGGGTTCATGCGAAAGTAATTCGATTAATTTAATTGAAATCCTGCTAAAAACATTTAAATTAATAAGAGATGATGTTAGGAATAAAAAGGGTATCCTAGCAAAATCTCAAAAACTTTAAAAGCTAAAAGTTTTTTTTTCCATTTTTTTGAAAGATATTTTGGGAATTGTTAAGGCCAAGAATCAAGTATTTGCATTTAGACCTTTTTCACTCCCGCAAATGCCCTAATTTAAATGAATACATTAATGTGTGTCCTTGTTTCTATTCTTTTTACAGGCATGTGTCTGTATCTAAGCTCGCTGCGCCAAAAGCAATCCACCAAGCTGTACACAGGACCTGGAGTGGTAGGCAACGTTTTGGTGGATCCCACGGCCAAAATTGGCGAGGGATGTCGCATCGGTCCCAATGTGACCATCGGACCGGATGTGGTTATCGAGGATGGGGTGTGCATCAAGCGCTCGACTATCCTGAAGGGCGCCATTGTCCGTTCTCACTCGTGGCTAGATTCCTGCATCGTCGGTTGGCGATCTACAGTGGGTCGTTGGGTTCGCATCGAAGGCATCACGGTGCTGGGCGAGGATGTTATAGTCAAGGATGAGCTCTACGTGAATGGGGGCCAAGTCCTGCCGCATAAAAGCATTGCAGCCAGTGTCCCAGAGCCGCAGATCATTATGTGAGCCGGTGGGCAGGCCCAATTAGTGTAAATACAATCTAGTTCTGTTCAGTTCCGCCGTTTCGGTATTCTATGAAGGTGCCTTCTCACCTAAGATTTGCAATATTCACACAAAGGGGAAACGAGAAACATTTCCAACAGTTAGCTTTGCTATCTATTTATAAACTATAAACTAGAGCTAAATTTTCTTCTTTGACAAAGGCGGAAAATAAAACTTATAGTCTGATCATTTATAATCAGCTGAACCTTCTTGTACTGTTATAAGGAAAGCATAAGTTTTATATTTAAAATTCGATACGTTAGTAAATATACGTACGCATGTGCAAAAATACCCAAAAACCGATTTTAATTGAAACAAAGAAAACAAGTGTATGCATGGCCACCTTATTATACCCTTGCAGAGGATATTATAATTTTGGTCAGAAGTTTGTAACGCAGTGAAGGAGACGTTTCCGATCCCATAAAGTATATATATTCTTGATCAGGATCAATAGGGGAGTCGATGTAGCCATGTCCTTCTGTCCGTCTGTTTTAATACCGTTTGCGAGCTCAGTTTAAAAGCCAGCGATCTTAAACTTTCACAGTCGTCCTAAAACATGTGTACGCAGATCAATTTTGAAAGCCGCCCCGATCGGATGTCTATATCCTATAGCTCCCATAGGAACAATCAGATATAACTTGCAAGTATGGAAGATATTTGACGCAGTGTAAAAGCTATTGACATTAATCTTTTCAAATTTAATTTTTTTATGCATTCCTTGATCAGGGTAAAAGCGCGTGCCGATCGGACGTCTATATCCTATAGCTCCCATAGGAACAATAGGGTGAAATCGGTCAAAATTTGATGTTTTTCAGAATATTTCGCGCAGTGTGAAAGCTATTGACATAAACTTTTCCAAGACTTATTTATTTACGCATATGTATACTGATCAGGGCAAAAGCGCTTGCCGATCGGACGTCTATATCTTATAGCTTCCGTAGGAAAAATTGTTAAATGCGAAAATATCCCTTTTTTTTATATTTTTATATGAAATTTTTGCAGTATAAAAACTATTGACATAAAACTATGCAAATCTAGTTTATTTATTATTCATTTCGCTACTGTTTAAATTTTATCAATTTCGGCAAAGTCAGCAAGGGTATTAAAACTGCGGCTTGCCGAAGTTTGCGTCCGTCCTCGTATTTTTAAATAAATAATGAAGAACAAAATATTTTTAAAGATTTAATCTTTGTTCACAAAAAATATTTTGTGAACAATGAGATTTAATTAATTTGTTTTTATAAAGATTTCTGAATAACGGTGTTTATACTGATAAAATAAATGTTTTAAGACAATTTATATGTAGAGATAATGTAACAATTATGATAATCATTATTTTTGCAGTTTTTTTTGTGTAAACTCAGTATTAAGATTTTAGATCAATTTTTATTAATAATATGAATAAATTATTTTTAAGTCCCTTTTTTTTTTTAAATACATACCTTAAGCCTTAAGCCTAATTTAAAGATCAAATAACAATTGTAAGCCAACAAAAATATACATTTAAAAAAGATTAATTTAAAAAGGCAGAACAGCTGATTGACAGATCTCTGCTGGTGCAACAATGAATGTAAAACTGTAATACCCATATTGGACATCAAATCCAGGGATGTATGACCTATCGATTTAATAGCCTATCGATTAAAAAACCCGCCAATCCGTAATTTTAAATTTTGAATTAATTCGCACCAACTGCCCATTTCTGCCCTATCTTGAGGTAACTAAAATATCACTTGTGAAACTTTTTGGTGCGTTTCGAACGTTCCATTATGTTCACAGGCATTTTGGGATGTTTTTGAAAATGGGTGGAAGAAAGAAAAAAAAAATATATAAAGTGTAAAGTTTTTTTTTCCCAAAAATCGGAGTCTCGGAGTGTATAAAGTTATAAATTTGTTATTACTTTATTTGTTTTAAATATTGGTTTTGGTGAACGACCGTCTATAAAGAAAACAATCGAAAGTACTTAAGGTTGCTAGGCAACTGATGGTTTTAAAGGAGCAGAGTCCGAACTCATAACAAAGGCTATACTTTTTGTAAAAAATGTTAAAGTCCCTGGCTCCGATTGAAGGAAACCAACAGCCGCAACTCCAGTTGCTTTGGGAGGACAAGGATGTGAAATTTGATGTCCCACAATTGTAGGTAAATAGATGTGCCATAGGATTTACTTTGCTCAATGTTCTATTTCAGGCACAAAAACCTACGCAGCGGAGAACGAGTGCTGGACTACATTTACCACATCGAAGACAGCAAGGGAAATCCGGGGGACACGGGTCGTCTGATGGTCACCAATCTGCGGATTATTTGGCACTCGCTGGTCCACAAGAAGTACAATCTGTGTGCGTCCCTCATAAGGTCGTACCCATTTCACGCCCCAACTGACCACTGACTTCTTCTTTTAGCCATCGGGTATGCCCGGGTGTGCAACACCAGCACGCGAATAGTGCACATGCACTCCAAGGCCAGGATAGCTAGTCAGGCCCTCTACATCCTGGCCATCAGTAACGAGACCCGCTTTGAGTTCCTTTTTACCGACGTGTCCGGGGAAACTTCACGCCGGGATCAGCCCATATTCGCCAGCGTCTTTGATGTGTATCAGTGAGGGCATCGGCAGCATAATTGTTTGGAGATCCACTAATAGTCCATATCTGTTCCAGCCTATATCAACGTACCTATCTCTACCGCGACCTGAAGCTGCGCGGAGCCATCGTTCAGTCTGGTCAACTGGTTATTCTGCCAGATGAGCAGGTCTACAGCCAGATGCAGGGAGTCTGGAACTTGTCCAGCGATCAGGGCAACCTCGGCAGCTTTGTGGTGTCCAACATTCGACTTGTGTGGTTTGCAGACGCTAACGAGACTTTCAACATCAGTTTGCCCTATCTACAAATTGAAAGTGTAAGCGATTACACGTTTAAAGTGTGTTTTTAAAGTGTGCCTTTAAAATTTCACCTGAATAGCTTTAATACAGGTGATCTTGATCAGGACTATATAGGCTTATGACTATTTCAACTTCTGTTAATAATATTTAAATATCATCTCTTTAAGATTTACCAGTATAATAATATTTTTCTTAATGTTTTCAGATTACAAAACAAAGATGATTAATTTTCAATTAACGTTCTTTAGTCTAGCTGGAATAAATTAGCATCTTCTAATTACAGCTCCGCGTCCGTGAATCCAAATACGGACCTGCCTTGGTCATTCAAACAGCCGAAACAGGAGGCGGATATGTGCTCGGATTTCGCGTCGATCCCGCCGAGCGTCTGAACGAGCTCTTCAAGGAGCTCTGCTCGCTGCACATGATCTACGGCGAGCAGCCGAACTTCGGCATCCAGTACAACGCCCAGGATGCCCGGCAGCGACTGGCAGCGGCCGCCGAGGAAGCCGCCCAGTCGTCCCAGTTTAAGGTCGATAACTTTGAGGAGCTGGACGAGCGGCAGGAGCGCGAGATCAACACCAAACTGAATAGCTACCTCGCCGAAGGCTGTTTGGGAAAGGTCCCAAGAGGGTCCAGGTCCAGCCAGGAGGAAAGAGATCCGGTTTACTGCAAGGAGCTGGGTTTCGCCATGGAGCAAATTAGGGATGGCTACAAATTACAGGATCTGTGGAACGTCATGCCCACCAAAATGGAAACGATGGAATAAATTGGAAAAGCAGTTGAGTTTGGTAACGATCTTCAAATATTAATTGTATACAGGGGTTTTTAATAATATATTTGATTATGCAAACTCATTAAAATGTTTTACGATTGTAAGAATTATTTTATCTTACATAAAGGTTTTGAAACCTTTAAAATTATAGACAGTTTAGCTGTAAAAAATATGTTTTAAGTGGCGAAGCTTGAAGTTAACTTTTCAGAGCCCTACAGTCAATAAATTACCAAATGTTTAATTTATTTAAAGTTATTTTTTATTGACGCATACAACTCGCTGTGTGTTTAAGTAATTTTGCTTTCGTTTGGAATCGCTCGAAATTGTCTTTAGCTTAGGGCTAATGTAAACATTTTTGTGTTCCGCAAATTTGAATTTTGTTCTACTTCTTAATGATATCAAAGGTTTAAATTGATTTTTGAGTTTTTCGGTGTTGTCTGGGTTAAGCAAAGGATTTAAATGGCCTTCACTTGGTTTTATAAATTAGTTCATATCACAACACACAGTTGATTTGACCGGCATGTTTTTAATATAGATTTCTATATTTTTATATCATTGCTGTTCTTACAGATAGGTCGTAAGTTTAGATAAAGATAGTATTACATATATATTTTTACTTGTATGAATGAATTGTTTACTTTGTCTCTAAGCTATAAATTCTAACAAACTTAATGAAAGTAGGAAAATTAATTGTAGTTGTGGCGTTTTCTCTCTCATCCTGTTCTTTCCATACATACTTAATAACCTGCCTCAAAGGCAAGCACATTAACTAAATTGAACCAAAACTTTGAACCATGTTTGTACATCCATCTCAATGAAACACATACTAATTACCATAAAATTACAGTGACAAAATTTTTTTGTTTAAATATCAGGAATGACTTAAAATTTACAATATTCTTTTTACATTTAATACTTTCTGCTTAATGATTTGTTGTATGAGGGCTTAACAAAAATTTTCATTTTGAATATATCATTTTGTATCATATATTATTCGTAGCGGGTGCTTTTTGTTATATCAGTCTTGAAGACCAAGCCAGAATTCTGTAAATCAATATCCCAAAACAGGTGAATGTGGCATATTGAAACCCGAGGACTCAAGCATTTCGGACAAATTCAGATTGCACAAATCAAACGAAACGAGTTAAACTACGTGTACTTTACATTGTTACTGGCTTATCAAACACTTTCATTTACGGTAAAGAAAAGACGCAACACGTACACATAAACAGTAACTAGAACCAAAAGACTTAGAACTTAGCGAGTTCCCTACGCAACTCTTTCCTTTTGTTGATTTTTGTTTTTCTTGTCTCTGCCATATCGGCTTACGTTCCAATGAGCGAGCATCCAAGTTCCATGGAACTTAGTTGCTGGCGGAGATCTGCTTACGTGCCCGCTGACGTGTCATAGGCGGTGAGGGACGCGCTGCAGACAATGCTGCGGATTCACGACTGCGTTTGGCGGCTCCTCTTTCAGTGGCTGCCTTGCGCTTGGTTGCGCTTTTTTTGGCTGCTACGGCTAGATCAGCTGGAGAGGCAGATGTTGCTGTGAGTGGAGTGGCAGCCACCACAGAAGTTCCACGACTGCGTTTGGCGACTTCACTCCTAGAGGATGCCTTGCGCTTAGTTGGAGCTTTTACAGCAGCGGGAGATTTTATTGGATCCGGTGGCGTGGGGGCAGTGATCGATGCTCCACGACTGCGCTTGGTTCCTCCACCTCCTCCCGTTGCTTTGCCCTTGGCAGGAGGTTTGACTTCAGTTCCCACGTCCGCTGAAGAGGTGGATTCCGTATCTAGCGCCTTGCGTCGTCTTTTGGCCGTCAGCATGGGAGCGCGACGTCGACGCTTTGGCTTCGGGTTGGTAATGGCCTGGGCAGAGCCTGAGGTGTGTGTGTTGAGGGAGCCGGATCTGCTCCTGCTGTTAGTGGTGGTGGTTGCGGTAATGGCGGTGTTGGTGGTTTCTATATAGGGCATCGGGACGAACGCCGAGCCTTCAGTTGTTGGCAATGTCAAGTTGCTAAAGAGAAAGGAGATTCCTTAAAAAGTTTTTTTTTGTTTAATAGGCCTCTCACCTGAGCTTTGGTTTGTGGGCAGACTCATCTTCGTCGTCGTCCTCGTCTTCCTCGCTATCTGGATTTGCAGCGGGAACAAATTTTGGTTTTTTCACTTCAAAGCCGCGGAACTTGTGGCTGTCAAAAATGGATTAAGTAAGTGATATGTTTTCGCTATCAGTCAAATTCACAAACACCTATTTCTGTTTATTTTTGATAAACAATCTTTTACTAGTTTATTTACAGGCGAGTTCTGGTTTTCAGTTTCAAATGTTTAACTTTACTTCTCACCATAATTGGTATTCTCCAGCAAAGAATGAATGAATAATTTATATTAAGAATATTGCTTCCTCATAAAACGTGGAAGTGGTTGAACTGTGAACATAAATCTAAAGTTTTTTTTAGCTTCTTAAGATTTTTAAGTTTAGAAGGTCTCTTTTCTGTACTTAGCTGTTTATTCGAATCAATAATATAATCAAGACATGTTTCTATGATATAAACGGTGTTCAAGTAGAAACATTTATTTATTATTTATTATTGGCCTTTAAAAGTTTAAAAGTTTCTGTGGTCGAACACGATTTAGTGTACTTGCTATTACTTTATTAGTGTACGGATTTAAATATACTAACTTCCATAGCTCGAATCAAAAATTTAAATTGTTGAGACATCAAATTATAGAATTGATTATAGTTTTATACCCCACTATTACCAACAAAACCAGTTGGAATTTCAGAGTTCGACCAGAAATATCTTTCCACCAAATTGTGCTCCGAGAAAATGAAATTTCTTAAAATGAATCAAATACATCAGAAAGTACTCACATTTTGATTGGCGTTATGGGCATGGGCCGGATGGGCTTGAAGAGGCACAGGTCCATGAGGAGGCTGTCGGTGCTGGGATTGCGCTTCCGGGCTGCTGCTGACCGATGCAGGGCAGTTGGAGCGACCGTGTAAGTGCGCAGGAAAGCGGCTGTGGGCACCTGGCTGGCCTGGGGAAGAATCTGAGCCGATGGCACCTGGCTGGCCAGGACATAGTGGTGGCTCCTCGAGCTGGAGGAGCCCATAAGTCCGCCAGTGCCGCTCAGCTTGCGCTTGAGGCTGTGCTCCAGGAGCTTGGGCGCAGGAGCAGGAGCAGGAGCTGGGGCCACGGGCGTCGGCGCTGACATGACCAGGGCTTTCTGAACGGTGTCCTTGATGAACTCGGTGCCACGATGGAGGCGCACGGAGAGGGTCTTCATCAGCGCACTTGCTGCACTCGGACGGGAGACGGACGCAGTCGTGGGAGTGCCCACGCCGCTGGAGCTGGATCCGGCATTGCTGGCCAGCTTTCCGGCGTCGTAGGCCGGCAGACCGGCTGCAGCCAACAGCATCACGGGATCGGGATCGGGATGTGGCCGGACTACTCTCCTCAACTTCTCTGGTGGGCCGCACTGCCTCCAACGCCGGAAAGAGGTGCTATCGCATCAGCAATCGCCCTCACATCTACGCATCCATCTCGCCTCGGATTCCAGCTGAAGTTTTGGCCGAAAACTAGATTTCTTTTTGTTTTCCCCGTCGCCTCGCACACTCGTTCGTACTACTACTACACGCACTCGCCCACTAGTACAACCACGCACACACACGCCCGCACTCTCGCACACACACACTACAGCTCCATTGTGTGCCGGTGGAAAGGACGAGCGACTGTTTATTGTCCTTGCAGGATCTCCTTGGGCCACCTGGCCTCCTTGCTGTTCGTTCGCTGGCTCGATCAGCGGGTCCTTTCCTGTGTTTTCTCAGGGGGTGGCGGCAATGGCCTTTTGCGAATTCTCTTGCCGTTTTACGATTTTACGCTTTTTTCATTCACAAGCAGCTGTGTTTCGATAGGAGGAGCCATCGATATATCGATAGGTGGAGCTGTATTTAAGAGTGTTACCAGAGGAACAAAACCGAAAGACATTTTTACTCGATGTTTTTGCTACTTGCGACATCGGTTAAAATATGTTCCGATATTTTCCAAAATGTTCTTGCTTTTGCCCGCCAATTTTAAATTCAATAATTGGCGTGGAAATTCGTGATGGAAATTTGTCTTTGTTAAGAATTTGGAAAATCCGACGCCTCACAGTGCAGTTAGCGATACCAAAGATCAGCACAATATAACTTTATATTATTTACTGGATCATTTACAAATTAATAACTTTTTGCCAATCCACAATGACATTCTTACAAATTTCCCGATCTTGCTAAAACTTGAAGTTCCCCAAACATGGATATCTATTACACTAGCTTAGAAACTTATTACTAGGACTCACTCATTATGAAAATAAGACCTTACATTAATTTAAGGTTAAATTATCTTTTATTGTAAATTACGCTTTACTTGAAACGAAACCAATCGGGGGATCGGGATGTAAGGATATTGACTCGAGAATTTTAACGACTTGCTATTGTGGAGGGCAGTGCCCTTAGTCTCAGTTTTCTCTCATTGCCGAATCCCCCCAATGGACCCGCAGCTCGCAATATAAATATCGATAGCTTCGACGTCTAACCAGAGAATACAACAAAAATCACATCCCTATCACCAAAACGTAAACAAAGGCAAAAAATATTTTAAAATCAAGGTAAATATTAAAGATTTATGGATCCATTCATGACTCTAGTTATAGATCAACCATAACTTAGAATGCCCGTGGAATTAACGATTAATATCTTCTCAACTCTTTCATATTGACAGTTCAGTCAAACATCCTTTTTAATACTTTGTTATACCCTTGCCTATTTTAATTTCAGTCAAAAGTTTGCAACGCAGTGAAGGAAATTGTTCAGAAAATACATCTTTAACTGTATAAAACAAACGACATTATCATTTAGCAGCCATGAGAACCATCGAAAAATGTGCATGAAAATCATTTTTAATTTATGTAACAAGTTCATTTTTATACCCTTGCAGAGGATATTATAATTTCAGTTAAAAGTTTGCAACGCAGTCAAGGAGACATTTCCGACCCTATAAAGTATATATATTCTTGATCAGCATCACCAGGAGAGTCGATCTAGCCATGTCCGTCTGTCTAAAAGTTTTAAAAGTATCTGCTTAAAACTTTCCAGAAAGTTGTCTTTCTAATGCAGGTGGTATATACATATGTATGTATGTCGGAACGAGTCGGGTCGGGTATAGCTGGCATCATTGTTTTTAGTAATATAAATATAGTCATTTTGTAATAACTGGAAGGGGTATATAAACTTGCCGAAGTTTGCTTCCTTTCTTGTTTTATTTTATTTTGAAAACAGAAATTAACGTTTTCTTCTTTATATTGTCTGCCTCGATAAAGAATTAAAAATATCGTTATAAAGGGACAAGCTTATACGAAATACTTAGTCACAAATGTTATGCTCTGTTATAACCAGAGCTGTTATGGACTGGACACAAATATGATACAGTATATACAGTGGTTTAGAACGCAATGGTTAAGGCCTGAATCGACTTGCTAGTGGTTGAAATCGATCGACATATAAATTTATCTTTATGTATGGAGGGATCTTTTGATTTAATGCTCAAAGGATCTTACTTCTATGACCAAGACAATCGCCGAAAGCAGAACTTGTAATATTGGTAATTTAAAAAAAAATGTAGTGCATTTTAATTCTTTCTTAATATTCATTAAATGTTAGTTTCTTTGGTAATGACATACCGTTTTTTGCATTCAAATTTCGCGCTTCGCTCGTAAAGTCAAATGCAGTCGTTTTAATATAGTTTGCTTAAATCAGTTTCCGCGCTTAAAGAAAAAACTACTGCGGAATCTCGCAGACAGATCATTTTTGTCTTAGGAGACAACAAACTATCAATTCAAACCGCTGAATAGTGGTTCAGACGATTCCGAAGTGTTAATTTTGTCACGAATAAAATCATAAAAAATAGTGGATCGTAATCGTCATTTGACTATTGGGAGCATCGCAGATGAGCTCCAACTAAGCACTCAAAACCATTGGCATTTGAAGTCGAAAAAGATGACAAAAAATTCGATGTATACGGGTGCCTCATGAGCCTTTTGAACCGTGGCTTAATCTGCACTCATACCAAAATTAACCCTAAAACATGAATTTTCGCCCTATTTTTTCTTCAACGGCATCACACCATAAATTCTAAAGTAAATTTTTCTAAAATTAAGGACGATTCCCTTCTAAAATCTAAGTCAAAACCCCTTAAAATAAGGAAAACTTTACTAAAAAATGAATAAAATTTCTTAGAATAAGGGCATCTTACCATAAATTTTAGGGCCAATTTTTTTTATATTAGAAAAATGTATAAAAATAATGTGCCTACATTTATGATGTAATTTTACCGCATGTGAATCTATGCTGCACAATAATAAACTTGACTCATTTCTGGGTCGGTTGTTCATTGGCGATGAAAAATGGATCAGATATGACAACACCAAGCGTAAAAGATCCTGGTCGCCTCAAACGGTGGCAAAGCCAGGATTGACGGGTATAAAGGTTTTGCTCAGTGAATGATGGGATATCAGAGGAATTATCCATTATGAAGTGCTGCTCCATGGTTAAACCATCAATTGTGACCTCTACTGTCAACAACTGGACCTCTTTGGTAACTCGTCACAAGCTACGGGAGCTTGACTGGGAAGTTGGCATCACATAATCGAACAAAACGGTACATATAGCACTTAAGTCAGACAATGGTAACTATGTTAACATAATCGTCTAAAATCAATAAAGAAACCGGTATGTTATTACCAATCAACCTAATATTAGCAATACAGGGAAAGAAATGGCAAATATTCGGCCAAAAAATGATTATTTTGGCAAAGTGTGCGAGAATTATCTAAATTAAAAAAAAAATGCCTTCGCAGAGTTTAAAAAATCAAATTAAGTTTAATCAAAAATAAAAGTAGAACATTTTAGGTCTTTCTTTATGTTCTTAAAGAATTATTTTATAAATAGTATAAACCTATAAAACTTCGTAAGGAAAATTAAAAATTTTCATGTTAACTAACTTTAATCTCTCCATTAATGTTAGACAATAAATTTGTGATAAACAAATTCATAAAATATTATAGCTAGATTAGTGAAAGGCATCCGCTCAGGAAACAGTGAACTAATTTAATTTGCACAAACTATAAAAGCTAAATCGCTTTGAAGGCTGCCGCTGCATCTTAGTGACCGTAAAAACCTAGTAAAACTGAAATTAAATTGCCAAACTGCTTTTCAGCTACTGTGCGCCATTTGCGGTTGCAACCGAAGATAAGAGCATCGCTCCGTATCGGGTTTATTAGCGAAATAATTGCAGCCGCGCATGCGGTGCTCAATTTGCGAGCCAAACTCGAATCGAACCCGCGACTCAATCCAAAAGACGTCTGCAAAATTTTCTGCTGCAAAGAGAGAGGGTGAAAAGTGAAAAAAAAATTATCAATAAAAAAGGAGTCCATTTATGGGATTGAGGGTTATAAGGGTTATATATTATTCAAAAGTTGTTGCTTAGGAGCATTTTTATCTTACAAGTATATATTAGATAATTAATAGACCTACAATCTAAATAATTAAAAATCAATTTAAAAAAAAACACAAATTGTTGTTTTCTTATATTAATTTAATTTTGTACCTTTTCTTAAAAATGTATAATATTTTATTTAAGTCCACTTGGTTCTGAAATATGAAAATATAAAATTAGCTTTTTAAGCGGCCATGTTTTTTTCAGTGTGGTCGAGGGAGGGGGAGAGGAGTGGACTGGGAGTGGGCAAGGCACGCTTTTGTGGTCGGGCCACCCCCTACGGACTGGATGTAATGCTCTCCAGTGAGCCACTGCTGCTGTGACAGAAGTGTTTTTTGGCTTGTCAAATGCCCGTCCTCCTCGTTCCCTTCCTTCCTTTAATAACATTATGAAAACGCGTGTTTTACAGCTCATTATGAGACGCAGCCTGAGATGCAGTAGAAAAGAGGATGGTGCACGTTCCGTGCACTCTGATTATCTTACACCAGTCGGATGTACTAATACGGGTTAACTTTTTGTTACCACAAAGTAAAATAAATGGCAGTGTGGTTAAGCTAAACAGACAAAATCGTTCTAAAAAATTGACTTTTTAGGTGCAGTAACTGGCTTAAAACATGTTAAAAAGTAACTAAAAACTCTTTAAAAAGTGTTAGTACAGCCGAATTTTTATGACCCGTTTTACTGTTTTGACCCAGATTTTGCATTTAAAAATGTATTTTTGTAAAATAATAACATAAATAAAATTTATTTTTTATTTTTAATTTCAGGAATACTTATAATGCATGCAAAATCAGAATACTTAATTTTTTTGAGGACACAAACCACTATAAAATTCCTACATTTTAAGGTTATATATTATGATATATAAAACAACATTATAAATTAGGAATTCGATTTACTTATTTATTATAATTATGTAATACAAATTTATATCATATATGTTTATCTATTATATATTTAAAAAAAAAAACTTTAAAATTTAAAACAATTTGATATAAAATTTTAGCTCAAATTATCAGTTTTTTTTTATTTTTCAAAATATTTTATGATTTATCTTATCCTGGAGTCATTTTCAAAAAAATTAGCTAGAATAACGAGAAAAAGCTTTACTTTGTACGCCCATAGTTTCCAAAATATATGTCATTAAAAAAGATTAAGCGTTCCACTAAATAAATACAATTTACAAATTTTCTAATTTGGCACGATGCAGTTAAAATGTCTGTGTTGAATAAACGCTTAAATTATTTGCTAAAGCATTAGGAATGAGAAAATGTTAAGAACTGTATTTGTTTAGTCGAACGCCTAATCATTTTTCGTCTTACATTTTGGTATCAGAAATTTTGTATTTTTAAACTCACGACCTTTTTTTTTCCTCATTATAAGTATTTTTGCCTGATTCGAATTGAGCGTCAGGGATCTTATCTTCATGGTAAGCTAAGTCGTGTGGGCCTTACCAGCTGGTTTTAGCGTAACGTTTAGATGAGAAGTTGGGCCCAAGTGCACCGAATCCATAAGGGTGTTCGAAGCTTCGGTTCTGTAACCCGAGGCCTGCTTTCCTGGCTGCCAGGCTGCCAGACTGCCTGCCAGTTTCGAGTCAGGTCCTTGCCGCAGTGGCTCGGCTGGAGGTCACCTCGTCGTCAGCGTCGTCGACAGCGATCGCCCCCCATTGCGCCCGAACCACGCGCTTTGGACTTCTGCGCAGCCGCAGCCAACAGTTTAGGGCAAACAAAGGCCAGGAGCAGAGCGGGATTCGGGATGTGGCAGGCGTCGCACTCGGGGCTCAGGGCTATAATTTTCCAATATGCAGATGTGTTTGTTGCCACAAAATGGCGACCGCTCGTTAGAAGGAGAAAGAGAGATGGCGAGTGGAGAGTGGAGTGGCGTGCCACAGCCATTGACAATTATGCAATTTTGCAGCACGACTAAGCAAATTATTTTCACTAAATTAAATTTTAACTCGTGCTGGGCGCACTTCTCGAGAACCGTACCGCATTACCACCGGATCCGCCCAAAAACACCACAGAATCCGGTGACTCCAAGTGGGCCTGTGGATTGACATGCGGCAGGGTGATGAAAAGCTCCGGAGACGTGGCCGCGTCCTTGGGAGAAGCGCAGCTGCCATCAAGAGGGGTTCCATGTGGAGAGCGAGTGGAAGGAAACAAAAGTTTGGAACACAAAGAAGTCGGCCTTCTTCGAAACTAATTGATTGATCAGAAGTCATCGCAGCGACAGCGGTCCCAAAGCTTTGTGCTAAACTCGCTCCATCCCACACCGCCGTCGGATTAATTACTCGTTCATTGGATTCTAATAATTGCAGTTGAGGGGAGTGTGGGTAAGACCTCTTTCAGATCTACTGAGTAAATGACCAATAATTAAATTTTGTAGTGACTTAATATGAAAATAGTTTAGTTTAAAGCAGCATGTCTACCTGCATTGATTTTGTTATGTTTGAGAAGATTTTGTGAAGTTTTTATGTCCCTGAAAGCAAATTTTGCACAGTAGTGTAAAAAAAACACAGCACCATTAGAGTCGTCTAACTATTTATGCCTTTTGGAGCTGCCATATAACTGAACGATCGGAAATGCCATAACTTTGACGTTTGTAAAGTTAGGATTTTCTATGAGTTTTATTTTTTGGCCAATCAATCCGACCTACCAAATTTCATAAGGATCGGCCGACTATATCTTATTGCTGCCATATAACTGAACGATTGGAAATGCCATAACTTTGGTATTTTTAAAGTAAGGAAGTTGGGATTTTTATGAGTATTAAGAATGCATCATATGAACCATTTTGGAGAATTCAATTTACAGAATATTCTGCAAGGGTATATCAACTTCGGCTCCGCCCGAAGTTAGCTTTCCTTTCTTGATTTGTTTTAATATTTAAAAAAATAAGATTTAAGAACATTTAAAACTGTTATATCCTCAAACTATTCGAAGCTCTAATCGAACAATTATTAGTAATAACAAGAGAGGAAGCAAACTTCGGTAAGCCGAAGTTTATATACCCTTGCAGTTCTTACAGAACGACTACATATCGATTTCTATACCGAAATAAATTATTAAATAGAATGTCGCGCGGAGTAATAATATTAAAATACTTGGTAATATTTAAATACTATGGAATTACGGTTTTAATTAAATTAAAATCGCACATCTATATCATATAGTTCCCATAGAAACAATCGAAAAATTAAAACAAAAATTGTTTTTAAATTTATTTTGCTCTTTTTCTATTTATTCAAAAATTCCTTTAAGATATAGTAATTATTTACTATATCAGAATTACGCTTTTAGTTTTGTCAAAATCGGACAGCAATATCATAAAGCTGCCATAGATACGAAACAAAATTCATCGCAAAATCGACATATGTAGCTTCATGTTTTTAGTAATATGGGCATAGAAATCGAAATGTAATCGTTTTGCAATAACTGCTAGGGTATATAAACGTCAGCTTGACGAAGTTTGCTTTCTTTCTTGTTAATTTATTCTTTTTTTTGTAATATTTATAAATCCATAATGGGCTAGGGTATTCTAAGATTGGATTTTCAGAACTGGAACTGAACTGAACATTCGTTTTCAATATTAAGCATTTAAAACTTTCCCTGCTTAAGAATATATCTTAATATCGTATTTTAAGCCATAGAAAAAATTTCGAAAGAAAACTCATATCTGCCCATAATGAAGCTCATTTCGGCAATGAACGAAATTTATGATCTTGGCCCGCTGGTGTTTATAGTCGAAGCGATCCCATGAGATAAATGATTATTGAAATGCGCAACGCAAATGAATCGGGCAGCAAAAGCAATAACACAATTTGTAAGCAACAAATTCCGCGCATTGTTTTCAACAATTCGTTCAATTCCCTGGCTGTCTCTCGAGAAAAAATCGAAAATCGATTTAGTTGCTTAGAAAATACATGCCAGACTCTTCTGGCGATTCCAAATGATTTCAATTACATTTAATTTGGCCTCAACATATTTTCCACAGGTGTGAAGAGGTTTTTTTCGGTAATGAAAAAACCATAAATCATTGCACAAATGAAGTTAAACTCAATGTTTTTTAGGGGCCCTTCATTTTTTTCTGTGTTCCTCTTTCTTTATTGTTGTAAAGTGTAACATTGATTAAGCATTATTAGCGTTTATTGTTGTTGCGGCTCACTCGATTCCGAGGCATTCTATGTAGTCCATTGTATTTTGGTCTTCTTTCTATCTTCTCTCCCCGATGTTTTTGTTATTTTCTCTCCTATTTGGCCGTTGTTTTGTGCCAGCACAGTGGGACACTTTCCATCATCAGCACTCTCGCGGGTGATGGAACGTTTCGTTTTCCAGCTCTGGCATCAGCCCCCCAAAAGCGATTCTCCATTCGGTGGCTTTTCCGGGTGAAAGGGGGAAATAGGGAAAAACCATAGGGTAAGGGATAACCGCTATGGGGGCGAGCATATTGATATATGTTCCGTCTGTCTGTTGCTGTTCGAAGTAAATCAAAATTGATTTGCCGAGTTTGCCTCCCCGGGTAATGAAGTTTTTAATGAACTCGCTTTGGCTGTGGAGAAAATGGGAGATAATCCGGGGACTTAAAAATATATGTATTTTTCGACTGGTCAAGCGTAATTGTAAAAGTGATGTTGATTATCTTTAAAGCGGCTTACGTACTTTTCTTTAAAGAAAATTACTATAATTATTACTATAATTAACTGTAAGAAACAGTAAACGGTGCTTAATAAGTTACGAAATAAATTAGTTTTTCAGTAGACTAAAGACAAATTTTGTTAAGCTTTTGAAAAATAATTAAGTTTCTACAAAAACAACATTTTCAAAATACCGCTAAACAGTGAAAATCCTTTTTTTTTGTAAATTTAGCATCTATAAAAGAAAGTTAATTGCAAACCACAAACAAAAATTATGTCACATTTTTCATTATTACTTTTACCGTCATCATAGTAGGCATAAAAATAATTATTGTAATACAAATAATAAATAAAAATGAAACAGCAAAATGCATTTACAAAATAGCATATCGTAGTAAAATTATTAAATTTTAATTAAACCGTTAATAAACTAAAATAACTCATAGTCTTTAAAAATATTTATCTAACTGTATTGTTGGTTTATTTCTGAAAATCTTTTTTGTATAGCTCATGGCCTTTAAAGATAATAATAAAAAGAAAATAATTTAAATTTTTATATCTTGTATAACTCGTTTGAATCACATTATATAATTGTAGATCTATGTAAATAAAACCAAAGAAGTTTGTGATTGCTTGAAGTGTCCTTTCCTACCATTTTATTTTAAGAGATAATCTAAAACATTCCGAAACCAATTTATTCACTTAATAACAGCAAAAAGTACCTAAATCGTTGGTAACCCAAAAAAGCTACGGACAAGTCAAAAATACATAGTCAAAACAGAAATTGCAAGGAAATGCGATCCCAAAACGAAACCGGCCAGAACGACAGAAAATACGAGGGGGAGAGGAGCTTTTGCAGAGGGGCGGCGGCCATTACTCGGGCTCTTGCCTTGGCCAATAAAATGAGCGGAGAGAAGGCCATCAGCACAGCAGTGGGATTGGCCCTGAACGAGTCCCATTCGCGGTTTGAGGCGCCTCTGAAAAATCAAAAACAAAGGCTAAATAAAGTTGGGGTCGAAATTGATTTTGCGGTAGCCCAGGCAATAAATGTTACTCTGCCCAGCTGTTAAATACAAGTTGACCAATAGAAGCGGGCAACGGGAAAACGAGGAAGAGGATTGTGCACAGTGAGAAATATATAATTGATTAAAGTCGTTTTAAAGACCTACCTAACAAAAAATATTATTATTAAATATAAAACAGGCTAATTTTCGATTTTTTTGTACGACAAAAAGAAACCTACAAATAATTTGGTCCTTTTTCGTAACATTTCTCAAGTACTTTTCAAATTAATTGTTTTAATTCTCACGAAATCAATTTTATTTTAGGTTGTTCGATGATAATTATGAATTCTATAAAAATGTCAAGGTCTTGAGTAAAGAAAAGGAAAAATGGGTGGTAAAAATTCCATTTTCCGTTGAAAGTCACAAAACCCAATGAATATTGTAAGTGGAAAATTTCAAAATAATAATCAAATTTGTTGAAATTATTTCTTTGTGTGCCAATGCAATTTCGTTTCGGCCTTGCGCAGTGCACAAAAGGTTTGACAAAGTGAGAAATATGCATTGCAAACAAGGAGCACAAGACTTCCACTACCCTTCCCCCGTCCCGCCCCCGACCCAGTCACCGACCCCGGCCACTCCCCTTCCGCCCCTTCGACTGCAACGAGAAAATATGATGACATATCGCGTCATAGTTCAAACGGCAGGGAATCCACTGATCAATTTTGTACACAGCACGGCGCCATCTTTTTGGCCCTTGCATGAGGGCAGGATTTTACTTTTTTCGAGGATTTAGTATGCATTGCGATGGGCTGAGGGGTGGCGGTGGGGTGGGGTTTTGGCCTGGTCAGTGGCGCACTGTGTTTTGTTATGTATCTTTTTCGGTTGCTTTCGCTTCGTTTCGAGTGAGCCAAATCGCAGGCCATAATTTTTTATTATCCAGAGCCCAGGGAAAAAGAGAGCGGCAAGGCTTGGGCTGTTGGCTTCCGTTGGTGGAGTTGGCTCTTGGCCCGGAGTAGCCATAAAAATAATTAATTGGCTTTTATGTGGCAGGAGCCGTTGAAATTTCGCTTGTTTTTCGAACTCACTCCACTCCCTTCGCCTCCGTAGTCCTTGGCTTGGCAATGCAATTTCTGAATTGCATTTGCCTGTTTAATTAGCCATATTAATTATCTTCATAATCAGCATCTGTTTTGTGGTCACACACACACAAAGGCAGCTCATTTCCGCTTTTGGCGGCAGCCATTTTGTTTTTATCCGTGGGTGATTTGACGACGTAATTAGTTTTTGCGGTTTTTCATCGGACATTCGACCACAAATTCAATTGCTATTTCGGTTGATATTCCCATGGAATATACGAGAAAGATCTAAAATGTGGCCCCTTTTAAGATTCTGAACAATTTCTAACCCGACGAGTTGGATTTTGGTTTTCTGCTTTTACCATTTCGAACTGGACGAATTAAACTTTTTTTACCAATGATTTTTTGACCAGCCTGGATCAAATTTTATTTAAATTGATTCGTTTAAAGGCATTTTTTATTGCTAGTGCTTTTTAGTGCTAAATAAGATAATTTTGGAAAGTGTAGCAATTTAGTCGAATGTTTAAAAATAATAAAATTGTTAACCTCTCTCCCCGTCCATTCTTTAGACAATAAGTAAACTGTAAAGATAACCTGATATTCCGGCCGAAAGTCATTGCAACTACGGCCAATTCTTTTCCTGTTCCCTAAGTTTAAACTTTCGGCAACAGTGTACAATAAATAAATAAATAATTTTTCGTCACTATTAGTTTAAGAAATTTTCTATGTGGTCGTCACTACTTGTTTTCCTCGTTGGGAGGGGTTTTTGTTTGAAATCATAAGTCTTTGTTTTAGATAATGCCAAAGTACCCCTAATGAAGCACAAGTACTCGGTAAAAAGAAGTAATTTATCATAATACACTTGGACGGGCTAAAAACTGATTATTATTATTGTTATTTAAAACTCGCTTGCTGATTGATAATAAACTTGCTTATGCTTTACCTTACTTAAAAATTAATAATAAGAAACCAAATTGGTTTTGCACAGGTTTATACCCTTTCAAATAATCATGAAATATTAATATAACGGTCTAAAATGTGTTGCACTTTATAACGTTAAATAACTACCAAAATTAAAAAAACGATTAAGTATGTGCACAAAAACTTAGTTTTAAACTATTGCAGAGAGTATTAAAATTCCGTTATCGACTCATTAGAGTATATGTATACAGTTTTGATCAGCAACACCAGGAAAGTCTATCTAGCCATGTGCATCTGTTTATCTGTCCGTTTCTACGCATACTAGTCCATCAGTTTTAAAGGTATTTGAATTAAACTCTGCAAACAGTCTTCTTTTTGTTGCATGGTAGTCTTACTATATTATACAGCTCCCATAGGAGCAATTTGGAATATAGTATTTTGAGCAATTTCAGAAAAAACGGTTTTAGTATTATAAAATGAGAATATCGTTAAGCTGTCAAAGAAACAATCTTGTTCAAGGGAAATGTAATGAAAACTTCTTTGTTTCCTAACATATGGATACATATACTCCAAAATATAATAATTTTTAAGGATTTATAATTTTATAAAAATCTTAAAATTTATAAAAATTGAAATATAAAATATTTAATTTTTGTTATAGCAGCAGGGGTATAAAAACGTTGGCTCTAATTTTGTAACTCTTTTATTCCGAAAAATAAATAAATAGTACTTTAAAATACCCTTTCAATGTGTCCGTATCTTTTGGCATTTGGAAACTGTAGGCGTTTGACATTTCATTTTTTCCTCACCATTCCCGCTAAACCAGCTGTGTTTTTCAAAAGCCGTGATCAAATGATTTTTTTCGAGTTGTTTAGTAAAACTAAGCCGCGACTTGATGAATGTCCACATACAAACCAGAAAACATTTTCATTTTGAAAAGAATAATTTATTTTAAATAACACAGCAAGTAGCCTTTTTAGGTAGGGTAAAATAAGGATATCCTTAAAAAAATTGTATGAAGTTACCATACGTTAACTTAGCAAGTAAGCAATTATTTTAAGTATATTATTAAATTAAGCTTTCCCATTGGAAACCCAGCTTGTAACACGGAACTATAATGTACATCAACTCAAAATTTGTAAGGCATTAATTTAATTTGCTTTTATTAAGTTTTTAACGCATACTAGTTCAAATTCATGTACGAATAGTTTCGTTTCTATATTTTTTCTTTTGTTATAGAAAAAGGTTATATTTTCCTTGTTATAGAAAAAGGTTATATTTTCCCTGCCAAAATGTAAAGTTTGTTTACAATTTAATTATTTTTTGGATAAAACACAATACACTTGATTAACTAACGGACTTTACTTTTGCCCATTTGGCACAGGTTTTTCATTATAATGTTCATTCCCCTTACCATTAGCTTAATAAATTATCATTCATTTCCCAGCCCTTTCTTTCAACTGGGTTTATTCCACTCCTTCTTGCGGAACCATCATCACTATCATTCGTTTTCATTAATTTATGCGCAGAAAACTGCAGCACAGTATGAAGCATTTTCATTCGTTGTTATTGCTGGAAAATATTTTCCGTGGCATAAATCCCGAGGAAAATTATACGTAACTAGAATGTTGTTGAAAATATACAAGCCCGAAATTAATGGGTAATAACAACCGAAGAAATTATAAAATTAATAAACATTATTACTCGACATGCCCAGAAAGGTTCCATAAGTAACGGAATAATTGGCTAAGGAAAGTTAAACAAAACCTAGTTTGTAGTTTGTGGTCAGTCAAACAAACAAAATACACAAAATTTATAAGGTGACTTGATTACTTAGAGGGAATCAACAAAAAAATTTGTGACGGTATACTTTAAACATTTAAAATTCTGTTTAAACTTGTTAAAGACACACGCAATTTTGTTTCATTCCTTATTTTAAATAATGGCCTAGGAATCCACTGAACAGGTTCAGACGGTTTTCAAATGCCATAAATTAAAAAAGGTCTAAAATCAAATCAACACTAATGAGTTTTCGTAAAGGTAAAAGTTGGTAAGTCCGAACAAATCACCCTTAAAATCGAAATAATAAAAACGCGGTTTAAAAAAAGGCAAACTCAACTGCGCAATTCGCGGTGGGCAAAAGCGCACGTCTCTAAGAAATATATTTTCGAAATGCTTTCGCGCCAGAAGGGAATTACAATAATAAAGACTAAAAAGCCAACAAGAACGCATAATATAGCTGATCTGAATAGTTAGATGTGTGTGCCCAAGTTAATGAGGCGGAAACGCAAATAATACAACCGCACACAAATATCCACGGGCCAATTGTTCACTTACCCGTCCTCTGATGACGATTAAGGAAAACTTCAACGACGATGATGATTGTGATGGGCATTGCCTATACATAGTTCACGTATAGTATGATCCATTGTTCCGCTCGCATGACATTTCCACAGGGGAAGCGGATTCAAAAACAAATGACTGAGGCGAAGGTTTATGGGATGCTGCGCTTTTGTTGTTTTTTGTGCCTACACGACGACCTTGTCCTGCAAACAGTAGGATAACAACAAACAATAAAAGCCTCCTGACATAACCGAAAGTCGGAAGATGAATGACAGAATTCGAGAACGAACGCGGTTTGCCATTGCAGTTCAATGCTTTCGTTTATTTTTTGGTAGCCAATACATTAACTGGGGTCAAAATTACTCTTTGTATGTAATTGAATTAGAAAAAGAAGAATGTGTGCTAAATGCAGGACCGAAAATGATCGATATTTTATTGTTAATGGACTACTCAGATTTTCATTTAAAAACGTCACAAATAATATTCTTTTTAATCTAGTCCACAAGGCGTGTAAAATTTATTCAAATAATACTTTATTAACTGACATGAGTAATTTAAAAAAAATAAATAATGTTAAAATCTCAGTAGTCTTTTAAGGACAAAAGTCTCATAATTTCATTTTCAGTTCCAGATTAAATGTAAATAAAATATTTTATTTAATAAGTGCTTGGTACCGATATGATTTTTATAAAAAAAAGTAAATAATATCTTTACTTTTTTTATAATAATCATTTCGGTAGCCATAATCGAGATCATGGTAATGTCATTTCTTTCAGGCAACGTCAATTTCTTTGGAATTTTTCTTTTCAAAACCATAATACCTCCCGCCGGAAGGACGATGAACCTTTAAAGTAAAAAAATATTTGTAACTGTAAATTAACATTTATTAAGTTATATATAAGTTATTTTATATTTTAGTTTTATATTAGTGATAGTGTCGAGCTTGGCTCAGCAATTTAGTCGAAGTTTGTGTCTTCAAGTGACTTAGTGGCTCCGCAAATACGTCAAATAAGCCATGCAATACAATCCATTGTTGCTTTATTGATTTTTGGCCTGACTCTCCAGAAGTTTCCGGGTTTGAGCCTCACGCCTCTGCTTGGCCACATCGAAGGCCGTGATCTGCTTCCGGGGACGTGGTCCGGCCTTGGTGCGGTACCGCTGCTGGCGCACGAAGAGCGGCCTGCGCTGGTTGAGCCACCAGCCGAAGTCCGGCGGAATCCGGCCGAACTTGCTGACCAAGTTGCGGTGTCGCTGGATGTCCTCGCGCCTCTCCAGCCACTTCCGGCCGTACTCCCAGCCGAGCAGCCAGCCCATGACGGGCTGCTTCTCCTCGCACAGCTCCGGCATGGGCTCCGGTCGTTCTGCCGGCGGGAGGATCGCTGCCCCGTGATCCCTGGCCGGAATGAGCGGCGAACGGCTCCAGGTTTTGACTTTCGAAATCATACTCGTGTGGAAGTGTCTGCTCTTTTCACTTGTTGTCGTGTCGGTGGTGTCTGGTTTTCGACTGAGCCTGGCTGAGACTGTAGTCTCTTACTTGATGTGTCAGGGCCAACTCTTCATTTAAGGAAAGCCATTGGCGAACTAAAAACAATTTCTTGGCTTTGTATTGTGTTGTTGATTCGCTTAGAGGGACTAATTGTAAAGTAACTGTAGAAATGGTATAATTTTGTCACTTGTTCATAATAATTATAAGGAAGTTCAGGCACGCCATGGATCAATATCCACAAGTCAGACACTGAAAGGTAAAGACTTCATAGAACGATTTCTGGTAGCACTCGCTTCCACACAAGGTAGATCATTTAAAAAAGTTGTTGTCGGCTGAAGAGTTTTAGCATTTTGGTTCAATTTAGTGTAAAGAGGTAATAATTACGTACTGAAATAGGTAACATTTACTTTTGATAGCACTTTTCGGAAAATTCAACTGACATTTATCGATTGGAGCATTTTCTACGCAATTTTTGTTGTGTAAAGGTTATTTCAACAAACACAAAAAGGCTATGTGTACATATGTAGATTGGTAGGAAGTCTTTTGGTAAAAGGTAAGCAAAAATATTAATTATTATGTTGTTTTTTTTATTTTACCCATTTATAATAAAATTTTAGATATAACGCCTGAAAATAGAATACTTTGACAAATAACATATTTTTTAGAGATTTTTTGAAGTGAACCTTAAATAATTATTGTAACAAAACAGGAGAAATCAATAATTAGAAATAAACCTAATCAGGATTGCATCAGCTGTTGTCTAGTCTTATTTAGTCTGCGCTTCTCAAGCCAACTGCTGTAGTCTGGTGGAATGAATTTTGCAGCTTTCTTTATCTTTTTCTGTGTTTTCTTCTCATGAGAATTGCGCTCATCCAGCCACTGTCGACCATAGTGCCACGATAGAATCAGGCCCATTTGGGGCTCCTCCTGCTCGTAAGTTGGTGTGAATGAATTGTGCCTGACATTTTTCTCGGCCAGCTCACTTTCTGGTCGGATTATCTTTGCGGGCACCCAGTAGTTCTTCTTTACCATATTGTTGCTTTATCGTAGGTGCTTAAAAAATATAAGTCATCCTACATAATATTTATATCTCGCTTAAAACGATTTAGCTCGATGGGAAACTCAAGGATTGAATGATTTCGGGCTTAACTATGTTTCATAACAACTTTGAATTTTCTATTTTGCAACGTTATAACGTATATACATATGTACATATGTACATATACATATTCTTGATCAGAACCGCAAAGATGACCAAGATTATTTTACATATATTACTTACAGAGAATGTATAAGAGGAGACTACAGTGTATAGCCGATAAATTGAAAATCTGCTACGGTAGTTCGATCAGGACTTTCGAATTTGTATACCCTTGCATAGGGTTATTATAATTTTAGTCAAAAGTTTGCAACGCAGTGAAGGAGACATTTCCGACCCTATAAAGTATATATATATATTCTTGATCAGCATCACCAGGAGAGTCGATCTAGCCATGTCCGTCTGTCCGTCCGTCCGTTTCTACGCAAACTTGTCCCTCAGTTTTAAAGCTATCTGCTTGAAACTTTTCCAAAAGTTGTCTTTCTATTACAGGTAGTATTTAAGTCAAAACGAGTTGGATCGGGCGACTATATTATATAGCTGGCATATAACTGAACGATCGGAAATGCCATAACTTTTGTGTTTTTAAAGTAAGTAAGTTGGGATTTTCTATGGGTTTTATTTTTGCCCAATCAACCTGACCTACCAAATTTCATAAGGATCGGCCGAGTATATCCTATAGCCGCTATATAACTGAATGATCGGAAATGCCATAATTATGGAGTTTGTAAATTTAGGAAGTTGGGATTTTCTATGGGATTTATTTTTGACCAATCAATCCGACCTACCAAATTTCATAAGGACTGGCTGACTATATCTTATAGCTGCCATATAACTGAACGATTGGAAATGCCATAACTTTGGTGTTTTTAAAGTTAGGAAGTTCGTATTTTTTATGAGTATTAAGAATGCATCACATGAATAATTTTGGAAATTATAATTTACAGAATATTCTGCAAGGGTATATCAACGTCGGCTCCGCCCGAAGTTAACTTTTCTTTCTTGTTCAAAAGTCGATTGGTTCAGGAGAAATTGCGGTGAAGGTAATTCTGATGGACGTTGATGCACTACGAGCAGTACAAACAAGTGGCCCAACGACACCAAGCACGTGCTTGTTACGCGCGGGCCCTATTATCAATTTGGGCAAAAATGCGAGTTCGCGAGGAAAATACATAAATTAAATAGAGACAAGACACAAGTGAAAATAAAAGGCACAATTAAGAGAAAAGCAAATGAGTTAAAATATTAGTTTTTAGTAACGGGATAGAAGTGGAAATGCAGATTAGATGATAAAGGTTGTTATAAGTATTACATAGAACGCGAAAGGGCTCGTGCAGACAAAAATTTGATGAACATCGTGGCAAATTTAGAGGGATATAATTTCGTGTTAGTCTAACAGGAACATTGAAAGTTAGGCGGTTTACAAGTTCTGCAGAATCAATATCACCTCTTATAAGATTATGCATAAAAATAGTACCAAGCATTTTTCTACGATTTACAAGTGTAGGTAAATTAAGCAACAGTAATCTACTCTGGTAGGAAGGTAGCCTTACGTTTTGATCCCAGTTCAAACTACGAAGGCAAAAAGAAGAAATTTTTTTGTACCGACTCAATACGGTCAATGTGCACTTGATATTGTGGACTCCAAACCGACGAACAATATTCCAAAATAGGACGGACAAGTGAGGTAAATAATAATTTGGTCGTATAAGGGTCATCAAATTCTTTTGACCAACGCTTTATAAAGCCAAGAACACTCATGGCTTTATTAACAGTGGACATTATGTGGCAGTCAAATTTAAGTTTAGGGTCAAGAAGAACACCTAAATCGTTAACTGAATATATACGGTCGAGTGACGTATTTTCAAGAAAATAACTAATAAACGTAGGAGTACCCCTATAAAAAGTCATGACATTGCATTTAAGGTAGTTCAACTTTAAAAGGTTGTACTCACACCATTCATGAAAACAATCAATATCTGACTGTAAGTTAAATCCCGACGCTATATCATTATATGATAAACAAAGCTTAACATCATCAGCATACATTAGAACACGAGAATGTGTTATGATAGAGGGAAGATCGTTGATAAACAAAGTAAACAGCAAAGGGCCCAGATGACTTCCCTGAGGGACTCCAGATGTCACGTAGATCAATTTTGAAACAGAATTCTTGAATATAACCCTCTGAGTCCTACCATTCAAGTAACTTGAAATCCAAGTTAATAGATTACCAGGAAACCCAAGCAGATCTAATTTGAATAAGAGAAGAGAGTGGTTGACGGAGTCAAAGGCCTTACTAAAATCTGTATATATAACGTCAGTCTGCATTTTTTCTGAAATCCATTTATTACAATGGATGACAATTCAAGAAGGTTGGTGGTGGTCGATCTTCGCTTAACAAAACCATGCTGACACGGTGATATAAGCGAGGAACATAAATGTTGCAAATGAGAAGTGATAATACGTTCAAATGCTTTAGGAATTGCCGACAATTTAGAAATACCTCTATAATTCTTGGCATCAGCCTTCGCACCCTTTTTATGAAGTGGAATAATAAAAGAGTCCTTCCAGATAGTAGGAAAACTGATGATGAAATAGACAAATTAAAAAGTTTAAGAATCGGTTTACAAATGGTTGACGCACAAAACTTGAGCCACATCCAGGAAGTCCATCTGGACCGGGAGAATAAGTCGGCGTTGTTGTTTCTAAATCTATTAAGAGAGAGTTTTCAGTAATTAAAGGGGAAAAATACAATTTGCCCTATTTAAGGGATTAGGGTAGTTAGAATTTGACCAAGCTGTCGAACTATAAGTGGTTTGGAAAAACTCAGCAAATAAATCAGCAATGTCAGCAAAGAAAATTATATTTAAAATACCCGTATGATTCGATTTTTTTACAAACTATTCTTAAATTGAAGTATAACAAGAAAGGGAGCAAACTTCGGCAAGCCGAAGACGGACAGATGGAGATGGCTAGATCGACTCTCCTGGTTATGCTGATCAAGAATATAAATATGTACTTTATAGGGTCGGAAATGTCTGAAAGGGTATAAAACGCATATCAGATCGGATTGGTCAAATTATTTCTCGAACTTTAAGATAAAATGCTTTGCTTATTTAAAGATACCGCGATAATTAGAAAACTGGATTGTTATTCAGGTAAAATATATTTAAAAGATTGCCAACTGCTAATTGAGTTAGCACAAGCAAGCTGAGACGTAGAAAATCCAGACAAAAACCCGACAAATCTTGCTAATGGACATAATAGCTGTACGCGAACACAAATGAAACAGACAACAAACCGCCCATCGACAAGGGTCGCAAATTGGGAGGAAAATACAAACAGATGTAAATCCGAGCGTAAAACCCGAACAACCCAAAAGTGGAGAAACAGAAAATGTGAAAAGCACGGCATGAGGGCCAAATCAGCGGGGGCGACCAATAGGTCAAGTACGAATTGCATTGGTCCATACCATCGGGGGCTGCGGAAGTGAAACAGTGGGATGGAGCTCTAAAGTGCCCAGAACAACGCGTGCCAAAAGGTGAAAAAGGCCTTAAACGGAAATGGGAAGACATCTGTTTTAGCAGTAACAATATTCATTCCCAATCTACAATAGACAATTATGCAATCAAAGCTTGCCGAATTTGCAATGCAACCTGGTATAAAATACTAGGCATACAATGACAAAGTGGTCGCAGCATGATGTAAAGTCGTCGAAAATTCCTCAACTTTCCAATTTAATTATGGAAACGTTTTGGGAAGTGATGTCAACTAGAAATCATCAAAATTTTCCAAATCATTATTAAAAACAAATTATTCAAAGAACAATACAGATAAAATAACGGTCTATGCGGTCTATAATACGATACTTGAAAATCAAAGGTACTTAAAAACTTTCATAAAAAATGGTTAGATTGTCTTGTTTATTTTATTTACCATACAAAATGATATTACTGCCCTTACCCATGAATAATAATAAAAATACTATGTTTGTACTGTATTGACGGTTGAATTATTCACAAAATTTATTACTTATATGTATGTAAGTAGCATCTTGTTTATGATCCGGTGTTGCTTATTTTATTTAACTGTGAATTAACTATAAAATTAAATAAATAACTGGGTAAAGTAAGCAAAGAATACATGTCATCATTTCATATCATTTTCGTGTCCAACTTAGTACTATTTGATAATTATAAAAAGAGATCGTTTTCGATCCAGCATTTAATCACAACAAAAATTTGATTTGAAATACTACATACATATGTATGTATGTTTCATTGCGGTTGTCATGGAATTTTTACGTCGCTGGCGGTTTTTTAAAGTTAATAATAAGAACAACTTATATACATATATATGACTGGAAACCAGCTATGTTAGCTCCACTGGTTCTGCTGCCTTTCCGCTCGCACACTGTTCTGCTGTCTCCGTCCTTGTCTGGTCTTTACCGTTGCGCTCTTCTGCCCGCCTGTCGTCATTTCTCATCGCCGCTCGGTTGTTTCCTTGTAATTTGTCACCGCTGGAGCTCATTTCTGCGGCGTAATTTGTTTGCAACTCATTTCGGGATTCATTTCCATGGCTTGTCTCTTTCTGTTGTTTGTTTGCCTTTGTTTTGGTCAACGGTCTTGGTGCATTTAATTAAAATTATTATTGCTTGTAATTGGGGTGCGGAGGCGAATAAGAAAGGGGTTATTCATAGAAATTCGGATTGAATAAACTGAGTGAAATTGGAGCACAACTGGGAATGGCAAAAATTGGTTACTTATGTACACATCTACATGAATAAAATTATACATATGTACATACATATATATTATGCTTACTATTAAATTTTAATTTTATAAGTTTTTAATTAAATTGAATCATTATCCCTTTGCTCTTTACGGTAATTTTTCTTTAATGACTCATTTTAGAGGCAATTTATTTTAAGCCAGAGAATGGAACACTTGTACCAATATATCTATGTATGTATATACATACATACAGTACATACATACAGTACATATTTACATATGATGAGTTCAGCCGAAGTATAAGAATAAGAGAATAAATCTCATGTAATTAGCTGGATATTTCATTATACGTTTTTTCTTGTGTTTTTTTTTAATAATATATAATAAGGACCCTGTCTTTTAAAAGGATCCCTTTTTGTACTTTCTGACAACACTTGTTTAAGTAAGGCAGTTTCTTTTCTCGTTATGTTAACTTTGATCAAAACGAAGTGAAAATTCTATTTGCGAATACATTGAGCAAAGAGTAACCAAAAAAAGAACCGTTAAATTACACTTCTTGGAAGAGAAGCTGAGCATTAAATGCAATGGGTCAAATAAGCTGTGACATAGAAAACTGCAGGATTTTTCTTTTTAGTTGAATAATTATAAAACCTTTTGTTATTTTAATAAAATTTAAGTTCTTTGTTATTATTAGTTAAAAAGTTATTCTCACTTAAATTTGAATATACAAGGTGGGTCAAATAAGCTGTGAACCACGGTATGTACATACATATTTACATACAGGTGGTTTTTGATGAGTTCAGCCGAAGTATAAGAATAGGAGAATAAATCTAATGTAATTAGCTGGACATTTCATTATACATTTTTTCTTTTGTTTTTTTTTATTAATATATAATAAGGACCCTGTCTTTAAAAAGGATCCCTTTTTGTACATTCTGACAACACTTGTTTAAGTAAGACAGTTTCTTTTCTCGTTATGTTAACTTTGATCAAAAAGAAGTTAATGTTATATCTACTATTATTATAAATTCTATGTTTCTAGTGCTATCGATGTAGCGATATTGACAGCAAGTGCTCAGAGTCGATTTTTAAAGGTTTTGGTAGTGACAAAACTGTGGTCGACTTAAAAGTGGGGATTCTCTCTGGTGCACAAATATATACATAAGTCAAGAATTAATACAAATAGTCTGTGAAATGTATTTCTATAAGGATTTCCATTTTGATTTCCTTTTAGTTTCATTTGTCTTTCACTCTTTAGTTTTAGGCCCCCCACAAGCTAAACTCTTTCAAAACATCTTTCCACTCACTTCATTACCAACTGAGGCATATCAATTTGGCCTATCCAAACGAAATAATAAAAGCCACTTCAGAAAACTAATTTTTGAGCATTAGAAAGGTCTGGGCATAAATGTGTGTGTGTAGTTCCCCCGACTATTGTGATCCATCATGACTTTGCTTTCAAAACATATTTGTAACGGCGAAAAGCCGATAACAAAAGCGTTACACTCTCGACAAGAAAGAAAAATATAAAAAAATCTTCAAGTACACGCACTTTTAAACGCAATTACGTTTAACTTTGGCACAATGGCAGGGGCAAGGGGTATCAAAATGTTAAAAGGAACTGTACAGTTATATAAGTAGTATGTGCTCATACGATCACACAGGGGCAGTATTCTCTTGCCTAGGGGCGAAACTTGAATCGGATTTGAACTCTATTGACTTTAGCACTGCTCCTTCTTACTTCTCATGGTTGGACAACCAAAAACGCCCCAGGTGAAAAAGGAGGAATAATAACAGTCCCACGACATATGAACGAGATAATACCCTGTAATAGATTCGGCAAATGATCGATGCACAGTTTAAGTTTGTGAGAAAGAATTAAAAAAACAGTGAAAAAATGTGCAATTATTTAAGCATCAATGTGATCCTAATGATTTTAAAAAGGCTATTAATAAAATTCTCATTTTTGTATTGATTTTGATTCTAAAAATTTAAATAAAATGCAGTTTCATTTTCAGCGTTTGGTTATTTTGTTATAAGTTCAAACTTCTATAATTTTAACAAACCGAAAATCCATTGTTTTGGGTATAATTTTTGAAACGCACAGTTTTTTTGCCGACAAATAGAAAAATGTAGGTAAAGTTCCAAAATGTTGTAATTCCAAATCGTGATTTTAGGTATACAAGTTATGTTGCATATATTAAATATGGGAAAATAGATTATGGTACTAATATACCCACATCCTCTGAAATTACCGTGTGCTATTAAACGCATGCCCAGCAACAACAACAAAAACAACAGCAATTGCTAAAGCAACAACGACGACGACAACAGGAATGCATCATCATCGCAGCTCACCACACTATCGCCATCTCGCTTTTCCAACGCCATTGGGGGTTTGGCATTGAGCCTATGCGAGGTAAGAGTTCCACTATGCGTCCCGCTCGCACTCACGCACGCATCCGCACCCAAGAGCCCTCGCTCTCTCACTCCCTCTCTCTCTGACCCTTTGTATGGGGATTTGCCTTTATTAGTTTGTCTAATTGCTTTTTGCAACAATTATTACGGCATTTTCCGTTGCTGTCGCCGTCGTGTTGTTGGTTTTCGGAAAGTATCACAGATGTGTGAACCCCGCGCAGACCGCCCGCCGATTTGCAGCGCTTTGATTTTGACTCTTCACAATATTCGTTATTATTCTACATGCATTTGTACATACCTAACGCTCATATTCGTTTTTCAATTTTTTTTTTGGGTGTGCTTTGGTTACCATGTTCTATTAAAGTACACGCCACGCAGTTTCTCTGGGCTACTACTTTTGTAATACTTTTTTAATAAATTCTGTTAAAGAAGGCGTGAAACATTTCACTGTTTCAGCGTTTCCGTTTCTAGGGACCACCCGCCGCGATCGGACTGGTCGGGAGTAAAGGGTCAAGGGGGGAGGTTGGGCCGGGGGAAAAGTGTTTTTCATTAAATTTTAAATTCCCCATTATTTAATTTGGGTTGTTGTCGCTGTCGAGGTTGGAAAGAGCAGATGTCTTAGATAAAATTAATTTTTGTTGCATACAACTGTGCGCGTATAATAGAAGGACTTTTGCAAAGAATTTATTATAATTTAAAAGTTTCCTTTGTGATTTAAAGCCTTTATGCTATTTGAAACAAAGTTTTTAATAAAAGCTGAGCTATCAAAAGTTTTCGTTTAATATTTGAATTGAATTTATTTTGATTCAATTAATTTAATAATTTGATTCATTAATAATGTTACATTTTATGCTTAAACTATAAACAAAAGGCTTTCAGAATTGTTTTAATATTACGCAATTTAAAGTTTTTATATGAACAAAATTATTTTATTAAATAAAGACAAAACCTAAACAATTTCAAAAAAATACGGCTTTTAAGTTTTTAAACTTTCTTTTAAAAAAAACTGGTTGTGAACTGTTTCTTTATAAACTGTTTAATATCACATTTGCGTATTAAAACATATAATTTTCTACTGGGCCAAGCGCAAAATCTAATATGGTTTATTGAAACATTTCTTAATTTAATCTAAAAACCTAGTTAGTTACGGTGTGATTATGTATTTTTTTAAAAGTAATTTAGAATACATTATATGCTATAGAATTTTCTTTAAATACACCTTTAATGATTTTTCCTTTTCTTAACTTAACCTATCCCAACGAACTTCATTATCTCCTTTTTGTATGTAAGTATGACCAGGGTCGAACCAATACTGTCTGTGCCACAGCAGTTATGGGTCTCACAACTCCTTAAAGAATCACTTTTCATGGCAATATATCCCTGTTTTTTATGCCTCTTTCCTTTGATTTGAGTTATGTTATTTATCATTCGACTGTGTAATTTTTCATTCGGGAAACTTTCAGTGCCACACGCACCAAAAGAGACCTGCCACCCATCTTCGCCGGCCAAAGGAAATATTTTGCTTTGCTTTATGACATTTATTTATCTTAAAAAAGGTCACAAAGAAAGCAGCGAAGGCGAAACAATAAAAACTGTAGCAACAAAAACAGCTAAATTGCGATTTTATTAATTTTACTTTATTTAAGGCACATTCCTTGCGGGCGAAAAAAGAACGAAGCCCGCGTCACGCTCATCCATCGAATCCATGCCATATTCCTTATGCTATATGGGGGCAGGTGGGGGAGGGCCTGTTTTGGCCACCTTTGCGTGTCCATTGGCTATAATTCAAACTGCATTGGAAGAATGGTCAGACCGCTGCACGTTGAAATAAATATAAATGTCAAAACTGAGTGGAGTATTTCAGGGCGAGCTCCTATATCAGTAAATATATATATATTTATGCCTGTGAGTATATACATGTGTTACTTAAAATCGTTGCACCTTGGTTTGTTTACAAATGAATCATCAGGAGGTTTGAGATGCGTGAGAAATCGAAAAAAACAGCATTAATTTATTGGGGTTCCTTTAGGAAATATTAAAACAATAAACTTTTCCAGGAAACTTTTTTTATATTAATTGCTGAAACGTCGTTAGTTAATACAAAGTCTTAATTTTTGTTTATGCTGCATGGGGACAAAGTTTAAAAGAATTTCTTGTTTTAGCTTCATTTTTTTTTTTACTTATTTTAGCAATGTTTTGGATATATATGTATATTTAAGTTTATTAAGCTTATTTAAAACATTTGCCTATCTTTAAGGTCGTTGTTCCTTATTTTAAGGTAATTTTCAAAATTTTTAGGTCATTTTTTTTATTAAATAGTTCAAAAAATAATGAGAATGTTGATTTCTTTTATTATTTGTTTATGCTTGAATCGCCAGTATGTATGATATTTTTTTAGTAGTTAATCAGTTCTAGACTAAAGAAATACGTTCATCAAAATATTCATTTTTGGTATTAATGTCAATCGTCGACAAACCCTTTTATGTGCTTTCATTTGAATCAATCAATCACTGAGCATTACATGAGATCATTTATTTGTTTCTTCTTACCCTACGACTTAAAATGTTACATTCTATAAGAAAAACATAATTCCCCAGAAAATTTTAAAGAAAATAACTCATTTGGCGGAGTCAAACGGCGCTATGTAGCGCCGACTATCATAAATAATACAAACACCCAGGCAAAACCAGAAACAATGAAATCAATGTTGAATTTTGTTAATGACTAAAACTTTTTGAAGTTGCATTAAAAATGTTATGCCCGAAATATACATAAATTCATTCATAAGACGAGAAGTTGATCAAAGCACTTGACTGCTGACTTCGATTTTTCGGGAGGGAGTTCAGCTTCAAACAGCGATTTTTATCGTTTTGTCTCCATGGAGATGTTGAAAATTTTAAGCGCCATCATTTATTATGTAGAACTCGTTATTGTTGTTGCATTTGTGCACAAATTTATGTGATTTTTATGCGTAGACATAATTATAAAAGTCGCTTATGCTGGAGGATCCGAACGAGTCACAAGGGAAACACGAAAACCCATACTCGACGATCTTCAGACTTCATTTACTGGCGACTTTTTGGTTCGGGATCCAAAGGTTGGCGATGGAGTTGGAGTTCGGGTTGTAGTCGGCGCTCCAGCTACACCTCATATTGTCATAAATTATAAAATTTTATGCTTAAATTAATGACAATTTTTTTCTTTGCTTTCGGTTCGTTCTCAGGTAAGTCGATTGGAATTTTTTTCAGTTTTTGGGGATGCAGATGCCCTTTACATGGATTGTGCTTAGTTAGATTGGAATGTGTTCTATTATTACATATAATATCGATAACCAGATCGTTACTAAATAAAGCTAACTCTAATATACATATATAATAATTTAAAATCTAGCCCTTTTAAAAAGAATTCTTAACTGATGTTGACTAGTAAAAAAGAAAATTCGGTGAATGTAAAAAAAAAAAAATTGGAGGTGAGGAAACTGGAGGAGCAGCATGTAATAATACACATCGAACGTAAGTCTGATATTATCTAAAGACATTCAATTAAAAAGATTTTTAAAACATGTTCGAGTTAAGAACATTTTTTAATTTTTGGTTACAGTGTTTAATATAATATTTTTTGAGTGTTAATGATTTTAAAAAAGATGGTTAATTAAGCTGTAAATCATTTGTACTATTAAATGGATTTCGAATAAATTTAAAATATCGAAAATTACCAATGTTTATTTGAAAAAATTCACTTGATTTTAGGTAAGTACATACTTCAGTTCTAATAGAAATTATTTTTCATTCCTGAAGAGCTTTTAAATTCGACATAGTCATTTAATTTTAATTTTAATTGTTGTCATTAGTGTTTAGAAAAATATGTGTTTTTTCTTAAATAGGTTAATTACTTCTAAGTTACAGATAATATTAAAAAGAGTTTTGAAATTTGCTTCAAAATTAGTTGGTCAAAAGCTATAATTATATTAGTTATGATTATTCCAGAAAATGTCTAAAATATTGTATTTTATTGCCGGTATTTGTGTTTCAATTCCTTTCACTTTTTACATCTTAAAGCAGCCGCAACATCAAACCAGCAATTATTGCAACCAAAGCAACAGTGACAACACAAAGATGAACCACATATGTAATCACTGAAATCAACAATTGCTTTTGATTAAACAAAAGAACAGTCTATCTGCCTTTCTCTTTCTCCAACCGGCTCATAAACAAACTCAAATAAATTAGTCAAAATGAGGGTGGCCTGATTGTTCCATGGTAACGGGGGTTATGTGGGATAACCGCAAAGTGTGCAAAAAGTTCATTGGCAGCGATCCGTTCGGTTTGACATGTTAGCTGATGTATGGGATCCGCTACTCTGCACTTTGAAATGTTATCCGCTAAAGAAAAATTTATTAATCGTCAACTAAAAATTTTATTTTTATTATCCACTTAAACTAAAAGATGTCTTTTATCAAAACAAAACCATTAACTCATATCTTTTCAGAGATATTTAAATCAGGTTTTATACGATTTAAATATAATTTTACTTTTCTGTATTCTTTCTATAAAAAAAAGTATAACGTTACCTTTATAACTTGATTGGTGTTTATGTTCGTATAAGTACGATCAGAAAATAAGCCCTCACAAAAATACCCCACAATTTCATATTCATAATTTCCCCAATTACGTTGAGTACTTCCCGCCCCAAAACCCCTAAAGTGGGAGGACTGGTCAAGTGGTCTGCAAGACCAATTTAAAGAAACACAGAAGGAGTGAGGAGCCACCAAACATTGAGCGGGCAACTTCAGTCACAATTTGTCATCAGCTTTGGCCACTCAATCATCCGAGGCAGCAGATAAAAAGAACAAATTCAAAATTGGCCATGCTCTATAAGTCTTCCCCGGGTCTGCCAACTGCAGTATTACCATAAGTTCGGAGGGGCGAGGACTCATCATTAGGCTTTCGCGAGGCACAAGGCACGAGGCATTGGCTTCGGCTGGGAGGCTCGCATGACGTCTTGTAATACGTCAATGACGACGGGTTGCCTAATAGATTGTTTATTTCATATTTCTTCTTCGTTTTTTCATTATGATGAATTAAAGCACTTTGCCATATAGCAAGCATGCCATATAAATAGGTTCCTTTGTGAATTTTTTCTTCGGATGGTGGTTGGATCCGAAACTGAGGGTCATAAATTTTCACACGAAGGTGTCGCATTACAAACGAGCCTGCAGTCAAAAATCCCAAACTATAAATGGAACCGGAACCTCCCTCTTCGTACCGCTGCCCTCCCTCTCAAACACTCCCTATCGTCCCGTCTCGCTCAGGTAATTTGTCGCCTTATCTTGTCAACATTTTATTTTCTAAAGTGTCGAGGGAGTGAGGTGTGCTGCTCATGTGGGTAGCAATTAAGCGATAACTGAGTTGTAATTAGATAAAGAATGAGTTTTGGGGGTCAGTGAAAAAGAATTAACAGTAGTTTCGAAAGTATAACTGTTCAGCTTGAGAACATCACTTTCCTTCGTATTCCCTTAAAGTTAAATAATTTGTTGTAGGCTTCTTACTTTTGAGTATTTTTCCAATAGGCCCTAAAACACTATTTACAACACAAGCTAGTTAGCAATAACTTATGAAATCATTATTGGATTAACTAATAAACAATTGAAACATCAACATCAACCCATCGAACTGTGTGATAGTTTTAATTTAAGAAACTGTGTATATATGATTGTTACATTTCTATAAATAAGGAAATATTTTCATATACAAAAGGAACACTTTTAGAATCAAGTATGGTAAGTAATTCGTCAATCTCGAGCTCCAAAAAGCGCTTAAAATGAGTAAGAAGAAATACTTGTTTGAAGTAAGAAAAATGATTGATCTAGGAAACAAAAATTATTGATTAACAGTAATCATAACACAAAATTAAATTTGTGTACAGACAAACCATTCAGTCATAATTCACCATTAATTTTATATACAGAAAACAATTTTTGTCCCAACAGCTGTCACGCTAAAAATTAATTACCAAGACTAAATCTCGAGGTAAAGAATGTTTTTTAAGAAAGTTCGTTATTCTTATTAAAATTCTTTTGGTAAATAACTAAGAAGTGTATCTAAATATTAAGTGTATATGTAGGTAATTGCACATGAAAATATTTCTAACGTTAAAGAATTTAATTTCTTAAATTTAAGTCATAAATTAGTCCATTTAATAAAAGTTTTCTAAATCAAATGATGTTCGTGCTACTTTACCACGAAATTTCACGTAAAAGCCTTTCTTGAAAGTAAGTACCAGTTAGATGATGTTCATTCTTGGTTCATTTAACTTTATGCCTGGTCAGCTTCATTATTATTATTTACCAACTCCCTAAAGTAAATTAGGGTAATTTATGGCCAAGTGTAAAACCTACTGCTAGCAACACTTCTGCTGACTACTCAGGGGCTTAATAAAGCCACTAAATGCCGGGCGAACTGTCCGCCTCCGTTTAGCGCTTTCAGCCTCCTCATAATCTCGTAACATCCATCAAGCACTGAGGCCTAGGGGCGTGGTCGTGGGCTTTGCTTGATTAATTAGGTTTAAAATATTGCCCACCATTTAAAAACGCAAACAAAAACGCACATCGCGTCAGAAGGCAGCCCTCGACGACTCGGCGATCTCACTTCTGGCCAGCTCAGCTCCTTTCGGGCCAAATTAATTAGCAGACATCACTTCGGGCTCACAGTCGAAAAGGGGCTCTCCAACTGACTGACTGCCACTTGGATCGCGTTTTGAAAAATGTTTGTTTTCGTCCGCCGTACATGATCTTCGATGGGCCGACATTTATCAGGAATTGTGTGAAGCTGAACAAGCACCTGTTCTGTTAACCATTAAATTTATTGTGCCAGAGTGTCAGAGGCGGTTCGTCATTTGGTATTGTTTGTATAATTGTTTTTGGCATTCGAGGGTGATCAATTTTTGAGGTTAATTTAACTTCATATTTGTAATCGTTAGAACAGACATAATTCAGTGGAATTGAATTGGTATACGAATAATAAGAGAACCATTAACAATGTTTGCCTTAAAGGCAAACTATCTATTATTCTGATTGAGATTTTTCTTTTGTTTAATTATGGGTTAGATCATTTAATATTGAATTACAAAATAAACATAAAATAAAATATATTGAATCAAAGAGTAAAAAAGATATTGTAGGTATTATTTTTTTTCCTAAATAATGGAGTAGAATAAATTAAATATTTGTAATCTATTTTTTAGTATCAAAATCCTATTAATTTTCGATATAAAATTGCATTGGTTAAAGGAAAACAAGCAGACTATTTAAATTCATTTGTAATTAATCCTTCAACGAAACGAAACTGGCCAATTCGGACTTATTTGCATATACTACAAAACAGCAGTAATCAGACTGTATAGAACTAATACGGACTTATTTGCATAACTTCTTTAATTTTATACCGTTGCAGAGGCTATTATAATTTTAGTCAAAAGTTCACTGCGATGGAAGTGAAAGAGAAATTATAATCTAAATCAGCATCACCAGAAGATTTGAACTGGCACGTCCGCCTGTCCTATTCTACACAAACAAGTCTCTCGGCTTCTAAGCTATCTGGATAACGTGCTATATATGTACATAATTCGGAACGGGCCGGTCCCATCGCGACTATATCAAATGGATTCCGTAGAAACAATCTGAAAAATAAATTAAATAAATATCTTCGTTGTTTTTCAATAGATATTCCAGAAAAACGGTGTTATTTTTATTCAAATCGGACGGCTCTATCATATAGCTGTCATTAGAACGATAAAAACAATGTGACGGAAACTCCAAACGCATAAAAATATAAAGTAAAGGGTATATAAAGTTCGGCTTGCCGGGTTTCCACCTTTCTTGTTAAATTTAACATTAACATTTCAGTTTATTTAAAAATTGACTGAATTTAAATGGTATTGAACGGCCAGTAATTTTATACTAAGTCAAAAGGTATTTTTGAATTAAGGGGGTCTTCTAGTCTAGAGGCTCAAATTTCGACCTTTTCTAACAATTAATAAAAAAAGCAATAGATATTTTTACCATCCGTTTTTTATCATTTATTTATTAAACTTAAAGGAGTACATAAAATAAATTTCAAAAAAAAAAATTAGTTTTCATTGAGTTATTCCTTCTTGAAGAAGAGGGGGAAAAAAGGCCGTGTCCGCGTCGCCATGATATCTATGCTTGTCGTTGTCTCAAAAATAAAACAATGATAGATTCTTAATGGTACGAATGTCGCTTGGCATGAACCACCAAAAAAATATCTATTTTTTCATGAAATGGCGGCTACTCAAGAAAAAGTCGTTTTTTCTAATTTTTCTTTGTCGAATTTTTAAAAATATTATAAATTTAAAATTTTTATTTTTGTTGGTTCATGCGATAGCGATATATTTAAGAATATTCATGCCAAATTTCAAGTAAATCGACTGATTAGAACTTGAGTTAGAGTGGCGACCGCATCAAAAAAGTAGTTTCGAAAAGCGTTTAAAGTTCCAGTCGTTTGCTCAACCGGTATAGTTGACGTCACTAAAACGGCTATTACTTTGAAAATAATAGTTTTGAAAATCCTTTTGGGAGATATTTGTGAATCAAAACTATCGAATTATGAAAAAAAAATTTTCGTTTTTAAATTTCTAGACTAGAAGACCCCCTTAAAGTATAATTTAATAAAACTGCATATAAATCAATAAATAGTACGGTTTTTGTATTAAAACTTCGGTTAGACTATGCTATTCCATTTAAGGTGGATAATAAATAATTAAATTGTGTTCTTAGAAATATATCATTTTATTAATATATTAATTTTTAATACAATATAAATACTTAAAATATTTAAAAATATATATATAAACATTTATTAAAGAAAAAGAAAAATTGTTTACATATGACTGTATTAACATAAGGATTTTATATCATGAAAAAAATATTTAGGACATTGTTCGTAATTTAATTATAGCCACTTTATTATTTATGGACACATATCAAAATACTGAACCAATCAGCAATAATCAATATAAATATTACATTACACACACCCACCCCGTCATCCTCATAAATTAATAATAAAATCTTATAATCATATTGTGTCATGTGTGTAATCGTCATATTATCGGGGCACACAATTTAATTGCCCCGACCACAAAAGTGGCACATAGCTATTAGCAGGGTCTTGCCACGTGGAGGGTGCGAGGGTGGCTGAGCATATGGCACTTGAATGATTTTTATTGTTTCCAGCGACAAAAACAAGGAAACGCCGAACAAACCCCAAAATTGCCCTTTTTGGCGTTGATGGAAACGGAAGGCAAAGGGGTCGGTGGAGTAGCGCACTTAAGTGCAAAAGAACAACATTTTATGTGTATATGCGGAGGGTGCAAATCCACCCTCTCGATTGGGGATAGCGGCAACGACTAAAATGGCAATGAATCGAAATTGATACACCCCCCAAATTTTAACGCCGCATTGGGAGACACCACAGGGGAGCAACGGCAGCGAACGCATCGCACATCCTGTCGTGCGACTGCCGAGCATCAGGACGAAGCAAATACGAGACGCTCACGCGGCTTGGCAATTGGTTGGTTCAGGTCCAGAGGAATCGATGGGGCGGGGGCTCCGGGGCCAGGACTCCCCACCAGGACCTAGGCGTCAGCATCATCATTGGCGACATTTAAGCAAGCACATCCCTGCAGAGGAAAAAAGGATTGAAAAAATTGTTCATTGAATGACAGTATTGTTCCTCGTAAACTGAAAGAGTTTATATATCGTAATGAGTAAAACAAAACTAAAATAATTTTTTGAATTTGTATCCTTATAAAATTTTGTTTTAAGGGTAAGTCAATTTTAATACGATTTTTTGTATCGATTTGATTGTGAAAATAAAGTCGGATATGTAAGGAAATTTGTAAGTCTTAATCTAACCGGCGTCAAAAACACAATATATATTTTGAATGTGAAAATAAATTAAATTTATGGAATGTCATTAGTTTTTTTTTAGTTTCTAAGGCTTGCGAGTTTTATCAAATATTTTGAGTGGAAAAAGTTGTTTATTTTTTATTTATTTATTTATTTTTGGTAACAATTTAAAACTATATTTAGGCTTTGATAAGACCAAGAGGTTTTATTTTATTTTGCGAAATTCTTTCCTGCATTAATTTGTGGTTTTCTCTGTGTAGCTTTCATACCACGTCCTTAATTCAATCAAATCCATTTGGTGACCCCTCCACAACGAAGTGCGTCATCGTCATCGCCTTGATCCAATTCGGCTCCACGGGAAATTTAATTACCCACGTCCATGGCTGTTTTTCGTTGTCGTTGGCGTGGCGACAGAAACATAGTCCTTTTTAAAATCCCATAAAGTGTCGCACAATTAAGTGACACGGATATCCTGCCGAGCCCAGTCCAATCGGATTGGGAATTCGATTCACTCGGGTTTCTGTCTCTGTTTAAGTTTGGGCTTTGGCCTTTCCATTGACTTTGGGCCTTGCCTTCCTAATCTGTTTGTTTTTCAGCTTCTGTCGCATTATGGAAACTCAATTAGTCAGAATGTTGTTTTAATCAGCAGGAATTAAGAATACATTTGTTATCTCAAGCAGCGAGGGGATGTGCAATAATATCTTGATCAGAACTGTTGGGGTTTGTGTATGTTTGACACATCTGTGGTTGATGCTAATAAATTGAAAGCCTTTTGCCTTTTGTAAAAGTACAATTACTGATATTTTTATACCCTTGCAGAGGGTATTATAATTTTGGTCAGAAGTTTGTAACGCAGTGAAGGAGACGTTTCCGACCCCATAAAGTATATATATTCTTGATCAGGATCAATAGGGGAGTCGATATAGCCATGTCCGTCTGTCCGTCTGTCCGTCTGTCCGTCCGTCCGTCTGTCCGTCTGTCCGTCTGTTTCAATACCGTTTGCGAGCTCAGTTTAAAAGCTAGCGATCTGAAACTTTCACACTCGTCCTAAAACATGTGTACGCAGCTCAAGTTTGAAAATCGCCCCGATCGGTCGTCTATATCCTATAGCTCCCATAGGAACAATCGGATATATCTTGCAAGAATTGATGATATTTCGGGCAGTGTAAGAGCTATTGACATGAATCTTTCCAAATCGTAATTTTTATGCATACCTTGATCAATGTTAAATTGCGTGCCGATCGGACGTCTATATCCTATAGCTTTCATAGGAACAATCGGATATACCTTGCAAGAATTGATTATATTTCGGGCAGTGTAAGAGCTATTGACATGAATCTTTCCAAATCGTAATTTTTATGCATACCTTGATCAAGGCAAAGCGCGTGCTGATCGGATGTCAATATATTATAGCTCCCATAGGAACAATAGGGTAAAATCGGTCCAAATTTTATGTTTTTCAGAATATTTCGCGCAGTGTAAAAGCTATTGACATAAATTATTTCAAGTCTAATTTATTTACGCATTTCTTGATCAGGGTATAAGCGCTTGCCGATCGGACGTCTATATCTTATAGCTTCCGTAGGAAAAATTGTTAAAGGCTCCGAAAATATCCTTTTTTTTTTTATATGACATTTTGCAGTATAAAAGTTATTGACAGGACATAAATCTAGTTTATTTATGTATACCTCATTCCTTTCGCTACCTTTTCAATTTTAGCAATTTCGGCAAAGTCTGCAAGGGTATTAAAACTTCGGCTTGCCGAAGTTAGCTTTAGTCCTCGTTTTACATGATTTTGACATAGGTTACTTTATAGATAAATAATATGCACTTAGAAGAACAAATATTTTAGTTGGAAACTATTCGAATTAAGCGGAGATAACAGAATCCATAGGATTTTATTTTCGATGTTCTAGTTAGTAAACTGTCATAGAAAGTTAATGTGGTCCTCACAAATATGTTTTCCCAAAATAATGATTAGTTTTTAAAACGAAAATTCTTTACAGGGTCAGCCGAGTCGATAATTCGGAATTGCAATGTGAAGAAACATTTTTTTTCGTCATTTTCGCTTTGGCAAGGGACACATTTTAACTAAAACAATTCCTTAGTTCAGAGTTTTCAGACAGATAAACTCATCATGATGTTGAGAAAATACATTTTTTGAATCAGAAATTAACTTCAATACATAACTTAACATACCATTAAGAAATCTATCCCAAGGAGTACAAAATATATCATTTAATCGGACAAATTGATAAACAATGTTAAGAACTGAAATATGTGTTAGCCATTAACATACAAAACGTGACCTTCACTACATCTTCCTGGGACATACTTCGGCTTCATTAGCTTCAGTCCCGAACTGAATTCAAGACCACTTCAGTCCACTCTCAAGGAGTCAACAACTTGAGGAACTGTAACTCCTTTTATTTCCGTCAGCTGAGGACTAACACTTGAGCGGAAAGTGTTGAAGGAAAGGCCAAACGGTTGTCATTCACTTTTGAGCAAAGGAGCCAGAAAAGGCAAGTAGAAAAGCCTAACGACTTCCACTTGAACACTTTTCAATGAAAATCCACTACAAGAAATGTGCAACCGAATGCGCATTTGCAACTAAGCGAAAATAAAAGCTGCCAAAAAACAAAGTCCGTTCTATTCATGTAATTACCGACCAAGGGAAGGAATAACTCCGGGAACTCCGGAAGTTGTCAAATGGAGCGTGAGAAAGTTTCTGGCGCGCTTTTCGGGAAGGCTGGATGTTCGAATTAAAAGTCAAAACGGCAACGCAAAGGCAAAATACAATGGCACACCTTCCTGTATTTTCGAGAAGTAGGAGTTCCAAGATCCCGACTACGGGGAGAACTAAAAGCAAACCGGAGAGGTCGACCCCCATTATAGAGACGGGCCAATTGTCCAACTTCCGGGCGTATCAGATTTCCAGATTTCGCGCATTTAAAGTCAAGTAAATGTCAGCATCCTTGTGACCGATTCCCGAACTTCTTTGGACTTTGCCTTATGCCTTCAGCTACAGCCAGCAATTATTTTGCCGACCCGACCCGATCGATCCACCCCATATGTATATATGCCCTCACCTTTCCCTCCCTAATTGCTCAGTCGGTCGACACGCCCCTCCAAGAGGGCGTTGAAGGGAGTGCTCGAGTCCTTTGTTCCGCTTTTCTTCGAGCCAACTTGGTCGCTTCGGTCCTTGTTCTTTTGCTCAGCTCCTGCACTAATGAGGGTCCTCGGCAGCTCCTTCTCCCGCCATTGACACATTTCCATTCGCCTCGTTTCCTTTGTATTTTGTCAAATATTTGCGAGCAACTTCAGGCCTTCCAAGATGTTGAGCGTTTTCAAAAGCGCATAAATATTTATGCAATGAAGTAAAAATTACTAAAAGTCCGGGACAAAGGGTTGAAGATCGCAGAGCTTTGGGCTTGGTTAACATTTTCCTGTTGCTAGGCGTAGAAGGATTCAAGTATTGAATGATTTTCTGAGTGGTGCAAAAAGTTAATATTATTTTTGACAGTTTTTAAAATAATTTGGTTTTGTGTGCGTTCATTTTATGTTGGTAAAAGTAGCTGATAAAAGCAGTCTATTCACAATAATGAATTATTTCTACAGATATTTATATTGAACGTAACAATTTCCTAGAACTGCCATTCCAAAAATACTAAATTTGTTGTATAATATTTATTTTTTTTGGTACTGTCATATATTCCGCATCTAGTACACTATCTATCACTCAGAAGGATTAAAATTGGATTAGCAATTTTTCTATTGTACAGACATTACATTTTTGATTGGCTTTTTGAGATATATTTGACGGCTTAGGTATCCTTGTTAAGTGTGCCTGTGTTTAACTTGAACAATTTCATGGAACATTTCAATCTCAACAACCACCTGTCAATGATACTTTGGCCAATCATAGTTCATGACTGAAAACTGCTGACCTCATCACACCTACGACTTACTCAGGTAGTTATTGGTAAGGTCTGTCGAGTAGCGAGAAATCAATTTAATCCTATTTTAAAACCAAACAAGAAACTACCATTTCCAGATAGGCCTTTTGCACACGCCCCTTGAAATCGCCAAGAGAGAAAGGGCCAAATTGGAAAGCGGCCCAAAACAGGTCGAATGTTAACAAGTGCCGTTAAAACTTAATTAGTTGGATTTTAGAGAAGAAGAGGGTCCGGGTCAGTGGGTTTTAGCCACCTACTGCGTGTGCCGCAGGACAATCGCCCCGAGAGACCTTCACGAGTTCCTTCCAGGGTTCCTTTTCCCTTTTGCCCCGCTTGTCAACAATCCCACGTGTTTACACTTGCCGCTGATTGTGGTTGATCTCCCTGGTTCGGTTGTTTGTTTGAATTGGATTGGATGGGATGGGATGGGACATTGTCGTCGATTGGGTCTCGAACTCACATGCCGCTATCTCAAAGGGTTCATCTACTGGCGTCGCCTAGGGACAAGCTTAATTTGATTTTATTGATAACAAATTATGTCTCGCGGCCACAGCAATAACTACAGCAACAACAGGAAAGCGGATAAATATCAATATCAGTTTATCTGTCTAACAATTTTATTAGTCGATGGTTAAGGTCTTTGTGGTTCCCTGACTGCGATACTCTTTCTTCTCAGCGGCATTGCATTTCGTTTGGCTTCATTCGAAAAACATTGTGATAAGAATATTAAATAATTGAAGGAGACCATTAAAAGCTTGTATGTTTTGAACTCTTTAAGTACAAATAAGTTCACTAATAACCAGATTTAATTGAAATCGAACCGTACATATATACAAATTCGAACAGTATTAGGTGAAAAGATATTTTTCTTTCACAAATGTATGCCTTTTTATACCCGTTACTCGTAGAGTAAAAGGGTATATTGTATTTGTGCAAAAGTATGTAACAGGTAGAAGGAAGCGTTTCCGACCCTATAAAGTATATATATTCTTGTTCAGGATCACTAGCCGAGTCGATCTAGCCATGTCCGTCTGTCCGTCTGACTGTCCGTCTGTCCGTCTGTCTGTCCGTATGAACGCTGAGATCTCGGAAACTATAAAAGCTAGAAGATTGGAATTTTGCCTGCAGATTCTAGGAGTTCCTACGCAGCGCAAGTTTGTTTAACGCCCACAATCGCTTATATACGATTTTAAAATTTTAAATATTTCGGAAAAGTAAAAATGCAGTTTTATTGTGTTTATCAATACCTATCGAAATGTAGAAGAAATTTTTCAAATCGGACCATTCGTTAAAAAGTTATGCGTGATCAAAGTTTCTATCTCCATCTCCTGCACTCCCTTTACCTGAGTAACGGGTATCTGATAGTCGGGGCCCGACTATAGCGTTTCTCTTGTTTATTTAACAATCATTCGCAAGCTGAAAAACTGTACAAAATAAGAATATTTTTTATTTGATTTTATTTTATTACCAAAATAAAGAATTTTATCTGTTGTAAAAAATGTAATATATTTAAGAGCATTCACTTTTCGTCATACCATCAAAACCTTCCACTACTTCTCGGTCCTACGACTGCGATTAATTCTCCATTTTGTGGCGGACTGGTCTTGTGCCTGTCTCGCCTGGGATCCGTATCGTTTGGCTTAGTTAACAATTATTAATCGATCGTAACATTTATCATAACCTTTTTTAGGGCTCACTTTTTGGAGGAATATATGCAAATGCCTTCTTGACATTTGGTTTGTTGTGGGCTGGAAGAACGTTTTGATAAACGAAATTAGATAACTTTCGTCTTTTGCCGCCAGAGCCAGATCTTCAGGCAGATAAATTGATATGGGAGATGAAAAATCTGAGATAAGTTTGCGGTGGGGGAATTTCCTAACTCAGCGGCGGAAATGAAAGCAGAAAAATGTCAAAATTTATTCAAACAAATCAATATGCTGATGGGGAGCTTTTGGGGCCATTACATTTTACGCCGCCTGTCAGCAAGGACAACAAGCAGCGGTGTCCTGCCCATTTCAAAGATGAGATGAGCTGGACAATTTGTGTATCATTGTCCTGCGGGCCCGTGTCAAAGGTCCTGAGCCCGGGTCCTTTTCACCGGGTTTTCCTGGGCATCATCCCGCTGCGAGGATGCAATTTGCCTTCGACCAAATCAGCTGGTGGTCCCTCAATTTTTGAACGAGCCTTTTCCTTGTAGGTGTTCAACTCAAATTAGTGGCTTGTGCTATCAAATAGTTTTGTCCTGTCATTGGGGCAGCTGCAGATTCCAGTTCCAGTTGCCAGTTGCGATCTTATTTGACCAACCTAACTCCAGCTCCAGCTCCAGCTACATCTCCAGCCCCGGCTCTTTCGGGCGCTCATTAGTTATGATTTAGTGTGCGCATAAACAAAGTTATTAAATTTCCATCCACGCTCCGCCAAACTACTAAATTGTCTGCCCCGAAGTTGTGTAGTCATAAAAATTAAAACCATAAATTAAATGAATATTTATTTACTGCGCCATGGCATCTCCCTCCCCGTCCCCTCCGCCTCCCCCTGCTCTTGGCCGGGCCAAGAGATGTTCGCAAGGAGAGCCAAAAGGCAAAAAGAAATTTAATTAACGCTTCTGTGTACATGTAACTACGCTCAGCGGGGGTGGGAGGAGGTGGCGTCGGCGGAATTGACGTAGCGCATCCGCGGGGGCGCGGGGCGTGGCACCACCCTCCGGAGCGCCTTTTTCCATGAGCCATAATTAACGATTAATTAAAAGTGCCGACTGAGCCAACCCACAAGCCAGCGAAAATAAAAAGAGTTTGTTGCAATCACAACCTTGTACAGGCATAAATTTTAATGTTGAAGAAAAAATTGAACATTTTCTGAAAGAAATAATAAATAATTTATACCGATTTAAAGTTTTTGGAATATATTTTTATAGCATTAATAAATATGAAATTAATAAAAATAGGAGCGCAAAAGGAAATTCGTAACAACAGCTGGCATATGAAAAAAATAGTAACATTTCAATATTTTGGTTGAAACGTGTGTTAATTATTCCTTAATAATAATTCAAAATTTTGGCCTTATCATATATTTGTATTTAGAGGGTTTTAAACAGCACTGCGGTAATTGGAAAATGTACTTGTTTTCTCAAACATGTTATTTTTGAGGGTCGGAAAGGCTTTATTTTCTCTGTTTAATTACCAGGAGACTTGTATAATCTATTATTCTATAAATAACGATTTAATATCAATGAAAACCCTTTTCCAACGCATAGATATGATACAAGTAATTAAGAAGTTTTCAATTCTTTCTTCTAAGATTGTCTATATCCTGCTATTTTAAAAGTTGTTAGAAATAATATAAATATTTTTAAACATCGATTATTTTGAGAGTCATGAAATAATTAGGGCTTGGAAAAGTCTAAATAGATTCTACATACCCAACACGACCAATTGCGATGAAAGTAGATCCTATTACTTTATTGTATTCCAAACGAGAACAGCGAGACTAATTCCGCCACCCCCAATTTTCTGGACATGTCGGACAAAACAATGTAGTTCACCTCGGAAAGAGTTTTCCAAAATGTGCACATCCTTTTTTCTTTTTTTACAACGAAGTCAGGCCCTAATGAAAACTAAACTATTTAACCAGAAGTGGTCGCCGTAATTGGCTCAAAAGAGTTAAGGCTGGAGAAACTGTAACGCCCTACCTTAATCGGAATTCAACACCGATCTCGAGCCCGAATCCATATCCTGGCAGCCAGGTAGGACGAAGTGTTTGTACGGCCTAGGGTCCAACGCCCACAATAACAACTTGACTCGGGCAACGGCATAATTTATGCCGGCGAAAAGTGACCTACGGCCGAGAAAACCTCGAGGCAAACAGAGACAATCGCAGTCACAATTCAAATGAAAATCCTGCCCAGGCTGGCTAACAGCTCATAAATCACAAGAGGCATGGCAGAGTCCGGGCCGGAAAGTTGACTGACTGCTTGACTTGGCCGAAAGACTTACCTGCCGAACTGAAAACTGCAAACTGCGAACTGCGAAATGCCCATTAAATCCGCCCAAGGCCTCTAGGTTTCCGTTTGCCTTTGTTTTTTGCTGTTCAATGGAAAACGCATGGCGGAAAAAGGATGTGAGCTGGTCCTGGCCCTCACCTTGATGTTTATGACATGTAAATATTTATGGTTGACATGACCTTGCGGGTCCGTGTCCCTCCGATCCGCACCTCCCTGTCACGCACTTTTTTATGATTCGTCCGAAGCAAAGCCGTTGTGTCCGCTCTCCAGCGAAATCTTTATGAGGCATATAATTTTTCCCAAACTTTATTTTTTCCCCTATCTGCAGATTCTTGTTGCGATGTGTGTGTGCTGTCTATGTTGCCTTGTTCCGGTGTCTGGATGGTCATAAAAAAATTGACTTTTCTAAGCTATGTTGGTCCGCTAATCCTTGTACTACCTTCCTAAGCATCGGCAGTTTATCACGCCCCGGGATTAAACATTCAGATTTCTTGATATTTGTTGCGGGTTTTGCGAATTTCCTTTCTAGATTTGCCCAAGGTCTGACTACCTGACTTGTTAATTGGTTGTGCAATGGGAAGTGGGTGGTTGAGGTTGCGGGAAAGCGTGGCTATCACCTGCGGAAAAAATATAAAATATAATTTTGGCAGAATCGTGCATTTTATTTATGTATTTGAAATTTATTTAAGTTCTTCATTATATTTTATGGTATTTAATAAAACTTATTTAAAACTAAATGAATTAAAAAACCCTTTTTAATATTCATGAAATTAATTCGAACTTACACTATAAACTTTTAATACATAACAACGAAAACTACAATTTTCACAGTCTTTTTTTATGATTCGAAAACATGTCGGTTGCGTTTTGTGAATTGCAAAATAGTTTTATTAATATTTTTTGGTTCTAATATTATTACAGTAACCGTTTCGCTAAGCATGTTATTATTATTATTTATTTATCTTCCTAGCGCTAAAGTTAACAATTTAACTTAAAAATAAAGCACTAGTCACAAAACAAAGTTTACAATCTTACAGAAAGTTTTACAGAATTACTTAAACATATTTGCAAGTTTTGATTATTATCCGTAGTACATTTTTGAATTCTTATCTATAGTTATCAATTCAATTATGGTGAAAGAAAAGTTAGATATTCTACTGACTTTTTGCAAATAATTGGCTTGAAAGAAGATTTTTTTATTTAAAATTAATAAGGAGGACTTGCAGGATTAACAAGGAGGGCTTGCTTTCCGAAAGCATTTGTTAATTTTTTTAGAATAAAATAAAACAAAACTGAAAATTGGGAAAAAGTACTTTTGTTATTATTAATCAGTTATCTTATCAAAATAATAGAATTATGTGTTAATCGCTTAGATGATTTAAGATTTCATGTCTTATGGAAATAATATGAGAACAAAATCATTAAAAATCCGTTTAAAAGAACATTAAAGTTTATTATGCGCAGTATGATATACAAAACGAAAATTAAATTGTTATGAAATGAAAATATGGGCTGTATGTATGTACATGTGTGTCCCAAGTAATTTTATTATATTTACATGTAGTTGATCATGTAGGACACACATGCACATATAGCCCATATTTTCATTTCATAACAATTAAATTTTCGTTTTGTATATCATACTGCGCATAATATATCGTATTCGTAATATTTCTTGCCTAAGTCCCAATAACCCAAATGGCGTACCAACAATTCTTTTGTCTTCCCCTCTTAAAAATATTTTCCTCATTAGTTGTGTGGAGAATGACTTTCTTTCTCCATTTTCTCATTCAACACCGAAATGAATGTAAAGGAAACGCCAAAGAAAACCAGTTGGATAGAAAACTCCCACGCTCCCACTTCACTCCTTTGACACTCTTTCCCTGCGAGACATCTCACATTCACTTTGGGCCTGCACGGAATACTCGAATCCCGTCTCTGGAATCCCGGGTCTAGAGTCTCAGGTCTCAAGCGAACCCCAGGCAGAAAGACCAGTACAGTGCGCACCGCTGTGATCGCGGCATGTGCCAAAGGCGTCCACGCCAGGTTACGGTTTTATTTTGATTTCGGCTCTGACTCCGGGTCGCACTCATGCCACGAGGCCATTTGGCCCAGGCCAACGCCCACTGGCTGCCCACTTTGTTGTGGCCAAACTGATTAAGCTCAACCGAGGGTTTAAGTCCGCTGTTTTTTAGGGGTGAAATTGACACCAAATGTGAATATAAATTATACTAAGGAAATTTACTAAAGTAAGGCATTATATCAAGAATTGAAAAATAATTATACTAGTTAAATCACTAAATACTAACTTGACTTCAGATTTTACATATTTCCGAATTTTCATAGAAATTGTCCGAAAACTTGTGTTTGGAGGTAATATATTAAATAGAACAAATTTTAACGTATATTGAAAATATGCAAATTATATGCAGCAAGTATGAAATATTTGCAAATTAATTTTATGAAAAGATGTGATCCCAGTCGTTAAGTATAAATGTGCGAGCAATACAAAAAATATATTGTTTACCTATATAAAGGCCATCTGAAAAGATGAAAATTAAGAGGAAAATGGCTTAAAAGCCTTCCCGAAGAGGTCTTTAAAACGTTTGCAAAAATTATAATTTATACAGCTTGTGACATATCATAAGTCATAAAATCTGATCCTCCAAAACGGTAAATTAGTTGATATTTTAGTTAAGCCTGTGCTTCATAATGGTCTATAAACCTTTTTGCTTGGGAAAAGATGATTTTTGACTAGACTAAAATAACACACACGCATCTTAAAAAGTTTACTTAGCTAACCACTTGTGTTACAAACAACAACAGAAGCTGCCACCTGCTGGGCAAACTTGCCATATTGTTTATCTAAGGATTTTACATTTATAATTTGTTGTTTGCTAAGACTTCTGATTGTTGATTTTCTCGCTTCTTAGTTGTGGTTTCTGTTATTACGAAGTTTATTGCATTTTGCGCTTCCATTTTCAAGTGGCTCGAAATGCATTATTTATGGGAGTGGTTCTATGGCAATGCGCTAGAAATCCACTTCAGCCGACGTCTCCATTTTCAGCAGCACCTCCTCTCCTCCAGCGGCTTCCTTTCTCGGCTCAAAGTGGAGCAATGGCTTCATTTCGAGTGACATTTGTCGTTGACGCTCTGCGGGATTGGGGCCCTGCCAGTTTGGTGCAGTTTTCGACGTTTTATGGTCTTGCCAGGATCCCAATATGGCATTGGGGTCGGGCCTGACACTCGGACGATTGCCGTTGCCGATTGCTGATTGCTGATTGCCGCGGAGTTGTTTTGACAATTTAATAGCCGCAACCGTTTGGCGGTGACACTTAATGTCACAATTTATCGCATACCTCTAAAGTGTTTATTGCTCGGGACTAAGGTTATTGGTTTGATCAGAGATTAGTTTAGCATTAAAAAACACTCATATAAAAAGAATCACAGCCTATCTTAAAAAACCCATTTTTTACATCTAAATGACAATACACAAATACAAGCATTTGGTAGAGATAAATGTACATCCAAAAAGAATTAAACAATACTAATTCAAGCACTGAAACTATTCCAGCAACGTCAAACTCGATAAAGATAAGTAAACATGATTAAAATCTTAGTTTTAAAAATTATTGCAGCAGAAAAATGAAAATTTCGAGTTCTCGATTTTGGAATTCATTTTTTTACATATTGAGGTTTTTTTCTATCCATTACTGATAAATAATATAAAAATAACCATAATTTGTTTTAAATCTCAAGCGAATGCAATGTCTAAATAGAAACAAAAACATTTTAAGTACCCCCTCCAGTCCTGAAATCACTTCACAATCTGACCCAAAAGCCAATTTGCGGAGGCACTCAACACTTAACACAGAATCCAATCAAGTCGATTGATACAAGATTATGTTCTGTTTCGATAGCTGCTTATTGAAAATTCCATAAATTAGCAAATGTAAAACAGATCGTACTGGGCTAATGAAGTCTCGTACATCTTCATTGCGCAACCTAAACAAAGCGGCTAGAAACCTCCGATGTCCGAGCTCGGAATGTGCTTAATATCATTAAAATCAATAAAATAAACAACTAATTTGATAAACTGACAGCTGGGGCGAGCTGAAGTGGCGAACGGTTCGTCCGCAGTGACAATGAGGGGCTCACTTGTGCGCCTTGGAAAATGCATCCCCGCGAGCTTTCAATTGGCTGCCCGCCGGTCCAATCAGCATTTGGGCCCCCTGCACAGGCGCACGCTGCGCCCAGTCGGCCCACCACCCACTGGCCAACCACAGTGGGTGTTAATTTCCGAGGAACCAGTTTGTAGAGCGAGAGGGCCATACGGGCTCGGTGGGTTCCAATTGGACTGGCTGCCAGCTTCTGGCCTCCTCCAACCGCCGGCTTAGCAAGCCAAGGGGCAGCCATTTTCTTCGAGCTGTCCCACTCGCACTCACGGCCAGGCCTATCCGGTGTAGTGGTGGCCTAATGAAATACACCACGGCCAGCGGAACTCACCTCGGGCCAGCAATATGGCTGGCCTGCTCGCTCTCAGGGGTTTCGGGCTGTTTTGCCATTTTGCGGCAGGCCGTGTTGCCTTTACCCTCGCACACACGCGATCGACGGCAGAGATATTTACGAAGCGACAAGCAGCGAGTTAGATTTTCAGGAGCATTTCAGTCCTGCTGCGCATCTTGAAACGTGAAGTCTTGGCCATCGGTTAACGTCAAGTCTTACTGCGATTTCGAACGCCCCAGAAACGCAACGCGCGCGAGTGTATTACATAAATATCAAAATCAGATAAAATATATCGAATAGCGAAACGAGCACACAGTATATACAGTTAAGTGACGTGACCTCAGTGCGGTGATGGGCTCGCTGGCCTAGCAAGTGCAAAACAAAACAAAACAAAACAAAGCGAAACTTGTAGTTCTTAGCAAAAGCACGAGTATTGAAAACAGAAAACGTAAATATAAAGCAAAACTTTCCAACCATGATGATGAACGCCTTCATTGAGCCGGCCCAGCATCATTTGGCCAGCTACGGGCTGCGCATGTCGCCCAACACAACCGCCACCAACAGCAACACCCAGCAGCAACAGCAGCAGCAGCAGCACGAGATGACCCAGCAGCAGCAGCAACAGCAGCAGCAGCAGCAGCAACAACAGCAGCAGCAGCAGCCACACCAGGATCCGGACTCCGCGGCAGCTACGGCAGCGGCTTACCAGAACTCCGGCTACGGGCACTTCAACAGCTATGCCTCCCGGGACTTTTTGCTGGGCAGGCGGGAGGCCGACTACGGGGTGACCGCCTCGGCCGGACAGGCCTCCGCGGCGGCGGACTCCATGCTCTTCTCCGGCTTTCCCGCCCAGGCGGCCGAGCTGGGCTCCGGGTTCGGCCAGCACCCCTTCCACAGCCACCACCACCACCAGCACCAGATGCGGATGGGCATGGCGGATGCCTATGCCGTCGGACACCCGTACAACCACCACGGCAACTTCCCGACGGCGCCGGTGCACCACCCGGCTGTGCACCACCCGGCCATGCACCACCCAGCCCACCACGCCATGTCCGGAGCGGGCGCCTTCCTGCGCTACATGCGCCACCAGCCGACCTCTTCCACCTCCAGCGTCAAGCAGGAGATGCAGTGCCTCTGGATAGACCCCGACCAGCCCGGCCTGGTGCCGCCCGGCGGAAGGAAGACCTGCAATAAAGTCTTCCACTCGATGCACGAGATCGTTACCCACCTGACCGTGGAGCACGTGGGCGGGCCGGAGTGCACCACCCACGCCTGCTTCTGGGTGGGATGCTCCCGCAACGGACGGCCCTTCAAGGCCAAGTACAAGCTGGTCAACCACATCCGCGTCCACACCGGCGAGAAGCCCTTCGCCTGCCCACATCCGGGATGTGGCAAGGTCTTCGCCCGGAGTGAGAACCTCAAGATCCACAAGCGCACACACACGGGTAAGTCCAGCGGAGAAAGGAATCCGCTCTTGATCATAACAAATATGAAATGATATAAATGAAGTGGAGCTTGAAATTAAATCAAAGTTTTATTAAAGATATGTTCTCTCACTTTTTACTCTGACTTAAAATAAGTAAAGGCGAACTTTTATAATTCGAACTTCTATTTTTTATTAAATTCTGTATTATAACATGCTATTTTTTCTACTGGCTATGTAGTTTTGAGTTTAAAACCATTTTCTTTAACTACACATTTACTTGGTTTCAAAACAGCCCTTATAGTAAAACTTTTCAACTAAAACTTTTTAAATTGATAATTCTTCCTAACACATTCAGTCCTTATTCAAAAGATTCTTAAATTAACACACATCAAAACATATAAATATTTTTTTAATACAATATATGTCTTAATAAATATTTTCTAGTTTTGAATCTGAAGCTATTATCATAGACTTAGAAAAATAAACTGCAAGGGCGCTACTTACGGTTTCTGAGAATTTTTGTGCTAAGACGGACTTTGAATTTGTATTGTGACTTCTACAATTCATATTTAAATCATAATTCGTAGGGATCGAAATTGTTGATATTTTCCCAGTCAAACATCAGTTCACCTTGCCATGGGTTTAACCCTTGCCATCAACTGGGCAAATCCCGGACGTTGTCGAGGAGGGCGTGTTGCCGTCGGCAAAAGTCGGTGCAACGCCCACTACCTGGCTTAACCCGACAATGTCCGCTCGAGCCTTCTTTTATGACACCTGTAAAACCTGCGTCTTAAGCCCTTTTCTCAGCCTAGCAAATCCCCCTCAAAGTTGTTTTCCTCACAGCAAGGATTATTCCTGCGACTTTAGTTTGACTTCGACTTTTTCTCTCTTTAGTATTTCCCTAAGCCTGCGAGCAGCTCTTGACTTTAGCTTTTGGCTACAAAATATATTATCTGGGTAGTACAATTCACAAGAAATTCTGTGAGAAATGGGAAAATTCTAATTAGCAAATGCAAAACAGTTAAATAATACTTTTGTGTTGCAAAATGGGTATTTAAATACCTCAAAGGACTAGTAATGATTATTTAATAAATCAAATCAACATCTTTTTTTCTGATTTACAGTTTGTTTAGTCTATAACTAAATATTATATTATCTTCTTGGCTGAATTAAATAATCTTTTATAAATATTTTACCAGAAACATTTTAAGTCCACCATTTATCTTTTTTTAAGCATTTAAATTTTAATTGTCTCTTAAAAATAAATCAAAAACCAATCTCCGCTTCACGTCAACACTTCAGATAAAACTTAATCAGAAATAAATGCATGCATTTTAGTGTTTCTTTTGTCCGAGGTTTAAAAATCAAATTTATATGTTATTGCCGTGATCTATGAGAAGTAAAACTTTAAAGCCAGAAACCAAGCTTAACGCAAATTAATGACTTTGATTCCAGTGGCTGTTGAACTTGTTCCATTGAAATTTATTGCTGAGCATGTAGGGCTCATTAGAAGCGGCGAAACACAGCCATTAAAATCAATTAACCAGAGGGAAGCCAGGGAAAGCAGACATAAAATGCTAACACCCAGAACAAAGTTGCCAGCAATCGGCACAGAATTCAGCATTATTGTTTGAAAATTGCGCCACTCGATTTAATAAACTTTCCAGCGAAGAACAACCGACAGAGGCGTAATGAAAATTCCATGGTCCTCGGTCCCCCAGCATTATCCTTCGTTTATTAAAGTGGGGGAAAAATAAAATTGGAGTAGAGAAAATCTAGGCAGCGGCAACACCAACAGCAATCCAGACAACAAATGCCGTACAACAATATTCTGGAATATCCAGAAAATTGCGTTTTATATTGCTGTTCATATTTTACACATTTTGTTGCTTTAATTTTGCCTTTGCATACTTTTTCGTTGCCTCTTTATTGTCGCTGTTTTGTGCGTGGGCTTTAACAAGTTTTTTGTGAGGATTATTTGGCTTTATGCTTTTATAAATTGAATTAAAATATGACGTCTCTCTTTTCTGGGGGCTTCATTATAGACACATTTAATAGTTACCACCACGAGAGTCGGAATAACACTCTCACAGAGATTCATAAATCAGAAAATTAGCTGCACAAAAAAGCTATTTCTTCAAATCTGTTCGGACAAACAATATTTTCTTTGCACACTCATCGAAAGGTAATTAAAATGTTTCGTTTTGGTCTTCGAGACGCCGCCATATTGTATTCGATTTTGGAACAATCATGTGGCATTATAATGATCTCAGGGGGCATTGTAAGTTGGTTACTGTGTGTACGATATGATGATATTTTTGACTAATTTCATATTTCTTTTTCTCCGGCCGTGATGCAGCAGAAATGTGCGATAGTTGGGGTCTGTGATTTTCGTGTGCCTGCGATTGGTTGACCTGGGCTACAAATTGCTGGAGATAGTGTACATATTGATTGGCTTTCAAGTGGCCGACGCACAACTTCATTAGGGATCGGGATCGGGGCCTTTAACCTTTCTGTTGGACTCGGGCACTTGAACTACGTATGTATGTACCTCCTCCTCCGCACTCGTCTTCCCTCACTGCATAAATCAAAAATTCAATCAGCATCGTTGGCTGGGTTAAATGTCCCTTGGCGCTGGTGTTTGTTTTTATTGCATTGACACCAACACCAGGGCAAACAAACACACACTCTCGCAGCCGCAATCACACACATGTGTTGACACGTGTCAAAACTTCCGTTTGTAATCGCTCGGAAATGCTTCTTTGGCACTCCGTGCTTGGCCCTCTCAAAAAAGCCATCGAAACTCCGAAATTGGGGTAACACTCGGCGGATTACTGGATGTTTCGCACACATTCCACTCCTCTAGTTTTATTTTATTTACGTTGGCGATTGTTTCTGTTTCTGTGCTGGTTACTTGCCATGCTACATTAAGCTCTTGATTTAGATTATGCAAAGGTTATTTATGAGCTGGTTTTCACTCTTCTGCGATTGGGAGGGGCTCGAAATTTGATAAGTGGGTGAGTAAAACGGAGCAGGGCAGTCAAGTATGTGTTTATGGATCCATGCGATATAGACCTGCTTAAGTGGTGCCATTAAACAGCTAGAACTGATTGAAGGGGTCAATATACCATGGCAAACATTGAGTTCTAGGATCAGAGTGTGGGATGTGAAATATCGATGTATAATATTAAAATTCAGTTAGGCCGTTAAAAAAAGTATAGCATAATGTGGTAAGATTTAAATAAATAAAATATTAAAGTGTACAAACAACTAAACAATTTAGAGAACTTTCTAGTTTACACATAGAAAACTTATGTTTAAACTTTAAAATGGAAACAAATTATTTTAAAAACAATAAGTCAAAATACATTTGTATGTAGCTTTATACTTTTTGAACATGTTTGTTTATAAGTTTATATAACTACCAAATTATTTAAAATGTTGTATTATTTATTAAAAATCATTAAGTATATAAGTTTTTGTTTGAATTATAGTTGTTTTTATTGCAAATTAATGCACATTATAACTAAACAAAATGTATTTTATATTATTACTAGCTAAATTGGTATTAGCTGTCCTATATTATTTCAATCCTGAAACCAATCCCATATTTGTATACCAGAACTAAAAGTATTGCTCTTCTTTGCATTCCATTCCCAACGTTCCCACCAGAGAATGCGTTGTGTTAACTTTTGCACTTGTCACCGTCACCGCCGTCTGCAATTTTGTCCAGCCTCCTGTCCATCCCATGTTCCATGTCCCTCCCTCTTTCCTATTTCCCATTTCCCCAGCTCCAGACTCCACCCCTCGAACTGCAGAAAAGACCAACAAACAATCAAGGTTTGTCTGCTCTGTGGCTGTTGTTTTTTGTTGTTTGGGGCTCAGTTGACCCGCCTGTGAGTCGGTGTGTCTGGATAGATGGCGTTTATCATGCTGTGCGGCTTGCACACACATAGCCATCTTTTTACACGATTCTTTTTCATTTCGCTCCTCCTGGCCGGACCACAAACAACTTTATTCATTAACACCTACAACGGGCCACAGGATCCGACTGCCACAAGAGCATTCAACAACTTTGTGGTTAGTTTTTATTTGCAGCCCCCTCAATCCGCTCTTTTCAAGCTCATTAAGCTGCTGCCAACCACCTCCCGCCACCCACCTCTGGTTTTCCCCCGATATCCCCATCGCTTTCCCATAGCCTAAGTGCAGGCACTCGCTTTTCCAGGCGCCTTGTTGTTGTGCAATTATGCTGCGGGGCAAAGTTTAGCATTCAACATTGTCCTGGTAGCTGCGACCCTTGTTTGATTAGCTTCCCCCACCACGCCAGGATCCCCCTTTCAGCTCCAGCTCGTCTCGATTTAATTGAGTGCAAGTGTTTTTTTAATGAGTCTTTTATGGACTTGTTCAGTCTTTGAACGGTGAAGTGAATTATGCAATTATATACACTTTTATAAAGCTCCAATGGGGGCTAACAGAGCCAGGCAAGCTGGTCACAAAAAGGGGTTTTTTGTGACATTGAGAATTTATGAAACATAGTAAGTGTTAGTGTTTAACTAAACAAATTAGGCTTAAATATTTAATTGCATTCCCTTGAGCCTATGAATATTATCTTAATTAATGATTGTATTAAACAATACTAACACCTTATATCGAAACTCTATTTAAGCTATTTTGCTTTACTAACAGATCATGCAAATAAGTTGCAATGCTCACCTCTGCATTTTTTGCCCGCTCGGCGCCAATGGAATAATTTTTCAAAATACAGAATTTAACAAAGCCAATGCGCTGGCAAATGTCAATGATTGATGACTTTATTGCGGGTTCAACGGTTTTCACAAAAATACACACCAAACAGACTCAGATACGGATACAGATACAGATACATACATCGAAGCCAGAGACAAAATCACTTTTTATTTTTGCGGATAAACTGTGTGTTTTGGCTTCTCAGAATTTGACTGTTGCCAGAACAATGGCCAGAAGACGAGGAAGAGATGGCGGGAGGAGGCGGTGGAAAAAACCTGCGATGTGCTCGAGCTGATTACCTTAACTTCGTTACCTGGTCGGAGGTTTCGGCCAGGATCTCCCTCCCTCCCGCTGTCCAGCGATCGAGGACTGAAAATCAATTAGTTACGCTCTCTAGGAGCAATTCTCGGGTCTGCTCACCTAATGACAAATGCATTTAAAGGCCAGAGAGCAGCCAACAAGGGGAATTCGTCATTTAATTAGCAGTACCCCCTCCGGAGCCCAAGATATCCGTATCCCTATCCTCATCCCCGGAAACCATGTGCAAGGACACCATGTTTGCATTCGTTTCGCTCAATTTAAAGTGTCAAATACCAAACATGACACACGATCGCAATCTGCTAAAAACTTTGACAAGCTGAAAAGTTTGCTCCTCTCTTTTTGAAGATTTATGTGCCAGAAGTAAAAGTGTATAAATTTCTGCTGTGGTCCAAGTCTTTGACAGCTGAATGTAAGCGAAGTTAGGAAATTTATTGACTGGACAGGGAGATAAAAACTAGAGTTGAACTTTCTTTGTGCTAAGGAAATTTATGTATAGTTTTAGAAAATAATTAGGTGATTTTGGTAGAGTTATTTCAACACCTTTTAAATGTTTTTAAACGTTTTATTCGCGAAATCCACTTAAAGTTCTAATTCAATAATTTTGTGGCAGGGTAGGTTAAACTAAACCCAACCGGGACAATGGAAATGAAACCGTATTTGAAACAATTGGAATGATAGAAATCACTTAATAAAATATATTCTAAATTATTGTTGCTTAATAGAAAACAAATCGTTTAAGCATATTATGAAAGCGTATAATGGTCTTAATATTTCCAAGACCAATGTCCTTTGGCCACCCAACTTTTGCTAGAGCAACCCATATTCGGGCACACATATTCACCCATTATAATCTAGCATATGCACCCATTCTAATTAGTGACAACCCCCGATTTCGAACCCCTTTGTGACACTCCTAACAAGTTACTAACAATGCTTTTCGATCCACCCGTTACGCTGGTGAGCAGAGAGGGGGTTGCTTTGCATCCTCTATATTTTCATGCGTTTTTCCAAATGTCAAAACAGTTTTATATGCATATATGTGTATGTATCTACCTTAACCCCCGGCTGCACATGTGTGAGTGGGAATTATAATTTCATTTACCAAAAAGCGAGAGACGTAAAAAACGCGCGCTGTTAACGCTGCAGGGGTTTGTTCTCCCAAGCCAACCCTTTGGCATTGTCATTGTTTTGGTCTTCCATTTGAATCTATTAGTTAAGTAGCCATTTTGTTGGGCTGTTGCATAATATTTGAATGAAAGTGCTTACCCTCGGACGGTTTGGTTCCAAGGCTGGATGGACGTAAGCTGCTTACCCCGGCTAGTTAATAAATGAGGCTTATTTTTGATAAATTTCTTCTCCGCATTCACTGGCTCGTTCTGGCTCCGTTCTCTTTGAATTTTGGCAAGTTTTTCGTTCCAATTCCTAAGCCCTGGTCACGCCCACTTTGTCATTAGAAGTCGCGCTCAAATTAATTAAATTCCTCACCCGAAAGGAGCCAAAAGTAGCCACGTACCAGACTCCATTCGCATTCCAGCGGATCCCCGAAGGAGAAGGCCCCAGATCTGCAAGATCTCCAGATAGAGACGGAGCGACGCGGTGGAGTGGGAGCGCGGGCTGGAATAAGAATACAATTTCAACGCATAAAGAACTGATCAGCAGCAGACAAACCATAAAATTAAACTGTCATCTTGCATATTTTTATACCCGTTACTCGTAGAGTAAAAGGAAAAATTTTTTTAAGGAAAAAAAAAAAAAAAAAAAAAAAAAAAAATTTAAAATAAAAAAAAAATATATTCTTGTAGCACTAGCGGCCATCAAGCTTCGGCTGTCCGTCTGGGCGTTTAACTAGAGGTAGAAGATTGGATTTGCTTAGATTCTAGGAGTTCGAACTGGAACTTTAAAAGGGCTTATGTAGGATTTTAAAATTTAAATATTTGAAAAGTAAAATGTTTTATTGGGTTTATCAATACCTTCGAAATGTGAAGAAATTTTCAAATCGGGACCATTGGTAAAAAGTTATGAAAGTTTCTGTCTCCATCTCCTGCTCTTCCTGGTAAATTGTCAGGCAAGTCGGCGGGGCACGGGAGTGGGCTCGGGTGACTGGACCGGTTTTGCTTTTCGAGAATTATGGAAAAGTAAGGCCTGACTAATCCTCTAAATCGCGCCAAGGGCCCCGCGCGCATTGCCCCACTTGTATAAATTAGCTGATGGGAAAAATGAAATCATTATTCATATGGGCAAAAATGTTAAACAGCCAAAAAGAAGACTGGAAACTGAGAGACAGCCGGGCAGCACAAGCAGACATTTTTGTATAAATCAGGGAATGCTCTTGCCAAAACAGTGTGGATTGGGTTATGACTAGGGCATGCTTGGAATGCTATGAATGAGGAATATTGTGGCTAGTTTCATTCTGAACGACTATTCGTTGAAAAACAAAATAAAAGAATGGCGAAGGTTACCCAATTAAGGAGATATTAAAACCCTATAAATAGAAAAATATTTCATCAAATGGTATATAAAATAGATATTCAAGTAAAAACGTTTTTGTCTTGATGACCGAATAATTGAATGATTACAAAGACAACAGATGTACTCTTCAAAAATAGAGTATAAAATTATAATATAATTCCCATTATTCCCGCGTATAAAAACATAATAAACCAAAAAATTGCGATCGCTGAATAAACTGCCATAAGCGTGCTTGTCAAATCTGCTTAGGTTCAGATATATTCACATTTGTTATTTCTTCTCGAAACATTTTCGGATCGTTTGTCGCTTTCGTTCTGCCGAATTTGTAACACTCGAACGCCTCCAAGTTGTCTTAGGCACAAAATGTGATTGTTTAACCCAAATAGCCGCAGCCAGAGTAACAACCTCAACGGGCACGCAATTTATTGTAAAAACATTGTCAATTGTAATTAGAGGCAGAACTTACACACAGTTTGTGTGACAACCTGCTGTCAAAGGGAACGACAGCAGTCTAAGTTTTTGGCTAAAATTACAGCCGCCAACGCGGAAAAAAGCCAATAGAATAATGAAATAATGGACTCTATGACGCATTGCCGCCGGCTACTGTGAAAATGTATTGCGGGCACACACGCGGTCTACTTTGGTTCCCGGTTTTGCGTTCCCAGTTCTCAGCATGATCGAATTTCTTCACAGGACTCAGCCGAGTGTAAGCCACCGGGATGTGGGCCAGTGCGACGTGATACTTTTCCCCTTATTTTCGATATTCAGATCAATTTGTTTGCCCCGAAATACGGCTGTGTTTTGTTACTCAAGTGTTGCGGACATAAATGCAATTTTAGTTGATGTTTTGATGTGTTCATTAGGCAGTATCGATAAGATATACAAAGGTGTTGAAGTGCGAAGGGTATTGAATAAGGTGTGAGGGAATGTGTGAAGGAATATCTGTTTTAAAAATTAGATTTAAGAAGTGAGAAAACTGGAAAAAAATGCACATTACCTAATATGCCGAAATCTTAAATTTCAGAGGAACATAACTATATAAACCACACTCCCAGAGCTCGAATTCCCTTCCCATTAAGTTAAAGGAATCTTTAAAACTCATTTCGAGCGCTCTTCCCAAAAATATCTGTGGCCTGATGTCATTGATTGGTTTTATCACGAAGCGAATCTTGTTAGAATTGACAGCATTTAAACTTGAACCAGCCATTTGAGATAAGGAATCCATTGGAAGCCGAGCCGAGACCCCCGAATCCGAAGGTTCAGCCTCCTTCAGTTGCCAGAGATGTCACATCGCATAACCGAACGATGACAATCTTGATGACATTTTAATTTCTGACAAACAGCCGAGGAGATTTTCTACTTGACGGAACTCGAAAAAATAAACAAACAGAAGACAGATAAGGGAAGGGGCAGTGGGCTGAGAAGATTAAGATCTTAAAGAGCGCTAAAGAGCAAGAAATCAGGCCGAGGAGATACCGAAAAGATATAGACACCGATCCGGGACAAAGCGACACCTCTCTGCTTTGAGATTGTCGGCCAGGCCGCCCTTTGTTGTGGATTTTGGCCTTCCACTCGCACTGCAGAAAGAGTATTTCGCTCCGCTTTCTTTTTGCAAGCATTTCCACCGCGTAAGAGGTTCATTCATACGGCTGTTGGGACATCAGCTGCTCCTTCTTGGGCTAATCCTGGCCCGGTTCTTCTTTGTCAACTGGAGCCGACTTCGGTTACCAAGCCCATCTCCCTCCGGCACTCATTTACGCTCTCCCCCTTTTCAGCTATGCCCTTGTTTGTTAGCATTTCGGGTTCAGACAATGGGCTTAGTGTTACTTTTACTTATTGTCTACGCTCCGTTTGTCATTCGAGTGCAGTTTGAGCCGTGGTAACTGGAAAGAGTCATTCAAAGTGGCATAGATACGAGTACGCTGGTTCAGCAATATAACCAATCAATTATCTTTGCTGGTCACAACATGCTTTAAAAGTGGCTCTAACAGAAGCTGGTTTTTAGACTTAGATATTGATCTTTATCTTACCTTATCTTAATTATAAATTAAACACTTTCGACCAATTTTTATTGTGAATACCCTTAAAGTATAGAATGTTCTTGTCTTGTGAGAGAGATACATATTTCAAAATGTTAAAGATAATTATGTTGAGTACGTATCTTTCGTTATATGAATATATATCCGTATTAAGAATTAGATGCCGTGTTCCATTTCACACATTCACCCAGCATAATCATAGCCCTTCGGCGTTTCCTGAATATGAATTCGGCGGAAACTTTTGGCTCACTTAACAGACCAGAGAACACACACCCAGCATGTGTGTATATAAATTCAATCCACAGATAGACAACTTGCAGAGCTATTAGTAAAACAATGACAGCAACAGCCTTGCTGTACACGGGTACAAGACCAAACATGGCCAGTTCGTCTGGCGGTGACTCTGTCTCTGACTTTGGTTTCTCCTTCTGCCGGCTTGGCGTTTTTTCGGAGCCCAACCGTTGGTACAAATTTTCGACAAGTTTGCCATGCAACTAACGCCTCTAACATATTCGAGGTATGTGTGCGCACAGAGCTATGTATATGCAAATGCCATGAGTATTTGAGTATGTATTCCTACCTACATGAGAGTGCGGCTTGCATTTAATGCATTCAAATTGCATATTCGACTGGAGCAGCCAGAAAAACTTGGCCAGACTTGGCTGACTAAGAAAAAGACACACGGACAGGCACGGCAAGGCGGATCTGGCATCTGTATCTGGCAACCTTGTGTAATAACAGAAATTTGTTCACAAAACACAATTTTCTAGTCGAGCATTAAACATTAAATCTTATGTTAGGTAGGGATAACTTTTTCAAGCAGTTCATTGAAAAATTTGTAAGCTTGCAAGATGGTGTACACAAGCTGAAAAGCTGAAAGATGTGTAGAGTTGGTCGAAAAGTTTCATTCGGAACTGAACTTTATGTAAATGGTATGCTCTCCTTCCAGTATTTAAATTAAGACTTAGGGTTGCGAGTTATAGTCTCTATTGCATTTCCTTATATCCCAAGCTTAGTCTTTTTTCTCTGCTGCCGTCTTCCCAATGTAATTTCCCCTCATTTCCTCATTAGGCACAAGCCGCCAACGAAGTGTAAAATTCGGTGTGTTTTTGTTTTGAAACATTTTCCCAAAAGTATCTGGGGAAGTGACTACAATAAACCACAGGAAAACCCAGAGGCTGAGAATCTGTCCACTGACCCCAGTGTCAATTATTAACGTATCACTTGACAGCAAACGGCAAAGCTGCAAACAAATAGCGAAAATTATGTGAGGACCGTTGCTGCTTAGCCAAGGAAAACGGGGATGGGATGGGTTGGGATGGGGTCAACATAATCATCGGCATTGCCAGGGAGGGATGCACAAATCATAAATCATCAACGAATTCACTCAACGATGGTTTTTGTCAAACAAACAAACAATGGACCGACTGTGTGGCAGACCCATAGGTAACTTCTCTGCCGAGGGGTGCACATCCTCTGCCACGATGATGATGGTGATAATGATGATAATACTCTCCCCGATGATGAGCTCGAGGATTTTGCATTTGGCCGTTGACAAGCGGCATTCATTGCACTTAAATTATGATTTTATTATTATTATTATTATGGAATGGAGCGGAATTGTTGGCCATTAATTTGGTCATCAAATGCAGGCAACTGTTATAAATATTCAAAGTAAGTGGCGTGTGGGAAAATCTGCCTAGAATGTAAGGGAAAAGGAAAATGTAAAAGGACAGGGCGAGTATTAGAAATGTGGATCTTTAGTTTTCGAATTGAATTTGGTTTTAAGACGCACACGAGCTACACTCGAATGCCACCTGCTTATCGAGGACACCTCATCCCATCTTCGGGATCATAACCATATTCCCATCATCAATAGACACTGCCCCCTAAATACCCGTAACAAACAGATATATATTCGCCAGTAGGGAAAAAGGGGGAGCGAAGGAAAATTGCCCATTGAAATGTAAACCGCCAGGAAATCGGGGTTTGGCTTTTTCCGGCTTTAGCCGTAGGAACAAAAGGAGCATAACGGAGGAAAAAGAAGCGACAGCAGCGGAAAAAATGTATAGCAAACAAACAAACAGATACAGATACACAATGAGCTCAGGATTCTCAAATCCGAGGAGTGTCAACAACCCAGACGGAGGTGCAGGAGGGAGTGGGATGGCTATAGACAGACAGGGACGGGTAGAGCGGCAGGCAAAAAGTAGCAGTTTTGTTATTGTATTGTTAGATAATAATAATCATATCGCATTGCATGCTGTTGACACATGAGCGATGATGATGCTCATCCCTTGCCATCATTCGGTCCAAACTCCCTCCCTTTCTGGCTCATTCGTTGTTATATAAAAAGAGCGAGAGGTGGGCTCCCGGATCCGAAATCCGGGATCCGTCCTTTGTTTCCTTTCGAGGGCGAGTGGTGAGCGGTCCTTAAGCAGGCAATAAATATTTACCAGGGCAATTATTTAGCAGCAATTAAAACAGCGGAGCCTGATAGCAGAGCTCTGGAATCGCCCTGTTTAGCCGCACTGTTAACTCATTCCTTTGGCTTTGCGTTTTTAATTAATTCCATTTCGAAATGCTTTTAATAAGCAACTGTCACTCTGACGGCAGAAAAAATGTTTTATTTCTGCTGCATGTATTTTTAATTTCATCTGTTGTTTGTTGCTGAAAATTAAAAACCTGATTCACTCCAATTAATCAGCGACTGTCAATGGTGCTTAATTTGCATCGCCTGGTTAGCGGCGATCATGTCCAGAGGCAGAGTAGTATATAAAAAGTGCGAGGAAGGAGCGAGTTCAGATCTTCCCCTTGACAGGTCTGGGTATTTCTGGATTTTGGTGTACTTACAGTAATTATTGACAAAAAACATACAAATTAATACAGCCTTCAGGCAATGTAATGAAAGTATCTAAAACTAATAACAATCCAAAATTTCATTAAGTGTAGTTACTGAAACCTTATTAATGTAACATCTATTTTATGTTTATCTAAACGGTACGGGATACAACATTTTAGTATTTAACAAATGTTTTATTTGGATGTTCAAACTTCTGAATCCAATAGACAATAGACAAGAGATGGCTTCATAGCCTGCAAACATTCCCAGTTCTGACATCAGTCCACCCATTTCCCTGACCCAAAACAAACATATTTTAATAATATACAAGCAAATCTTCGAGCCTAAAAGAAAACACTTTACCAAAACTCATTTGTGTTTTTTTTTCTTGGGCCTGACTACGCCCAGGAACATCAGAAGCCCCCACTCCTCCGGAAAAAAGAAACAACGCCCCATAATAGCCACAACAAAAACAATTTCAGACGGGAAAACGGAGTGGGGCTGAAAAAGCAGGGAGAAATGAGGGGGAGGAAAGGCCGTCGGCTCGGCACTCGTCTGCAAATGACAGCAAGCTTTGCAGCAGTTACATAAAAGCCAAAACATGTGCCATATATACCAACAAACAATGCCGTACATATATATTAATATAATATATATATATATATGGCCATGTACAACTTTCTTGGCTTAACCCACGCACACACACACACATTTACGGAGAGGAGATTACAAAGCAACCCCAAAAATATAAGAACCACCCCAAAAAACAAACAACTCTGCAGCTGTACACAAAACGCCATGACAGGCAGTCTGTGCCGATTCCAATCGTTCCGCCCGCGAGGAGTGAATGATTTTTTTTTCGTTTTTTTTTTTTTTTTTTTTAGGAAATTAACCATTTTGGGGCTTTCCGACGAAAAAGAAGGAAAAACAGAAACTCGCGCTAAATATGCAAATCACAAGGCAGTCGGCCTATTTCACTGCTACGCCTATGCCCATGTTATATACCCAGGGACTTTACCATTGGATTTACTTTATTGAAATATTTAAATAAGTTTGTCGATTCGCACAGCCTAAATGGGATTTGCTGGCGGACGAAGGGGGGTGTTCTGTACTTATGGCGCCTTGCCAGGACGAAAAGGGTGCGCCAAGGATGTCTTTCATGTCGCTCCGTCGGAAGTCGAAAAACGTCGTCTGAAATTGACATTTTATAAATGGGGACGATATTTCGGTTATTTTTCCCCTGGACCCATCACCCATCGGACCCGAAACTTAAAGCAATAAAACATATTTAAATTCCAATTTTAATGCCCGCCATCTCGGTGCGGAATGTGAAAATTATGCGTATCCTGCGCTGCACTTAGCCGGGGCTCGAACCCTTTAATGTCCTTGGCCGCAGCGCGTGCCGCATGCCACCGCTCGCACTCTGCCGTCTCCCCCGCTGGGCTTAGACCGCAGCGCTCCAGGAGATGGATATGTGGATATGTGCGCCGCGTTCTGCACTGCCATCGGGATACGGCCTCAGCCGGGGAGCGATGTGCCGCTGGGTTCCCCGAAAATAAGGTGATAAGACTGATAGCACGGATAGGCGCCCAGCGGGTTGGCGGAACCAAGTCAGCTGCCTGTCCTTTTTATGACTAATTAGTGTTTAAAGATAGCACATCCCACAGCCACCTGATAGCCGTGGAGTGTTGATATCGCAGAGGATAAAATTTAACGAAATTATCTTTTTGTTTTGGGTTTTTGCTGATTTTTAAGGCAAATCAGACAGTATCTTATAATAATGGGGACACAAAAAGATATATACTTTATATTATTTAATGTTTATTGCTTTTTGAATTCAACTCCCTAACAATCAACATGGCGCCACATTCCATTTGAACTCAATCAAAAAAGCGCTCTCGAGTTGGGAGTTCGAGGCACATCGAACTGCATTCGCTCCGCTTGTTCTGCGCTTAAGACCTTTGGGACCTGTCAAAATAATTGAGTTCCCGCCGCACTCCGATGGCACTTTTTGTAATGCTTATTTATCAGTTTTAAATTTTGACAAATTAATAGAAAACACAATAACAATCACAATGCGACACGCCATTCAAATCGAACAGCATTTGTCCGATTTCTGTTTCTTTATTTATATCTCCCTCAACTCTTTGACTTATTACGAACCTCAAAATAAAAACCTTATTCAAATGCGGATAATAAAGCACATAAATTAGTATTAAATTACATAAAAACGAATACGAAGGCGAAAAATAAACAGAAACTTGTTGAACTGGCTGCGAAGTCGCCGCTGGAAGTCTTTTTGTGAGGCGGGCTCACAAAGCCCTACCCCGAAACCCCACCTGCAGCCCAGCTGTGCAGCTTTTCCCTAACCCACTGCACCCCGATCCCGATCCCGATGCGATTGTCCGCTTTAAGCTCGAGGTGTGAAAATGTTCGATTATTGTCATCGTCAACGGGCCCCGCCGCGTGGGTTTCTTTCGGGGAAAATGGGGGCTGAGGGGGTCTGAGCCGCTTAGCTTCAATTGTCATAAAAGTTGTGGTGCATGTAATGGCCGCTTATCTGCGACATAAATGCCATATGCTAAATGGCCTTAGCCAGATACAATTCTACACATATCTCACTGGGCTTGTTTACGGCATTTAAAAGGCGGTAATATGGCAAGTGATTGAAATTGATAGGGCAAGCAACCAATTATCAAGCTATACCCGAACTCAGATATTTACATTTTTGGCCTACTATAAATGTCTATTTAGTTTTTCTCTCCCATCGTAAATTTCCCTGAAATCTTTGCCAAATTATGGGTTATATTATTTATGGTCAGTCCTGATTTTATCTCTTTGCATCGCCGTCAAGATTCCCGACTCCTACACCGTCTTCAAAAAATAATTTTCTAATAAGCCATAAAATATCACTTCGGACCAAACGGGGGAACGTTTTTTCCTCGTTTCGATTGGAAAAGGTGTTACGCTACGAATCAAATAATAAAAGTTAACCCTGTGACCTTTTGCCTTTGCCCTTGCCGCTTTTGTTCTTGTGCATCCTAAGAGACAGTCAGACGGAGAGACAAATAACAAAAAGGACAATCGACATCGACATCGGCACAGGTGAAAATCGTGTTCGGGTCGCAGGGTCGGGATCCCTCGAACAATGGGCCTCTTGATCCCGCATAATTTATATGATTTCTTTCTCCAGTTGTATTTCTTTCTGTTTTGTTATTGTTTTCTCTATAAATATGTTGGACACACGGGTTTTCCCACCTATATTAAATTGTGTGTGCGTGTGCAGGACAGTTCATAAAAATTGAGAGCCCATAAACGGTCATCGTCTTTTCGTTGTTGCGCTTGCTGGTGCTATTATTTATTTAATGCGTGTCACATAAATAACGCTATTTATTGCTACACATACGCAACGTTATACAGTTTAAGAAACATATTTATTTATCTATTGAAACTCATTGAAATTTTATCTTTTCCTGCCTACTTTCAGGCGAGAAGCCCTTCAAGTGCGAACACGAGGGCTGCGATCGACGGTTCGCCAACTCCTCGGATCGCAAGAAGCACTCCCACGTCCACACTTCGGATAAGCCCTACAATTGCCGGATCAATGGCTGTGATAAGTCCTACACGCACCCCTCCTCGCTGCGCAAGCACATGAAGGTGAGTTGAATACAGCAAATTAAAGGGTTTCCCCACTAAGAAGCATTTAAAAAATGAAAAAAAGAAAGGATACATTTTGACTGATAAAATAAGGGTTTCTCTTTCCAAATTCGACCGATAAAACAATTATATTTGCTAAAAAAAACCTTAGAAGTTCGAATCAGTACTTAAAATTTTGCTTAAACAAATAAAAAATGTATATTTAAAATAGGACATTTGAAAACTCAAATAAAAAAAGGCATTGAATTTGATTAAATCATAAACGAAAACGAATTTTAAATAAAAATACGATCAGAGACAAGTAACCAAGTAACAAGGGTAGTCAACTCCGCTGTCTAAAGCTAACGTTAATTTAGTGACCTATTGACTCCAACTAACTCGCCATGTCTTGTGTCCTAATTTCCCCCAGGTGCATGGCAACGTTGACGAGAAGAGTCCATCCCATGGCTACGACAGCGAGGGCGAGGAGAGCTCCAGCTCGAGCATCATCACTGGAGGGGCCCAGACGCCGCCCTCGACCCGCTTGGACGGGAGTGCGGGCAGCAGCAGTGGGGTGAGCAGCCTGAGCGGCGGGAGCGGCATCAAGTCCTCGCCGCACTCCATCAAATCGGAGCCGAATCCGATGCACAGCGTCCACCTGGGAGCCTCAAGCAGTGGCAGCAGCAGCACGGCCAGCAGCAGTGCCTCCCACCTGTTGCAGCAGCAGCAACAGCAGCAACAGCAACAGCAGCAACTCCAGCAGCAGCAGCAGCAGCAGCAACTGACCGCCCATCCGAGCGACCCGAAGTCCTCTCCTGCCCTGCAACTGATGGCCGCCTCCGCCTCCGCCTACCTGCCACCTCCGCTAGGTCCACCGCCGTCGCACCACCACCACCCCCATCACCACCAGGCTGCGGCTTCGCCTGGAGCAGCGGCCGCCTCCGCCTCGATGCTGCACCACAACCACCACCTGCTGTACCACCCGGCGGCCCAGCACCACCCGCCCAGCGACTGGTACCACACGACGGCGCCGAGTGGCTCCGCGGAGGCGATGAACCCGCTGAACCACTTCGGGCACCACCACCACCACCACCACCTGATGCATCCCGGAGCGGCGACGGCGTATTGAGAGTGGGAGAACGGGTGGCCCGAGGAGCCGCCACCGCCGCCGCCCCCCGCCCAGCCGGTGACCACGCCCACCACCCTCGCAGGGGCACCAGCCCAAGGAGCCTTGGAGGAGTCGGCATCCTCGCTGGACTGGATCTGCTGCCAGCGGCTGCAGAACCTGGCCCTTGTGGCGCAATGTGAAAACCAAATATTTCTGAAAGTTGAGGAAAACACTTTGAACTTTTTACCTGATAATTGAAAAATTGCTGTTGAAACGAAAATCGAAAACTCTCATTTTGATTCGTTTTTGAACATGACTATTATGTATTTTAAATATTAACATACAAAAAAAAAATAGGATATACGATCGATAAATTGCCTAATTTTTGCTATTTAACTGTTATGTAAACTTAAACGTAGTTTTCTAGTTGCAAAACAAAAACAAACTAAAAATAACAAAAACTCGAAGTAATCTTACTGTAAATGTATAAAATATGAGTTAATTATCGCATACATGTAAAAACCACACTCGTAACCTTAACTTTAAATGGACATTACTTAAGCATATTGAGTACTTAGCACGTAAGATTTAGCTAATTTTTTGTCGAAGCTGCTTTCATTCTCATCATACCCCCTCACATCCCAGCCCCAAGCTTTCTAGTACAAAAATTGCAAACTAATACACTGTAAAAAGAGTTACACATCGAAGGGATTGGAAGCTACATCGGAGATACGTATATACATTTTTCGGCCTTAGATTTCTTCAAGCTTAAGTATGCAAAATAAATTTTAAAAGTTATCACAAAAAACCAACAACCAGAAAACCCACAAAAAACCAACAAGAAAAATAAACAGAAAAAAAACTATAAACAAACAATGTTAAATTTTTTCGGGAGTGTTCGGGATGATTTTTAAATTGAAATAAATTTAATATCTAAATACATTTACACAGAAATAAGTCTCTAGTATTCCTGCACTGTTACAAAATATTTGTCCCACCTAAATGACAAGACCGAAAATTTACTAAGGACTACCAAATATTTTAAAACTATATTTTAAAGTATTGGTTTGGTATTTTGTCTGGTAAGGCTCGCGACTGGTATTAGTTTAGAATTTGACTTCCTTGCTGGAAAACTATAGATCAAGTCTTGGGTAAATTTTTCATTACACAACTGATATATCTTAACACCACCGTAATTGGTATCTTAATATACTTTAGATAAAAAAGTTTTTAAATATAAAACTATGTTAATTACTCGTTTTTGTGATACATGGACTGTCGGATAGCAGTTTAATTATGTTCAAAACATTTTCCAAATTTTGTTTATTGTTCTTATACCAAATAAACGTATTCTAAATATTGGATCCAATTTACCACATAAATGTGCTTCAAAATCCAAGTCGCATCACATATGCATGTTGGATCAATACTTTATTTAGATAACTTCGATTTCCTGCTCCGATTTCAACCCAATTTCAAAACCTTGAACTGATTTCCATCTCAATTGATATGGTTCCCACACGCTGTTAACAGGCCATTCCATTCCACTCGTTCCGCTTAAATTGAAATGCAAATGGAATTCGCAAATTTCTGATCTGTTAATTAAGCGAAGTTTGTACGGACCCTGCAGCCGAATGGGTTTGAATGTGGATAACCATTTGAATTGACGGAATTTAGTCATGAATATTTATTACTAAGCTTCGTTAATTTGTTTTGATTGGTTCAGCGGAGGCTGACAAAACCGAATTTTGATGTGTTTGTTGTGCAGATCAAGTTTCCAGGGGCTAAAAGTCATCAAAATGTCTTAATGGCCAAAAATTTGCTGGCTAAGCGATGTTCATTAACATTATCATAACTGAGGACTGCTAAAATAAATTATAAGCCCAGGCAGTGGGAAAAAGTGTCTAAAGTGAAATTGTTTTCGAGCGAAAAGAGTGTGATTTATTTCACAAATTTCGTTTGGCGGGGACTTTTAGCTGATTTCAGTTGATGAAAGGGCCGTCAAAAGACCTGCCACGGTTATTTAGCAACAGAGAGTGTGGATAAAGAATAAAACGATTTATGTTTTTTTAATTAACCCAACAATTTGTTACGTGCCTCAAACGAACACGGAGGCACATACACACACTGGCAGGCGGTGTCTAGGCTAGTCGAGGGGTCGGAGCCGTAACGAATTCATATTTTGATTTATTGAATAGAAATCGATTGGATTAATCGAAAGAAATTATATTGCAGCGGCCGGCTGTCGACAAAATTTGCTCTGCCTGTTGCGGCTTTCTACCGCCGACCCTCTCCTTGTCATCAAAAACTCTCCGATTTACCTGTGTGGAATTGAAATTAAAGGATGAAATCAGCCAGAAAACTGTTGTGGCGTGCAATTAAATTTTTACCTGGATTCCACCGTCCGAAGTTGGCCATAAAACGAGTTTGGCTTGGTTTGATTTCGGTTGGTTTACGGCCAGAATATGCGGGCCCATATAAGCTTTTGATTGGGAGAAATAGCTGGAGAAATGGCAGCCAGAGTTAATTGCCAATGCCAGGAGTTTCGATTAAAGACAGGAGAAAATTGGTAAAACTCTTGAGGAAATGATTTTTGTAACTTAACTATATTAAAATCAGATACAACTTTATATATTCAATTACACACTGGTATATGGGAGTTTATATTTGGGGAACAAATGTCCAATACATTAGAAAGGAGTTTTTGACTACGAAATCTTAAACTAGTGCTTAACAATGTACTAAAATATACTAAAGTATGTCTTTAACGAAGAAAAACACTTTCAACTAGACGATTTTATTCCGATTTTAACTTTTTCTTTGATTTCCGATCATAAAATCACCGACGTATGCTAGTTTGGACTACAAATTTTTTTGTTCGGATTAATATTTGACCAATATTATTTTGTTTTGTAGGTGGTAAAATCTAGTAAAACTTACATTTTCTGGGGGTTTTTAACTAGTCGGGTTAAGATTGTCTATTGTTCTAGCTCTTATATTTACTTCCGAGATCCTTTTCATTCACAACATGAGAAAAACGAACAATTTTATGTCCAAAATGTCAACGACTAAAAATAGAAGAACACATCTAGTTGTATAAAGAAACATAGTTTAATTGATGTAAAGTCTCAAGGCTAAGTTAAAAAAAACAAAAATTGCCCAAGTCTATCAGGTCACAGCTCATATGAAGCACTTCATGTTTTTTCTTAAAATTAATAATATAAAATAATTAATAATATATACCCTTTACCCAAAGCGTTTAGTGCTATTTTTTCAAAATTATTCGAAACGAGGAATATGCTTTCTCCCTCCATTTGATTAGCGTACAAGAATAGCTATAACGCACAACAATTCTAGTGATCTCCCCCTTCTCGTAGACCTTATCCGAAAAACACATCAAAACATTGGCAAACTTCGTTCCCATGACCGAAGCCCAGAACCAGAAACCTTTAAACAAATCAAGCCACGACCACACAACAACCAAACAACGTCAACAACTGACACAAAACAACAACCAAAAAGTACACAAAAAAATGGCCAAAAGCGAGAGGGAGAGAAAAACTTGTTGACACGAGACCCAAAACCATGGCTCTGTCATCCAGTCTCTTTCTGGCCCAGTATGCCCTCTCTCTTGCACAAATGGCTCGTTCACTTTCTGTGTCGGTACAATTTAAGTTTCAATAAGCGACTATTTGTTGCAATTTAAGCTGAACGCGTTTATAAATTGACGACGGAAACTGCCGTCGACTGCGCCTCATAGACGGGCTAGTAGAAAGGCCGCGGGTGGGACGGGTAGGGGGCGGAAGGGGGGCTGGAAAAGGGGGAGGGGCTCTGCATCCAACTGGGAAATAGGCAGGTAAAGACCCAACGAGTGACAGGGCCCCCGGACGTTTAAATTGAACCAACGAACGTACACATGCCGCTCACAATTCCCAATTCAAAGTCTAATTTTCGGTTTTTCTACAAACAGTAAAAATGGCCTGACACTTAAATTATATCAATTAATTTATACTAGTTATGGTTCCTATACTGAATTATGCGCTCTTTTTTTGTTTTGTTTGTTTTCATTTGCGGTACTTTATTATATTTTTTTTTGGTATGGCTTGGCGGATTTTGTGGTTTACTAATTTTTGCGGTTGTCATTTTTTAATTGAATTATTTTCATAGTTGTCTGGCAAACTGTTGCGGTCGATAATAAGAGTAAAAGTCGGGTCTACAGGAAACAATTAAAATAGTTTTGTTAACGATATTTTTTCGACTTGGCACAAAGTTTTTGATATAGTTTCTTTTAGCGTTTCCGAAAGTCAATTAACAGAATAGAAATAAATTGGGTGGAACTAATCTCAATTTTTTTTGTTTTGTTGTAAACATTTAAAAGCTTTTTACCATAAATAATTTTTATACTGTACTTTGCAGTATATTTTCCGTAAGATTCCAATTGCAAAAGTTTTGTAGTAGGGTGGGGTACCAACAAGTTCAGAAAGTATGGACATTTCAAGCTGATAAATGTACTATACGATAAAATGCTAACTTTTCGCTTATATTATTATATTATCTTCTTCGAACTGTCAATCAAATTTTCAACAAATACTTAAAAAATCACGATAGGTCACTCATATCGCTTAATACAGCTTAAAATAAAACATACACTCAAAAATAACAAATATAAAATTTTACCTTTGATTAGTGTACACCGTTGCATAAAGACACAAACGTTATATTTCAAAAATATACAAATCCTTTATCGGTAGGAGTTTAAAAAAAAAACATATGTTGTTTGAATCCAACCGAACTTCGCTGGCAGTAATTTCACGCCCTAAAACATTAAGCTCTCTATAGTTTATAGACGATTCCAATCAAACCCATTTTCATAACATATCTTTTTTTGTTCCTTTTTTTTTTTTTAATTATTTACAGTATTTCCTTTTATGCCAGTTACAGAAAGGTCCTCGAAAGCCGTTTTCAAGTTTTCTCTTCTTATTTTTTGTTCGGTAAATACAATTTGATGTACGAGTCCGTCACTTTTAAGGTATCCTGGTTTTAAGGGCAATCACAAATATTAAACATTGTCTGCTAAAAATTGTCTCTTCATCGACAACATTTATTCCCGCAAAAGTCGCGCTAAATAATTTGGAGGTTAGTGAAGAAGAAATGAAAAAGTTTTTAAAGTAATTAATCGGCAAACATTTTTTTTCCAATCTATTAATGAATTCCGTGAATCCATTTAACTTGAATTTTGAAAATTCTATTCAACTTATTTCTTTGATCGACGCGCCACAAAAACAAAAAAGACTTGTATGCACTAGTTAACAAAAAAAAATTTGTTTTAGAACTCCCCATTGCTTTGTTAGTGCAGCTAGAATTTTAGTGTAAGCAAATTATATTTCACCATTTATTTTTCTATATATTATATATTATGGTTGTAAAATTGTATACAATTTGTATGAATTTTTTTTAACTGTGCGCTAAAGTACACATAATGTAAATGAGAATTCTAGAGTGGAATGTAAAAAACATGGAAACGGTACTGTGAGGCGGGATTTTTAAGAGCTGTATATAGCTATAGCTAGTTCTCAATTCGTGTTTTTGTAGCCTAGTGTAATCTAGCCCAAGGAGCCAAGCCTCTTGTAATTTTATTTGTGGAGCAACAACAGTTCGAAAAAAAAAATACAAACGATAAATAAAAATATTGGAACAGCTTGGACACGGCGCAGACGCATTGGCACCACCGCACAGCACATTAACGATAATTTTTACACTTTGCTAATAGTTTTTTAATCAAAAATTTAACGCCACACTCGACTTACAATAGATTCCGCTGGCAACACACCCAATGCCGCATTCCCCAGCCACCGACCACACGCGAGCTGGGAGAAACCTTAATTACTTTTCGAAGTGCAACCAAAGATGATAAATTATTTGGCTGGGAAAGCCAAGCAGATCCCAGACTGTCTGTCTGGAGCGATCGCGACTGGGCAGCCTTATTGAGTTACGATGTCAGTGGAGGATCATTAAAATTACAGGCAGTACCGGCCAGAAACTGGGTTCCCAAGAAATCTCAATGGAAGGGACCAGCTGGAACCCATGCCAGCCAAATCCCTTCCCCCACTCGCATTAAAAGTTTTGTAATTTTTCAATATTCGCACACAAAACGAAATTAGCTCGTTGGAGGATCGGGATCGCAGTTTGGATTGGGATTGGGTCGGGATCGGGGTGGAATCGGAATCGGAATCCCAACGCATGCAAATTTCACAGGAATCAAAGGCAAAAAGATGAGGCAAATACAAATAGTAATAAAAAGGCTTATCCCAAGCTGAAAAGTCGTTGCGGCGTTGTGACTTATGGCTGAGCTCTTTTTATGCTTTGGACACTGTTGCTTTCGTCTCGCTGCTGCACTGAGAGAAATGGATTTGTAAGTAAAAGCTAATATATTTGAGGTCCCTTAAAAACCAAATCATTAGGGTGATATAATTTTAAATTACAGCGTTAACAAATACTTTTACTCATGACAGACGAAGAGTTAATTTGCTGCCTAACAATTTAATATTTTTATTTCTATTGATTGAAAAATTTAGAATTCATAATCATTTTTAAGCAGTTCTCAATCAGCACTTCCTTATGAATTCCAGTTCTTTAAAGTATAAGGTCCAAATTTACTCAACAAAATTTCAGGAACTTAAGTACGCTTAATGTAAAAACTTACAAGCCCCAAATTAGTTTTAAACTTTCTTTATGCCAACATTCCTCTCCCATTTCTCCCGATGCAGTTTCACCTTTGCGGTGTGCCTCGTTTCGTTTGGAGCATGTGCAGACAGTTGTGAAATTATATTTGCGCACCGTCATGGCCATTGTGTTGCTGCAGCAGGATTGGACTGAAACTGAGGACTGGAGCCGGGTTCCCCGCCCGAGTCCAAGGCTCGACCCGAGTCCACTCCGGCCGACTCAACTTTCGATTTGTCAGGGCAGACGAATAGCTTAACTGTTGGCCAGGAGGAGCTGGGTCGCGGCAGGTTGTTGCGCGGACCGGCGATCGAGGGATTGGAGCATTGGAGGATTGGAGGCAGGACCATGGGAGCTAGCCGCGCATCACCGTCATCGTGCTATTCAAACAAATGATTTACAAAATGTTAAATGAATTATGCATTTTGCATATGCGCCTTTGCAGCTTCGTGCAATTTTTCATATCGAATAGGCCCAGAGAACCTGTGCCACTCGGCCACATTTCCCTGGTGTTGGCTTTAATAAATTGGCGTGGGGTGCGCCTCGAGCCGTCCATCCCCTCCACCTCTCCATCATCGTCATCCAATCCGATGGTGTTTTTGTCGCAGACTTGTTTAGGCCATGTCCGAGTCCCAGCCAATGTCATGGATCTGTGCGGCATGCGGCGACTTAAGCAAACACAGCCATTCGACAGCGACTGGCAGCAAGGAAGGCAAATATAATCAAGTCATATAAATTGAGTGCATTTTTCACTAAATTGTCTAAATTGTCTAAATTATGCCGTGTGCGCTCACCTGATGACCACGAAAAGTCACGTGGGCCCATCGGTCCTTGTGGGCAGTGCGTGTGGGAAATTGGTTAGATTGCGATATAGCCTATCAAATAACGAGCTGGGCTTAATTCTATTCGGTGAGACTTGAAACAGAAATCTCTTCTGCCTTTGTCAACATTTCCCAAATTGTAAAATAATAATAATTACTTATGCTTTGAAGCGAAATATCATATATCAGTGTTCGAATTCTATTCAAGTTTGTTTACTTTATTTCTACAATTTAGGGAAGAGCAATAGTGTTAAGAACGTCTAATAAAAAATATTACAAATTTAAATAGGTTGACGTTATGCCTAATGATTAATGACTGAATGATGGTCCGTCAGTCAAATGGGATTTAAAAATGAATAGGATAATTTGGTATTTCGATTCAAGTTGAAATCAGCCTCTAATAGCTTGAAGTTCAATTGGTAGATGTTTCCACCAATACCACCAAACGAACCATATTAATTGTCCTGTGTGACAAATATATTCTGATAAATGCTTCGTTATTAACATTTTATAAAACAAGCCGAAGTTTATATACCCTTGCAGTTATTACAAATCGACTACATTTCGATTTCAATGCCTATATTACTAAAAACAATGAAGCTATGTCGATTGTCGATTTTGCGCTGCATTTTGCCATCGTTTCTATGGCAGCTTATGATATTTTGGGAAAGTTTCAAGCAGATAGCTTTAAAACTGAACGACTAGTTTGCGTAGAAACGGACAGACGGACAGACGGACGGACATGGCTAGATCGACTCTCCTGGTGATGCTGATCAATAATATATATACTTTATAGGGTCGGAAATGTTTCCTTCAATGCGTTACAAACTTTTGGCTAAAATTATAATACCCTCTGCAAGGGTATAAAAATAAACCGATCCTTATTCAAATTATTAAATTAAGAAATAAGTTTTTATCAAAATACGTGTAGCTTGAAACCCGAAATTGAATTGGTGTAAATAATATGTTTTCAACGAGAACACATCGTGTTGATTGTATGAATTTCGTGACACAACGAACAGACTCCCAGCCCTACCTTCAATTTCAAAACCACAAGAAAGCACTGTATCGTAAACTATAAACATATCCAGCGCACTTCATTATAGGAAAAAGTAGGGAATGAACACAGAACATTCCCCAAAAATACACCCACTCAGTCTATCCAAGTCCCAACAGCACGTGGATCAGGCATTAGGCAGGTGAAATACGGTGATGTGCCTTAAAACAATATTTGCGCGCCCGCTCCGCCTGCAGTGGTGTTTGGTTAGCAATTAGGTGCATCCCGAGCATGCAGGCGAGCATAGATCCCTGATCGATCATGTAAACAACTCCAGCATATTTAGTATGTGTCGGGAAAATGAATGGCCACCTCGAGGGTCGGGGAAAGGAGAGAAGGGCAAGTGCACGAGCAGACTAACAGTAGCCACGGGCTAATTATGCTGCGGGGGAAGGGGTGGTGCTCCAGACCTAAATACCACTCGAGAGCTGCACCCTTCAGCAAGACACTTGGCCAGCACTAAAGTTGATTTATGCACCTCGGCCTAGGACCCAGAGCACATCGGAACAAGACTGCACCAGCAGACTGCCAGGCGGCCATGCCATGCCGCTGAAAGTTTCAAGTAGTTTCCACAACCAGGCCCAATCTCCGACTAGATTCCAAGCCATTCCATTGCCTAGAAAAATGCTACATAAGAAAAACTATATACTGAGAGCTCTGAACATACTTGGCAATAAGAAGCCTTTAATTTTTAGTTTTTGACAATCTTTCTGTTTTTTTTGTTAGGTCTTTTCGGCTTAGCTTCGGCCATCGATTTCAGAGCATCGAAAACAATATAAAAACAAGAAAGGAAAGCTAACTTCGGGCGGAGCCGAAGTTGATATACCCTTGCAGAATACTCTGTAAATTATATTCTCCAAAATTATTCATGTTATGCATTCTTAATACTCATAAAAAATCCCAACTTCCTAACTTTAAAAACACCAAAGTTATGGCACTTCCAATCGTTCAGTTATATGGCAGCTATAGGATATAGTCGGCCGATCCTTATGAAATTTGGTAGGTCGGATTGATTGGCCAAATATAAAACCCATAGAAAATCCCAACGGAAGGACAGACGGTCAGCCGGACATGGCTATATCAACTCAGGAGGTGATCCTGATCAAGAATATATATACTTTGTAGGGTCGGAGATGTCTCCTTCACTGCGTTGCACACTTTTGACCAAAATTATAATACCCTCTGCAAGGGTATAACAAGAAAGGAAAGCTAACTTCGGGCGGAGCCGATGTTGATATACCCTTGCAGAATATTCTGTAAATTATATTTTCCAAAATTATTCATATGATTCTCAACACTCATAAAAAATCCCAACTTCCTAACTTTAAAACAAGAGAGAACGCTATAGTCGGGTGCCCCGACTATCAGATACCCGTTACTCAGGTAAAGGGAGTGCGAGGGAGATGGAGATAGAAACTTTAATCACCCATAACTTTTTAACGAATGGTTCGATTTGAAAAATTTCTTCTTCATTTCGATAGGTATTGATAAACACAATAAAACTGCATTTTTACTTTTCCGAAATATTTAAATTCGTATATAAGCGATTGTGGGCGTTAAAGGGGGCGTGGCACCTTTTTGAAACAAACTTGCGCTGCGTAGGAACTCCTAGAATCTGCATGCAAAATGCCAATCTTCTAGCTTTTATAGTTTCCGAGATCTCAGCGTTCATACGGACGGACAGACGGACAGACGGACAGACAGACTGACGGACAGACGGACAGACGGACATGGCTAGATCGACTCGGCTAGTGATCCTGAACAAGAATATATATACTTTATAGGGTCGGAAACCTTTCTTTTTCCTTTTTTTTTTTTTTTTTTTTAAAAATATTTATACGAATAAATTAAATTTTATGGCATTTACAATCGTTCAGTTATATGGCAGCTATTGGATATAGTCGTCCGATCCTTATGAAAGGTAGGTTTGATTGATTGGTTAACAAGAAAGGAAAGCTAACTTCGGGCGGAGTTCCAGAATATTCTGTAAATTAAATTGATTGGCCAAAAATAAAAACCTATAGAAAATCCCAACTTCCTAACTTTACAAACAGCAAAGTTATGGCATTTCCGATCGTTCAGTAATATTGCAGCTATGGGATATAGTCGGCCGATCCCAGCCGTTCCGACTTATATACTGCGTGCAAAAGAAAGAAGGGTGTGTGTAAAGTTTCAATTCGATATCTTTAAAACTGAGAGACTAGTTCGCGTAAAAACAGACAGGCGGACAGACAGACGGACAGGCATGCTTATATCAACTCAGGACCCGATCCTGATCAAGAATATATATACTTTATAGGGTCGGAGAGTCTCCTTCACTGCGTTGCACACTTTTGACCAAAATTATAATACCCTTGCAAAATAAAACAAATTTATTCCCGTTCCACTACAATACACGTGACCCTTGAGCTTAATACTCAATGTTGAACATATCTGCAATTTTTGGTAAATAACTATTATCCTATTTTATTATTTATCTTTTTCATTTAAATTGTGGGACCTGATGATTTAAAGATTTTCTGGCACGGTTGCATGAGTTATGGCACCTAGCCTTTATTATAAACCCTTTTACTTTACCTGTGCACCTAAAACATTTCATTCATCACGGAATGTGTGTGCTGTGAACATATTTCCAGCTATATTCGATGTCACGTAATTACAAATACAAAATATATATGCGCGCATAAAATTCATTGAAAACTTTCCACAATTACTTTTAGCTGGCGGTGCAGCATCTTGTTGAATTCCTCGGACAGCAGCTGGCGGTCCACGGAAAGTGGGGTCCCACTGTCCTTTATATCGCCGGTGGTCCTTTTGGTGACCTCCCGCTCCTCCAACGGTTGCCAATTAGACTCTGATGCGGTCACCTCCTCCACCAAGGGTTGCCATCCGGGTCCCTCGGAGTAGGTCTTGGAAAAGCTCCGCAGAAACTGGTCGGCCAAGAGTGCTATTCGATCGTTCCGCCTGGGAGCACAATCTTCATCGAACGCCCTCGATCGGCGGGTGAAGATCACGCTGGGCTTGTAGCTGAGGATGCTGGACTCAATGGAGCGGCGGGACTTGAGCCCGCTGGAACCGCTGATGGAACAGCTACTCCTTCTAGTGGTCAGCGCTGCCGCCATCAACTTGGCCCGGATCTGCTCCTCATCATCGGTCAGCGTGATGTCCAGGAAATCGGCATCGTCGTCCAGAACGATCGCAGAACCCTCGAAATCCTCCGGAATCTCCATCAGGGCCTCATCAGCGTCGTATATCCTGAGGCTCAGGGGGCTTTTCGGTTTAACTTCATCTCTTTCCTTAGACTGTACTGACTCTTCATCGAAAATCTTATATTGACTTAAGTTATCTAAAGATACATCTTCTTCATTTTCATTATTGAACCCTTGATCATCTTCAATATATTCCTTGGAAAAATATAGCAGGTTAATACGAAAAGTTTTTCCATTATTGCGAAAAATACTTACATCGTCATAGGTTGATTTCCGGCCAAGTTGATTTCCTTCTTCAGCGAGCACTTCTTCACTAGTGACCGTTTGATCATAATCATCAGAAAGGTTTTCCATTTCATCGTATATCTTGGTCTCCTGGCCATATTCATTACTAAATTCTTCACCTCTATCGAATGTCTTAAAACCAACAGATTTTGTTAGCTCATCCTCGTAAGTATATTCATCGAGATCGTTTTGTATTCGAACTTCGCCCTTAGTCGTCCAATGATCTTTATTTATTATTTGAAAATTGTGATTCCCTTTGCATTTAAGCTCTTCATTATACCCAATTTGAACAAGATCATCGACGCCTAATATTTTGCCTTCTGTAGCGCTCAGCAAACGACCTTTATGACTTTCAAGCTCATATGGAACTCCATGGTCCATATTTAGAAAACTACTGGGCCTTCGGTTAGAGCAATCCTCGATCTCATCTCCACTGGGATATTGCACCCCAACGGAGGCACTTGATCTGCCAAGCCAACCCTTCCTCACTTTCTCGGTGCCAGTTTCGCGGTGAAGTTCCTGGTAGTCGTGCGTTCTCCGCCTCGTCTTGATGTTAATGGGACTATTTCCACGATCTTGATACGTCTTGGGCACACTCCTCTGGCGACGATAATGATGATGATGACGATGGCGTGTGCTGCTGCTCGAAAGATAATCTCTTTGTGAGCCAGATTGCGGTGTCGCAGTAGTTTGAATGCCAGCGCTTGTGTCACTTTTGCAAACTGCAGGATAATCGGTCTCATCAGTCACCTCAGAATCGTATTTTCCTGATCTCGAACAAACCGAGCCAATCCTGAAAGCTAAAGACTTGTGCTTGCACAAGTATGATCTATTACAATCATCAGAACACTTATTTTCCGACCGATGGGAATAGGGTTTTTGCGATTCTTGATTTCTTTGCGAACACCACCTTTCTGTACGCTCTAATTTATTTACAAGTCTTTTGGATCGCTCTAGTCTAAGATCTTTAGCTATTTCTTCCCCTTGAGTATGTGGTCCCTCTAATTCGCTGAAAGAAAGCCCCGCACTGTTTAAGATACTTTTCTCTTGATTGTCCTCTATGTTCCCGATCCGTCCTTGTTTCAAACGATTTTCCTGGGATCTCTTTGCTAAGTAGCTGGAAGACTCCGATCCCTGGCTGCTCTCATAGTTCCCACTTCCCAGTTCCCTAGACCCAGATTTTTGATGAGACCTATGAAGCTTAGATTTGTTTATGTTGTAGGTTCGACAAGCCCACTCCGCCTTTTGTTGTCGTTCCTTGGACTCCTCGAAGATTTCGCTGTAGATCTGACTAAAGCTCTTGGAACGATCAGTGGTCTGTTGGCTTGTCTGAGACCTACAATGTATCTCGTCCTGTTCACTTGAGATGTATTCAATGTCCTTGGGTGTATCTTCGAACTCTTCATCTGAAAAGTCTTCATCTCTTGAATGCTTACTTTGTTTCTGGCTCTTGTGAGAAATGTTCGATTTTAATATCTTTTCTTTTAAGTTATTGGTATAGCTGTGTAAATCGGAGCCTCTACAGCTTTTTTTTGGCGGATCCTCTTCGGATTTGCCTTTGGAGAAGAATCGTTTTGATTTCTGAGAAACTTTATTTCGGTCAATACTGCTACGATCTTCACTTGAGCAAGGCTCATCCTGATCCTTTGCGGATGCGCTGCCAGAGCTCAGCTTGTGCTTACCATGACGATACTTGTGTCGGGGTTGAGGATTAATGGTCAATTAGAGGAAATTCGGGCTTTCCGCTTACCATTTCTAATCGAATCTCTTCTTAGGTGTAGCTGCGTGGAGAGTGGGGAAACAAACTGACATCTATTGCAAGGCAACGCTGATTATCCAGTACTCTCTAGATTTCCCCACTGCACAGACCTTTGCTTTCAGCAGGCCCATCAATTACTGGGCCAACTCAACTTGGCAGCCACAAGGGAGCCAAGTGGCCATGTGGACCGCTGGCCCGAAAAACAAAACTCAATTAGCTAAACCAACGAAAACTCAATCACCATCTCGAGAACTTCACATTGCCCACACACAACGACCGCCGAAAAGTGGAAAAGTGCATCAAGTTCGGGCAGGGACATGGAGATGGACGGGAATGGAGATGGGGCGGATTTTTGGGGCAGTGCAACTGCGGCCCCATTAGTGTCACTTAGCAGCTAATTATGCTGCGCCTGAGAATTACTTTTTAATTTGTTGCTCTGCGCCCCGCACCAAAATAAATAAACGCGCGCGCCAAGAACTTCAAGTGGTTATCGCGGCCAGAGGGGAAAAGGGGAGCCACCGAAACTCAAGTGGCAAATATTTCCACTGGAGTTTTGGCAGCCAGCCTGGCTGCTTAGGTTCCTGGTCTTCGGTCCTCGGTCCGCGGTCCTCGGTCCTCCAATCTCCGAGCTCTGAGCTTTGGCTCCCTATCCCTACTTTTTCTGCCGGCGCGTGCTGTGGGCGTTCACCTTAATTTGTGCGCTGCCTAAGGGCTCGCCACCTCGGAACCTTCGGAACTTGGACGCTGTGGAATTCTGGTGGCAAAATGGGCGTGTGCAGACAAAGAAATTATGTTGTTGGTCCTGCCATGGTCGCGACTTTAACAGAGGATTGCCAAAATTGAAATGGAAAGCGTTTGTTTAAATAGAGCATGTATTTTTAAATTTAAATGCAACTTTAAATTTATAAGAAAATTAAAGCCAGTTTTGAAACCCCTAATCACACAAATATTTTATGTTTAATTCGGAACTATCTGCATTCACTAAAAACATTTTATGTATAATTTAGGGGCATTTACCTACATTTTTATACCCTTGCAGAGGGTATAATAATTTTGGTCAAAATTGTGCAACGCAGTAAAGGAGACATCTCCGATCCTATAAAGTATATATATACTTGATCAGGATCACCTCCTGAGTTGATATAAGCAGGTCCGTCTGTCTTTTTCTACGCTAGTCTCTCAGTTTTAAAGATATCGAATTGAAACTTTGCACTCACCCATCGTTCCTTTGCACGCAGTACATAAGTCGGGACGGCCGGGATCGGCGGACTATATCCTATAGCCGCCATATAACTGATTGATCGAAAATGATATAACTTTAATGTTTGTAAAGTTAGGAAGTTTGGATTTTTTATGTTTGGCCAATCAATCTGACCTAACACATTTCATAAGAACAGCAAATGCCGTAACTTTGGTGTTGTTAAAGTTAGGAAGTTGGGATTTTGAGTATTAAGAATGCATCATATGAATAGTTTTGGAGAATATAATTTACAGAATATTCTGCAAGGGTATTTCAACTTCGGCTCCGTCCGAAAATAGCTTTCCTTTCTTGTTTTATTTATTTTCAGGTATCTAAAGGAGTATGCTGCGATTTATATTTTATTTCAAATTTCAAATGCATTTTATAAACACATTTGTGAGTGGTTTCAATCAGAGATTTTTTTTGATTGTATTTCCTTTCCTTTTTTCACGGTCCAAAAATATTTATTATAAATATTAAACATGTATTAATACTCCTTTCTCACACTGCCTTAATGGACAAGTCCCTAAGCCCATCCTTTCTTGATTATTAAATTTAAATTTAGTCATTCGCTAATCGCTAATATATTTTATTTAAAGCCCCAAAGGCATTCTCCGACTCAACTTTCCTTCACATGGACCTAAGATCGATGGCGCTTGTTTACCTTTTGATCTTCACGCCTTTGGTGGCACACGACTCCAGTCGCTTTCGCCATGTCCCAAGTGTTAATTAGACAAAAACTAATTAAACATTTTGCGCACACTCGCTCCAAATGGGGAACTGGATTCAGCGAGGGGGAGAGGGACAACGGCGCCACATCACCAGGGACAAAGTCGCCTCAATCAGCGAAGGAAGGGAGCTGAGGTACTAGGATCCAACGATCAACTGGGGCCCAAAAGCGGCAAAGACACATTTATTAAAGTCGCTCGGAGCATAAATCGTTGAATGACATGCGACAAACGTCCGAGTTACATTCTGTGCGGTGCGATTGATACGACAATCGAGCGATCACCGATCACCGATCGATGGAAGCCTGCGGATGGACGATGATGATGATGGGTAATTAAAAATTGATCACGTTTAACAAACTGCTACCGAAACAATATATCACAAATGATCAGCACAGGCAGGAGGAGGACTTGACAAAGTCACAAAACTTGAGCAGTTTCGATCGATTCGGTTGTATGGACATATCGATCTGGTTGAGCTGCCACATTAAGTCAAAGCTCTGGTTACATTTCATCTCTCGGCTGCAGCTACAGCTACGGCTATGGGTTTTTGTGTGTGATTTTCCCTACCCTTTTGCCGATCGGGCCATCAATAATTCATTACGCTTGAGTGATCTATTCGGCGAAGGGGCCAATCCATCGATCGTTCGTTCGTTTGTTCGCTGGTTCCTTGGTTCTTTGGTTCCTTGGATCGATCGCGAGAAAAAAGATATTCCGCCTGTCAGTCGGGGCCCTGGCCAGGGTACAAGTGTTTCTTTTTGTTCCCCTCCTTTTGAAAGCAAAATTGTGCCATAAATATAATGAATACATATTTGGGAGGGCACGGAGAGGAGCCAGAACAATGGAACCGCTGAGGTTCCGCTCATTATTAGCCAAGAATTGAAGGACCCTTCAGGCGGAGTGTTGGTTTTTGTACAATCGCAGGCGACTTTTGATGGAACACCGCCGCAGACGGTTATTGATGGACGAGTGCAATGCGGTAGGGCAATGGATCACCGATCGGCCTCCATCCCGAGATCCCCTCTCCCCAACACCCACTCCCCGAATCCCTCAAACTCTACGCAAACTTTAACCCTTGAGAGATTTGCGCTGAGGTGTTGGATAAAACATAAAGTTCGTGTGAATGCCGACACGTTGTGACAATTGTTTGACAACAACGACCGCAGAACGAACAACAAAAGACATGGAGAACTATGAAAAGGTCGTCAAGAGACTGGGCCGCATGACTCGCCCACACAATCATCGATAAAGTTTTTCGCCTTTCCCCGCGGATTTCTGTAAAACGTGCCACGAGTCGCCCGCGAACATTCAAAATATGCAAATGCCACAAGGGTAAACAGCCAGCACAAGTAAACACAAACAGATACTGGCTGCGGCTCAAAAACCGAGCCAATCCAATCCAATCCCGTCATCTAGCATCGGTGGACTTTGGGTCTGTTTCGTGGTATATTTTTCCGCTTTCCTCTGTTCCGCGAAATCTCGCAGAAATTATAATAATAAAAAATGTAATCTGGCTAATGATAATGACAGCCGAGACAAATTTTGACAAATTTGGAATTTGTTCTCCACCCAAATTTTTTCGCGATTAGTCGTCTACATAAACACGTTCTGGCTCTCATTTTCCTTTTCGGCCAATTAAATATTTTTTATAGAAAAATACAAGTTGAGCTACGAACTGACATTGAAAGTAAATTATTAGTTTTTACTTTCACTCTGTGAAATATTTTTCATATCCGAACCTTAGGCGGTCATTCTTTGTTTTCTTGAAATGTGTAAGTATCGGTCAAAAATAATAAAGTAAAAATTCATATAAAAGTTCGGAATGGGCTTAAAATATATACATACATATACCAATAAAAAGATAGCGTTTAGGTGTCCGTCAGTGAAAAAAGAAAATGTGATTCAATGAATATGAAGATTTGGTATTAGTTTTGGACATTTTTGAAAAAAAAAATACAAATTTAAAAAAACAAGAGAGAACGCTATAGTCGAGTGCCTCGACTATTAGATACCCGTTACTCAGCTAAAGTCATCCGTCAGATGGCGCTATTGTAATGCGCCATCTACCCCAAGACATTGGTACCACGGGCCATGAAAGGCGGAAATGTAGGCGCTAGCCAGGCTTAAGCGTTTAATGGGTTTTTGGGCGTTAGAGTGGGCGTGGCAAACTTTTATTAGGCCAATCGATAGGTATTGACGAAACAAATACATATCAATTAAAATTTTCATAATAGCATCAAACTGTAGCCCAGCTTGTGGCTTGTGGGCTAGGAACTCCTAAAATCTACATGCAAAATGCCAATCTTCTAGCTTTTATAGTTTCCGAGATCTCAGCGTTCATACGGACAGACAGACGGACAGACGGAAATGGCTAGATCGACTCGGCTAGTGATCCTGAACAAGAATATATATACTTTATAGGGTCGGAAACGCTTCCTCCTACCTGTTACATACTTTTGCACAAAGACAATATACCCTTTTACTCTACGAGTAACGGGTATAAAAAGTAAAACACGGGTTAACAAAAAGATGATCAACATTTATTTATTTTAAGATAATTGACTGTCAAATACGTCTTCCTAAACTAGTAGGCCAATTATCTAAGCTCGATTATGCTTGGCCATTAATTATAGTTTACGCACCTCTCCATGAATTGAAGAAGTTTTTGTTTTTAATTGAGGAAACATTTTTTTGCGAAACAATAATAATAGTCTACAACCGATACCGGTTCCCTAACAGAATGATTTGGTTCTTAAGAAGGCCTTTTAAAAACAGTTAGGTTAGTGGGCACTCGCAAGTACTCCCCCACCATAGCCATAACCCCCATTCCCTATTCAACCCCACCCACCCCGATGTCCATCAGTTTGGATCTGCGCCAGTTGCTCTTCCAGCGTTGTTCTTGTTACTCGGCCTGGAACAACACCAGTGCTTATTGATATCGTGCTTATTGATCTTGTTTGGCGATAAGTCTGCGCCCAAATACTTATATATATAAATATTTTCATCGTCGGGCTTAAGCTCCACTTCCATGGAAGTTGATCGCATAAAAGCGGAGAGGACAGAAACAAAGACTCCAGCTTTGCATTGCCATTAGAGGCGATCTTCGGACTTGGCCAGTAGTTGGATTGGATTCTTTTAAATGTATTTTTGCAGGCTCGCCTTTTGCAGTTGAACTCGAGGTTGAGTCCCAGATCAGGACGAGGATGGGGACGAGGATGAGGATGAGGACTGGGGCACATGTGCCCAAACATTCTCACACGACCAGCTGTGGAATGGCGAGGAGAACCTCGAACCCGACCTGAACTAAAACTGGAACTCAACGATTGCGGTCTTTTCTCCTAGACCGCAACTATAAATTTCATAAACAGCTCTGCCTTTGCCTTTCGACCGCTTTTTGGCTGAAGGTCTTTGCAGTTCCGCGAATTAAAATTCGTGTGATTTTTTTATCGTTATTTGATTTCGACCAAATTTACTGACCATGTGATTCAAAGTTCCCTAAGGAATGATTGCAATTGCAGGTGGTGAAAGGCACTGAGACCTTTATAAATCCAAATCATAAAATACGTTTCAGCCAATGGGATAAAGATATATAAGTGGGAAACAAAGTTCACAAGAGAAGCGTAATATCTTTGGGACTCGTTATCAAGCCCACGGAATTTTTAAGATAATGTTATGAATTACACCAAAAATAGTTTGAGTCCGTTGGTCTTAATTTTAAAACTTTACACAGAATTTATGATGTCGAATTTTGAACATGTTGTTAGAAGAATACACAATTAGGAAAACTTTATTAAGTTTATTTTTGTATGCCTTTTTAGAAATCATATTTTAATCGATTGTGTTCAACGTTCTGAAACTGAGGTTGTTCTCAGTTGTTTTGTTACATACAATTTGAACTCTGACATATAATTTTTTTTACAATTATAAAAATAAATCTAAAGCCTTACAGATCTGAGATACTTATATTACCATGAGAATATTCAAGTTTTCCTGACAGGTATGTATTTTTAATTAAGAAAACATTTGTTATATTAAAATATTTAATCACTTGGAAATTAGGAAAATATAGTCTTCTTGAGTCGCTCATTCCCCATAATCCGTCTAAGATATCCTATAAACCCTTCACCCCATTAACTTTCACAAAAATGCCCACAAACATGTGTCAAGCCATTGCCATAAATGTCCGAACGATTAACATGCGCCCCAAGTGGCAAGGCCCATATGCCCAAGTGGCCCCAGGATAGTCATTAAGCGACTGAGCCTCAACTTTAACCTTTTTAATGGCAGGCCGCATCATAAAAGCCCTCTGCACCCCCTCATCACCCTCTGGAATACCTGGCAAATTAGCCAAAGTCGTAAACGGAGGAGGAGATGGGTGTAATTATGCAAAACATATAATTACGTATACGTGCAGATGGATTGGACATCAAGGGGCGTTTGCAGAAATTAACTTATTAATTCTGAAAGTTGGAATTTCAATTTCCCCGATTCGCGGATCGATTTCGCCTGCCCTTTTTTTATGGGCTGCAACGTTTTAGTTATTAATTTCATTCGCAAACGAAGCCAAACACACACGGCGTATGCGGAATGTCTCAGCGCCTAATGAGGATGGGGTGAGAGGGCGGGGGAGGGGGGCCAAGGGACGCGGGGTGATCGCAAACAGCAGCTCGTAATTTAATATTTCATGGCGCCAGCAGCACTATAAAAAACGCAGCAGCCTCGAGACCAGCTCCAAAATGAAATGACTTAAGCTGCACCATTCATTATGACAACACGACGTTGGCCGAGGACCTAAAAACTTGGAACATACACTGAAAAAAGCAATCTGAAGTGACGACATTATTATCCCACTTTCGAGTATTAGAAATATTTTTCTAATAGAAAAAATTCTTATTTTAATTAACTCCTTCGGCATTTCAACCAAAACACTTAAGATACGTCCAGATATTTAAGACGGCCTTGAACTTACTTAGTATGTTTTCTAAAATATTCGATAGCAATATACAGAATTTTTCTGGGTCTCCTTTAATGTTCGTTGCTGGTGCTGAATTTCGAAAAACTTTACGTCGCATGCATAATTACTCCTAGAGTAAACGGGCTAAATTGTAATCATTGAATAGCTTAAATTCAAACGCACATGCATTGTCAAAATTTACCTAGATGCCTAGATGTTTAAATGGATCAATTATGTCTCAAAGTGATTTTTTAAGCGAAAATAAAATAATTATTGAATACTAAGCATTTATTTTTTTATGTGTGGCCGAGAACCTGGCGCAGAACCCCGCCAGACAGGCGCGGGCGGGGGGGTCACACATTCCCCAGGCTTTTTGCAGATTTGCTGCTGCTTCATCTTCATCATCTTTTGGTTATCTTAGAGGGTCCCTCGGTCGCACAGTAAAAAAATGTCTACGCCAAACACAAATTTTGTGTTGAGATTGCGATCATTTCGCTGATATGGCCTCGCCCCCTGCACCCAACGCCCCTTTCGCCCCGAAAGCTCCAACATTTGGCATTCAGGCGTGTGCGCAGGCGCAATCCGCGAATCGATTCACCCCTCCTCCCCCTCCACCGTTCCCCCTGGACAGCCAACAAACAGAATAACAACAAAAACCAAGGTGGAACAACGCGTGACGCAAAAATACCAAACACATAACATTTGACTGTTGTTCTGGTTACCCTTTCATGCCTGCAAGCACTGAGCGAAAAATATGACGTTATTCTGAAATTAAATCGAGGACTAATTTTGCAACTAATTTTATTAACAACAGATGTTTCAAAAAAAATTGTTTTCCACGCCACTAATGCAAAAACTTTGTTGTGCCGAATCAGAACTTTACAAAACCGAAGATGTTGTTACAAATCAAATCATTAATTTAATCAAATATATATTAGGGTTTCACAAGTCCATAGTCAACCGATTAGGTTAACCTTTTAAGGTTTCTAACATTTCGTAAAAGATTTAAAATAAATCAATTACATTTTTTAATTGATTAATATTATTTACTTTTGTTAGTTATTAACGGCAGCACTTTTTACCATGATTTATTAATAAAACATATTTCAGAAATTGTTTTAAATCCAAATCAATAGAATAAAATATTGTTTTTAGAACTATAAACCTAAGCAAGCTCTTGATATTCTAAAAATATTCGTCTAACTCTAATTGGAATAAGAGGAACATTCCATACCTCTGCTTAACGAATAGCAGACAGACGATGAAATCGCATTATGTTGAATGCTGAATGAATAATATTTTATGCCTTACTTACAAATCTGTGGGTTTCGCGGTAATTGTTTTTTTTTTTTGCTTTTATTTATTTTTTAACTCCTTTGCCTCGGTTCGCCCAATGCCCATAAACGTAATGTGTACGAAATTGTGAACATGTGGGAACTTTTTCGCGTTTCAGTTTCGGTTTGAGTTTTGAGTTTGCTTTTATTTTGATTTTATTTCATATGCTGGTTGGCTGGTTGTTTGGCAGTTTGGTTGTTTGGTGGTTGGGTTGGCTGCATTGGACAACATCGATGACTGCGATTGCGTCTGCCACTCCGGCCCTCCCCCAGATCCTCAGATCCCCGACTGCCACCTCCACCTCCACCTCCATCTCCGGCTCCATCTGGGTCTGGTCTCAGCTTTTTGGTGTTGTTATGTCGTACTCATTTCGCTTTTGATTTATGCAGCATACCCTTTCTAAATAATAAATAAAATATGAAATATGTCGTATTTCTCTCCGGGTCGTTCTGCCCCTCGCGGCTCGAAGAAGAACAGATCTTCGGTTTCAGCAACCCCACCTGAATGTTCCTGAGATCCGGGTCCTGGGCAGCAGTTGGTGTCGTTTTGTTAAGTGTCCATCAAAATCAGTTTTGTGTCTCCACAACGCTCAAAATGTATACATCAAATGCCCTGCTCTGCTCCTTTTTTCGGTTAGCTCATAAATTATATTTTTGCCAGCCTTTGTGGCCGATTGTGGGATACTGTTTTTGGGTGTGTGTTTGGTTTATGTTTGACTTAAAAAATTGAAAGTTAGACTTCGTCGGAGACTGACAAGTGAGCTTGGGGCCAAAGATCCCCTTTTCCATTGTACTCCTGTCCATCCTGGGCATACACACGTTTGTAGGGTCCGGCGCTAGTTGGCTGTCAAATTAGTTCGGTTTCACGGTGACCGATCCGATGGGTAAGTCAAGATGCATGCGTGTGGGATATGACTCGAATATGACTGAACAAAGGATGGTTGGCCTGAAAGAAATATCTTTATGGAAGTTGCTTCAGGTTATTCACAGTCCTGTCAAATTTGATAATTGAATATTTCAGTTTTTCGGGATTTTCTAAAAGGGTTACAGGGTTAAAAGGGTTTCGTAATTCAAAAGCTTTTATTTATTTTTTGTTTTTTTATAGCTAAAGGTTTAAATGATTCAAGTTTGTGGGCCGAAATGCTTTAAAATTTGTATAATAATTGTATAACAAAAATTTTTTTTAATTTTACTAAATACTTACCAAATGTGTATTTTAACCGGTTGCGTAGCATAACAATCAAACCATGTATTAAACAACTAAAGTCAAGTTTATTTTTATAAGTTAATCATTGTCCACCATGAACAGTTTTTAATATAAACAATCTGCTAAAAAAATAACATTTAAACATTTTCTTGGTTTATTTCTTTTACGGTGGCATTAATTTTGTTGTTTTGAAAATGTGGAAATGTTGAAAGCCTTAAAAAAGTTAGTTTGAGTTAATTTGTTTAAATACCGATTGCCCTTTTTTGTAATGTTTATCAAGCATACTAAACAAAAGTTCCATCAGGGAGTTCCACTCCCTCTGTCCGCTGGCAATTACCATTACATAAATCAAAGCATTTGACTCAATTCTATTTATTTGATATTCTTTTTTTTGTTAAAAAGAAAGTGAACGTCAGCCGGATGAGCATAAAAATAGGCATTAAAATAAATAGACTAAACCGGATTTGAAACAAACCCAGTAATATATTTTAACGCCCCCACGCACACGATGACTAACACCTCCGCATCCGCATCCGCAGCCGCATCCGCTTATATGACGCATATCCTTTTGGAAACATCAACACCGACAACAACAACACCAACAGATTGCAAGTGAAGTTTCCTTGTTTGAAGACCCACCATTATCCTTTCACACGCAGTCCTTATTTTCGGGCGAGAGGCTGCCGCTTTCGGAAAAAGTCAATTAAAAAAGTTAAATAAATCATAAACTTGGCAGATGATTTGATTGCGGCGCAGGATTCGAAGCTCAGCCATTGGGCTACAATGTGTCTGTGTATTTTCACTTTTCTCATAGAGGGTGACTTTTGCACGGAAAACAATTTCCACATTTTCAAGACGAAAAAATGATGTGTATTGGAAGAAAAACCTATTAAAATAAAACAATCAGGGTATAAATAAGATCAGAGAATGAGATCTCGAAAATGTTAATAAGCCTCCTTTATATTTAACTTACTGTTCCGGAAATATTTACTTTCTAATAATACGTTTATATTAAACTATTTGCCTTCGTGTTAACTTTCTCTGACTGACCAACAACTATAACATTGAGAAATCGGCAATAAAATGTAGTACTGTTACAACTCTTGGGTTTTTCTCTGTGTAGCTGCGTATGTTTGAATGGCTGAGAGGCTTACATCCATCGACGGGAAAGGTTCTTCCTTCGGCCTTCGTGTGTTTACTTTGTTGCGGTTTTCTTTTTGCGAGGCTTAGTTTCCGGATGGGCGGAGGGTTGGATGGGCGGACATCCGACGGGCTGCTTGTCCCCCAGTTGACTTTCGGGCAATCATAACTGTAACTGTAAATGCTCGGGACCCGCCGGCGTAGGAAAATTTATGAAGTGTGGCGTGTGCAAGGACACGTGTACTGAGTCCTGCATTTGAGTTTTGGGCGTGCTCTGGGGATTTCCATTATTAAACATTTTCGGCTCGCTCTACGGCAACTGCAAGTGATTTGCTTTGATTTTCTTGTCTGGCATTTATCATTCTCTCACTTGCTCCTTCGGTTGTTGGCAGTAAATGAATTTTAATCAAATATATTTTGCATAATTTATGATTTTCATGGGTATTTGTCGCATCTTTCAAAGCGCTTTTATTTCCACATACATGTATTTTTTTTGGCAGACGCTTTCAAGTTGTCCGCACCCGCATCCGTTTCCGCAGTTCTGAACAAGAAAGAAAAATATAATCGAGTGGCCAGAATTTGATATACCCTGGCCACTTTTATTTTTTCAGATCTGACAAGATTTTTTGATTTTAGTCAGTATTTTAGTCATTTTGCTTGCCTTTTGTTAGTATCCTTTTAATTGTATTTGCTCGAACCTATGATATGAAAAACTTGCAATATAAAATAGGAATCCTAATATCGTTTAATAATATGTGTTTGTAAAATATTAAAATTCGGCTACGCGGAGCCACGGAAGCAATCGATCAAAGTCGCCCTTAACAGGATATAAACCTTCTAACCGAATAATTGTGAAACATGATTTGTTTAGATATAAAAGTAATCCATTTCAATGGATCCCAATGCATTGGAAACGTTTATTTATGTACTACAATAATAATAATATTTGTTGTTGGTAGAACAAAATTTCTAATAATATATTCGAAATGCGGTGTCAAACCGTGTCGTAATTTTCATCTCCAAGGCCTTCTAGATTCCAGTACGAATCTTCCCGACACATTTCCCCAAACTTTCTTCCTTCTCCTTTTCTGTCTGGCAGCCATTGCGAACTCACTGCGCCAATACGTTTCCGTTTTCCTGTCTGCCTGACACTTGCAGCATGTTGCCTGTCATTATCCTTGGCTCCTTTCTGCTTCCTCGCTTCTTGCTTATTTTTTCCTTCCTTTTTTTGCGTATATTTTTCGGGGGCATTACGAAATGATTTAATGACAACGAATGAAAAATTTATTGTGCGTGAAGTTCCTTCTCGCTGAAGGGTCGCCGGATAAATTGGCAACGACATTTCAGCGCTATTAGCCAGAGACTTTCTTTTTGCAACCCTCGTTTAACTAAATACATGCGATTTTGAGGGGAAAGGGGGCGGGCGGAGATAGGTTGGACAGATAGCAGGTCCTGTCAATGTCATAACTATGTGGGCGTGCCTGGTTTTGCCTTCGTATAGCGGGTCCATAATTATGTTGTCATTTCCAACATGTCCCCGATTAACCCTCAAAGTTCATACTGATGCGGGCTACACTCAAATTACCAAAGATTGCAGTCAAAACTTTGGATTTTGGTTTACATTAAAGTGGGATGCATGAGAATCGCAGAGAAGGGTCAACGCTGATAGGTAATTTGAGATGTTAATCGATATAAAGAGTCAAAAAGAAGCTTCAGCATGATACAGAAACAATATCGTATTCAAAATGAATGGTTATCTAACGGAGCCTAAGCCGATTTAAGGATCTAGAATAAAAGCTTTTTTTGTTTTTATTTTTGTTTCAGAATTATTCCATTGAAAGGTTGGGCTTTACACAGGTTCTAAGCTCATGAACTTTTCAAAAAGTCATTTAAAAATTATTTATTTTTAAATCATCTATTTAGATTTATAATCAAATCGACATTTTACCCCCAACATAAAAGTTTGGTTTTCCGATGTACATTCTCCCCGACTTAGAAAATTACTTTCCAAATTTGTATATTATAGAATCTTTTTTTTAAGTGTATATTACGTTTTTTTGCTGGTTTTTATGACTATATTTTTATTTATAAATTTGTATGTGTAATATTTAAAAGCAGTATTCCAAGTGCAGATGACTATATAAAGGTTTATTTAAAAAGTGGTTAGCTTTTGATGTTTAGTGATGACAGTGATACAAAGAAAAGTAAAATCAAAACATCCTTAAAATCAATTTTAAATATGACATTCCTACCTACTACAAAAGTCTAGGGGTGTACCAAGCAGCCTCTCCTTTAATCTATGTTTATTCCCGCCTGCTACAGACAGCATCCTTAAAGATTTTTCTGTCCCTTTTGAACAGCCCCCAACAAACCGAAAGCCATTGAAGCCGTCACAACCACTGGCCCGGGCCATTAAAATTTCAATAGCTTTCCCCTCGAACGCGGAGTTCTTTCTTCTTGCTCCCGACCAATCGTTTGCCGTCTTGTCTCTTGTCAATATTGGACAATTCATGCGCATTGCGTAAACACCCGTTAAAACTTTATTTTATGGCCGCCATTTTACGGACGTTTTGGTGTAAATACATTTCCGCCAAGCGACATCGGACATCGGCCAACGGACAACTGACCAGAGGCCCGGTCCAGTAGCCAGAAAGGAACCGAACCGAAATCGAGAATCGGGGACTGGATCGGGGGCATATTCTGGCTCAGGAAGCGCAAAAAATGGCGACGCCAACAGACGACAGCGGAGAATCGAAAAAGATAACCGGAGGAGAACAGGGAATACGGGGCCAGGCATAAATTATGCACTGCAAAATAAACGACGATGCACATAATAAAAATCGGGAAAAATTGTGTACGCAATCACAAGGATACCAAAAAGAAAAGAAAATCGAGAAAGGAATAGCAGGTCGAAGTAAAAATACACTTATTTAAGAGGCTATTTTTATTCTGGTTCTAAAAAAGGATTGATTAAGCTATGCTTAATAATATAAGAGCTTAAGTAATTAAGCCATTTGCTACAAAAAATTGTATTTAATTTTCATTATTAGCAAAATTTTAGATTATATTTAGATTATATTTTTATACTTTGAACTTATAATAACAAAACCTTTGCCTTGTTGATCAAATGCCCTTATGAAAACAAGGTCTAATTTTGTTATTATATATTACATTAGAATTTTATGCAAAGTTATTTCTGAAAATTTAAAAAAAATCAGTGTATGTTTATGTATATGGTCGAACTGTCCTTTTTTCTGGTCAGAAATTCCCTCAGCTTACTTATAGATAGAGCATCTACTAAGGCATATAGTAAATCATTGGAGAAAAAATTGTTTTTGCTGCCACACAAGAAAGCAATTTAAGGAAGCCATGGGACAGGGGACAACAAAAATAAAAGAAAATCTGACAATTTTAATGAAAAATCTTGTACATTACGACGAAGGAAAGGGAATGCCAACGGGAGTAGGGGTGTATTTTTGTGACAAGCATGTGACCCAATTATGTGCAATCATGGCAACAAGTTAGAGGAATCATAACAAACATTTCGCATTCAGTGGAGATCTGGATCTGGTGCACAAAAGACGAAGTGTCAGCGGCACAAGACACGAGCCGAGTTTTCCCCCGATTTCTCCCGCCTCGCAACAATTTCAATTTCAATGCGCCTGACAGCGCCAGTCCGACATCAGCCACTCCACTCCACTCCCCTCCTATTTTTATAGCCCAAAAATCCCCTGTTCCCAGCAGAGAAATACAAATCAGCAGAAGAAGACAACGTACATGATGACGATAATAAGGACGATGACGACAATCAACGGCAAACAAACAAGTTAATGTGGGCGTACACTCGGAAAAAGTCATGCATTAAATTGAAGAACAAAATGTAAGGCAAATTATACGAAGCGAAGTTTTTAAAGTTGATTAGGTGAAAGTAAGCACCAAAGCGGTAGGAAATTTATTTAGTAAAAACCGACAAAGTTCGCTTAAAATTTGGAACAACGTTCAATAATATCTAAAACTTAAGAAAAACAATGGGCTAAGAATAAGTTTAAGTGCAGAAGGAAATTTGCCGCTCATTGTGTTTGTCCTAGAAGCCAAAGGGCTTTTGTCCTAACAAGTGGCCACAATTGAATAAATGAATGCACAAACGAGTGGGCCGATGACAATGGCGAATGAATGACAGTGGAGCACAGCGGCCGCACAGTGGGCATGGATCAGGTGGATGCGCTCATTATGCTCTTCATCGCTTTTCCAGATTGCAGGTCACCCACCCGAAACCCCAAAATTTCTAGCTTCGCTCTTTGTTTGTGTCACTGCAATTTGCGCTGTTTGTCTGCCGCATTTGGGGCTATGCAAATAATTGCTTTATGTCCTTGTTCGGTCCGGCCATTATAAGCCGTCCGCCTCTACCCCCTCCCTCCCCAAAGTGACAGAAGGACGACTTTTGACATGACTTAATGAGCTTTCATTCGAATGGCGAACGCTTTCACCGCAAACTAAGTTAAGTGGATTTCTGCGGCTTGCCAAAACATAATTGAACATCAATTGTGCCATTTGTTTGCTGACCTAGCGAATAGAGATGCGCTTAATAGGAATAGCTAATGCATTTTCATTATCATATAGGAGGCATATGATGCCATAGATTTTAATGTAAGCAAATACACGATTTTCTAGAATTTAATAAATTAAAACCGTGGTGCTTTCTGCCACATTTACTGGTCTGTAAAGGTCCAATCTTCTACGCTTACCTTTTTTACTTTCACCGCAAATTCTTCTAAGCCAATCGCCTAATTGTATGGAATAAAAAGAGAATAACAGTTCCATTCGATCAATATAAAATTTGTTTCGATTAGACAAACGTAAAATGTTTCCAATTATGTTTAGTAGTTTCTATCTACACACTCTTCGTGGGATTCGTCACTACGTAGACTGCCGTCTGCAGTGATATTTTTATACCAGTGTTCTTGTCCTCTATATTTAAGAACTTATATTTTAGTTAAATCATGAATGTCTCTTTATGTATTGCACGTAGTAGTAGTAGCTGACCTTAACTTTGTTTCTATGGGGATCTATTCATATAACTACATAAATTTAATGTTAAGTTCGCGGTATAATGTTGTTCGTCTTTATATTAAAAAGACTTCAGTACCCGGAATCCTATATATTTCCACTCTAATATGTCACCCTCAACTGCAAAGTCACTCCCCCAATTTAGACTTCGATAAGCGGGAAAATCTCCCACGTTCCACTAAGGAACCCAACGAAACCAAATCAACAATTACACAGCGAATTAAGTCAAGTCAACCCAGAGCCGCGAAACATTGAACTTTTCTCCCTGCTGCCTCATTAGACATTCAAGAAGCGTCGGACAAAGCCATTGATAAAACCCTTACCACAAAACAGGGTAAAAGAGGTACGCGGAGGGGCAGACCGTTTCTAAACAAAACAATTTACGTATAAATTAATTTACTTTCATTAATTAGTTGGGGCATTAGATGAGGGAGTCACCTGGCTGAGGTGACAGAGTGGAAAATTGAAATGTAAAAGTTTTCGTTTTGCTTTCTGTTCTTTGGTTTGTTCATTTTGGGCAAAGGGAAATTTGCATAGCAATACGGCAATCATTTCAGAGTTTCGTTAGAAAAAGAAAGAATGTTTTCTATATTTGCATGGCAAATTAAAAGGGGTAAGCAGAAAATTAAACTTATTCCCAGTTTGTGGGTCAGAGAAACCCATTTAACGCTTTAAGAAAGTTTTTCGGTAGTTTGACATTGCTAAAGTAAAATGGTTGTTCTAAAAGACTTGTCTTTATTGACGTCTAACCAATTGGCGATACCAAAAAATTAAACTATATATTTTTTGAAAACCTTTTTGTAATATTGGATTTTAAGTGTAATTCGAATTAACCTGTATATTAATTCTATTAAATATTAGAGATCAGAATTTACCAAAATACTTAGTTTATATTAGCTTCGAATAAGTGATAAATAATTTGTGAAAACGATTGTAATCTGTTTTAATTTTTTATTTGATCAACTTGGGATCCCGCCTTTGATGATATGGGGAATGAAAGACCCACCCTTGAAAAATATCTGTGACGGTTTTGATGAGATGAGAAGACTGTGTCCAGACCAACGTCAACTAACCTATAAAAATGTTGATGGGTGTAAACTATAAAAATGTGATTTGCTTGTAGTCAAAGGGCAGGAAAACTATTGACCGGCAGAGAACCAAAGCGCATGCGCCATGGAAACTGAATAAAAAGCATTTAAAATGCACATAAATTAAATCAAAATGGAAATGAAAATAAAGGAAAGGCTGGGCCAGGAAAAATAATAGGAGTGATGCACTAAAATCTCCGTAGGTGTTGCTATTGTCACAGTCTGTCTTCCATTGGGCGGAGATAGCCCAAACGAAACCAAACCACATAAAAGTCAGTCAAACATACGATCAAATTTATAATTTCATTAAAATTTCTTGAAAATGGCGCCAGTCCCAATAGATATACAAATATTCGTGCATCCGACACTAGGAGGAAATTCCAAAATTATTACAAATAAACCGAAGTCAATTAATAGTAATTTTTCAGCCATAAATTCAACATATAGGCAAATTATAGGCAATTGCCGACATACTCAAGGCAAATTTCCGCTGTCGTAAAAACTTTACTTTTAATGTTTGCGATTAAAGTAATATATTTTTTGCGGTTCAATTTATGGCCATTTAATGGTCAAACATCAAAATATTTGCAATGCCAGGAAAGGAGTGGTTTTATAGACATTTTATAATATAGGAAAACAATTAGCCTCTAATGGAGGTGGAACTCGTTTACCTCTTTTCACTAGCCATTAGGAGTAGCTTTCCTTCAGGTTAAGTTTATTTACCTCTACCTCATCCCTTCACACACAAACAAAGCTCCAAAAAACACACAAAGTTTATCTTTCGTTAATGCTACTATTTCATAATTTTAAATTGAGCCGGACTGAAGAGGTTGGGACAGAGAACAAACTAAAGACCGATTCCAATGCCACAAAGAAACCAAATTTATAACCCAACAACAGCAACTGAGACTGGGACAGAGTCAGAAATATACTGAAAGTCGTGTAAGAGAAATGAAAAGTTGAAAACCTATAAAAATTTAAATTGATTGTTCAATTAATCTTCACAAGACTTGACAACAACGGGCCAAGTGTGTTGTTTTCTTGTTCAGTGGGAGAGCAAAACAACAAGATAGTTTAAATATTTCAAGATATGATTTGCAAAATCATTCTGGGTTTTCAGAAGAATTTTAAATTTAAAACAAACATTGTTTCTTTAAAAAGAACACTCTCTTAATTCTTAGTTTTAAGCCAATATCAGCTGCACAATACTACACGCATTCAGAATCCCGGCAATGACAAAGGGCTTAAGACAAGTTACATAAAACCAGTTACATAAAAGAACCCAAAACGGGGAAGAGCCAGAAAGAGGGACCCATAAAGAAAAACCCCTTTGCACCTCTCGGCCAGACAATGCAATAATATTTTTCATAATTTTTTCCCAGTCTCTTTTCTCATTTTTTTGTTGGTTGTTAACCCACAGTCAATTAATGTCCCATAATTTTCGACTTCATATGTGGACGATCGAAGGATGGCGCGGCAACGGTACCTACATAGCTTGACTTTCGGAACTTGTCATAAGATTTTTTCTGTCTTTAATTGCTAATAGGTATTTTGATCGTTCTGATCGGGGCGAGGGTTCAGTTGTTTAATCAATGTGGAAATGCCGCCGCAGCGGACCGCGTCAAATGAAAACCGATCCCGATACCGATGTGCCGATGTGGCGATGGCGATGGCGATCCTTGGCGTTGGTTTAACGATCGATCGACCCCCGCCCCGATCTCCTGGCCCCGGCAATCGGCAGCTAATTTCCATGCCTGAGTTTAGGTTCCATCTGGATTGGAGGCTCTTCAGGGCTTCTTTTACGGCTGCCTCCGCTCTCGGCGTCATTAACATTTTCGAGATTTAATCATCAAACATGGCGCAGCCTCGGATCTTCAGCTCGGCTCAGTTTGGATCGGTTGGTGGTAATGATGGCATGTTCTGTCTTTTGTTTGGCTGCTTGTCGTACATGCGCTTTTATCGGCATTTAAAACAATCTATACACGGTTCGTGGCAGAGAAGAGCTGCCAGGTGGTGGGGGATTCCATCAACTTGGGGCGCCATAAGGCAAGTTGGTTTATAACAGTTTGGTGGCAAGTCAAAAGTCAGTAATCGGATATATCCGGCTCGTAAATGTCTTCGAGAACAAACTATTGCATAAAATGCAAAAGGTCCTAATTAATAAAAGTTGTTTGAAACTTTAGAATGAAGAAAAATTAAGAAAAGGATTTCTACATATTTCGTTTTTTTATGATTTATAATATTAGCTACGTTTTAATTGAACAATTTGGTTGCCTTTATTAATTTACATGAAAAAAATTTCATATAAGAGAGAAAAATATTTTATAATATGATTTATTACGGTACAAACAAAATCTTTTTTCTGATAAAACAAGAAAGGAAGCAAACTTGGGCAAGCCGAAGTTAATATACCCTTGCAGTTATTACATTTCGATTTCTATGCCTATATTTTTAAAAACAATGAAGCTATGTCGATTTTGCGCTGCATTTTGTCATCGTTTCTATGGCAGCTATTTGATATTGATATCGTTGTCCGATTTTAATTTAATTAAAACCGTAATTCCATAATATTTAAATATTACCAAATCCCAAAGAAAAAAACAAAGCAACAAAGGTATAATTTTTTTAATTCTTTTTTCCGATTGTTCCTATGGGAGCTATGTGATATCCGGCTCGTTCCGTACTACCTGCAATAGAATGGCAACTTTTGGGAAATTTTCAAGCAGATAGCTTAAAAACAGAGAGACTAGTTTGCGTAGAAACGGACAGACGGACGGACGGGCAGACCGGCATGGCTAGATCGACTCTCCTAGTGATGCTGATCAAGAATATATATACTTTATAGGGTCGGAAATGTCTCCTTCACTGCGTTGCAAAGTTTTGACTGAAATTATAATACCCTCTGCAAGGGTATAAAAACACTATCTTGTTTCAAGACAAAATGAAGTTTAAATAATGTAAAAAAATATTTTATTAAATCAAGCAGACTTTTTATATATTATTTGAGAATTTTTTGTTTACAGATAACACAAAGCAAGTATATTTGCGCTATCAAGCATCATGAAAAACAACAAAATGTATGGAATTTTTATCATCAATAATTATGATTTTCCTTTTACTATGAAATGCACCTGAAAAACCCCTGAGACAGGTAAAATAAAACATTATCTATATTGTCTATTGTGATCACGATTCGCGTTTCAGAATTGTTTAACCATTTAGCTTTCACTCGTTTCCCTTTAAGTCGGTTAAAGCGAGTTGAGTTTAGCTTGCTCTGCTCCTTTGTAACCCATGGTAAGCCCTGCCCAAGAAATACAGCATTTTCATTGATTTCAATTTGCCTGCGTTCCGACGCCATATTTCAATTTCTGACCGACGCACAATTTACAAGCCATAGCATGTGTCTCCAACTCTGGGCCCCAACCGCCATGCGACCATCTCTTTCACCGGCTGTATCTCCCTCTCTTTCGTGTGTACTGGCAGACCGTGAGGTTTCAGGGAGGGGGAGGGGCGGGGGACATTGGACAGACAGCTTAATTGATGAACAAAGGCGTTTGGGCCAAAAGTTTTGCGTTTGTTTAAGAGATAGCCAAGCGATGTGTCTGGGTCCTGGACAGTCTTTTTGCCGAGTTCGAAGTCGAGGACTTGCAGAAGTCGTACAGAATATTTAACACCCGCTGAGCGTATTTATGGGAGAATGAACCTGTGTGTCCTACTCTCCTCGTCATCATGGCCATTCCCATTCCCAGTCCTCCGCCCAATCCCAACCTCATCGTCATCGTCCATGACTCCACCATTTTGTCTTAGACGGGGCCAATATATGTGCACAGGAGCGCTGTGGGGGATTCTGAAGATGGATATGTTGTTGAATCGCTGGCCAAAAGCGATGCACTTTGGTTGAATTTCATAACTATGTTGTAATATTAAATTATTGATCAAACAAATAACATAATAATAATAATAATAATACCATAATAATAATAAATAATTTGTAATTATATTAATAGCATGTAACAATTGAAAACACTAATTGATTATTGTACTTATTTTTTGTTTTTTTTCGTTTATATAGTATCCAAATATTAAATCATTTAATTTTTAGTATATTCATAAATTCATTTAACAACAAAAATCGAAATATAAAGAAACTTTCGTGTCACTTAACTGAATAGCAGGCAGTTTTTTCTTAAATTTATTGAAAAATAAGATATAAATTAAATTTATATTTCAAAAGATCTAATTTAAATTGTAAAATATGATTTTTTGTATTAAAAAGTGTAAAAATAGGAAGTAAAACTTTTATTTCGAAAAATTAAATATTTCCAACTAAGCCAAGCCTTTGGTTACAAAGGCATTGCACTGTAGAAAAGCAAAATTGTTGGTTGTTCATGTCGGTTCACTTCTTCAGTTTTATTGTGCTAAGTATTGGCCTACCTCCAAACTAAATGGAACCGCTACTGTTCGTCGGAATCCTTGCAGTAGCGCCTCCAAGTCCCTGTTCCTCTTTCTTTTCCACATGGAAGTGTGTATCTTTCTCGCTTCCACTCCTGGAAGATTTGCAATTCCAATCGGCGCGACGTCTGCGTTTAGGTCTGCTCCTGCTCCTGCTGCTCCTCCTGCTCCTCTCCTGCTCCCGCTCCTCCTCTTACTCCTGTTGCTGATGATTAGTTGTTGGCCCCTGTCCTCCTCTGCCCCTCTCTTTCGGCCATATAGCCTTCTCTGTCTAGTCTGCAGTGGGGCTTCTATGGCCACGTTCAACCTTCTTTTTATTGCACACACGATGCAATTATTTGTTTTATTAACTGTTGAACATGTTTTCTCCGCGCACATTGCACCATGTTTTCCCACTGATATATAAGTCGCTTCCAAATTGTAAATTGCAAATTTTATTAATTTCTGCCCATGGGAAACTTGTTCCCCCAGCGATCGCACTCCGTGTGCGGTTCTCCTCGAATCGGATTGGGCTTGTTTCGATTCCGTTGAGATGAACCATTTCCCGCATAGAGTGCTGTGGGTTGGTCGGCAATTAACCTTTTAAGGTTCTTGTGTTCGGGAGGAAATTAATGATAATTGTCGAATGTTTAGATAATGGGAGTTTGGATTGGGTATTCCAAAGGGGGAATGCAAAGTCTTTACAAATAGAAATATTTAAATAAAATGGGTACGTAAACTAAGTCTAAACACTTTCTCTTAAAGCTATTTTAGTTCCCTTTTAAATATTTCTCAAGCTAAGGAAATGGCAATTTTTCATTGGTTAAGCTTGAAACAGGTTGATTTACATAAAAAGCCGAGCCAAAAATGAATTCTCCCACCCATTTCGTAATGAAATGAAGAGGGGGTGAAGGGTGGGAAACGGGAAAGGGGTCGGGTAGTGAAGCCAACAACATTACCACGAACTCAGTTCGAAGATTAATCAGCTAAGCAAACATAATAAAAGGCTAAGCGCTATTTTGCGACATTTTGATAAATATCGAATCAAAATAATGCGTCAAAATAATTAATCATGATTAAGCGGGGGTCAGAGGCGTAGGCGGGGGGATTAGCCAGTGTTAATGATCAATAAATGAGACAGCAGGGGAGGACGGGAGAACAAGTGCTAGCCATCACACGCCATTCTCGAATTAGTGGCCAGCGAAAACAAAGAGTAATTCTCCTACTTTTACCCCTCCCAAATCACCCCATCATGACTTAAACACTCTGGCCAAAAAAGTGTCACATAATCGGGGAAATCAAATGCAAATGTAATAAATCCGTGCGAAAGGGGGTGGCTCTGGGCGCACCCCCCGATTTGTATTTACTTACTACGACTTTCGACGCATAATTTAAGGTACTGCCAAACGAAATCCGCCCGAAGTCAATTTATATTCAAAGCCTTCCCCCGAGTTCCTATGTGTGGGAACTTTAACATGCGGTCTCGCATCAGTCAGGATGTCAGTTGGCTGAAGGAAGTCAAACCCTTTTTACTTCTCACTAACATTTCTCCGAAACTTTCCGGAGTCTTTTATCCGTTTCTGAATTCCACTTGTTGGACTTTTCTTGACCACTGAATAAATACAGTATCTACCATTTAGAAATAATGATTTTTTTGGCATGAGTCTGGGCGCGGACCTAAATTAATAAAGGTGTATTATGATAGTTTTTTAAGAAAATGAAAGCTAGAATTTTATTAAACATCCTTGTCTTCAACCTTGCCCTTCGAATAAGTGAACTCACTATATAGTACATATTATATCGCTTAGTTTCTCGCACTCTTCTTCACACACTTGTCTGTTTATGTGAAATTTAATCAAAATCGGTGTTCAGCAATGATTACTCACATAGGCCCCAAGGGTGACATTCGATGGCGTTTAGCACGTGCAACCGCGGCGAGCAAGGCCGTTGGGTGGGTGGCCCTTGGGTGGAATGGGTGGTTGCCAGCCGCCTGGCAGCAACCCTTAATTGCGCGTGTAATCAGTTGGCCAAGGGGGTTGGCCACCGCCGAGGGAAAACTGAAAAATGGGGGGCGGGGGCGTCCTAATGCCCTGTAAATGCAACTAAACAGCTTGTGTGACGCTTTCGGTCGGAGAGTTCCGGGGGATTTGACTTCGGGGCGATGTAAAGTGGCGTTGATGATGTGATTCCGATTTCATTTGATTAGATTGCTTTGCATTAGCGGAAGATTGATGGAGCATATGTCAAATAACATGTAAAATGAAAACGCATGCTAGCAGATTTGTTATATTTTTTGCTTCGACGTTTATTGTGCAAAGCAATTTGCAACTTATCGTTGCCCAATCCGATGTTGCTATTTCCCACATTAATTAAATGAGTACCTCATTACCTGAAGTTATACCTTCAAAATTGCATACAAACTTGGACTGCCCAGTGTACACATAAAGGAAATACGATTTGGAAAATGGCTGTTAGGTATTTCACAGTGCGAGTAAGCTGCATAGAACCGTACCTCAGGTACAACAGATACATATGTGAGAGATATAGGACATATTCATCTTTTTTTTATGAAATTCAAGCTCAACACCAAGACCGATAATTAAAAAAAATTGTATTTTAGACGAAAGCAGCGGAATATTTCGCTTAATTATATATGTATACTTTTTTTTGTAATGAATATTTTTAACTTAACTAAAACACTTAGGTCAATAGGTATAGATCGATAAACAACACAAACAAATATAAGCGCCATTTAATAAAAACAAATTTCTCTTCACATACTAAAATAAAATTTTTTTTAAAAATAAACTAGATTTGCATAGTTACATGTCAATAGCTTTTATACTGCAAAAATGTCAGAGAAAACAAGAAAGGAAAGCTAACTTCGGGCGGAGCCGAAGTTGATTTACCCTTGCAGAATATTCTGTAAATTATATTTTCCAAAGTTATTCATATGATGTATTCTTAATACTCATAAAAAATCCCAACTTCCTAACTTTAAAAACACCAAAGTTGTGGTATTTCCGATCAATCAGTTATATGGCAGCTAAAGGATATAGTCGGCCGATCCCGGCCGTTCCGACTTATATACTGCGTGCAAAGGAAAGAAGGGTGTGTGCAAAGTTTCAATTCGATATCTTTAAAACCGAGAGACTAGTTTGCGTAGAAACAGACAGACGGACAGACGGACATGCTTATATCAACTCAGGAGGTGATCCTGATCAAGAATATATATACTTTATAGGGTCGGAGATGTCTCCTTCACTGCGTTGCACACTTTTGACCAAAATTATAATACCCTCTGCAAGGGTATAAAAAGTGATATTTTCGCAGCCTTTAACAATTTTTCTACGGAAGCTATACGATATAGACGTCCGATCGGCAAACGCTTTTACCCTGATCAAGATATTCGTAAATAAATAAGACTTGGAAAAATTGATGTCAATAGCTTACACACTGCGCGAAATATTCTGAAAAACATCAAATTTTGACCGATATCACCCCATTATTCCTATGGGATCCGCAGGCGCTTTTACCCTGATCAAGGTATGCATAAAAATTACGATTTGAAAAAATTTATATCAATAGCTTACACACTGCGCGAAATATTCTAAAAAACATCAAATTTGGACCGATTTCACCCTATTGTTCCTATGGGAGCTAAAGGATATAGACGTCCGATCGGCACGCGCTTTTATCCTGATCAAGGTATGAATAAACAAGAAAGGAAAGCTAACTTCGGGCGGAGCCGAAGTTGATATACCCTTGCAGAATATTCTGTAAATTATATTGGTTGGCCAAAAATAAAACCCGTAGAAAATCCCAACTTCCTAACTTTACAAACACCAAAGTTATAGCATTTCCGATCAATCAGTTATATGACAGCTATAGGATATAGTCGGCCGATCCTTATGAAATTTCGGTCGGATTGATTGGCCAAAAATAAAACCAATAGATAATCCCAACTTCCTAACTTTAAAAACACCAAAGTTATGGCATTTCCGATCGTTCAGTATATGGCAGCTATATGGTATAGTCGCCCGATCCGGCTCGTTCCGACTTATATACTACCTGCAATAGAAAGTCAACTTTTGGGAAAGTTTCAAGCAGATAGCTTTGAAACTGAGGGACTAGTTTGCGTAGAAGCGGACGGACGGACAGACGGACATGGGTAGATCGACTCTCCTGGTGATGCTGATCAAGAATATATATTCTTTATGGGGAAGAAAATGTCTTCTTCACTGCGTTACAAGCTTCTGACCAAAATTATAGTACTCTCTGCAAGGGTAATTAGATAAAAAAAATTTTCAAAATGCCAACTAGAGTCCTAAAGAGTATTTGTTGAAAAATATGTAACAGGTAAAAGGTAGCGTTTCCGACCAAAAAAAGTATATACTATTGACCACGATCAATAGCCGATTCGATCTAGCCATGTCCATCTGTCTGCCAGTGCCCATTAACGTCGAGATCTTGGAAAGTGTAAGAACTAGAGATTTGAGACTGAACATGGAGATTCCAGAGATACAATCGATGAGCAAGTTTATTTGCAGTTCGGCAGATGGCGCCACCTAAATCCGAGTTTTTGACAAAATGCGCCATTAGCTTTGGGTGTATTTTTCTTTAAAATTGGTTAGCTGAAATGGCGGTATATTATAGTAGAGGGACTCGACCACATTGGGATTTTTTATGAGTATTAAGAATGCATCATATGAATAATTTTTGAGAATATAATTTACAGAATATTCTGCAAGGGTATTTCAACTTCGGCTCCGCCCGAAGTTTGCTTTCCTTTCTTGTTTTTAACCTTAAATATCTCAAGAACTACATTAGATATCAAAAATCCTGTCTGCAACGCATTCTCATTAGCATAAATCAAACTTGTCCATTGGCACACTGTTCATGCAAATTAGTTTTCCTATATGTACAAAAAACATTTTATAATTTTTGTTCTTCTTTAGCTCGCTGCATCACATTATTGTCTCTTCTTCAGAATACTAGTAAAATCTCTTGTAGAGTGCCAAACAATAAAATATTTTAAAATGTTGTATGTGTTAGGCGAATGAATGTTAATATTTTCAGAACATTTTATATACAAAATTTAAAATTTTAAAAGATACGATCGTCAATAGTTTTTTATACCCGTTACTCGTAGAGTAAAAGGGTATATTGTATTCGTGCAAAAGTATGTAACAGGTAGAAGGAAGCGTTTCCGACCCTATAAAGTTATATATTCTTGTTCAGGATCACTAGCCGAGTCGATCTAGCCATGTCCGTCTGTCCGTCTGTCCGTCTGTCCGTCCGTATGAACGCTGAGATCTCGGAAACTATAAAAGCTAGAAGATTGGCATTTTGCATGCAGATTCTAGGAGTTCCTACGCAGCGCAAGTTTATTTCAAAAGGGTGCCACGCCCCTTTAACGCCCACAATCGCTTATATACGATTTTAAAAATTTAAATATTTCGGAAAAGTAAAAATGCAGTTTTATTGTGTTTATCAATACCTATCGAAATGTAGAAGAAATTTTCCAAATCGGACCATTCGTTAAAAAGTTATGCGTGATCAAAGTTTCTATCTCCATCTCCCTCGCACTCCCTTTACCTGTGTAACGGGTATCTGATAGTCTGGGCACCCGACTATAGCGTTCTCTCTTGTTTTCTTTTGGAAAGTTTCGAGTGTGAAGGCTTGCAATTGATCCGAAATCGTGCACTTAAGGCGTAAACTTTTGTTGATTTCTCAAAGCAGTCTTCTTTATTAAGATGTTTTATGAAATAAACTCTTTATCCTTTTATCAAAAGGAAACATTTACATTTAACCGGATGAAGCCTTAAATGCTGTCTCCTACATATCAAATTCGGCGATGAGATATTTTACTATCTTAGAAAGTCGAGAAATACACTGGACTGTATGCATTTCTGTTTCAATGATAATTTTTTACGACATAATTCTCTTTTAAATTATATATAAACATATGATTTATAAGGACTTACATGAAGCAGATAAAATTAAAAAATTGAAATGCAGTTCTGTTTTTTTACATTTTGACTGCGTCTTATAGAATCAATATTGAAATTATTTAAACCTAAAAATTAATTGAATAATTGCAATTGCACTTAAAATAAGGTAGTGCCCTCAAACTTCGTTAACTACTATTTTAATTATCGTCGGAGTCATAGCTGTTAGTGTCGTATCATTCTTAATGGTATTGGTGTCAATCTCTGAAATTCTATGTCATTGCAATTTTGGTTTTTTTAAAAACAAAATTTCACAAAAGATTAATACCGTTTTTTTGTAATTTAGAATTGTCACAAAATAATAAATAACGAGAAAGGAAAGCTAACTTCGGGCGGAGCCGAAGTTGAAATACCCTTGCAGAAAATTCTATAAATTATATTCTCCAAAATTATTCATATGATGCATTCTTAACACTCATAAAAAATCCCAACTTCCTAACTTTAAAAAAACCAAAGTTATGGCATTTCCAATCATTCAGTTATATGGCAGCTATAGGATATAGTCGGCCGATCCTTATGAAATTTAGTAGATCGGATTGATTGGCTAAATATAAAACCCATAGGAAATCCCAACTTCCTAACTTAAGGGAGTCTTCTAGTCTAGAGGCTCGAATTTCGACCTTTTTTAACAACTAATAAAAAAAGCAATAGATATTTTTACGATCCGTTTTTTTTATCATTTGTTTATTAAACTTAAAGGAGTACATAAAATAAATTTAAAAAAAAAAATTAGTTTTCATTGAGTTATTCCTTCTTGAAGAAGAGGGGGAAAAAGAGACCGTGTCCGCGTCGCCATGATATCTATGCTTGTCGTTGTCTCAAAAATAAAACAATGATAGATTCTTAATGAGTACGAATGTCGCTATGGCATGAAGCACCAAAAAAAAATATTTTTTTCTGAAATGGCGGCAACTCAAAGAAAAAGTCGATTTTTTCACTAATTTTTCCATTTTGTCGAATTTTTTAAAAATATTATAAATTAAAAATTTTTTTTTGTTGGTTCCGGCGATAGAGATATATTTAAAGAATATTCAAAACAAATTTCAGGTAAATCGACTGATTAGAACTTGAGATATAGTGGCGACCGCATCAAAAAAGTAGTTTCGAGAAAACGCGTTTAAAGTTCCAGTCGTTCGCTCAACCGGTATAGTTGCCACGTCACTAAAACGGCTATAACTTTGAAAATAATTAGAGTTTTGAAAAATCCTTTTAGGGAGATATTTGTGACTATAAAAAGTATCGAATTATGAAAAAAAAAATTTTTCGATTTTCTCAAATTTCTAGACTAGAAGACCCCCTTAACAAACAACAAATCTTAAAAACAACAAAGTTATAATTTTTATACCCTTGCAGAGGGTATTATAATTTTGGTCAAAAGTGTGCAACGCAGTGAAGGAGACATCTCCGACCCTATAAAGTATATATATTCTTGATCAGGATCACCTCCTGAGTTGATATAAGCATGTCCGTCTGTCTGATTCTACGCAAACTAGTCTCTCAGTTTTAAAGATATCGAGTTAAAACTTTGCACCCAACCTTCTTTCCTTTGCACGCAGTATATAAGTCGGAACCGGGTTCGGCCAACTATATCCTATAGCTGCCATATAACTGATTGATCGGAAATGCCATAACTTTGGTGTTTGTAAAGTTAGGAAGTTGGGATTTATGAGTGTTAAGAATGCATCATATGAATAATTTTGGAGAATATAATTTACAATTAATTCGGCTCCGCCCGAATTTAGCTTTCCTTTCTTGTTATACCCTTGCAGAGGGTATTATAATTTGGTCAAAAGTGTGCAACGCAGTGAAGGAGACATCTCCGACCCTATAAAGTATATATATTCTTGATCAGGATCACCTCCTGAGTTGATATAAGCATGTCCGTCTGTCCGTCTGTCTGTCCGTCTGTCTGTTTCTACGCAAACTAGTCTCTCAGTTTTAAAGATATCGAGTTGAAACTTTGCACACACCCTTCTTTCCTTTGCACGCAGTATATAAGTCGGAACGGCCGGGATCGGCCGACTATATCCTATAGCTGCCATATAACTGATTGATCGGAAATGCCATAACTTTGGTGTTTGTAAGTTAGGAAGTTGGGATTTTCTATGGGTTTTATATTTGACCAATCAATCCGACCTACCAAATTTCATAAGGATCGGCCGACTGTATCCTTAGCTGCCATATAACTGATTGATCGGAAATGCCATAACTTTGGTGTTTGTTAAGGTGGGAAGTTGGGATTTCCTATGGGTTCTATATTAGGCCAATCAATCCGACCTACCAAATTTCTAAGGATCGGCCGACTATATCCTATAGCTGCCATATAACTGATTGGTCGAAAATGCCATAACTTTGGTGTTTGTAAAGTTAGGAAGTTGGGATTTTCTATGGGTTTTATATTTGGCCAATCAATCCGACCAATAAAATTTCATAGGATCGGCGGACTATATCCTATAGCCGCCATATTACTGATTGATCGGAAATGCCATAACTTTGGTGTTTGTAAAGTTAGGAAGTTGGGATTTTTTATGAGTGTTAAGAATGCATCATATGAATAATTTTGGAGAATATAATTTACAGAATATTCTGCAAGGGTATTTCAACTTCAGCTCCGCCCGAAGTTAGCTTTCCTTTCTTGTTATACCCTTGCAGAGGGTATTATAATTTTGGTCAAAAGTGTGCAACGCAGTGAAGGAGACATCTCCGACCCTATAAAGTATATATTCTTGATCAGGATCACCTCCTGAGTTGATATAGCCATGTCCGTCTGTCCGTCTGTCCGTCTGTCTGTTTCTACGCGAACTAGTCTCTCAGTTTTAAAGATATCGAATTGAAACTTTGCACACAGCCTTCGATCCTTTGCACGCAGTATATAAGTCGGAACGGCCAGGATCGGACAACTATATAGCATCCATATAACTGATTGATCGGAAATGCCATAACTTTAGTGTTTGTTAAGTTAGGAAGTTGGGATTTCCTATGGGTATTTTATTTGGCCAGTCAATTCGACCTACCAAATTTCATAAGGATCGGCCGACTATATCCTATAGCTGCCATATAACTGATTGATCGGTAATGCCACAACTTTGGGATTTGTAAAGTTAGGAAGTTGGGATTTTCTATGGCTTTTATATTTGGCCAATCAATCTGACCTACCAAATTTCATAAGGATCGGCTGACTATATCCTATAGCTGCTATATAACTGATTGATCGGTAATGCCATAACTTTGGGATTTGTAAAGTTAGGAAGTTGGGATTTTCTATGGGTTTTATATTTGGCCAATCAATCTGACCCACTAAATTTCATAGGGATCGGCCGACTATATCCTATAGCCGCCACTTAACTGAACGATTGGAAATGCCATAACTTTGGTGTTTTTAAAGTTAGAAGTTGGGATTTTTTATGAGTGTTAAGAATGCATCATATCAATAATTTTGGAGAATATAATTCGGAATATTCTGCAAGGGTATTTCAACTTCGGCTCCGCCCGAAGTTAGCTTTCCTTTCTTGTTATACCCGTTACTCGTAGAGTAAAAGGGTATATTGTATTCGTGCAAAAGTATGTAACAGGTAAAAGGAAGCGTTTCCGACCCTATAAAGTATATATATTCTTGTTCAGGATCACTAGCCGAGTCGATCTAGCCATGTCCGTCTGTCCGTCTGTCCGTCTGTCTGTCTGTCCGTATGAACGCTGAGATCTCGGAAACTATAAAAGCTAGAAGATTGGCATTTTGCATGTAGATTCTAGGAGTTCCTACGCAGCGCAAGTTTATTTCAAAAGGGTGCCACGCCCCTTTAACGCCCACAATCGCTTATATACGATTTTAAAATTTAAATATTTCGGAAAAGTAAAGATGCAGTTTTATTGTTTTTATCAATACCTATCGAAATGTAGAAGAAATTTTCCAAATCGGACCATTCGTTAAAAAGTTATGCGTGATCAAAGTTTCTATCTCCATCTCCCTCGCACTCCCTTTACCTGAGTAACGGGTATCTGATAGTCGGGGCACCCGACTATAGTCTTCTTGTTTTTTCTCTGTCAAGTGGCGCCTTTATTTAATATCGGATGTTTCTAAAAGAATGTGCGTTGGGCTAAATGTGAAATTATTTGTCAATGAAATTGGGCTTTTTTAAGCAAGTGCTCTGAGGCCTTTTAAACAGTTTGCTAAAAATTTTTGTTTTAAATTTAAAAGTATTTTACTTTTGCGGTTTTGCTTATTTTTAAGAGCAATTTGGCAATTCTGTAAATGCCAATACCCATCAATCGTTGAATTTTGGACATCTGTTCCATGCAAATTCAGTTTTACAAAAATTCACAGAATTGGCAACCTGTATATATATACTTACTTGAAGAGCAAAACAAATATTTTGAATAGTGAACGATGATTAACAACAAGAATTTCTATTAAATATTTGAAAATAATTCAGTTAAGCGGGTCAACTACTTGACAATTCCATAGGGATATTTTTGGGTTGTTCCCTTAAGGGCTGAAAATTCCTTTTGTATTTGTAGCGATTCAGCGATTTGATCGCTTAGAAAATCAATGCATTTGTTCTTAACTTTAATTAATAACTTTTTGGTGTTTAAAAAGACAAGCAGTTAATATTAATTATTTGGTGTTATAAAAAGCAAGCAGTTAAATTACCGATGGTTCTGTGAAAACATCGCTGTCTGGAAATATCGATAGTATTGAAATAACATCTGGCAACATTCGCATCGATGTCTGGTCTGACATACAGTAAGGTCGCGATATCCGATACTATCGAGTAAAGATTTTGTTTCAGCTCTACATTGCACCCTCTCAAAAATTCGCAACTTAGCTTCAAAAACTAAACAATAAATGCCGTAATGCAGCGCGTATGTGTTTGACAGCTTAGCAGACGAACAGACAGAGCTTCAATTAATAGAAATTGACCATTCCAGGGCATCGACACCTTCTTTAAGCGGCTGCCAGGCAAACCGAAAAAAGCAGATGACGAAAACGGAGAGACGCCAACTAAGGCGCCAAAACGCCGAAAGGCCGTGATCATTTCCAGCGACGAGGACGAGGTAGCTGCCAGTCCGCTGGAGCCCAAGAAACGTAAGGCCTCCAAGGCGGCATCCAGCGAGGATGAAGTGGTGTCCGCCACTCCGGAACCGGAAGCCAAAAAAGCAAGAAATGGCCACAAACCGTCCCTATCCAAGCTGAAAAGGCACGTGGATCCTTCGGAGCTCTTTGGTGGGGAAACCAAGCGGGTGGTTGTGCCCAAGCCGAAGACCAAGGCGGTTATCGAGTTCGAAAATGAGGACATAGACCGGAGTCTAATGGAATTCGATCTGGAGGAAAGTATCAGAGAGGCCGCGCCATTGAAAAGGGTTTCATCATCTCCCAGAAGGTCTCCCTCCCCCAAAAGAGCCAAGAAAGCCAGTCCCGAACCGGCCAAAGCCATGTCCAACAAATCCAAGACCTCCACTCCGCGAGTGAAGAAGGAAAAGCCTCCAGCCGATCTGGAATCCAGTGTCCTAACTGACGAAGAACGCCACGAGCGGAAGCGCATGTCCGCCGTGCTCTACCAGAAGTACAAGAACCGCAGCAGCTGCCTGAATCCTGGCAGCAAGGAAATCCCCAAGGGATCCCCCAACTGCCTTAGTGGACTGACCTTTGTGGTCACCGGAGTCCTGGAGTCCATGGAGCGCGAGGAGGCGGAAGCCGTAATCAAGGAGTACGGCGGAAGGGTAATGACCGTGGTGGGGAAGAAACTAAAGTATATGGTCGTCGGTGAGGAGGCGGGACCAAAGAAACTGGCTGTGGCTGAAGAGCTCAAAATACCCATTCTCAGCGAAGACGGCCTCTTCGACCTAATCAGGGAGAAATCCGGGCAATCTAAGCAGGTAAAGGAGGAGAAAAAGAGCCCCAAGGAGGAGCATAGCTCTAAGGAAAAGGAAAAGAAGGATGTCAAGGCTTCCAGCAAGTCAAAAATTAAAGTGGAGAAGGAGGACACTAAGCAGGGAAAGGAGGAGAAAAAAGCAGAGCAGAACTCTGGGGAAAAAGAGAAGAAGGATGTCAACCCTTTCAGTAAGACCAAAGTCAAAGAGGAAAAGGAGGACACTAAGCCCATAAATTTTGAGAAACATAATGCTTCCAAGCAAAGGGTCAAGGAAGAGCACACTTCCTCAAAGGCAAAGCAGGACGAAACAGTCCAAGCTGTTACCCTAAAAGTAAAGAAGGAACCCAGCTCACATGAACAAAAAGCACCGGTGCCAAGGACAGCCGAGGCCAAGACCCAGGATGTGGTCGGCATGGCATGGGTGGATAAGCACAAGCCCTCCAATATCAAAGAAATTGTTGGCCAGGCAGGACCCGCTAGCAACGTGACCAAGTAAGTAATTAAAACAACAAGAAAATATTATATGATGGTAAAATATTATTTTTCTGGTGTATCATTATTTCACTTAGGCGAACAAAATTAAAAAGCGTATAAATGTCATAGAATAGTGATGTTGAGGACGTAAACTTACAAAAACAATTGTATCACATGAAAGGGTAAAATTAAATCTCTTCTTTTACCAATTAAAGTACTCGATTCTCTTAGGGATAATTAAAGTCTGTAAGTATGGAATTCCATACATTTAATAGTTCCAGATTCTCTTCTGTTTACACAAGTGGAAAGATATGGCTTCTCAAGCCGGATGCAGATACTAACCCAGAATATATCCATATGTATGAGGTCACTTCTTATGGTGGGAAACACTTTCTATTTCTGTAACATGCATTCCACAATTACAATTGAATTTTATTTTTCTTAAATTTTATTGATATTAATTTTATCCAACTCTAGACTGATGAACTGGATGTCCAAGTGGTATTCTAACCACGATGGAAATAAGAAGCCCCAACGACCCAATCCTTGGGCCAAGAACGATGACGGCAGCTTCTACAAGGCGGCTCTACTATCGGGACCGCCGGGAATCGGAAAGACCACGACGGCGACTCTGGTGGTGAAGGAGCTGGGCTTCGATGCGGTCGAGTTCAACGCCTCCGACACCCGTAGCAAACGCTTGCTCAAGGATGAAGTATCCACGCTTCTGAGCAATAAGTCCCTCTCCGGATACTTTAGCGGCCAGGGGCAGGCGGTCTCCCGGAAACACGTGCTGATAATGGACGAAGTGGATGGCATGGCCGGGAACGAGGACCGTGGGGGAATGCAGGAGCTTATCGCCTTGATCAAGGATAGCTCCATTCCGATCATTTGCATGTGTAATGATCGCAACCACCCGAAGATTCGGTCCCTGGTCAACTACTGCTACGATCTGCGATTCCAGAGGCCGCGTCTCGAGCAGATCAAGGGTAAAATAATGGGCATCTGCTTCAAGGAGAAGGTAAAGATTTCACCTGCAAAAGTGGAGGAAATCATAGCGGCCACCAACAACGATATTCGGCAGTCCATCAACCACATTGCCCTGCTGAGCGCGAAGGAGGAATCTTCCCTAAAATCAGGGCAACAGGTCGCCACCAAGGACCTGAAGCTGGGACCCTGGGAAGTTGTGCGTAAAGTTTTTACAGCGGACGAGCACAAGCACATGTCCTTGGCCGATAAGAGCGACCTCTTTTTCCACGACTACAGCCTGGCCTCGCTCTTTGTGCAGCAGAACTACCTCCAGGTCTCTCCATACGGAAACAAGTAAGTATAGTTCTGGGTATAATTTTAATTGGTAAATCCATGCAACTGTTCTCAATCTCCGCTTTTGCAGAAACGACATTCTGGCCAAGGTGGCTGCCACGGCGGATGCCCTCAGCTTGGGCGACCTAGTCGAGAAGCGCATCCGCGCGAACTCCGCCTGGAGTCTGTTGCCAACGCAGGCCATTTTCAGCTCGGTGCTGCCTGGAGAGCACATGTGCGGCCACTTCACTGGACAGATAAATTTTCCCGGATGGCTGGGCAAGAACTCCAAGTCCGGAAAACGGGCCAGACTTGCCCAGGAGCTGCACGACCACACCAGGGTCTGCACCTCGGGCTCAAGGCTATCCGTGCGGCTGGATTACGCACCTTTCCTGCTGGATAATATAGTGCGACCACTGGTGAAGAATGGACAGGAGGGTGTGTCTGCTGCCCTTGAGGTTATGAAGGATTACCATCTACTGCGCGAGGATCTGGACTCGCTGGTCGAGCTGACCTCCTGGCCGGGCAGGAAATCCCCCTTGGATTCAGTGGATGGACGAGTGAAAGCAGCCCTAACACGCACTTACAACAAGGAGGTGTTGGCCTACTCCTATTCCGCTCAAGCGGGCATAAAAAAGAAAAGGGCTGAGGCTGGTGGCGGGGATGACGATTACTTGGGCGCGGATCAAGGGGAAGAGGACGGCGCCGATGGTCACGTCTCTTCAGAAGACGAAGACAAGGATAACCTCGAGCTGGATGGTTTGATCAAGGCCAAAAAGAAAACAACCGCTTCCAGTACTTCCAAAGCGGCTGGTGGTTCCAAAAAGGCAGCATCTTCCACGGCCTCAAAACCCAAGGCAAAGGCAAAAAAGTAAACTCTCTAAATATTTGTCTAAAAATGTATTTTAATAATATTTGGTCATGAAACATCCCCCATTTATACATTTTTTTTTCCAATTGTTCACTAATGCTTAGCACTGGCAAGCCGTTAAAATATCTAGAATGTACCAATAAATTGTGTGTTAATAATGCAACTCAATTTTTAAAAATTATAAAGCATTCCATAATAATTTAAACGAGGACGGAAGCTAACTTCGGCAAGCCGAAGTTTTAATACCCCTGCAGACTTTGCCGAAATTGCAAAAAATGAAAAAGTAGCGAAAGGAATAAGGTATACATAAATAAACTAGATTTGAATAGATTTCATGTCAATAGCTTTGATACTGCAAAAAAAAAAGGTATATTTTCGCAGACTTTACAATTTTTCCTACGGAAGCTATAAGATATAGACGTCCGATCGGCAAGCGCTTTTACCCTGATTAAGATATGCGTAAATAAATAAGACTTGGAAAAATGTATGTCAAAACATCAAATTTGGACCGATTTCACCCTATTGTTCCTATGGGAGCTAAAGGATATAGACGTCCGATCGGCACGCGCTTTTTTTCTGTTCAGTGACCAATTGCACGAATATTTGAAACTAGTTTCTAAAAGTTGTGAAAGAGAATGATTTGATATTCCTTTAATAATTAAATTGCGCTAGTTAATTTTTCTTTTAGGTCCCAAATAATTACATACATATGCTGTTTCGCAGTTCTCATAATCCTTGACAAAGGAATTAGCTTTGTGTGGTAAATTCTGATAATCCAATTTTATCTACAAGCATAGGTGAATTTCAAATTTATCAGGAACTAGATGCAATAAGATTGGCAGCAAGACTTTAAATTTAGAATTTTCAGACAGCTGTTGCTTTTTTTAGTGTTGCAAAGGTTGCTGAAGGAAAGAGTTGTCGAGGTCCAGAAAAAATATCTACTAGTCGTTTTTCCTCTTTGCAATCAACAATGAACAAATCGCCAAGAGCAAGAATCACCCATATACTTCAAAAATTGCATTAAATTTTGACCAGCTGTTTCCAACTTATTCATAAAGTTTTAAAAGAATTTAGCAATTCACAAATCGTTACAGGCTAGAGTTCACTAGTATCGCAACACGCATTATTTATTATAAAATCGAATCAGATTGTACAATTTCAGCAGTTTTAAACAGTGATTATAGTTTTTGGCATCAGTTAACAACGAAATATAAAACTAAAAAAACAGCACTATAAGTGCTGAAAATGCACTCAAAAATTTTTTTGACAATAGAACAGGAAAAATGCAGTGTTCTTCCCCTTAAAAATCTATTAAGCCGTACAAGCCGACCAAATATCCAAAATATCGTTGACTCGGCGTTTCGTCATGCATGATGCAGATTCATGGTCTGTCTAAGCAAACTATTATGCGTAGGCAGAGTTGCCATCAGTTGGCAATGTTGCCAGCCAGGAAACATCGATGACCCAAGACTATTCGATAGAATATTCGATATTACCATGGTAGCGCCAAAGAGTATCTGAGTTTTCTTCCCGAAGTCAGCGCGAACGGACTGCACGTACTGTGGCAGCTTAGAATGCAGTGAAAATTGCTAGTAAAAACAGGGGACAGCATGTGCGGGCAACTCCAACCAACCCATTAACTGCAAAAAGTGCGCGATCCACTTGATTTTTCGATTTAACTCGCCGCGAGCAACAAAGTTGTGGATTTTTTCGCACTGAAAAATTCTCGGCTTACGCCCGTCTATGTGTGTGAGTGTGTATCTGCATCTGTGTAAAGGGCGCAGCTTGGCGAAAAACAACACCCAGAAAGTGAGCAATTTCAGCCTGCCATCGCGCTTTTAATTAAATTGAAATTAATTGTTGTTTAAAACGTCAAACTCAACGGGTTTTCTTTGTTTTTTGAGCAACTTGGAGCGCTGAAAATTCAATAAGCACGTAAATTCCAGCACACACACATACCACCTTAACCGCGCACGCACACCGATTCAACTTTGCCGAGCTGGACGACAGAGAGAAAGAGAGACACGGCAAGTGTAGACTTTGCTCCCCCGCCCTTCCCCGTCACCATCCTCTTTTGGAGCGCCCTCTCCTATGGTTGTTGTTGGGCCATGCACAAGGACAAGCAGCCTCTCACGCATACATGCTCACACTGGGAGCCAGGGTTTTTTCGGCCATATCCCTCCCCCTTCCTCTTCCTTTTGGGTAAACAGGTGCCGCGCCTTGTGCCGTTACTTTCGTTGGGGCTTCGTTCTCCGTGTTTTGGCAACACATGTTTACCTCTTTAACACTCTGAGTGCGGGCATGAATGCCATTAAAATGAAAGCGAACCCAGAGGGTTAAGTGAGCGGGGAGTGTTGTGAATGAAAATTCTACCTTGGAACCATTTCTGTTGTTACAAATTGTCATGTCTTTATTCCAAATATTTACACACAATGCACCGTGAGAAGAGAAGATATACTTTTTGACCAAATTACAGATTGATGGAAATCATTTCCTTATATGTAGAAACGATTAGCTATTTATACTGATGCTATGTTCATTTGCATTTATATTATGCCTTTATTCCAAACGTTTTCACAAAGTTAAAACTTAAGTTTTTTTATTAACCCCTGTGTAACAGAACCCACGGAATTTCAATTTTGCAAATGTTTAAGTAATGATCCTTAAACCAAAAAGTGAACAGCGTAGAAATTATTCCACACTATTCCGAAATAAAGAAAAAAAAACGAGTAAATGTGAACATATGTATGTACATACCCAAAAATAATAGAGTTTGGCTTGATTACTACTTTTGAAGAAAAGAAAAAAAGAAATTAATAAATTATTGGTTAAATTATTGGTAAAAAATTATTTTCGGTACAACGTTTAAAAATCTGAAGTGAGTTTATTTCGTAGTCAACTTTACATAATATGATAAACAGCACACTTGAAAGGATTCAATGAAATCAAATTATCTTAGCATGAGACATTAGATAAAGGCATCTTGTGATGTCTGCGCATCTTTTAAAATGTGCAAATGGGCCTATTTCAGAATAGCCAAATTTGTTTTCAAAATTAATTAACAATTAAAATCATATATTTTATAATTATAAAAATTGTCTGTGTATTAACATTATTTTAAGTTTATTGCTTTAAAATTTAGCCAAAAGTCAAAATGTTGAATATGATTAAAGTAAGTCAAAATCATCGCATGCTGAAGCTTTTTTCTTTGATTTTCGGTTCGCATCTTCTTATCGCCCTTTTTTACATTTCCCTGCACACAACGCACCAAATTCAGGTCATTGCATTTGTTTGACTTGCCACCCATAAAACACCCAACCCTCCCCCCACTCTCTCTGTCTCTTTTTCATCGTCTCGTCCTTTGTTGATTTTTCAATAGATTTCGCTTTCGAATTACTTAAAATTCTTTTAAAAATCAAGTTTTTTGTTAATTTCCGCCTCATTGATTTTACTTTTAATTTTTTTCGGCTCATGAGGTTGATGCATTTTTGCATTCCCTACTTCGTATCTCTATTTGCATAGTGACGAAACTAGTCACCAATCATGCTCCCTAAAAAGACCGAAACTGAAACCAATAACTTATCGATAAGTGTAAAAAGTTGATAACGCTGAACAAGTAATACTGATACTGTTACACAAGTCACATAACGGTTCCCGTATTTTTATCTAGACTGCAGCAGCAACAGCCCGACATCGAAATGATAAACGTATTAATAGGTCGTATAAATAGGCTTTACTTTAATTAATTTTCTAGTTTGTTGTCTTATAAAATTAATTAATAAACTGTTTCTACTACAAATTTTTAATAAATTCAATTTCCCATTTTATAGACTTAATAAGTATGATTTTGGCTTATTCGCTGGTTCGCTGCTTAGGAGTTTTGACTGTATTTTCTATTTATACACACCACTTACAAGCCTTATCAGCTACGGTGGTGTTTGGGTGGTGAGGGGTAGCGGCAAAGATAAGCCAGCGACAACACACTTGACTGTAGTGAACGAAACCGAAGCCGTTAAAAATACCCGTTTGTAAGCATAGCCGTTCGTTTATTTTTTGGCAATACAACCGCCCTTCTGACGTCATCATTCGGCGTTCTTTGGCGTAGAATCAAAGTCTCTTCCATCGTAATATTTTCTTAGGTAAACTAGGTTTTATAAAAAATATCTGGGCATAAATTAAGTCTTTCACCAAAAACCCCATACAAATTCGGTTTTGAGTTACTAGTTTTTAAAAAATTTTAATTTGAATACAGTTATTTATATTTGAATTTTGCTTGTGATATTTCTTTCTGCATAGGCATTTCCACACAGATGCAGAGTTCAAACTAGAAGCAAAGAGAAAAATTGCAGTCGAAGTAGAAGCAAAACTTGACTTGGCTTGTTGACCAAAAGAGAACGAGTTAATCGTGCAGATGAAATGGGTCAACAGTGGACATTGGACAAACTATCTGTCGTTGTATCCCAGAGATACACAGATACAACACACCAAGTCCGCTGACAGCCGCACTGGGTCCGGCTAAATTAAGTTGCCAGCCAACTTCCATGCCATATAGCCATGCTCACAGCCTATACATTTTTTTATTTGCGATCTCAATTCGCTTTGTTAGCTTTCTGTGTTTTTCCGTTTCACGTAAGCAGGGAAAAAGGGGAGAACAAATAATAAAATGAGGGTGGTCGGAACTCATTGAATACGCGTCCTACCCCTGTTCTTCTTTGTTTTTGGTGGTTTAATTGAAATTTGCTGTCTCGGCAGTGATTTACACTCGTAAGCAGGTTTTCTGGTTTTGGTCAAAGCATAAAACCATATCCATTTCCGTTTTGAGCAACCTGAAAAATAAAAATGGTATCTGGTGTCACGGGCTGACATGAGCTGCATATAAATTAACCACCGTTAATGTGCTGAACCACCAATACAGTGGCGTCCATATAATCACAGCCAATTGCCCTTCCCGTTTATCAACATTTTTGTATTCTTAATTGCACAAAGCTGTTTGTCTCTTATCAGTAAATCTTAGATCAAATTTAACAGTAAATAATAAAAGATAATACTATTAGGAAATTCTTAAAACAGTTTCTAGTGCGTTCTCAGTTAAAATGTAAGTCAAGTCTCAAGACCTTTTATCGTTCCTTTGCCATGCACATGATTTTCACAATCTCTGAATAGATAGCCTTTATCGGGCTTTGTTCAACAAATTGCCACGATTTGCTATAAATTCCATTCAAGTTGTTGCACTTGTGCTTCGCTTGGCAAAAGAGGGGGTGGTTGCTGTCTAATCAATACCCATAGCCACTTGTTTGTTCAGTCAAAGTGTTGTCCAGCTGTCACTTGGTTTGTTTGTCAACGAGCTTTATTTTCCACTTCATACTGTGCATGGGTCTTGTTCATATGCGACTATATCTGTGTGTATCAGGGTATCTGCGAGCTACCTTTGACAATACTAATTGATTTCTACACACAGACGTTTCTATTGCGGTTTCCATTGTTGGTCTTCATAAGTTCTTTCTTCTTCACATTTTCCTCGAGTTCGTGGTGAAAATTAGCAAACAATTTGTTATAGTCGCAGAATTTTTGCGGCTGATATGTTAGATCAAAGAAGAACTTAATAAGTGAGCTTTCATATGAAGTATATAAAAGTAAACAAACCCAGTGCGACGCTAGGGCACTACTTCAAATAATTATAATAAGATCTGAGGAGTGCATTACATATATCGAGCAACGGTTTTCTGAGGGATGGCCTCTTGCATCGAGGGCAGATAGCAATTAAGAGATTCTGATGAATATAAGGAATATTATCTGCTGACGAGTAGGAAATCCAGACAACGAAGGGCTGGCTCAGGCAAAAATTTTGCCACACACATGTCCCTCTATATATCTTATTCCCCGAGCCCCTATACCTCCAAGTGTTTGTGCCATAAAGAAAGGCTGTATACAGTGAAATAAACAAAGAGCCGAGTCATATAAAAGAGCAACTGACTGTGTTTGTTGGATATGCGTGAGGTAGGGGACGTTAAATAAATATTTTAATGAACTGCACTAAAGGCTGTGCCGACGCCTAAAAAGAGTTGACTTTGAAACGCACTGACTTGCTGCCAGTAGCAACAACTACAACCAAATCCGCCTGACTGACAGACAAGCGGAGTGCATCCTTTTATACCCACATACTCGCACATCAATTCCGTGTGTGCATTTTATTTTTAACCCACTGTAAAACGTAAAAAAAATGCACGGGGTGCAAGGGAGATGGAAAGGAAAACCATGTACGATGTACCATGTGGGAAGTAAAGAAGATTTTTTTCGTTGTAGTTTTAATTTTTCGTTCTTTGCCTCTATACAAACATCCATCTGCAATTGTTGTTCCCCGGTTGTTCTTCGGGCTTTGGCCTGCCTCATTTCTCTGCCTTATTTTTCGAAGAAATCTCCAAGTGATTCATCTTTTCCTTCGCGGAGCAGTCGCCGGGGAATTATGAAAGATGCTGGAGATACATTTTAATTGAGATGCATTTTCGTTATTCGTTTACCAAATAGATCAATAAAATTCAGTTGAAGATTGCGATTGCTTTAATTGAAAGTTGACATGGTTAATATATATAAAGATATGAAATGAATTCAAAAGAAAGGGTGGAGAGTCATGACCAATTAAAACGAAAAGTGTCTTTAACATTCTAAATATAACTGTCCATGATTTATTAACATTAATGACGAAGTGTATTGCTTATAAAGAAAACTTTTTATAGATGACAGACAATACAATATTAGTTGAATAAATAAACTATGCAGCCAGCTAAACATGAGCACCGGTAATATTATTGCCCATTTGAAATGGAATTTTCTTTAGTTTGCCTAAAGATTTTAAAGTATAATAACAAAACAAAAAAGCTAAATTAATTAAAATAAATTTAAAAAAGTAATCTAGCTTTGAAAAGTCAATGAATCTATTGTATCGAATTAGTTAGCCTGAGATACATTTTTCAAATTATCTGGTTCTCTGAAATATTTAACAAGAAACCACGCCCCATTCCTGACCCTCTTCAAAACACTTAGAATGCTTAACGAAACTTAATTAATAAACCATGAATTTATGTCACTCGACAGCATATGAAAGTCATAAAACTTTGATGGGTTACCAGCTCACACAACTTTCTGGGTCACACACACTCGCACAATGCATTACCTAGATACAGATGCGAGGAAGTGAGAAAGAAACACGAACAGGAGACAGCAACTGCCATCTCCTGTACTTAGAAACTTGTTAAACTTTACTTGGCAAACGACAAACTCTTCTCTGCTTAACTTTGGCTGCCAGTGATTAAGACGGACAGATTTACAGCAGATGGGGCACATCATTCGCCAATTTGAGCCCCGGCATGCAGAGAGGTATGCAGCCAATAAGGCCTCGAAGTTATGGCATAAATAGGCGGCTTCGGCCAAACGGATTTGGTCAAAGCCAAACTTGTCACATCTAGCGGTACTTCAACCTCATTCTTTGATTTGCAGTAACTAGTTGCCTCCCAGGACCACTTCCATAAAACGAAAAGATCCGCAGATCATTAATATTGTGTGATCGTCCGAGTAATGATCGTTTTAGGTGGCTTATAATTCGGAGCAAATTGTTAAGCTTTTATAGAGAAAAATATTAAACAATTTTAAGAGAAAATAACTTTAATAATAACAAAACTAATGTTTTTGATGGGGTTTAATAGATGTGGCTGCTGGGTTTTTTTGAATATAATCTTATGAATCTTTGACTTTTCTACACTTACCGAATTTTTTAAATTGTCTACCGCCTTTTTTATACCCTTGCAGAGGGTATTACAATTTCAGTCAAAAGTTTGCAACGCAGTGAAGGAGAAATTTCCGACTCTATAAAGTATATATATTCTTGTCAGCATCACCAGGAGAGCCGATCTAGCCATGTCCGTCTGTCCGTCCGTCCGTTTCTACGCAAACTAGTCCCTTAGTTTTAAAGCTATCTGCTTGAAACTTCCCCAAAAGTTGTCTTTCTATTGCAGGTAGTATATCAGTCGTATCGATCGACTATATCGTATAGCTCTCATAGAAACAATCGGAAAAAATAATTCAAAAAAATTATAACTTTTTGTTTTTAATTTTTTGTTGGCGTTCTTAGGAATCTAGTAATATTTAAATATTATGAAATGACGGTTTTAATTAAAATAAAATCGGACAATGATATTGTTGTATATATAGCTGCCATAGAAACGATGACAAAATGCAGCGCAAAATCGACATAGCTTCATTGTTTTTAGTAAAGGGTATATAAACTTCGCCTTGACGGAAGTTGGTATTTTTTTACGAGTATTAAGAATGCATCATATGAATAATTTTGGAGAATATAATTTACAAAATATTCTGCAAGGGTATATCAATTTAGGCCCGAAGTTAGCTTTCCTTTCTTGTTATACCCTTGCAGAGGGTATTATAATTTCAGTCAAAAGTTTGCAACGCAGTGAAGGAGACATTTCCGACCCTATAAAGTATATATATTCTTGATCAGCATCACCAGGAGAGTCGATCTAGCCATGTCCGTCTGTCCGTCCGTCCGTTTCTACGCAAACTAGTCCCTCATTTTTAAAGCTATCTGCTTAAAACTTTCCCAAAAGTTGTCTTTCTATTGCAGGTAGTATATAAGTCGGAACGAGCCGGATCGGGCGACTATATCTATAGCTGCCATATAACTGAACGATCGGAAAGCCTAACGTTGTGTTTTTAAGTTAGGAAGTTGGGATTTTCTATGAGTTTTATTTTTGGCCAAGTAATCCGACCTACCGAATTTCTAGGATCGGACGACTATATCCTATAGCCGCCATATAACTGATTGATCGGAATGCCTAACTTTGGTGTTTTTAAGTTGGAAGTTGGGACTTTTATGAGTATTAAGAATACATCATATGAATAATTTTTGAGAATATAATTTACAGATATTCTGGTATATCAACTTGCTCCGTCCGAGTTAGCTTTCCTTTCTTGTTTAACATTGCTTTTGCTCAATTTTTTTATTTTTATTATTATGAACATTTTAAGAAGATTGTGTTCAAATTTTACACTGATTCGGACCAAAAACAAAACTAATGGCTTTATGCGATCTAATTAAAAGTGTAATATTACAATTTTGCACTGTACTCTATACCAAAAATTCTGTGGAAAAATATTTTAAAATTTGTATAACTTTTGTATTAGTAAATGGAAATTACCACCATAGCAAATACAAATTATTTAAAAGTTTCACATTTTGCACCGAGTTAACAAAAACATACATTTATTATCAAAGCATGCACTCACAATGTTTTTTATGAGCACATGCTAATCATTTGTATTATTTATGACACAACGTGACTTATTTGATCTGAGAAAACGAACTGAAGAGAACAGATACTCAAAGTCCTATATACATAGACCTTATATACACATATATGTATGCATATATGGGAAAGAGTTTCTTGCCTCCTTCTAGATAGAGTTTCGTTATCGCAGCAGCTTACCCTTTCCCATGAAAAGCTGTCCGAAAAGTCTGCGGTTCATTGAACGCTGTCGAGTTTGGTTATCATGCCAACACATGCTTTTTAGCGTCTCCTTCAACCTGACTATATGCATAGAAGGGACTCGTATCGCATCGTAAATTCACACATTTCACGCCCCATTCAACCTTATGGATGGGGCTGGCATCCTGTATCTTGCAAATTGACAGCCAGCCGGCCACGTTCGCATTTAAATTTACGAGTCGAGACATAAATAAATGCTCTTGGCGAACGGCGGTTTCTTCATAATTTTTCCATACTTTATTATTATTTTTCCTGCCTATCTTCTATCGCCTGCCCACAGCATAATTGGCGCCAAACTTCTTTTTCGCTCTATCTATATATTTTTATGTAGGTTGACGATGACTTCAAGCTTTGGAGGTTTACTCTTTTTGTGCTTCATTTGGAACGTGGGTTGTCCACGTGGGTAGGCTTTTCGGGGCCCGTCAAACTTGATCGACCAAGACAAGCGGCACACGAGAAACAAGAAGCAGGAAAAGTAGTCCCATTTGATTTGCCGCCTTGCCTCCCATAAAACATTTCTCTTGTCTGTACCCCTTGGGTCGCCTTTGATAAGCTTATTTATTTTCACAGGTGGCTTACTAATTTCTTCCTCCTATATCTCAGCATTGGTCTCTTTCGGTTTATTTTTTTATGAGTTTTTAATGCTTTAAATAATTTTCAGTCAGTCATTTATTTTTGTTATTGTTTGAGCCTTATGTGCTTTTAATCTTTCATTGAGAGAAAGAATGAGATTGACGCCCACTTCTGTCGTGTCATTTATTATTTTAAGTCCGAGAAATGGTTTGGTAAACCGTCTGAAGACGATCTTTGTGAAATGGGTATTTGTCGGCCGACGCCTACGTTATTCTGAAGATCTATGCACAGTTCCTAGACGATAATTCAGATTTCCATTTAAGTGTAAAATAGTTTTTACTAAAAGCTTTTAATGGTTTAAATGTGTTCTGCAAGTTTACATGCTAGAAATCTTTAAGTGTATGAATAGCAGATTACCCGATGCTGATTAAATGATTGGATTTATGTTTATTCATTGATTGAGATCTGTAAAAATTAATCAGAATGGAGGTGGGAGTCGGCCACTTGTCTGTCTAATATGTATTAAAAATTAAATGCTTTACCATGATAAACCTACCATTGTTCTATCTTAGCTCTCTTGTCTATTTCCCACATAATATTTTGTAATCACTCAAGATTGTGACTAACATGATGTCTTCTTGCAATCTTATAGAAAAACGATGCCAAATCCAGAGGAACTAAGATGAGGAAACCGAGTGCCACACATGCGTGTTGTAAATGTTAATGCTCCCAGAACATTTAAGACCCTAACGAATAAGTTCAGCTAAACCAAAATAAAATATGCGAGAAGCGTTTGAGATTGGACTAAGGAACTCAAGAGAAACTATTAGCACCGAGAAGAAATCGAGGCAAATGTGAAACATATGTCTGTAAGAGTGTGTGGAGAGTTGCAGCTTCCAATTTTCCCTTATTGTTCTTTTCTGGCAACGAATTGAAATTGAATTAAGCACTTGCACAGACAATAAAAAAATAAACAGGGCCAGCTGAGCAATTCAATTAAGAAGACAAACGAATCGATCCCAGTTCCATTCCAAGTTAGAGGATTTAACACAAACCTCAACAACGACAAAAGAGGCACAAGACAGAAACTGGGAATTAATCCGGCTCGTTCTATGCCACATCCTGAGCAAGTTCCAACCAAGCGGTAACCAAGATTCTCGTCTACAAAATGTCCCTGGCCGACATGGGCACAGCTTCTCGATCCGCTGGCGGCGGGGAAGGCGGGCGACACTATGATCTGGCGACGGGCGGAGGTGGAGGAGGAGGTCATCCGGCGGGAGGTGGTTTGCCCGGAGGTCGTATGACGCACTCCCTCAGCACTCCCTCTGGGGTGGATGGCACGCCCTCAACTCCCCGTCATCGCGGGGGCAAAAAGCTGACCGTTCGCATCCAGATGCTGGACGATTCGATCACCATGTTCCAAGTTCAGGTGAGATTTGGGCACACCATTTTCTCTTTCAGCTACTATCAAATTTTAGTGCAGATAATAAATATATTTTTGTATATATGGAATTCCAAATTTTAAATTAATACTAAGTAAATCGGTATTAAGAATATTTTCGCGTTCTTAAATGGTTCTTTAAAATGGTTCTTTAAGAACGCGAAAATATTCTGAATACCGATTTACTTATTATAAATTCAAAAATTTGGAATTCCATATATACCAAAAATATATTTATTTGTTTTTGATCTTGAGGATCAAGCTTTAACTGCCCCTGCGAACGTTGAGTTCTCGGCAATACTAATACTAATTACGTTAAATATTAAGACCCTTATAATGCCCTTGTAGCCTAAGTGCGTATTTAAGTTTAATTAAGTTTAATTATTAAGTTTATATGCTACCCCCACAAATTGAAAAACTCTGTTACATTGGAATGAATATCCAAAACTTGCAAAACTGTGTGTTTGATAACAGTTACCCATATATTATGTTTTTTTTTTCAAAAAAGAATTCCTCAATTCCTGCTTCATTTTATAAGTCGATCTTACTCAGGAAGCACCTGTCGAAACGGAAGCGATCCGTCAAATGAAAAATGCATAAAGGCATCTCTATACGTACACAACTGTGTGAATATGAAGCCACCGTCTCGTAACAAACAATTTAACGTGCAAATGGGTAAAATATATCAGAGAAGCTACTTTTAATTAAATGTGGACTGGAAAACAGCCAGAAAAAAACAAGGAAAAGGGAGGAGGCTGGGATTTATGCGACAAAAGGGCCTAGATTTTCGGTGGGCGTTGCTCCCGGTTTGTTTGGCAGAGGGCCAGAAAACGAGAAATTCTTTCGCTGCTTTTTTTCCCGTGGCAAACAAGTCGAAATCAACAGGAAAGGTGGGGAGGGGATGGTTGCAGATGCGGTACATCCGTTCTCTGATCCAGAAATCGGCCTCCACTCCCCACTTTATGTGGGTACTTCAACAGCTTGGCATAGATTTTTGAAGAAGGAATTTTACTCGCTACTCAAAATAATTGCATGCGGCTAAACTATGGTCGCCATGGTCGCTAATTTGAAATATGGTTGGTATACCTGTTACACAAAGAGTATCAGGGAAACACTGAAATGTAACAGCGTTTTCTACCCTATATTTTGCCTTGATCGGGATCATCTAACACTCTAACGCCCTCAAAGCGAAATTGCTGTAACATAAAGGTAGAGAAAAGTTTTTGACGGTATATATTTATTCGATCAATACTATCAAATTGAACCAATGTTTTAAAAGTCATTACAAATTCTGGTTAAAAGTCCGAACATGACGTCGGTCTGGAAACGGGGTGCCTTCTTTGTAAAATTTTCTTAAATCGGATTGTAAATTTTATAAAAATGTGAAATGTAATAATGATACATTGAGAACCGATTATTTTATTGTTATTTTTATATAAATGGTTAATTTTGGGACTGCAAACTGTCGATTTCTACTGCTTTGTTGACCACTGCATTAATGCAAATTAAATAAATTGAGCAGGCTCTTTTAATACCCTTGCAGAGGGTATTATAATTTTGTTCAAAAGTGTGCAACGCAGTGAAGGAGACATCTTCGACCCAATAAAGTATATATATTCTTGATCAGGATGGCCTCCTGAGTTGATATAAGCATGTCCGTCTGTCCGAACTAGTCTCTCAGTTTTAAAGATATTGAATTAAAACTCTGCACACACCCTTCGTTCCATATGCCATAACTTTGGTGTTTGTAAAGGTAGGAAGTTGGGCTTTTCTATGGGTTTTATTTTTGCTTTTCTTTCTTGTTTAATTTTTATTCGTCTTTGCCCAGCTGACTGGCACTTTATGTTGGTTAATAGATTTTGTCGTAGTTTGCCCAGTTCATGTTGCTGTTGTTCTTTACGCCACTTCCTAGCTCCATTAGCCCGCCTTAGTGAAAGGCTTAGACATTTTGTTTCGCAGTTCAAGTGGCCACGCCCAAATGTGTACACTAAGAAATAATTGGTGCAACTTCAATTATCTTTTGTATTCAGTCTTAGAAGTAGAACTAAATGACGAAAAAATAAATTCTAACTATAATCAGGTGAAATCCCTCTCTATATAGCACCCTCACTTGTAGGAATATAATAAATATTATATAATATATAATATTTGAGAAAAAAGATATGTATTGAGCTGCCTATTAGGAAAGCTATCGAAAGATAAAAAATTAAATTTTAAATTTGAATTAAAGTTTTCCGAAAAGAATAGATTGATATACCCTTTACTCGTAGAGTAAAAGGGGTATATTGTATTCGTGCAAAAGTATGTAACAGGTAGAAGGAAGCGTTTCCGACCCTATAAAGCATATATATTCTTGTTCAGGATCACTAGCCGAGTCGATCTAGCCATGTCCGTCTGTCTGTCCGTATGAACGCTGAGATCTCGGAAACTATAAAAGCTAGAAGATTGACGTTTTGCATGTAGATTTTAGGAGTTCCTACGCAGCGCAAAATGGTGCCACGCCCCCTCTGACGCCCACAATCGCTTATATACGATTTTAAAAATTTAAATATTTAAATCGAAATGTAGAAGAAATTTTTCAAATCGGACCATTCGTTAAAAGGTTATGCGTGATCAAAGTTTCTATCTCCATCTCCCTCGCACTCCCTTTACCTGAGTAACGGGTATCTGATAGTCGGGTAGCCGACTATAGCGTTCTCTCTTGTTTTTTATGTACAGGCGCTACCTGTACTATTCTTTCCGAGTGTAACCCCAGTTCCCCCCAAACGGTAGACACATTCCAAAGGCTTCAACAGGCAAGCAAGAGAGCCAGCAAGAAGTGGAAATGTTTCAGGGCAACATCAAAATGGTTGCCATTGTTTGGGTGGTTTTCTGTTGGGGCAAGTGGGGTGGCCGGGGGTTGTGGTCTTGGTCGGTTGGTTTCGCAGTCCTCGTTGGGCTTTTGGCCTAACCTTTTCGTAAAACAGTTATACTTGAGGCAATGCCCCAGCTCAGTAAATGTTGTAAAGTGCTGCACACAAAACTATTTGTATGTGAGTTTCAGGCACTCTCTATCTGGATGCTTCTCTTGACATTTCCCCCTTTTGCATTTCCCCGCGGCAAACTCAACATTTTATCCGAAGCACGAAGCAAGGTAAAAGCAAACGGCATCCTTCTTGTTGTTCCCACTGTCAGCGCTGAATATATCTTAGGGTTTGAACATTTTTTTAAACATAATCTAAAATTAGTAATAATATTTTCTTTATACCTTGATTTACCCTTTGTATTTAATTAATATAAAATAATTATAAAGAACAAACAACGGCATAGAACACTTAAAAACACTGTGTTAAAATCAAATGAATGCTATTTCTAAAAAATTAGTTCCATGATATTTCAAATGTCCATGACAGTTGAGTCCTTCTTGCCAGGCGCATTAAAAATTCAATCAAGTCGCAATTTTTAGTGTGCACAGAAATTCTGGTAAACCACAGCGAACATGTAACATACTATATATATTGACATGGTTCATTTTTTAAAAGTACAAGCCTTGAGAAAGCCCGTGTCACCCAACCCTTTCAGATTCATTTTACCAACGCCAGGATAGCTTTATGTTCGTGTGTTGGTCCGTTTACTAAAAACGAATATTGTTGCATGGTCGGTCAACTGCATTATTAATCAAGGCTTGTAATGGATTTTGCGGCTTGTAAACGGTAATATGGTTTTGAATTTAAATGAGAGATGTGAACAGCATGAGTACGATGAGAATGTGGTTAAATTTTGTGGTCAGCTTCTGACAAACAGAGCAAATTTTTAAGCCAAAATCTTTCAAATACCTGCTGAAAGAAACCTTAAATTTTGAACGAAATGAATAAAATGCAGAAAACCTTACCGACGGTCTTTAACAATTCGGTCTTTTCAATTCAAGCTTACTTTGAATTTTTAAATTAAAAAAAGTTTTTTATGTAAGGAAAATAAATACTTTTGGAAGTTCTATCTTTCAGAAGTTGCGACTCAGACTCTGGGGAATTTTTGTATGACCCCATTTTTTGGATTTATCTAACGAAAACATTTTTTTCCAAATTATGTGATATGACTCTCTTGTCCTATGGGTGCAAACAATATCAAAAGCTTATCTCCGTGGGGAGAACGAGTTTGGCTGATAATGCAAAATAATAAAAGTTCATATAAAGTTATGACGCAAGCAATAGCAGTTTATGGGTTCTGAAGACTGAATAAGTCAAACACAAATTTCTGGAAGGGTAAGGTTTATTAAAACATATGTCCATTTGCTTATAAACTTATAATTTGAATTATCATTCTTATGCAGATATACGTTGACAAGAAATAAACATGAGCCATGAGATTAGTAATCAATTTTCAAATTGGTTGTACAATGTTTTAAAATATTCGATTATTCCGTTGAAATAAAAGCATTCCCATGATTGCGAATATATGACAATGGCTCTTCAAAAAACTCTTTTGCTTATGTGTATGGTACAGATCTGTCCAACGGGTCTTCACAATGTTCTTCTTGCACTCAACTATAAACTTTATTATTAAAAGACAATACCTTTTTTCAAACATATTTCTTAGTAACTTAAGTTATTAAACTCTCTTTTTCAAACCTCTCAACTTTACTTGGCACTGTTTGGCATTAGTTGGCAGTCGATGCCAACCCCTAGATTTGGCATATGTGTATGTATGTAAATCAATGGGGTTAGCTGAGGCCATTCGATAGGCAAGGACAATACAAGTGGAACGAGATGAGAGGTAACGCCCTCCTATACCACATTTTTCGCCACCCGTTTTCAATTGCCACAGTTTCGTATGCACTGAAAATTAGAATTTACAGATGTTTAGATTTAGAGGAAAAATAATATTATAGTAAATGCTTCTCAATTTTAGAGAGAATAATAGAAAAGGTAAATAATCCTGTAAAATTTAAAGTAATACATTTTTACATGGAGTATTTGGAATTAGTTTAACTTAATGTAATTGAAATGTTCTGTATATTCTTATTTGCAACGTAAGATGCTCGATTCCTTGAATCGTTAATTTCGTATAAATATTAGTATACACAAAAATATTTGGATTTTCTTGCGGCTATTTTTTGTTTAGTGTAGATGTAGCACCTGCAGGTTGCTTTCATGCTGTTGCTAATGCTCCTTGTCCTGCTTCTGTCTCCCGATGGCGACAAATTGAACAGCCGACAATTGTGGGCCAACTTTTCGCATCTGCCTGTGTATATATAGAGGTATTGGTCGGTGGAAAGGGTGGCTTGCATTTAAAAGCTTCCTGTCGTTTTCCCATTTCCTTTCTCGGTTCCATGCAGAAGTCGCCAAAGTTAATTGGTTTGTTTTGTAGTTGAAGAAGATCCTAAAATTGGCCTAAAAAGATAAATGGCTCTGAGGGAACTAGCCGCTTTCAATGAATGGCCAGCATACATATGCGTGTGTGCCTGTATGTTTGGGCCAGGAAAATGTCAGAGCTTGGGCGTGGCTGTAGCCTCATTGTGGCTCCTGGCTGGAAAACACAAAACAATGACGCTGCGGTCGCAGGAGTGTGCATGCGGCTCTCTGTAGAACTTTGGCACACATTCATCTCGACTTTTCCGTCCCGCACTTGTTTGCCAAATTAATTAAATTATCCCGGAATGGGGACAGGAATGGTTTTAAAAATAAAGCAAATAGCATTTTAGTTGACAATTCGTGTCTGTTTAACCACAGCTCATCTGTTCGTGTTGTTTCAGGACTCTTAATGGGCCTCTAAATTACGTTTGTGACAGGAAGCAATACTATGAATTACATTAATGGTACATCAAGGTGGCCGATGGCACCAAATTGTGGTCTCAATGGCATTACATTTTTCCTTTATTTTCAAATTAAATTTTAAATTTTGTTTTTCGGACTTTTTAAATACGTTTTTGTTGTATCGCTAAAATGTGTATTTTTTGTTTTCGGTACTTGTGTGTTCACAACTTTACATACAGTCTTAAAGTTTCAGATAAATACCGCGAATATTAATTAAATATTTTAAAGCTTTCTTTTTTTTCAACCAATTAATGCGACCTCAAGTGAAAACAAAATGCATATCATAAATGCTCATTCAATAAAATCTTATATCTTACAATCTTATCACTAAAAAAAAATTCATTCTTGAAAAAATTTAAAACTAAGAAGTAAAATACTTTCTTCAAATTACATGTTTTTTAATATGTCAATTATATGTCAAGTTTTCTGGAAAAATTGAATTTAAAAAAAAATAAATCCTTAGGCCGCAATAAACTCATAATGCACCAGAAATTTATTTTGTTTACTCGCAGTCTTTGTTTCGTTATCGAATTTACAGCGGAAATTGACACACTGTCTCATACTCCCAGTTTTTATCGCTTTTTAGGTTTATCTTTATTTAATATGCTGACCAGTCACGCCCAATTCCATTCGACTTATTCGCTAAAAAACCGCCAAAGCAATTTGGATGTCAGCCAACGAATTTGTTGCGTTTTAGATCAGGGATTACATACAATTGGAAGCATAAAATATTTAAATATCACACAGAAGGGGCTGAGACGGTTTAATAAAATGTTGGCACGCCTGCAGAACATTTCACACTCTGATAGATTGTTGCCCGCTTTTATGAAGCTGGCAACGAAATCGAACTGACAAAGCACTTTGCCTGATTGGTTGGCGGCGCTAGGCAAATCCCTTTATCGAAACACCAAAACATCTGCCAGGGACTGCTTCTTGATCCAAAATTAATATATTCCAGGAGTTCCACACACGGCCTGTCGGTATTAAGAAATTAAAATTGGAGTCTAATAGGTGTGGCCTTTGCAAATATATGCGTACAGAACTTAATAGGTTAGCCATTAATATTTGTGTGACTAATTTGATAATTGTTCAAAGCAATTAAGAAAGTGGCTTAATGACATTTTCCCTGAGATATTAAATTTGGGATAGTCTTGGGATAATGATTTCTTTAGGGAAGATAATTTTGTATTAAACTAACTTCTGTACATTAAAGAATTTGGTTATTTCTTGTTCACGAAATTCGATGGAAGTTGGAAGCGTTTTAGGTTAATAATAACAACTTAATAGTATTTGACAAGCTGAAGACTGTAATTTTCTTACCTATTATAGGCTTTCAGAGGGTATTATAATTTCAGTCAAAAGTTTGCAACGCAAAAGTATATATATATTCCTGATCAGCATCATCAGCAGTGCCAATCTAGTATGTCAGTTTTTAAGCTATCTGGATGAAACTTTCCTAAAAAAGATCTTTCTGCTGTTGGTATTATATAAATGCCTAAATATAAAAACTTCGTTCTTTTAAACATACACGTTGAATCGAGAATCAATGTTTTTTACAATTTTGGAATTACCGTTTTTTTTTTACAAAATCGGACGACTATATCGACATAGCTTTATTGTTCTTAAAAATGTACGCATAAAAATCAAAGACATGTTAAACCATCCCTTTATTTGAATATATATTTAAACAAATTAAGTTCTGTTGCGCGATTATAAAAAAATAATTCTTTAATATTTCTTTCATTAGGCATAGTTTAATAAAAATTTCAATTTCTCAAAAACGGAATTAATTTTAAATAAACTTTTTTTAAATAGGTTTTTTCTTAATAGTTGTGTAATACTTTTTAATGGCTATAAATGAAATTTAATTAAAAAGAGCATTATATATATGTATATATATTTTGAAATTAAAACTGGGTAGAAGGATTATTTAGGTTGATTTGGAGTTAGCTAGGGTAAGAAAACAATTTCAAAGATGAAAGGAAGCTCCAATTTCGGTTCATACTGCCAATGTGACCAAACTTTTTTGTAACCCAATTGCAGCCTTAAAACCAATTGAAATTTATTTAAATGCAATCAGACGCAACGCCTACCAAGCACTTAGCGTGTGGCGTCATCTGGGATGAACAGCAAACTACAGTCTAGATTACATTTTTAACGAGCTTAACGAGTTCTGGTATCTAAAAACAAATCCAAGCTTTTTTATGGAACTCGAGTGCTCAGTCGCCAACCCGATTCCCTTTTCCTTATGAGATTGCCCCGATTCGTGGTGCACATTATTTTCCCTCCCACACAGAGACTTGTAATTACTAATTCGGCGTTCAAGAGTGTTTAACAAACGCCTGCGCCCCAAAACTTTAGAGTGGTTTCTTACCTACTGCACTTCTGAAATCGTCTTTAAAAGTATGCAATTAGTCTTTTTTTGTAATCACGTTTAGATCCATAAAATATTGGCGTGTGCAGTGTGGCCTATATACTGGGCTTGGCATATGATCATAGATTTTTTTGTATATAAAATTGAAAGGAACTGCTCAAAACAGTTCATAGCAAAATATTTAATAATCATGCAGGAATTTAAGAAAATGATTTGATTTTTATGGTCAAAGAAAACTGTATTTGTATCGGATTGGAAGTAAAGTGGAGTAACCACGAAACGATCGCACAATTAACACAAAAATTGTTGATTGATATCAGAAGTTTTGTATTTAACTACTGTAAAAGTACCCCAAAATTGTGACCGGAATCTTCCCCATACGACCCCTGGTATTATCTGTAAGCAACCTGAAATCATGCACTAGCGTCATTACCAGTCGGCAATGAACTCAATGAGAGTTCAATATGTTTAAATGGAATGTAATACCTTAAAATAACAATAATACAATGAATTTTTCTGTTATTACAAATCATAACGTTTTCATTTAAATAACCTGTTTCATAAAAAATTAGAAAATCCTTGTTATTAATCTTTTCTTTAAATTGATGTGTAATTTTTATACCCTTGCAGAAGTTATTATAATTTAAGTCAAAAGTTTGCAACGCAGTGCAGGAATCATTTCCGACCCTATAAAGTATATATATTATCAGCATCACCAGGAGAGTCGATCTAGCCATGTCCGTCTGTTCGTCCGTCTGTCCGTCCGTCTGTCCGTTTCTACGCAAACTAGTCCCTCAGTTTTAAACTATCTGCTTGAAACTTTCCCAAAAGTTGTCTTTCTATTGCAGATCGGCCGACTATATCCTATAGCTGCCATATAACTGAACGATCGGAAAGGCCATTACTTTGGTGTATTTAAAGTTAGAAAGTTGGGATTTTTTATGAGTATTATTATTACAGAATATTCTGCAAGGGTATATTAACTTCGGCTCCGCCCGAAGTTAGCTTCGATTCTTGTTTTCATTAAATACTGGACAATTTTGGGGTATTGCACTTGATAAACGTAATCTTTAATATTTAAATCTAAACTAACTTTGTATATACTTGTTAAATAAAAAAGTCCACTGACATAATGCCAATTACCATAATTAATAATACATTTATACATTTTCCTAATTCGGGAATATAAAGTTGAACAATCACATTTTCTGTTGTTTGTCTATAATCGCAGTTCTGTATTTAACAATTTAAAACCTCCACTTTCTTGTTGTTCAATATTATCGAATCTAATCAGAAATAATTACTTTTGCTCCCCATAATAAAAGGTTTTTGTAGTTTGCAAATTGTGCTATTAAAATGTTAATATTTGTATCATTTAATTCAACATTCTTTGAATGCTGGTTTTGCAAAAGCCTAGATAGAAAAGAAGCTGTTTTTGTGGCTGAAGCAACGCCAAATTGTCAATGGTGAAACGCGTCGCCGCCGTAGTTTATAGTTTACATCAACTGAAACTTGCGTTAACCTTTTCAAAACAACTGAACAAACAAAGAACCGAACCAAAAAAAGTTTTCGAACTAAACAAAAAAACTTTGGTCTTAACTTATCAAGTAAAACAATTATGTTTGGATATTCAAACCCTGTTTTGGTTGAATGATTTTTAAATTTTAAATTAATTGAAATAAGTTTTCTTTTCTATATTATGCAGGCTAAAGCAATTGGACGTGTGCTGTTTGAGCAAGTTTGTCGCCAGCTTAATTTACTCGAGGCCGACTACTTTGGCTTGGAATACCAGGAGGTGTCGACACATACCAAATACTGGCTAGACCTGGAAAAGCCGATGAATCGCCAAGTGGGCCTCTCACTCATCGATCCAGTACTGCGCTTCTGCATCAAATTCTATACACCCGACCCAGCGCAGCTGGAAGAGGAGTATACCAGGTAAAAATAAACCTTAACAATTTTACAAAAAAATTATATTTTTGTAAACTTTGAATATATTTAAAAAAAAATATATATACTTTTTCAGGTATTTGTTCTGCTTGCAAATCAAACGGGATTTGGCTACAGGTAGTTTGCAGTGCAATGACAATACGGCGGCCCTTATGGCCAGCTACGTTGTTCAGGCGTCATGCGGCGACTTTGTGCCCGAGGACTATCCCGACCATACGTATCTGTCCTCTTACCGCTTTGTGCCCCATCAGGATGCCACCATGCAACGCAAGATAATGGAAAACCACAAAAAGCATGTGTATGTAGATCGGGATATATCTGATAGTTCCAAATACTTATACTTATTCTGTTCTTTTGTCATCAGGGGCCAATCGCCTGCGGAGGCGGATCTTAACCTACTGGAGACGGCACGGAGGTGTGAGCTTTACGGCATGAAAATGCATCCGGCGAAGGATGTGGAGGGAGTGCCACTCAATCTAGCTGTTGCCCACATGGGCATTACAGTCTTCCAGAACATCACGCGCATCAACACTTTCTCCTGGGCTAAGATACGCAAGATTTCATTCAAGCGCAAGCGCTTCCTTGTCAAACTGCATCCTGAGGGTTATGTAAGCTTAGTTTTAAAACTCGCTTCGTTTCAAAGTATTGATGGATTTTTATGTTTAGGGCTATTACAAGGACACCGTAGAGTTCTTTTTTGAAGGCCGCAATGAGTGCAAAAACTTTTGGAAGAAATGTGTTGAGAATCATGGATTCTTCCGTTGTACGGCTGTACAAAATACGCCTCGTCGCAAAACACGCGTTCTCTCCCGAGGCAGCTCATTCCGGTACTACTTTTGATTTAAATTGCTCTAAATAAAAACATTAAATACTAACACATATTTCATTGCAGCTACAGCGGCAAAACGCAGAAGCAGATTATCGAGTTTGTCCGCGAGAATTATGTAAAGCGTCAAAACTTCCAAAGGTATGCAGCGGGTTACGCTGAGATGGCATTACTTTTTAATCCCAGTCCTAATCGTCAGCTTTTACCAATACTCTTGTTAATTTTTTGAGATAAACTTAAAATTATTGTGGAAAAAGTTGCTTGATTTTTTCTTTGAGATATTTCCTTTTACTTACTTTTATGGTTGAGAAAGGAATTTATAAAGCTTTGGCTTTGCAGATTATATTTCCTTAAGCAAACCCGATTCCTCTCAAAATTCTTTACAATTTTCTTAAGAGCATTAAATATAAATAATCTTTATATTTATATTTATATATATATATTTATATTTTTAAGCAAATACAAATAATATATTCATCAGCCTACATTGCCAAATCATCAAGACTTCGTTCTCATCTAACTCGACTCGTTTGTTCGTTATTTCTTTACACTTTTTAAAGACACACATTTAATGTGGTTTTTGTTTATTATTTTAGAATGAATTTCTTTCTTTTTATTACCCAACCAACTTAACCAAAAAAACACAACATGCAAAAGAAAACATAACAAGGTCAAAATGATGCGCCTTAGAAAAGAGAAGAGGATTTAAAAAACCAATTGGTACAAAAACATTAACTGCAACAACTAAAAATAGCACAAAAACTTAAAAAGTTCAATAAAAAATTAAAGAAAAACCCAAAACAAAAAACCCAAACCTAGTCAAATGTACAGCAAAGAACGACAAGCATTTCAATTTTATCACCATTGTTATTTATTTCATAATTTAAATTTCCATTCTTGATTTATTTTAATACCCAATGTGTGGGTGTGTATCCATATGTCAAAAAGTGTACGAGTTTATTGTAATTCAGTTCAATATTAAAATAAATGTAGGTAGTCATTGATTTAGTGAACCGAATTCACAACCGTATTGGCAAACTCTTTATGTGAACGATACTTCAAAGCATTTTGATTTGTTCATCCATTCAAACCACCTCCCCTTCCCGCCTTTAGCCTCACAAATATTTTAATCATTGCAAATCATCGATAGGGAAAAACCTCATCCCTAGTTTGGCTTGCACCTAAAAGTTATATTTAAAAATAATCATCTTATGGTAACTCCCCCAATCTCCTATTATCGTATGTTTTTGTGTGTGTTGTTGTTAAGACTGTACCACAATCATAACGTAGTTGGTAAGCCAGCTAATTACCCTTCTCCCTTGATCCCACTAAATGTGTAGTAAATTAGTCGGTTATTTCTCATTTACTCATTTACATAACCTTAGAACTTGATCAATGTTAATAAAAATGTAATTGATAAGATATTCGCGGTAAACACAGTGCAAGAACTACAAAATATTTGCTTGTACATAATTAGGACAAATAGTTCCGAAATCAGTTAAATTATTCGAACTATCTTAACAACTTTTTCAATTAAGTAGAATGGATAGATCCAAGCCCCCTTATGATAATAGATGTTTGTTGTGTTATAATATATACTTTATAGTTGCTTACAAACTGTTAAAAGTCCTTTGTTTTTGTTTATTATAATTTGAACTGAAATGACTTCGCTAAGTTCAGCAGAGCTCCCTGAGCGATAATCCTTTCGAAAACAAAACTAAAATCTTTCAACCAAACTGTGCTAAATAAACAATACTCTCCAACTAAACTATGCCCTAAAGCAAACGTTAAACTAAAACCTAACAACAAATGCTAAAACTTAAAAGAGTAACTAAAAACAAAACAGAAAAATCAAAAACTGAGCATGTGAAAATATAAAACGTGGTATCCTCTTGTCTTTTCTTTTGCTGCAGGTCTCAGTCGTTCCGGCAAGGGCCACTGAATGCTAGTAGCCGAAGTCAATCGCATACGTATGTGAATTCCAGCATTTCAGCCAATCCCCTACTCCCAATTGACACTGGTTTGTATTTATTTCGTTGAAGAATATATGTATTCGATTTGATATCATTTGGTTCGACATGATTTGATTTTTGATTTCGGGCTTTATTTGCTAGCTGATGAATGAATAATGTCTAGTCGAGTCGAGTTATTGTGTTTTGATAGTGTATGCTCTATGATTTGTAATGATTTTGGTTATAATTTTGCATTGCCTTTGATTGCACGCTGCAGCGGCATGGGATTATCGCAATCAATGCAACGACTCGACGACCCATTCTCTGACGAAGAGGGCAGCGGATACCTTGGATCGCCGACGCGACAATCCTATCGACCACATGCGTTCTCAAGTGAGTTCATCTTGAGACATACATTTCTCAACATTGCCAATAACGACTTCAAAATACTATTACAGGTCACAGCAGCCCAGGTGGAGATCTATCAGACGAAGAATTATGCAGCGGACTCGCCAACCTCCCAGGAGGAAGCGGAATGCTCGGCGGCGGCGGCGGAACGGCAACACCACTCGGGAGTGGGTATGGACCAAATGAATTCGAACCGCTCACTTTCACCCCAGGGTCCGCAGTCGTGGACTATACCCACCCACCCCAGTCTCTGCCAACAGCGCGTTCCCGATCACTCTTGTGTGCCTCCAGGCGATCCCAATTTAAGTGAGTCCTTACTGTGTTTTATATAAAAATTTTAATGATTTTTAAGTTAGTTATGTACTATAATTTTTGCCTTAAAATCGTCGTACACTTAATTTCTATAGTCAATTTATGATTGTTCTTATAAAAGTTATTTTTAGTACCCAGTGCTCCCTCTGATTTAGATTTCAGTTACATATAAATTTAAGAGTCTTATATTTTAAATGATTACTTTATTAAGAATCCAAGGGTGAGTCTTTTCTTAGGTAACTTATGTTTTACATAATTAAGTTAATCTTACTAATTAGTAATAGTTTATAATTTTTCGCCCACAAAAAGTGGGATTATGTAATCTAATGATTTCTTTTTCAGTGTTCAGAGTTTGTTTTGCGGTCTAATCAGTTGAGTTCAATATTCTTTTTGTTTGGTTTTGTATCCGTTTGCATTTCCGTTCCGATAACTATGTACCTGATTCGCGTTGAGTGTTTAATTCGGAATTGTTGTTTCATCCGGCGCGTTCAGGTCTGAGCCACTTGTCCCACTTGAACAGCAGCAGCAACCCTCGTCGAGTCTCAGTGGGATCCCAAGCGTTTGTCCCTGCGTCGCCGCAGCTCATCAGCATCAACACGCACAGCAGCAGCACCAACCACAACACTATGCACAACACCAGCACAGTGGGTCGTTCGGTGGATCTCAACAGCTCCATGGAGTTGGAGTTGGAGGAGGAAGCGGAGGACCCGGGAACTGTGGACACGGAGGAGGAGGGGGAGGAGGAATTAGTCGAGGAGGAAGTGGATTCGGACTTGACGGCATCTACCATCAATCGGGAGACTATGGGGGCAGCCTCAGCGGCGGCAGCATCGGCCTCGGCTTTGGGCTCGGGCTTGGCCAGTGCCCATCGTCCGCAGCTTCGGTCACAGGAGTCCCAGTCGCAAACTGTCACGCCAGTCCATTATAGCAGTACCAGTTATTCGATGTCTAAGCAGTGCATGCTTAACAACGCGAATGCCAACTCGACCGAAACAGAGACGGACAACATAATCTACACCGACATCAATGACATGGGGCACTACAAATATCCGGACTTTCACAGCTCCGCTCACCAGGAGCACAAAATCTCTAATAGCGAGCACTTGAATCTTAACGAACGGAACGACATTTACGCAACTGTTAATCGCAAAGCCAAGTCCAAAATCCGTGAGAAGCATTTCAGCGATGAGTTCATCGATCAGTCAATACTTCAGTACACAAGGGCCAAGCAAATGGGGCTTAGCCAAGTTCCTGTTATACTGCAACAACCTAGCACTTCTGCTTATGCAGCTGCTGTCCAGGAAAGGAGTTACACCAGCGGAAACTATCAATATCACAATGATCTCAATCACCCCTCGGAGTCCTCATCCTCCTCCTATTTTGGCACTGGATTCGGCACCAAGCGCTACGGTCAAGGGGAACGGACAAAGCTTGCCCAATCCGAAAATTACCTTACTCCCTCGATGGACTCGCAGAGCTCCCGTCACACTCACTCACTTCCCCGAAACTCTGAGCTTTCTGGAGTTGATTCAGTGGACTCGTATGACAGTCACTACATCACTCATCACTCGGTGGGCATTCTTCCACCCACCCGTCTCTCCTCCTCATCGGAGAAACTTGAATACCAGCTGGCTTCGGGTAATCTCTATTCTACGACTCAGTTTGTAAAACCCGAAGGAGCAGCCGCACACTACATGGACGATGAAGAGGAAGAAGATGAAGGTGAGGAAGGCGAGAATATTTACGACCAGGTGGAACGAGAGTCCTGGCTAAAGAGCAGCTCTTGCAAAGATCTCTTCGAGCGCTACAGTAGCTCCTACTACGATCGGGAGCTCCCCAAACCCATGACCGCTTTCGACAAGGAGTTCCTTTCATCCAACCGGATCGACTCGCCAGTGACTCGATACGATGATTCCAGGCATTCCTTATATGTGACAAAGAATCATTCGATCGATGCACACCAGGACTTCTCTCCATTACCACAAAGCAAGGTATACTCTTCAAGTTACCCGGGTAGCACTTACAATACCCAAGAGCATAAGCGTCAGCACGGCCAACATCTGGACTACTCGGGTTCCCAAGACGACATCTCACAGGACAGCTACGAGCTGCTGGAGAAGTACGACATTGACTTCTTTGGAGGACGTGGCCGCTCCGAGGACCATATTCGGTCCTGTTCACTGGACTCTGGAAACTACATACCAAGTGACGACGAGTCGGTATCTGAGGGCCATCAACAGCACAAGTATCGCTCGGCAATCGACGTCAAATCTAAGTCGGCGGCTGATATTATGAATGAGATCTGGGACGCAGAGGACCCTCGCTATCTGCCGCGCGAAAAGCTCTCAGTTAAATCGGACGGCAACTTCTACAAAAAGATTCAGGAGGCACTGACCCGCACATCTAGCCAGGAGAGCCAAAGCGAGCTGTTCGAGACAAAAATTTCGCGCAGCTCAGACTCCAGCAAGAAGTCCCGCGACAGTCTCTACCACACAGATAGCAAAAAATCGCGGGAGACAACCAAGAGCAAAACATCGGTGGTTTCTAGCCAGGATTCCAAAGAATCGTTAGTGGGTGATTGCTTTGGTCGAAATTACGAGATGCCAACCACCACCGGAAAAAAAGTGAAACAGTTTACTAAGAAAGAGCTCTACGATAAATTCGCCCAGTCCAGTCAGGACTCAAAGAGTGATTACTATGATGCCGTCGAAGCTGGCTTAGAACCAACACCGGAGGGCCTATACTCTAGGCCAAAGGTTAAGAGTCACGATTGCCTGCTTTCGGACACACACAGCTCTACTGCAAACAGTTCGTTCTATGACAGCCGAGATACTTACTCCACGTTCCCCAGCAACAAGACGCACAAGACATCAAAGGTACACTCTATCAGCCTGCAGAATGTGGAAATAGAACGCAATGCCAAGTCCTTCGGCAGCAAGTCACCGGAATCTGTATCGACTCCGGCTTCTGGAAAACGCTGTCGCGAAAAGGATATCCAAACAGGAGACTCACTTGACCAGATGGCACCCATTAAAAGGGGCAACTCACAATCCTGCAAGATATCTGCTTTTCGTAGACGATCGGACAGTGAGAATATCTTCAGCTTTGACCAGGATCGCATCGAGTGCATCCAAAAGTACACAAAACAGTGGGAGGGCCAACAGCCCAAAGACGAAAAAAGCAAGCAGAGTCCTGAGTATCCACTCACTCCCGAGCTCGTTTCGGAGTTTGAGAAGCAGCAGGCGCGCCTGATAGCCCACCAGAAGATAACACGTAAGGAGGAGCTAATGGCCAAGACGCACTTTGAGGAATACAATCCGATTATGGTGCCTTTAAATTACTCATCACATGCTACAGTGGAGCGCACCAAGAGCGACCCTAACTCGCTGGCAAATCGCGCCCGTTTGGGAAGCAATTCTCGGCGCCATGTGCTTATGCACCAGAAGTCCATTGATCTGACACCCGCTGATTCAAATTCCAGCGATGAGGACTACATCTATAAGCAGATTCCGAGTGCTCCACCTCTTTGCAAGGCACACGGTAATTTTGAAATTCCTAAGTGCTACGATGGCACTACTTCTTCACAAGTCACTCAGGAGCTGCCCAAAACTGGCTTTGAGCTTCCGAAAAGCTTCTTTAGGGATTACGAGAGACGTTTTACCAAAGTTCTAAAGGAAGACATTCCGTATGTGCTTCATAAGCGCCATATTATGAATGGCACCGCTCCTTCGCCCAGCGAGAAGAAACACACGAAGCCAAAGTCTCCAAAGTCCCCGAAATCACCCAAGTCTCCAAAATCTCCGAAATCGCCAAAATCCCCGAAGGCAAGCAGTGGAATTCCAGGTGTTGGTGCAACCGACTTCCTGCCTGATATTCTTGACAGTTTGTTGCCTCCTGACACCAAGGAGTTCCTATTCACACAGAACATTGACCTATCAAAAGTGGACCCCATCACTTTGGAGATCGACAAGACCATACCAACAATTCATCTTTCGTCGCCGAAGCGAGATATTACAAAGCAGATGGACGCCTCAACGCTTGAGAAACTCAATAAGAAACTTAGCCAGATTGAAAGCGATTCGGCCACCAGTTCGCGAACGGAGAGCATGCAGCAGCAAAAGCTTGAGCAAAAGCAGATGGAGCTCATTCAGAGTCTTCGCAAAGAGCTGCAGGCCAACGCCCGAAAAGCCAATAAGACAAGGGTTATTCCTAAGACTAAGTCGGCTGGAAAATCAAAAAAAGGCAAAACCCGCATTACCTCCTTCTCCTCCGATGACGAAAGCTTGGACTCGGATGATGTATTTGGCTCAGCGGAAGCCATACCCGATCGTTTAGAGTTTTCGCCGCCGCAATCACGTAAGGAGATCGAGTCTATTCTTCGCATCGAGCAGAGCAGGCTCATATCAGCGGCTTGGGGTCGTGGGCAGACAATGAGCTCCACAGAGATTGAGGGTTCCCCCCCTCAATGCAGGCGACTGGCTGATCTAGAGAGTCGCTACCAAACCCAAAAGCTAGACCCTCAGTATGCAAATGCCTCTGAGCTGAGACGCATCTCTGAGCGCTCTATTTCAATACCCTCATCGGAGGATGAACCCCATATGCCCATGCGAGGCCGCATTGACGAGTGCACGAATGATTATCAGAGGAACGAGAACATCCCTTCACCTATTCTGGAACATGCCGAGTTCTTCCGTAGCAACGACGACATTTACGAGACGTGCCACGAAGAGCGGATCACTGGCTCAGACATTGACTATACTCTTAAGAAGCAAACAGCCAGCGGGGCGAAGTCCAAAGTGAAGTTAATCGAAGAGATAATTGACTCTTCTATTGTAATGCGGTCCAAAGGTCATGCTCCCATCTTGTTCGCCCATGCACGTCTAAATCTTTCGGAGGGTTCAGTGTCCCTGCAGCGCCAGAAGGCAACACAACAGCAATCGCCGACAACAGAGAGACGAACCAAGAGCCTGGACACTCCGGTAATCTCGCTTCACCGCCTGCCACCCATGAACGCCTTCTCCTCAAAGGACGACACCGTGGGCTTTGAGGAGGAGGCAGAGATTCTCGAGGAAAAGTCTCTGGAGCGGGAAAATCAAATGGCCGCCCAGGATGAAGACACCGCCGACAGCGTTCACTCCTGTGCAGGTTCAATACCCACACAGAGTAGTTACCAAGCAAACGGCAGAGATTCGCTGCTAAGTGCAGTAACTATCGATAGCGAAGAAGCCCAACTGCTCAACCAACTGAGATACATCGAAAAAATAGCCCTACAAGGCGTCAAGATCAAAGACAAGAAAAAGTCAAAGATGAAGCTTCGGAGCGGTGATCACCTCATCCTAAACATACCAAAATACAGATTTACAGACTGGTCGCCCTACAGCTCAGCCAACAGCTCCCGTAAGACTTCGCCTGGAGTTTCCAGAGCCAGCAGTATTGAGAGTACTGGTAAAGGCAAACTAAAGACCTCGGAACCCTATAAAGGAAAGCCAGTCTCCAGAAGTCGTCCGGAGTCACGACGGACAAGCGCCGATGATATAAAAGCAAGAGATGGAAGGGGCAGTAAGAAATCCAGTCCCAAGGAGCGTCCCAGATCCATCGAGATGCGCCGCCTGAGCAAGGACAAAAGCAAATCCCAAGAAGAGACCGAGGCAGATATTGCCAAGCGAAAGGAACGCCAACAGAAACTATACGAATCAGCAATGAAACAGACCATCACCATGCTAAGTCCGGTGAAAGACACATTGCCGGCCTTTCCCGCTCCCGAGGATAAAATCGTCGTAAAGACAGACGGCGACAAGATAATTATTGAAACCGAGTTCAAGTCAAAGGCAGAAGATCATGTTTTGATCGCCAAAAGTCCCAGAAAACTTGACAATTCGCTTGTGAAATTCAGCCGCAGCTTTGACGAGGGACGCAGTCCTGACAAACTCGATAAAGCAAACCGCAGCTTTGAGGATCGCAACAAATCCTTCGAAGACTCCGAGAAGTCAGACGCTCCCGAAGACATGCTTATAAAATCGCCAAAGAAAATTGCCAAAGCGCAGGAACTGAAGCAAAAGATCGAGGGCAGTGTTGTCCACAAGAAGATAGATGGAAAATCGAGTAGTCTCGAGAGACCAGCCGAACATCATTACCTCGGTCCTGATGTCAAGGCGCGCAGTCTTGATGACAAAAGACAGGCGACCGAAGCGGCAAAGAAAAATGAGGAGAAACCTGCATTAGTGGCTAGAAGTGCTGTCGGAGATCGCCGAATGTTTGCCCACCAATATCAAGTCCAAGAGGTAAGCACTTATAAAATTTTATTTGATTTCTTTATTAGCGATGAATTTAGTGAAAAACAAGAAAGATAAAAGTGTAACTTTTTAACGAATGGTCCGATTTGAAAAATTTCTTCTCATGTGGTTTGATAAACACATAAACTGATTACTTAAATTAAATTTTTAAAATGAATAAGCGTTAAGGGGGGGACCTTGAAAAAACTTGCGCTGCGTAGGAACTCCTAGAATCTGCTTGCAAATGCCAATCTTCTAGCTTTTATAGTTTGAGATCTAGCGTAAATTAGGGGGTATTCTCTACAAAATTATTCATATGATGCATTAATACGGTACTATAACAAAAAAAAAATCCCGAAGTTGATAACTCTTTCCTAAATTTATCTCCAAAATTATTCTATATGCATTAATACTCATAAAAATCCCCACTTCCTTACTTTAAAAACACCAAAGTTATGGCATTTCCAATCGTTCAGTTATATGGCAGCTATAGGATATAGTCGGTTTTGGGTCGGTTGATGACAAAATAATCCGAAAATTTCAACTTCCTTTTTTAAAAATAAAATGGCATTTCCGATCGTTTAGTTATATGGCAGTATAAGAAGAGCCCAAATAAATATAATTAATTTAAATATTTAATCTATATAAACAAGTAAAGGAAAGAACATTTCATAGGGTATGACGATGCAGCTTGTGGTGTTGGCACTGCAGTTCGGCAGGTGGATCCACCTAAAAGGGTATATTTTAGTAGAAGAACTGGAATAGCGTTTTCATTGTTCTCCATATCTTCCTTCTTCATTTGCCGGTTTAGCTTAGTCACCGAGCTTTTGTTTTGATTTTGTCTTTCGATATACAAATATTGTCTCGCTTAAATAATAATAAATGTTTTTGATGAGTGTTACCGTTAGTAAAAACATTCGAATTAGTGAGTTAGGCAGATATAAGAGCTATACATGGGCCTGATTTAGATCAAACTTAGAAAATGGGAGTTAAGGATAAATCGATTTTCTCGCATAGTAAAATAATGTTTTTACTTCGCAAAATGGCTAAGAAATCGAATAAAATCTATAGCTGAGTCTTAAAATCGGTTTTATAAGTAAATATTTATTATTTTTCAGCCTCATCAGGAGGATATCGACATGCAAGCGGTGATCTCGGAGCGCAGATCCCTGGAAATCCTGAAACGTTCGCTACCCTCCGAAGATGCCCGCGACAGCGAGGGGGCTTTCAGTCGTAAGCCATCCACTGCCGAAAGCTTGGACTCATTTGTCTCCGCTGATGATAGCCACTCACCGGCCAGTAAGTCCCCAATTCCAGGAGCAGGAGCCGGAACAGAGGGCTATCCACACAGAGTGCCCACCATAGAATGTGAAGAGCCATCTATCGAGGAGGACGACAATTCGTCGGAGAGGCGACATCTTAAAGTTGGGAGGCAAGATACAAATAGGCTGAGTCTGGATCGCAGTCGTAGCGATGAAACAGGCTCCTGGATGACGGTGGAGTGTGACGAGTTTATAGGATCGGATACTTCTGACAATGAACCGCGAACTTTGGAACCAGATCGAAATGTTCTTGAGACGCAGGCAACTTTAGAAGATGCCAACCCGCTTGAGTACTCTAACTGCGCCACTCCCACCTCAGACTTAAACATCCTTTTAACGCCACCCAATGCAAGTCCACAAATCGAGAAGTCAGTGCTAGAGACATTTGAGAAGTATACTGGCTCTTCGGACAGCAACAAAAAATTAAAACAAAGCTTGGACAAGCAAAGCGACCGTTCCAAGAGTTCCGATTCCTGGACAAGTGGAGAAAAAGACACAAGTCCGCAGAGACAACAAGATTGGAGCCTGTCGGTAGGCAAGGAGAAAAGCTCTGTGGAAGATGAGTCTAGCGTCAGCTGTTCCATCGCTCGACCCCTCGGTATATCCCAAGACTTTGGTAACGATGAGGCGCGCAGGTGCCAGGAACTCAAGCAGCGCATGCTCCAGCTGGACGTAAGCAAAGATGAGATCTCACCTACGGGATCCAACGAACAAACGCCCACCAACGAGCCGAAAGTTATAGTTGGCAAGAAACCGACCACACCCACGCTTGAAAAGCAGAGCCCAATCGACCTGGGTACCAGCACAGAGTCCTATCTGGATCCCATTGAGGAACGCATAGCTAAGATATTGGATCGTGGCGGCGCACGCACAGAGGACAGTGAATCCAGCTCTGGTGGATCCCGCAAGCCACCGCGTATTGAGAAACCGGCAAGGGCTAGTACGGGAAAGAAACTATCGGTAACTCGGGCGGAACCAGGGAAATCAGGCAGCGACCGCAGCTCCCAGGAGTCTAAATCCAGCTTCGACTCCAAGGGCTCCCTAAGCGTTGAGTCACGTGGTTCGTTTGAGACGGAAAGCAGTTCTGGGTCTCTAGGGGCGGCCCAAAGGCGTGGTGATCTGGCGCAAAAGGAGCAACAAAGCACCTGGCGTCCGTTTCCCATCGAGAGCTCAAACAGCTCTAGCACGGATGATCCCTGGCATCATGTGGAAACGGATGGGGGCTATGAGCGCTATGATGCCCAAAATCCCTTGCGCGATTCGTCGGACAGTGACGTGAAGGAAGTTTCCCCAGATGAGCAAAAGGACGCCAGCGATGCCAGCTATCAGGATGAGCTTAATGATTTTCCGGCCACATTCGGCTATCCAGCAATGACTAGTAGTTTGGGTGGAATTGGTGTGAACCCGACGGACATTATTGGCTACAGTACTGGCTTCACCCTGGGCAGGACTCTCTCAAGGATCTCGGAACGTAGCACTGCTTCCGAGAAGTCCAGCATGGAGGATGACGTGAGCAAGGCCTCGACCCATTCTGTTAGTATGAGAGATGAATCTGTAGGATCCACGGACCACCAGCCCAGTTTAAGCTCCGATTCAAGGAGCAATACTAATCTGGCTTACATTTCGGATGCTGATCGACGCACCTCTGCAGAGATGCCGGAAATTCCCTGTGACTCAGCCACTGGCGACCGCCTCTCCAGCTTGGGAAGTCTTAATGAACCGAAATCACCAACACTTGTCACTGGACGCTTTTCTGTGACCCACGTAGACGAACTGCAGGGCGACGATGTGGAGCGGCACACACTTATGTGTCTTTCAAATGCGGGAAGTCAGGACTCGGAGGACTGGCCTTTACCGGAGATACCCTTTGACCATGTGCCGGTGAAGCCGGCCGACTCGATGTATGCCATGCCGGACTTGGACAAGCCGGTGCCCAAGTCTTTCTGTTGGAAGGCGAGTTTGTCGTTTCAGCAGTCGCAGGATTCCTTGGACTGGCCTTCGCCGCCATCGAGTACCATCGGAGCTCCCATAATTGTGGACAGCATTGAAACATACTATACTAGTGAAGCCCAAAGTGCTGATAAAGTGGTTTTGGACGAGGAGATGGCATCAGGACCTCCTGATGTGGCCAAAATTCTGCCTTATGAAGACACCGCCTACCTTATGTCGGCAGCTTTTGATGATAATGACTTTGGCAATGAACAATTACAACCGGATACGGTTAGCTGCCTTAGCTCTACGCTAAGCGCAGCCTCTTGTCTCTCGTCCTCTCTAAATGTCAGCTGCAGCACCTCCTCCACGCAGGCTACCGCAAGAGTTCAGCGCAAGAACTCCAGTCCGGAGGTGATTGTCGCCCAGCCAACAAGGTCACCTGCTCCTAGGAGCCCTCTCTCGGAAGAAGAGCTTTTCTCTAGCGATGATGTCTTCATGCCGGGCACTATTAAAGTACAACTATCACCAGATGCACAACTAAGGAAGCTTTCGAGAGGCTCCAACAATTCGGACACTTCTATTGACGACATTCTGTCGGGCAGCACAACCTATCTGGATGATCAGACCACTGTGCGGAGGAACTATGAAGCCCGCTTGAGCAGTGGTGGAGGGGGAGCGAGCTGCAAGAAGTGCAGCCACTCTAGTCACTCCGAGGAGGAAACCAGCTCCTTGGGCACAGACCTCGATGGAACCGTGAGAATGGGTGGATTGCAGCAGAAGAAGTGCACACATAGCTCTCATTCGGAGGACACTTCAATTGGTTTGAGCATCTCGGAATGGTCTACAGGAACAAACACAGTACGCCAGTACGCAAATCTTTCCGGGTCAGATAGCCTTTCCGCCGTGTCTACGCACTCATGTGCTAAGAGTGAGAAATCGAATCAGACCAAATCGAGTATAAGTTCGATCAACAAATCGGCTGAAAGTCTAAACGAACAGAGCGGTGGTAGTAGCTTTTCGCACAAGTTCAGTGGGGATAATGGCTCCTCAGATGGCCTACGATATGACATGCTCTCCAATTCCGAGACCGATAAGCTCAGTGAGCCCACCTCAGCCACTCGAAGTGATGACACCACATTGACCCTTACCGAAATGGCCCACACTATCAGCGAGTGGTCCACTTCAAGTAGTCGTACGCTGGTTGGCGTGACTCCTGGAGAGTATCTTCCCCTCAAACAGGCACTGTCGGGGAACAAAACTAGTCTGAGCTCGCCCAGCGAGGAAAAGCGTTGCGCCCTGCCACAGGTCCATCGAAGAAGCGGCAGCAATGGCAACCAGGCGAGAGCTTCGCAGGAGCACGTCGACTCTGCAACTGGTCCAGAGACTAGTGCCGCCGCCCGGAAACGTCGCTCGCTGGAGATGATGTCTAAGCTATATCAGAGTCAGGAAATATGCTCTGAGTCAGAGTCGCCGTTTGTCGAGCGATTGTATGCGCATAGCGAGAAGCTGACAGAGCGCTATCAAAGCCAGGAGTTTGTTCCGCTCCACGGTGGAGCTCCTGGAACTCAACTCCCTCCACCGACCACTACTCAGATCCAAACCCAGCAGCCCCAACAGTTGCGGCAGAAGCCGAGGGCTCCTCAACCACCGACTAAACCCAAACCTGCAGTCACTCGGCCTATTATGCAGGCTTTGCTAAACAAGATGAAGCAACCAGGTCTGGCAGAGCAGGCAGCCGAAGCTGCTGAGGCTGAAGAAAAAAAAACCAGGGCTGCTGTTGCTCCGGCAGTGGTGAAGCCGCCGCCACCACCAGTACCCACTGTGCCGCCTATTGTGACCCCCAGCGATTTGCCCGGAGAAGTGGTGGCTCCTCCACCCAAACCGCTGGCCAAGCACCACAGCTATGATGACAGGACCCTGTCCAAGACTCAGATCCGAGACTTCAAGACTACCAGCAAGCAGTTGCGCCAGTCGAGCTCCTTCCACGAGCACATGCTGAGTAAGTCGCAACAGTCGTCACAGGAGCTGCCCATGAGAATCGACGAGGAGCGGGATGCACACTCCACGTCCTCGGCCACCAATACAACCACCACCACCAACACGCTTAACAGCGAAAGTACAGAACCAAATTCTCCACAAATGCCTCAGCGGGCAGATAAGTTGGTTCGCTGCTCACCATATTACTCGAGCAGTTTAAGCTCCGAGTCGCCACCAAATCAGTTGCTTCAGAAACCGCCAAGAAAAACAGCAAGCCAGCTGACCGCTGGAGCCATATCCACTACCTTGAAGAGTCCGCCCAGTGGCAATGATACAGACAGCTCGCTGGACGTACGGGGTCAAGAGGCAAAAATGAGAAGTAGGGGCTACCGCAAGAAGCGTCAGATGCCCGCCAAAAGGATAAGGGCTAATATGACAGCTGCTGCTCTACTGGAACAAGCGGAGAGCTCTGAGTGCTCCGAGGGATATGTACCGGAAGTTGATTCGGGCAGCTCGGAATACTCATCCTGTCAGAGGGATGACCAGTACCTTGAGTTCGACGAGGAATTGGAAAGGGATCAGGAGCAAACAGACGAGTATGACGACTACCCCCAGTATGGTGGAAAATTCGAGAGTCTGGACATGAGCGACAATGTGGACGAGATGGGTTTTCCCCGTTACGACCGCCTGGGCCACATCACCAAGCCCATGTATCATCAAGTTTTGGTTATGGAGCGTCCTAATCCAGTGCAGGTTCCAGCCCCTGCTAATCACCCAATGCCTCCAGCCACGGGACAGCCGGTGAAGCCAGCTCGCACCAAGAAGAGGCAACTGAAAAGGGAGGACTCCACTGCGGCGGGACCTTCAGGGTTTTCGGGAATAGTACCCACAGTCCGACCCTACCATGGACGCAGCTACTGCAATCCGGAGGAGAGCGAGTATGAAACCCGAGGCGGCGGACTGTCCGATGAACTGGCTAACTCTAGTGAGGATAGCTGCAGTGGGTTTGGGGGAGAAGCGGGAGTTTCAGGATCGGGCACTATACGAAGAGGTGCTCCCAAAGGAGCGGGACAGGATCAGCAGCAAGGAACGGGAGCCCAAGCTGGACAGGTGCTGCCCTATCCCGATTTTTTATCCGATTACGAAACTGAACCCATTGAGTACGAGCGGTACGCCTGCGGCCTGGATATACGTGTGGACCCGCCGCCCAAGTTTCACGACTCGGATGAGCCAAGTGATCAGTAGGGTGGGATCTTTAAGAAACTAGGAGCCGGAGTAGCCAAGTGAACCCCAAGAAACCCCATTGCGTGTGCTTAACGAATGCAGCCTTTTCATTTGTTCCGTTGCCTTGGAAATTTTTAGAACGACTCTACGTCTTTACATACGATCCAAGTACTTATAACCAACTTATTTGTAACTGAGACTGATTTACGAAAAGCTAAAAACAAAAAACACACAAAAACCCAAGAATCTTACAAGCTGCATTAAAAATCGAAAAACAATTATAACTCTCCTTGAAGCGTTAGAAAATCAAATCAAATTCTAGTAAAAAACAATTTTAATCAAACATTACAAAACACAACAAATCAAATATAATTAAATAATCGAGATGATGGCAGAAGCCCGTAGGTCGGTGTAGATTGAGTTGCCTTTGAGCGGTATCTATATATGATAATGTTATAGATCAATTCAACATTTAAATATATATATGAGCGGAAACGTTAAACGAGTTGAACAAATTTTAATGCACTGTTTAATCATCGAATAATGGAATACAAGAATACAAATGTTTAATTGTTATTTAGCTAATACAACACGAATCGAGACACAATACTTAATATTACAGTTATCAAATGAATATATTATATGATTAATTCAAGTTGCCACGAACTCTGCGCAATTACGTTCCGTATTTCGTCAGAATTGGTAGCACAGGTCATAAAATCATAAATAGCTGAGTTCCAATCCAAGTGTCAAAGCCAGACATTCCTAAAAGAAAATATCCTGAGTCAAACCTCTAAACTAGTTACGTACACATATTCCCTAAGTTTAGTAATCTGAGATGATACACTGACAAATCAGCAAAATGCTTTCAAACAATTATCCTAGAATCACCATTGGAAAATGTTATGAAAAGCCCTTCCAACACATTTTGAGAACCACAAGAAAGGTTCCCTAAACCCCAATCTAAGGTATTATCCTACCAAAACTCGGCATTATCACAGTATAATGAAAGCATTTACTCCATGCTATTAAGCGGTTTTTTAGCCATGTATATTTTATGTAGCACTTGAGCTATATAAGTTTTTAATTTTACGCCAAACGTTTTTAGACGCAAGTTACATATTTAACTATTACTTACGATTCTCACAAGTGAACAAATGTTGTCTTAGCCATTAGTTCTGCCTAGTACATAAATGTGCCAATTCGGAGATCCGGGAATGGAAACCCCTATACCAAAAGTATTATATAGATGTACTTGTAATGGGAGTAAATGGAATTAATCCAAACCCTGTTAAGTTTTAAATCCATTTAGGAACCCATATACCTTTATGGGATAGATTAATGTATGTTTGTTCTTTAAGTTTACGAAAGATGGAAAAAGATATTTAAGGGTTGTTAGGGAAGATGTGTGGAAGAAGATTGGTATTAGGCAAAGTAAGTCAAACAATAATTTCAATAATTTAATCCAGATCAAAAGTATTCAAATCAAAATATATATTTGTGTTTAGATTTAATGTAAAATTAAATGAGATCGAAAATTGGTTGTTGCTTGTATCTAAGTTGATTAATAATCCATTTGAATCCGATGTACCCGAAACAAATTATTTTAAAATGGTATATTTTTAACAACCTCACGAAGAGTTTTAAACTACACATTTTTTGTTGCAAAAATAATTAAAATACTTTACTTTAAATTGTTTCTATTACAAAATTAAACTTGTATTTGCCTAAAGAATACAAAACCCTCAAAAAAACTAGCTGAATTTTAAAAATCTAGAAAAAACTAAACTTTGCTTTGTAACACAAAATTATAACTCAATAAGGTTTATTTTGGACAAAGTTCTTTTTCTCACATAAAGCCAAAAGATTACACGAACGAACAGAAACAATGATGGGAGTCTTATAATAATGAAAACCAATGAAATGTACACGAGCAATCGATTTAACAAGCATTAAATTATAATTATATAGAAACGAAACTAAATAAATAAAAATTCATTAATCAAATAAAACAGATAAGCGTTTGTTTAAATACATTTAATTATTGACTTAATTATCTACTTTTTAGGTAGTTTTAATTTAATTTCTATTCTAAATATTTTAACTAAGGTGTTTATTTATTTATGCAGACATCATTAGTTTAGATATTCTTGTGTGTATTTATATATACAAAGCATTTTAAAACTACTTCAAAATTTAAAAAAATGTTATATATGAAATTAAGGTTAATTTTTGCGAAATTTGATTCTGAATTACTCGCTATACTTACAAAAAATAAGTTTATTAAATTAACTAGTTATAATTTTATGTTGAGTTAAGATACATATATACGCCTATCAATCAGGTTTATTTATTTTTTGTTTACAAATTTCTCCAAATTTAATTTTAAAGAAAGAGAATATTGTTTCTTTTTATTATTTTATTCTTTTCATTACTTCTTATTTTTATAGATCTCTACCATGGCATAAATGGAAATATGTCGCTGGATAGGCGCGGTGAGATTACCACTCCACCCACGCGCTACGACCTCACCCTTGGCTCGGATAAGTCCTCGTCGCTCTCCCGATCCGAGGCTGGCACTTATGATGTGATCCAGGCGGAGATCCAGCATGCCAAGCGGCAAGAGCTGGCCACCGGCGTGGCCACAGTGCCGCACCAGAATGGACAAAATGGAAACGGAAATGTGCACACGCTGACCACGCAGCACGACATCGAGGCGGAAGTCAAAAAGCGGAAGTGGCCCACCGAGCCCAGCTACTTCCTGGCCAAGGAGCTGCTGATGACGGAGCGCACGTACAAGAAGGATCTGGATGTGCTGAACACGACTTTCCGACAAGTGCTAAGTCTCGGGGACGTGGAGCAATTGCAGCCGCTCTTCGAGCTACTCGACTCTCTGGCCCAGCACCACAATCTTTTCCTGCGGGACATTGAACACCGACTGATGCAGTGGGAGGGTCGTGGCGGCCACGAGGCCCATCGCATCGGAGACGTTATGATGAAGCACATGGCGGCCCTGCCCATCTACGACGAGTATGTGCAGACGCACCTGGACATTCTGCACTGTCTGAACGACATGTACGAGGGGGACGACCGCTTCCGCCAGGTGTACAAGGACTTCGAACAGCAGAAGGTGTGCTATCTGCCGATCGGCGAGCTTCTACTGAAGCCCCTCAACCGCCTGTTGCACTACCAGCTCATCTTGGAGCGGCTGTGCGACTATTATGCGGAGGAGCATATTGACTACGCCGACTGCCAGGCGGTGCACCACTTGCTCGTTCGTAGCACTAAGGTAATCCGGGCAAACCTACCCGATTCTGCAAACTTTGTGGAGCTGTGCGAGCTGCAGCGTGACATCAGCTTCGAGCAGTTGGTTCAGCCCCATCGTCGCCTCATCCGGCAGGGCTGCCTGTTGAAGCACTCGAAGCGCGGGCTGCAGCAACGAATGTTCTTCCTGTTCTCGGACCTGCTGCTCTACGGATCTAAATCACCGCTGGACCAGAGTTTCCGCATCCTGGGCCATGTCCCTGTGCGATCACTGCTCACCGAAAACGCCGAGCACAACACCTTCTCCATCTTCGGCGGCCAGTGCGCCATTACGGTGAGTGCGGGCACCACCGCCGAGAAGACCCTCTGGCTGGCCGAGCTCTCCAAGGCGGCGGCGGACATCAAAAACCGGCCACCAAACATGCAACTGCAGCTGACGACGCTTAAAAACTGCAGTGAGTATTTAAGACTGAAATGGGTTGGGTTGGTATATAATAGAGACATGTAAATTGTCTTTAATTAAAATCAAAACTAGATTTAGCATATTCAGTCTTATACACAAATTTATATTGTAAAACAGAAAAAAAAGTTTAGATCGGTATGTCGCATCTTTAAAATTATATGTAATTGTCACTGTGTTAGTATCAAATAATATGTTTTAATATATCAAGCAAGTTTTTTGATCGCTATTACGGGCCGTATCTGAAAATGTGTTATTTCTTTAAGAGCAGTATAAATCTTATATTATTTATAGGCCTTACATTAATTAAAATGCGTTTATTGGCATAACTATCTCTAAGGTTTTTATAATAAGATCGTGGACCCTCTATAACTAAAGGTTTTCAAACTTCGGTTTCCGAAGCTAGCCTCCTTTTTTCTTGAGCTGTCGCTTAACTTTTCCACTTGTTCTCCACTTTCTTGGCTGGCAAGAAAAGCACGCTGCAAGGCCTCGTAAGCAAGCAAATTCACCCAGACCCCTTTACCCTCTCCCTAGAAAGCACCCTCTGAATAATCCACCCAATTTCCAGGTTCCTCGGAGGAGGGTCTGGACATGTTCGGGCTGAGCAACGGGAACAACAGCAGCTTGAACAGCAGCGTGAACGGCGGCGGTCCCCTGACTCCGCAGCAGTTGCAGCTGCAGCAGCAGAACAGGACGCAGCCGTCCCGCAGCAACACCGCTCTACACGTCTGCTGGCATCGTGGCGCCACCGTAGGACTGGGCGATCACTTGATAGCCGCCGAGCACCAACTGTCCGGCTACCTGCTGCGCAAGTTCAAGAATAGCTCCGGCTGGCAGAAGCTCTGGGTGGTGTTCACCTCCTTTTGTCTGTACTTTTACAAGAGTTACCAGGACGAGTTCGCCCTGGCCAGCCTGCCGCTGCTGGGCTACACGGTGGGTCCGCCTGGCCACCAGGATGCCGTTCAAAAAGAGTTCGTCTTTAAGCTCTCTTTCAAGAACCACGTTTATTTCTTTCGGGCGGAGAGTGCTCACACCTATAACAGGTAAGTTTACTGGGTTAATGAACAAAATATAACTTTATTTTAACAAAATTTTGCAATAGTAGACCAAATACAATAATTACATTTTTAGGATTGATTAGATTGAAAGCGCAAATATTAAAATTCAATAACCATTTTTATTTACGATACTGTTCTTAAATAAAAAACTATTTTTTCGTTTAAGTGAACCTTTGTAACCCACATTTTTTTAATGAAGGCTCAATCATTTAAAGATTTAGATTTTTACTCAAGAAATGGTTAACAATTTTTGGAAATTAAATGTTTTTGAGAATATGGATAAACATCTTTCATTATTACAGACAACAAAAATATTTACTTAATATAACAGTTTGAAAAATTGAATATAAATTTGGTACATTTGATAAAATATACCAAATAAATAAAATATTAAAATTTGCTTCTTTCTAAAACAGGTGGCTGGAAGTGCTACGAAGCACGACCCAAACCCAGGACTTCAAGAACGTACACAGCCATGCTGTGTTAGGGAATTAAAAAGAACACCCTGTTGCCGGGATAGACGCATTGGTCCCACACCTAATCCTTGTGCAATTCCATAAAGGAGGCATTCAATCAACCAGATACGCATAGAGACGCCTTTTAGAATTCTATTTTTATACAACGTATACACCACAACCAATATTTCCATTTTATATGTGCCTACTTTATCTCCAGCATTACTTACTCAACGTGTTACATTTGTATCCTGTCAATACCAGCTTTTAGGTATATCTGTAAATAATGTATGTGTCGTTTTTTCTGGTTTATTTTTTCCTTTAATAGTTTTTTATGTTTATTGCTGGTTTTAAATGTTTTAGTTTTCCGGGTTATGTTACCCTTCGTATCAATTGATTACTCGATATACATTACGGTAAAAGTATAGAAAAACAAATTGATTCCAAAATCAAATAAAAATATTGAAATGATCTGTGTAATTGAAATTCTATTTTCTTACTTAAATTATGCAATTTTTAATCATAAGCTTAAGTCATTAACTTTAATAGATATAAACAAATTAAATAAAAATGTAACAAGAAATCGGTGTTTTTGAAACAACAATATGTTGTCGTGTTTTAATGTTGTCTTTCAACATATGTTATTATATAAGGGGGGGGTCATTTTTAATTAATTTATTAAGCATCGAATAAAAAAAATGCACGAAGTCGGTAAAGACTAAGTGTTACGAAAACAGTGGATTTGACTTTTCCGTCCGATTATACCATTTTTGACTTTTTTGAGCAGTATCCCTATGTGAAATATATTGTTTTTACTACTGTCTGAAATGTTATATATCATTACCATCGGCAAGGACTTATTATTTTTAAGCTTTAACATCAAGTCTATGGTTAGGACTTTTCCGGCCGATTACACCTTTTTGAGCAGTATCCCTATGTGAAATCCATTGGTTTTACTTCTTACTGAAATTATATATGATACCATTGGCCAGGGTTTCTTATTTTTAAGCTTTTACCTTGAGTTAAAAAAAAAAATACTGCGTAAAAATAAATTTGTAATATTCAATTTATAACCTCGACGGCACCTGATAATACGATTTGCAAATTTCCAAGTGTCTTTCATGTTTTTAAACTGTGCTTGAAAACAGTATAGAAACAGACAGAACGATAGCCTAGTGATAATAATAATATATTCATAATCCTCATCATACGTTATCTACAGATAGGCAAAATACCTATTCGATTTGATAATCGCTTCTGGTCACCAAAATTCACCATCCTCACCGGATGTTAATTGGGGTTTAAAATAAAAGAATCAACGGTTTTCCAATTCGCATTATAGTTTAACTTGAAAATATTTTTTAAATCTCCTGAAATACTTCTGTAATTCTGTAACAGGAAACAGTCATAGTCTTAATTTGTTCTCTGTTATTCATCGCTATTAAATTTATTTATCCACCACATTAAAGAGAATACGGAATAAAAATTAGTACTCGTCAAATGAGTTGCCTAGTACTGTATCTTTAAAATGTATGATCCATTGGCCCGGCAACATAAGTCGCCAGGTCTACAAAAAATTGACATTAGACTCATTAGAGTGTTCCTCTCCACGGAAATCTTTAGTAAAAGGCGAAAGATTTATTCGACAATTGAAGAAAAACCAGAGTACCTTTACACCAACAAACACTCTGCCCATTGGTTCAGTATTAGCCAGAAGTGCTTGGGAATTATAAATGTAAATGATTGCTACCTACCCACTCCTTTTTTAATGCTTTCTCGAATCGAAAACCTCAAAAGCAAATTAACTTATTCTTACTCTAATTTTAAAGTAAAATTAAATATTGTAACGATATTTAGCTAAATATGTACAATGAGGTCCTTTTTTATACCCTTGCAGAGGGTAGTACAATTTTGGTTAAAAGTGTGCAACGCAGTGAAGGAGACACCTCCAGTTTTTAAGATATCGAGTTGAAACTTTGCACACACCCTTCTTTCCTTTGCGCGCAATATAAAAGTTGGAACGGCCGGGATCGGCCGACTGTATCCTATAGCTGCCATATAACTGATTGATCGGAAATGCCATAACTTTAGTGTTTGTTAAGTTAGAAAGTTGGGATTTTCTTTGGGTTTTATGTTTGGTCAATCAATCTGACCTACCAAATAAGGATCGGCCCACTACATCCCATAGCTGCCATATAACTGATTGATCGGAAATGTCATAACTTTAGTGTTTGTTAAGTTCGAAAGTTGGGATTTCCTATGGGTTTTATATTTGGCCAATTAATGCGACCTACCAAATTTCATAAGGATCGGCCGACTATATCCTATAGCTATAGCCGGCTAACAAACACCAAAGTTATGGCATTTCCGATAGTCGGCCGATCCTTATGAAATTTGGTAGGTCGGATTGATTGGCCAAAAATAAAACCCACAGAAAATCCCAACTTCCTAACTTAACAAACACCAAAGTTATGGCATTTCCGATCAATCAGTTATATGGCAGCTATAGGATATAGTCGGCTGATCCTTATGACATTTGGTAGGTCAGATTGATTGGCCAAATATAAAACTCATAGAAAATCCCAACTTCCTAACTTTACAAACACGAAAGTTATGGCATTTCCGATCAATCAGTTATATGGCAGCTATAGGATATAGTCGGCCGATCCCGGCCGTTCTGACTTATATACTGCGTGCAAAGGAAAGAAGGGTGTGTGCAAAGTTTCAACTCGATATCTTTAAAACTGAGAGACTAGTTATGGCATTTCCAATCGTTCAGTTATATGGCAGCTATAGGATATAGTGGGCCGATCCTTATGAAATTCGGTAGGTCGGATTGATTGCCCAAATATAAAACCCATGGGAAATCCCAACTTCCTAACTTTACAAACACCAAAGTATAAATCAGTTATATGGCAGCTATAGGATTTAGTCGACCGATCCCGGCCGTTCCGACTTATATACTGCGTGCAAAGGAAAGAAGGGTGTGTGCAAAGTTTCAATTCGATATCTTTAAAACTGAGAGACTAGTTTGCGTAGAAACAGACAGACGGACAGACAGACGGAAATACTTATATCAACTCAGGAGGTGATCCTGATCAAGAATATATATACTTTATAGGGTCGGAGATGTCTCCTTCACTGCGTTGCACACTTTTGACCAAAATTATAATACCCTCTGCAAGGGTATAACAAGAAAGGAAAGCTAACTTCGGGCGGAGCCGAAATTGATATACCCTTGCAGCATATTCAGTTATATGCCAGCTATAGATTACAGTCAGCTGCTCCTAATGATATTTGGTAGGCCGGATTGGCCAAAAATAAAACCCATAAAAAATTCCAACTTCCTAACTTTACAAACACCAAAGTTATGGCATTTCCGATCGGATATAGTCGGCCGTTCCGACTTATATACTGCGTGCAAAGGAACGAAGGATGTGTACAAAGTTGCTATTCGATATCTTTAAGACTGAGAGACTAGTTCGCGCAGAAACAGGCAGACGGACATGATTATTTCAACTCAGGACGCGGTCCTGGTCAAGAATATATATACTTTATAGGGTCGGAAATGTCTGCTTCACTGCGTTGCACACTTTTGACCAAAATTATAATACCCTCTGCAAGGGTATAAAAAAGGGTTTGAACTATATTAAACTACACCAAGTGGTTATAAAAATTAAATATATTCCGCAGCAAAATTCACACAATTTTATAAACAGTTTTGATTGTGTAATTAGCTCAGCTCACCTTTCTGAATTCCCGTTCACAAGAATGAGGGCTTTAAATTTGCAGGTAGAAACATCCCCAAAAAAATAGGCAATAGTTATTTTGGTTCAATATGTTTTTAAATAATTCCCAACTGCTTCTAGCAGGGCGAGCATGAAGTGCTCTTTTTTTGGGCTAAATAGTTATCGCTTCTCGGCCTTATGGCTAAGATCAAAGTGTAGTATCTGTTCTTATCAGCTTAACATCTGATAGTTCCTCCATTGGAGGACAACAAATGTTAAACTGATTTTTGGAATCAGACGGAGTGCTAGGGGCTTGCTCCACCTCTGTCGCGGGTTGGCCCGGTATTGCAGTACCGCCGGGACTTCGGCCCAACTGATTAATACCTTAAACCTTCAACTGTCTTGGCATAAACTGGGATGTTTGATAAAAACTTCTCTTTACTTTAGTTTCAATATTAGCATGCATGCTCGACCACAGAACAACGTAAGCCGGCATTAAAAAAGGTATTTTGAATTATTTATATATTTTTTGTTAGTCATAAAATATAAATATTTTTTTGGGTATTGTATTATGTTGGCGCAATGCAGCTTTAACTAAGTGTCCATACAGTTTCTGTCTGGCATTGCAAGATTTATCTGCGAATTTCTCCGGTTTGGCTACTTCTGCTTTTGAGTTTCTGTTGTCGAGCGAATTTCTGATGTCTGGCTTGGGTTTAGTGTATTGGTTGCACACAAGTTCAAAGTTTGAAATCGGTCACTATCATTTTAAAGCCAACAAAGAAAAAAGCTTGTAAACAAAATATATTTATTCTGTTAATATCAAATCAGTACCCGATCATTTTTTAAAACAAACATTTAGTTTAAAGTTATGAAATGAAGAACAAAAGACATGACGCCTGTGCCAGGCATATACTGGACGACAGATAGCGCCTGCAAAAACTCTATTGCTTGCCAGGTCAATAGTTTTATTGTATTGATCTTTTAATACCCTTGCAGAACGTATTATAATTTCCGTAAAAAGTTTGTAGTGAAGAAGACATTTCCAATCCTATAAAGTATATATATTCTTGATTAGCATCACCAGGAGAGTCGATCTAGCCATGTCCGTCTGTCCGGTTTTAATTAAATTAAAATCAGATATTTGTGCCGAGATCATTTCCTAAATTTAAACGGTTCCAAGTGCAAGCTGATGACTTTTTATCGGGCCAATCCGATATACGCGACTTACACGTTAAGTGGCAGCTCTTTGGATAGAATAACTCTTGTAAACGATCTTGGCGTTCTCTTGGACCCTAAACTAAAATTTTCTAATCACATTTCGTCCATGGTTAATAAAGCCAGAGGAGTGCTTGGATTTATTAAAAGGTGGTCAAAAGAATTCGATGATCCTTATTTGACTAAAACTTTATATATTTCGCTAGTCCGTCCGATTCTGGAGTATGGGTCTCCCGTCTGGAGTCCACAATACGGAATACATATTGGTCGTATTGAATCTGTACAAAAAAACTTCCTTCTTTTTGCTTTACGGCGCCTAAACTGGGATGCAAATCTTATCTTACCTTCTTATTCTAGTAGACTTCTTTTGATTAATTTACCATCCCTAGCCAACCGTAGAACGATGCTTGGTACTATCTTTATTTATAACCTTATACATGGTGATATTGACTGCCCCGACTTGTTAAGTCGGCTAAACTTTCTGTGCCAAGTAGATTAACTAGAAATTATATTCCCCTAATTTTAAATAATTGTAGATCTAACTATGCCTTGCATGAGCCTTTCAGAGTATTATGTTCTGACTATAATAGACTTTTTCCTGTAATATCAAATCTTGACTCTCTGCCGCTCCTAAAACGATTAATACTTGCTTCATTGGCACAAGATTGATCTAACTAATACTTTTTCCTCGGACCTTTACCTTTATTTTCCTATCTCGCGTCTATCTTATCGCGAATCGTGCCGTACGATACACGGCTGCGCCCCTCGGTCGGTTGGGCGGGTTAGTGGGCCATTAAAAAAAAAAAAAAAAAAAAAAATATCTAACAATTTTTTTTTTTTATTTTTCGGCTTTTCTATTTATTAAAATAATCCTTTGAGATATAGTATTTATTTACTACATCAGAATTACGCTTTTCGTTTTCATCAAAATCGGACAACAATATCATATAGCATATAGCTTCATTGTTTTTAGTCGTACAGGCAAATATTTTGAAATGTATTCGTTTTGTAGTAACTGAAAGGGTATATAAACTTCGACTTGTTGAAGTTTGCTTCCTTTCTTGTTTTATTTTTTGTCCAGTAATAATTTATTAATGTTTACTGCTGGGGTTATATAATATGTTTTAGTTTTCCGAGTTGTGTAGCCCATCGTGTCAATTGATTACAAAAACAAAATGATTACAAAATCAAATAAAAATATTTAAACGATTTGTGACTTTCTGTACCTTTTTCGAGCTCAGGTTAAAACATGAAACTTGAAACGTTGCCAATCGTATTTTCAGGTGCCGTCAAAGTTATAAATGTAATATTAAAAATTTGTTTTTACGCACTATTTTATTTTTTTAACTCTTGGTAAAAGCTTGAAAGTAAGAAAAACCTTCATATGAAATGACAAATTGTTCACATTTTTTTTTACTTTATCCGTATATCTGAGATTGTGCGAGATTATTTTAAAAATCGGCGAAGCTTTTATTTTTTCAGAAATGATCCAATGGTTTCTATTACAGCTATATGACAAAGTCGCCCAGTCCAGTCCGTTTCACTTTATACACAAGTTTGTTAAGAAACTTTAAATTAAATAAAAATAAATAAATAAACTAGATCGTCTTAGACGAGATCAGTTTTCATTTAACTACATCTCTCTGATAGATACAAATTAGTTCTCGTCAAGTAAGTTGCCTAGTACTGTATCTTTAAAATGTATGATCCATTGGCCCGGCAACATAAGTCGCCAGGTCTACAAAAAATTGACATTAGACTCATTAGAGTGTTCCTCTCCACGGAAATCTTTAGTAAAAGGCGAAAGATTTATTCGACAATTGAAGAAAAACCAGAGTAACTTTATACCAACAAACACTCTGCCCATTGGTTCAGTATTAGCCAGAAGTGCTTGGGAATTATAAATGTAAATGATTGCTACCTACCCACTCCTTTTTTAATGCTTTCTCGAATCGAAAACCTCAAAAGCAAATTAACTTATTCTTACTCTAATTTTGAAGTAAAACAAGAGAGAACGCTATAGTTAGTTGCAAGTTAGGAAGTTGGGATTTTCTATGGGTTTTATATTTGGCCAATCAATCTGACCTACCAAATTTCATAAGGATCGGCCGACTATATCCTATAGCCGCCATATTACTGATTGATCGGAAATGCAATAACTTTGGTGTTTGTTAAGTTAGGAAGTTGGGATTTTTTATGAGTGTTAAGAATGCATCATATGAATAATTTTGGAGAATATAATTTACATAATATTCTGCAAGGGTATTTCAACTTCGGCTCCGCCCGAAGTTAGCTTTCCTTTCTTGTTCAAACTGTTATATTAAGTAAATATTTTTGTTGTCTGTAATAATGAAAGGTGTTTATCCATATTCCCAAAAACATTTAATTTCCAAAAATTGTTAACCATTTCTTGAGTAAAAAACTAAATCTTTAAATGATTGAGCCTTCATTAAAAAAAATGTGGGTTACAAAGGTTCACTTAAACGAAAAAATAGTTTTTTATTTAAGAACAGTATCGTAAATAAAAATGGTTATTGAATTTTAATATTTGGGCTTTCAATCTAATCAATCCTAAAAATTTAATTATTGTATTATGCAATTTTTAATCATAAGCTTAAGTCCTTAACTTTAATAGATATAAACAAATTAAATAAAAATGTAACAAGAAATCGGTGTTTTTGAAACAACATTATGTTGTCGTGTTTTAATGTTGTCTTTCAACATATGTTATTATATTATTATGTTTGCAGCGCTATTTTCCATAAGGGGGGTCATTTTTAATTAATTAATTAAGCATCGAATAAAAAAAAATGCACGAAGTTGGTAAAGACTAAGTGTTACGAAAACAGTGGATTTGACTTTTCCGTCCGATTATACCATTTTTGACTTTTTTGAGCAGTATCCCTACACTCATACCAAAATTAACCCTAAAAACAAGAAATTCGCCTTATTTTTGTCTTCAAAGGCATCGCACCTTAAATTTTAGGGTAAATTTTTCTAAAATTAAGGGCGTTCCTTTCTAAAATCTAAGGCAAAGGGCCCTAAAAACAAGAAAACTTTTCTAAAAAATAGAAAAATATTTCTTAAAAGTAGGGCATCTAACCATAAATTTTAGGGTATTTTTTCTAAAAATTAGAAAAAATGTGCCTACATTCATCATGATGTAATTTTTCATTCAGGATTTATGGACTTATGTATGTGTATGTGTATACATATGTAAATGATTTAAGCACTTCGCTTTTCATTCAGCAAAGTCACAAAGTTTGTATTAGTATTGCACTAATGAATTTCCAATATCGATTTCAACTGTAATTCTGTGGGGAAGAGAGAGAGAGAAATTGTGTACAATTATGATTTATTTCAGTTCTTACGAAAAAAAAACTTTTAATTTTATTCGTCCGTCGGTGGGATTCGAACCCAGGTTTCCCGCGCGTGAGTTCAAAGACATTGAATGAAGCCACGGTCACGCGCGAAGAACGCACGTCAAACCAAAGACTATATGATGGGGCGTTTGCGAAGAATATTAGTTTAAAAAGTTTTTAGAACTCGTTAAGTCGCAACTGTGAAAGTCTAAATATTTAAAATTAATTTTCTAAGATGATATTTCATATGACAAAAAATATTTTAATTACTTTTTAGTAAAGGGATAAAATTTAGTCGTTCTAAGCATTACTTCTCATCTGTGTTTATAACACAAGTAAAAAAAAAAGAATAAAAAAAGATGTAGGGAGCTGAAATTGAACTTGCGGTGCTTAGATTTCTGGTCAGACGTTCTAACCCCTAGGCTACTCGGACAGGGTTAGAACAATTTTATGGTCATTTTAGAAAATTTTTCCTATGTTATAGAAAATATTTCTATATTTTAGAAAATATTTCTATATTTTAGAAATATTTCTATATTTTAGAAAATATTTCTATATTTTAGAAAATATTTCTATATTTAAGAAAGCGTTTCTATTTTTTAGGGTTATCGAATTTTTAAGGTTAATTTGAGAAAATTTTTCTATTTTTTAGGGTAAATCATTTTTTAGGGCAGAATTTCTAATTTGAAGAAAAAAATTTCTAAAAACAAGTACCATTTTTACTAAAATATAGAAATTCTTTCTTGGATTTAGGGTGAGCTCAGTTTATGGCGACAATTTCTACATTTGAGAACCACTTTCTAGATTTAAGAAAAGTTTTCTTGTTTTAAGAAAAAAATTCCTTGAAAATAGAAATCTTTTCTTGGATTTAGAAAAAATAAAGTTTTATGGCGAATTTCTAAAATTTAGGGTTAATTTTGCTATGAGTGTATGTGAAATATATTGTTTTTACTACTGGCTGAAATGTTATATATCATTACCATCGGCAAGGACTTATTATTTTTAAGCTTTAACATCAAGTCTATGGTTATGACTTTTCCGGCCGATTACACCTTTTTGAGCAGTATCCCTATGTGAAATCCATTGGTTTTACTTCTTAATGAAATTATATATGATACCATTGGCCAGGGTTTCTTATTTTTAAGCTTTTACCTTGAGTTAAAAAAAAAAATACTGCGTAAAAATAAATTTGTAATATTCAATTTATAACCTCGACGGCACCTGATAATACGATTTGCAAATTTCCAAGTGTCTTTCATGTTTTTAAACTGTGCTTGAAAACAGTATAGAAACAGACAGAACGATAGCCTAGTGATAATAATAATATATTCATAATCCTCATCATACGTTATCTACAGATAGGCAAAATACCTATTCGATTTGATAATCGCTTCTGGTCACCAAAATTCACCATCCTCACCGGATGTTAATTGGGGTTTAAAATAAAAGAATCAACGACTTTTCCAATTCGCATTATAGTTTAACTTGAAAATATTTTTTAAATCTCCTGAAATACTTCTGTAATTCTGTAACAGGAAACAGTCATAGTCTTAATTTGTTCTCTGTTATTCATCGCTATTAAATTTATTTATCCACCACATTAAAGAGAATACGGAATAAAAATTAGTACTCGTCAAATGAGTTGCCTAGTACTGTATCTTTAAAATGTATGATCCATTGGCCCGGCAACATAAGTCGCCAGGTCTACAAAAAATTGACATTAGACTCATTAGAGTGTTCCTCTCCACGGAAATCTTTAGTAAAAGGCGAATGATTTATTCGACAATTGAAGAAAAACCAGAGTAACTTTACACCAACAAACACTCTGCCCATTGGTTCAGTATTAGCCAGAAGTGCTTGGGAATTATAAATGTAAATGATTGCTAACTACCCACTTCTTTTTTAATGCTTTCTCGAATCGAAAACCTCAAAAGCAAATTAACTTATTCTTACTCTTATTATACCCTTGCAGAGGGTATTATAATTTCAGTCAAAAGTTTGCAACGCAGAGAAGGAGACATTTCCGACCCTATAAGGTTGTAGCAGGGCCCTGAAGGGACTTTGAAACATGAACCAAAAAAAAAAAAAAAAAAATAATAAAATTCATGCGAAGAAATATAAATTAGTTAGTTTGAATAGCTGTTAAATTATTGCAGCCGTTGCAGCGGGCGTTCCGAGTAGCCAGATCGTAAGGATCTAGGTTTAGTGCCAGTTTTAACTAGGCATTGCCACCTGATCACGATCGCACCAACGTTGCCACTGTGTTAGGGTTGCCAATACGGTAGCGTTGCCGACCACGTTAGTGTTGTCAACCACGTTAGCGTTGCCAGTTGGACCTATCGGTTGAGCTCTGATTGGGATAAACGCAATCCTGAGCCAGGGCTGTGTTGAGTAGTTGGACTAAAATTTTAGGAACCACGTTCCGGGAGAATTTTCGCTGCATCCGCACAGATAAAAGCTCGAATTCCAATTGGGACGACCTTTTTACTTTGTGCGCATCCGAAACCGACAGTCCGGTCCGTGTCCGTTGGCACGGTAAAATATAACCTCTGTGCGGGAAGCTAATGTGAAAATTTAAATCAAATTAGTGCTGAGAACTTGGCTAGTAGTGCCACCGCGTCGAATTCCCCAGGCCAAGGGTATTTTCGGTGGTGTTTGCAGGAAGGTGTTGTTTGCAGAGAAAAGTGAGTTATAAGGGGATTCAAAGTGAACCCGCGTGGTTAACCTAATTTTTCTACAGGGTCAAATTTTGGAAAAGTCGGATCACGGGATAGCTTCGTGTCCGGCTTAAGATCTCACGACTGCTGAAAGTGGCTGAGAATTCTGGGAGTAAATCAGGCTTTCGAGGGGCAGGATCCGGAGGTATGTAAATGAGTGGATAGTGCGGATCGGCCAAACCTAACCTCAGTGCTTTTTAGTAGGTTATGCCCCTAAGCCTCGGGCAAGGGGAGAGAAGTGAACTAATGTAGCTAGCTAATACAACGCTCCTAAACAAGTCGCCGGCGTTAACCCATTGCTGCAGGAAAATATCAGAGGAAATTTAATCCCCAAGACCGTCGCCAACCTGCAGCCGTTATATATATCACCACGATGCTCGCGATCGAACCCTTCTCACATGGAAAATCCACACGTTTTTAAATATGGAGAGAGTCTATGAAAATTTTATTCTTATTCCTTTTGCTCTTGTTATATAACCTGCCAAGACAAAATTTCTGAGCCCCTTTGAGGAGCAGCGTGTTCGTGTTACGCAAATACATTTTTTTTTTTTTATATAATATTACTTTAGTGATGATCATTTCAAGAATCAATTAATTTAAATTTGTTTGAAGTTTCTAAAATATGCTTACATAATATTTCCTGTTTATCTAACCTAAATTTTTCCAGTGTATGCATATGCGCGCTGTTAAGCCTAAAGCTCTGACCAAACCATAACAATGCTCTTTTAGCATTAAGTTGCATTCTACACAGCGTTTGACCAATTACATTTTTGTATTTCTTTATGGTTTTCGAGTAGCAAACAAAGCTCCCTATGCGACCTTTAAATATCTCTTTCAGCTTTCAGCCATCGGGAGATCGATCTTTCGTCGCTGGATCTGGATAAAATTTGTGAGTTATATTGCGCAAGCTTTACTTATGTTTACCTATCATATTTACATAATGAAAGAAGAAATTTTTACATTGAATTTTAATGAGAATTTGCCAAGAGTTGTGAGAACGCAATTAAAACCGAAAATTAATGAAGTATTTACATAAAAAAAAAAGAATTAAATAAATAAAAATAAAAATAAAAAAAAAAAAAAAAAAAAAAAAAAAGAATAATTTAGAAAGAAAGTACACAAAACTTGGGTTAGATGAAGTGGAATTCAAAAAAAAAAAAAATAATTTTTATAAAAATAAGTCACCACGCTTGGAGTGTTCTAAAAATTATATTCTTATATTTATTTTGTTACCAATTTATCTACTTACTCTACCATATTATACCATACCCTATCATTGCTTATGTTCTTTAGAATTATTTTATAATGTTATACCCTAGATTTAGCCTGAATATTAAATTGTGTTGAATTTGAATTATGAAAACCAACTAAACTAAACTATCTGAACTCAGCTGATGTCTACGCGGTGGTAGAATAAAAGGGATCATCGGCAAACGCTAGAGGAAGATGATCACAGGTTGGGAGGGCAAAGAGCGACCACATTTACATCAGTGGCTTCGCCTTGTTTACTTTCTCGCGCAGCTTCAATACTTTCTTCGCTATTCTTTTAACTCTTGAATATCTATCAAATTCTACCGGTTATTTCTTGCATTTTTTTTTTTGTCGCTAGCACGCAAATTTTCTCGACTTAGTATTATTAATGTGTAACTAGCATGATCCGTCCGAAGCAAGACCTCCACCCCCAAAGCCGACGAGCAAGAGCCGGAACATAACGCGTGCCCCAGCAAGGACGGGTCCAAAGCATTCCAAACCTCGTTGCACGTTACAGTATTATTATCATTAATAATCTAAGAAAAGTGGCGCTCAACGTGAATGGGCCTCTGTGAGTAAAGTGAACACTCACAGGGACTTACAAATAGAATATTCAAATGTTATTTCCTTTTCCTTTAAAATTTCATTAATTACTACTATTCATTCTTTTAGTCTAAAAACAAATGTCTGTCTAAAACAGGAGTGTTAGTCCGGAAAACAGTAACGAAGATATTAGTATTTTCTTCTGGCCGAAGCTAAAACTCAGAGATAGCTAGATCATTTCCTACCAATAGCCATCGGACTTAGCGTCTTTAAGCCGTGAAAACAGATTGCACGCAACCCTGGTTCGTCGTCTGGCCGGCTAATGCTAACAATAGTATTATCAGTTCAAATGGATAGGAACTAGATGCACAAGCTTACGAGCAGTGCACTAGCCACAATTGACTTGTAAAAAAAAATCGAATTTCTAACTTATTTTCAATTTCCTGAGATGAATCAAACCCCTGGTGATACAAACCTGGAATTCAAAGGCTACATTTTAGAAAAGGCATTGACCAGGCTCAGTTGAAGGTTTGATCGTCTCCCTCCACGAGTTTCCTGAAATATTAGAGGTGGCAGTTCTCTAAGCAGGAAATCGAATCTCTTGTAAATTCTGCGAGAAAATTTAGTAAACAAATAAAATCCTGCTATACGCGTAGCATCCAGCTTGAGTTCAGTTCAGATTATATTTTTTTATCTTACCAAATTTTGTTGAGTTAGTAGAGAGTGTTAATACCAACAAGATTCTCTTATTTTTATCTAAGTTCTTCTCTTAAATTAAAATAACACTACATAAATTTACAATGGGTTTGGACCGATCCCCTGATAACACCGCCGCTGGGGAAAACCCTAAGCCAGTATGTCCCATTTGTAAGGCAGAGATTGAATCCGTAGCTACAGCACTAAAAACACCATGTAAGCACGATTTCCATAAGCTATGCTTAGAAGCTCACTTTTAAAAAGCACCCTTTGTCCAGTTTGCAAGGTTCAATGCGGTCCAACTGGGAGTGCCCGTGAAGCCCGAGCTGTCTCCCGAGCACAGCAATCCGGAACTAGCAAGAGTGTAGCAACAGGCAGCAAAGTCCAGAACACAAGTACTACTCCTAGTGTCAGCAGCGAACCATCATTTGATACAGCTAGGGCTGTAAACGATATTACATTGTTGGCAATGGAAAAGCGACTTTTAGCCATGTTGACCGATAAGCTGGAAAGCTCCGTAGGAGAGTGTATACAAAGAGTATTAGAGGCACAAAATTCTATCTCGGCCGAAGCCGCAGGCAGAGCTTGTCAGAGATCACAGTCGAATTCAGACGAAAGATCCCATAGACGAAGCGAATTAGAAATGGAAGACGGGGAGTTTCCAAACCTGAGAAACCCTAACCCAACCAGGAACAGATCAGGATCGATAGTAGCTTCTCCAGCATCACAAGCTAATAGCGGTAGTGAGTTGTCGCAAAGACCCGATAAGGTAGCCCAGATTTTGAACAGTTGGAAAGTCAAATTTTCCGGAACAGGGGTAACCGTAGACAATTTCATATATAGAGTGGAAGCTCTTACTCATCAGACCCTAGAGGGGAATTTCGGGATATTGTGCCGCAATGCAAACGTTTTGTTTGAGGGCAAGGCGAATGATTTTTATTGGAGATACCACAAGTCAGTAAGATTAGTTCGCTGGGACAGTTTATGCGAAGCCTTACGCATGCAGTTCCGTCAGGGAAGAGATGATGGAGACATCGAAGAAATGATTCGAAACCGGAAGCAGAAACCTGCTGAAAGCTTCGAGAGTTTTTTCGACAGTGTATCAGCGTTAATCGACCAACTCGAGCAACCGTGGAACACCAGAAAATTAGTCCGAGTACTCAAGAGTAATTTGAGACCGGAGATCCGCCATGAAATACTAAACGTCGAAATTAACACGGTTTCCGCGTTAAGGGAGATCTGCAGGCGGCGTGAATCTTTCTTGGAAGATGTTAAGCGGAGTTACGGGTACTCCAAAAATACCCCTTTTAAGAGAGAGGTTTCCGAATTAGTACAGAGTGAGAAGGAGAGGTACAGTGAATCTGAGGAAGATGAGGCAGTAGAAGCCTTCACCTTAACATGTTGGAACTGTCAAGAAGAAGGACACCGCTACCAAGAGTGCGTGTCGGAACGTAGAGTGTTTTGTTATGGATGCGGGGCCGCAGATACTTATAAACCTAGCTGTTTGAAGTGTTCAAAAAACTTCAAAGGCAGCGCTGCGAGGTCAAGGTTCAAACCGAAGACATCCAGTGCTCTACGCAGTCAGTCAACGATGACCGAGCAATAAATGAAGCCTCTGAAAATGCTTCAAAAGATATACCGGACGAACAAAATAAGCCTGAATTTTCGTTATTACATAAAAAGATAGCACAAATTTCGGAAATTAAAATTTCTGAAGGAAGTATTATCACTCCTTTAAAACCTTCAAGAGGGCGAAACGCTTCTAGATGTAGATCCTTTTGGCAAAATGTTCGAAGTTGTCGAATAGGTATCAAACAGATCAGTGAAGTTCCTATAAAATCTCGAGACCCTCGTCCTTTCCTGCCAGTAAAATTATTAGATCGCACTGTTTACGGCCTGTTAGATTCAGGAGCCTCGATATCCTGTATCGGAGGAGAGCTAGCCAAAGAAGTAATAGACAGCCAAATGGCTTACAAGCCCCTTAAACAGAAAGCGAGCACGGCCGATGGAACCGTTCAACAGGTATTAGGATTAATAAAGGTTGATCTGGAATTCGAAAAGATAAAAAAACCTTTTTCAATTTATATCGTTCCATCATTGAAACAACAATTGTATTTAGGAGTGGATTTCTGGAAATCCTATGATTTATTTCCAAAGCATTTGAATTTGTCAGAAGTGGAGAAAGTTCCTAACTGTTGTGATGAAGGAGTCGATGTCAACAGACATGAATTAACTGACACGCAAAAAGCAAAGTTAAATATTGTTGTTAATTGTTTTCCATCGTTTGTTCAAGAGGGCTTGGGGAAAACAAATTTAATATCCCATGCCATTGATGTAGGCGATGCAAAGCCGATTAAGCAGCGTCATTTTCCGGTCTCACCTGCGGTGGAGAAGTCAATGTATGCGGAAATAGATCGCATGTTACAACTTGGAGTGATCGAGGAGTCGGAAAGCTCGTGGTCTTCCCCAATAGTAATGGTGACAAAACCAGGCAAGGTGCGGATATGCTTAGACTGTCGCAAAGTTAATAGCTTTACTGAGAAAGACGCTTATCCACTTCCGCAGATTAATGGAATACTCAGTCGCTTGCCAAAAGCTGAGTTCATTACGAGTATAGATCTAAAAGACGCTTATTGGCAAGTTCCGTTGGATCCCGCGTCTAGAGACAAGACTGCTTTTACTGTTCCCGGTAGACCTCTTTATCAGTTTAAAGTAATGCCTTTCGGACTGTGCAATGCGACCAGCACAATGTCAAGATTAATGGACAAGGTTATTCCTGCCTCCCTTAGAAACGAGGTTTTCATTTATTTAGATGATCTTTTAGTGGTTTCCTCAAACTTTGAAAAGCATTTAGAAGTCCTTAGAGAAATAGCCCTGCACTTAAGGCGAGCTGGACTAACAATTAACGTGGGGAAAAGCCATTTTTGCATGCGGAGTGTACGTTATTTAGGCCACATCATCGGCGATGGCGGCATTAGAACGGATCCTGAGAAGATTTCGGCGATAAGCAACTTCCCAGCTCCAAAAACCCTCCGTAGTTTGAGAAGGTTCATGGGCTTAAGCGGATGGTATCGCAAATTTGTCTCTAATTTTGCCTCTTTGGCTTCACCACTTACTGATTTGATGACAACTAAAAGGAAATTTGTCTTAACCGAAGAGGCTCTCAAAGCATTCGACGCGTTAAAACGTTGTTTGTGTGCGGCTCCTGTGCTGAGTAGTCCCAATTTTTCAGAGCCATTTGCAATTCACTGCGATGCCAGTAAGACCGGAGTAGGTGCTGTACTTGTGCAAATATCCAAGGAAGGGGACGAACGTCCTATCGCGTTCATATCTAAGAAGTTAAATAAGGCTCAGCGTAATTATACGGTGACGGAGCTAGAATGTTTAGCCGCAATTGTGGCTCTCAAAAATTTTAGAGCATACGTAGAAGGGCATGAGTTTCGAATTATCACTGATCATGCATCATTAAAATGGCTCATGTCTAACACCGACCTTAGTTCTCGTTTGGCTCGGTGGGCGTTATCTCTACAAAGGTTTCGGTTTACTATTGAGCATCGGAAGGGTTCGCTGAACGTGGTACCTGACGTGTTGTCTAGAGTAAACGAAGATGAAATCGCTGCATTGGATATACGAGAGGGTTTGTTAGTCGACTTAGGCTCAGGCCATTTCAAATCACCAGAATATTTAGAACTATTGAAGCAGGTAAAAGCCAATCAAAACAATTTTCCCGATCTAAAAGTAGAAGATGGATATCTCTATCGCAAAGCGGAACATCTCTCTGGCATGCAAGTCCACGACGAGTACGCTTGGAAACTGTGGATTCCGAAAGCCTTAGTTCCTGAAATCCTTATGAAAGCACACGATAGTCCTATTTCTTCTCATGGTGGAATTCATAAGACGATTGAACGGATTAGGAGGTACTATTTCTGGCCAGGGTTAGTATCCGACGTAAGAAAGTACATAAGCTCTTGCGAAGTTTGTAAAACTACAAAGGCTCCAAATCACGTCCTTAGACCGCCGATGGGGAAATCACCCGAAACTCAGCGTTTTTTCCAACGGTTATACATCGATTTTCTTGGTCCGTATCCAAGATCAAGGAGCGGAAATATCGGTATTTTTATTGTGTTGGATCACTTTACGAAATACGTATTTTTGAAGCCTGTTCGAAAGATAAACGCAGGAGAAGTGGTAAAATATCTCGGAAATGATTTGTTTATGTCATTCGGAGTACCGGAGACGATTGTGTCCGACAATGGATCACAATTTCGCTCAGAAGAATTTCGGAAGTTGACCTCCAAGTATGAAATTGCTCACACTTTTACCGCAGTGCATTCGCCTCAGGCCAACGCCTCGGAGAGGGTCAATCGTTCGGTCATTTCCGGCATTCGATCTTATTTGCGTCCAGATCAAAAGGATTGGGATGAGCACCTCAACCAAATATGTTGTGCTTTGCGATCCTCAGTACATTCGAGTATAGGCACTTCGCCCTATTATATGACTTTCGGTCAACATATGATAACCTCGGGATCAACTTACGCACTCCTCAGAAAATTGAATCTGCTGGATGATCGTTCTATCCTTTTTAGTAGACCTGATTCTTTTGAAATCATTAGACAGCAAGCTTCTAGCCACATGTTAAAGGCGTACGAACAAAACGCAAAAAGATATAACTTGCGGGCTAGGCATGTATCTTTCACAAAAGGCCAGGAAGTATACAGGCGAAACTTCAAACAAAGTTGTTTCCAGACAGGATATAACTCCAAGTTCGGGCCTGCATTCGTTAAAGCTAGAGTTCGTGAAAAAGTAGGAAACTCATATTACGAGCTCGAAGATTTGCAAGGACGTTCAATAGGGAAGTACCATGCTAAAGACATTCGACAATAGCGTCCCTTCAGTTGCGGTTTCAGTCTGGTGTATCAATGCTAATGTACCCCAGCCTGAAAGTAGTGGGGGGGCTTTGTAGCAGGGCCCTGAAGGGACTTTGAAACATGAACCAAAAAAAAAAAAAAAAAATAATAAAATTCATGCGAAGAAATATAAATTAGTTAGTTTGAATAGCTGTTAAATTATTGCAGCCGTTGCAGCGGGCGTTCCGAGTAGCCAGATCGTAAGGATCTAGGTTTAGTGCCAGTTTTAACTAGGCATTGCCACCTGATCACGATCGCACCAACGTTGCCACTGTGTTAGGGTTGCCAATACGGTAGCGTTGCCGACCACGTTAGTGTTGTCAACCACGTTAGCGTTGCCAGTTGGACCTATCGGTTGAGCTCTGATTGGGATAAACGCAATCCTGAGCCAGGGCTGTGTTGAGTAGTTGGACTAAAATTTTAGGAACCACGTTCCGGGAGAATTTTCGCTGCATCCGCACAGATAAAAGCTCGAATTCCAATTGGGACGACCTTTTTACTTTGTGCGCATCCGAAACCGACAGTCCGGTCCGTGTCCGTTGGCACGGTAAAATATAACCTCTGTGCGGGAAGCTAATGTGAAAATTTAAATCAAATTAGTGCTGAGAACTTGGCTAGTAGTGCCACCGCGTCGAATTCCCCAGGCCAAGGGTATTTTCGGTGGTGTTTGCAGGAAGGTGTTGTTTGCAGAGAAAAGTGAGTTATAAGGGGATTCAAAGTGAACCCGCGTGGTTAACCTAATTTTTCTACAGGGTCAAATTTTGGAAAAGTCGGATCACGGGATAGCTTCGTGTCCGGCTTAAGATCTCACGACTGCTGAAAGTGGCTGAGAATTCTGGGAGTAAATCAGGCTTTCGAGGGGCAGGATCCGGAGGTATGTAAATGAGTGGATAGTGCGGATCGGCCAAACCTAACCTCAGTGCTTTTTAGTAGGTTATGCCCCTAAGCCTCGGGCAAGGGGAGAGAAGTGAACTAATGTAGCTAGCTAATACAACGCTCCTAAACAAGTCGCCGGCGTTAACCCATTGCTGCAGGAAAATATCAGAGGAAATTTAATCCCCAAGACCGTCGCCAACCTGCAGCCGTTATATATATCACCACGATGCTCGCGATCGAACCCTTCTCACATGGAAAATCCACACGTTTTTAAATATGGAGAGAGTCTATGAAAATTTTATTCTTATTCCTTTTGCTCTTGTTATATAACCTGCCAAGACAAAATTTCTGAGCCCCTTTGAGGAGCAGCGTGTTCGTGTTACGCAAATACATTTTTTTTTTTTAGATATAATATTACTTTAGTGATGATCATTTCAAGAATCAATTAATTTAAATTTGTTTGAAGTTTCTAAAATATGCTTACATAATATTTCCTGTTTATCTAACCTAAATTTTTCCAGTGTATGCATATGCGCGCTGTTAAGCCTAAAGCTCTGACCAAACCATAACAATGCTCTTTTAGCATTAAGTTGCATTCTACACAGCGTTTGACCAATTACATTTTTGTATTTCTTTATGGTTTTCGAGTAGCAAACAAAGCTCCCTATGCGACCTTTAAATATCTCTTTCAGCTTTCAGCCATCGGGAGATCGATCTTTCGTCGCTGGATCTGGATAAAATTTGTGAGTTATATTGCGCAAGCTTTACTTATGTTTACCTATCATATTTACATAATGAAAGAAGAAATTTTTACATTGAATTTTAATGAGAATTTGCCAAGAGTTGTGAGAACGCAATTAAAACCGAAAATTAATGAAGTATTTACATAAAAAAAAAGAATTAAATAAATAAAAATAAAAATAAATAAAAAAAAAAAAAAAAAAAAAAAAGAATAATTTAGAAAGAAAGTACACAAAACTTGGGTTAGATGAAGTGGAATTCAAAAAAAAAAAAATAATTTTTATAAAAATAAGTCACCACGCTTGGAGTGTTCTAAAAATTATATTCTTATATTTATTTTGTTACCAATTTATCTACTTACTCTACCATATTATACCATACCCTATCATTGCTTATGTTCTTTAGAATTATTTTATAATGTTATACCCTAGATTTAGCCTGAATATTAAATTGTGTTGAATTTGAATTATGAAAACCAACTAAACTAAACTATCTGAACTCAGCTGATGTCTACGCGGTGGTAGAATAAAAGGGATCATCGGCAAACGCTAGAGGAAGATGATCACAGGTTGGGAGGGCAAAGAGCGACCACATTTACATCAGTGGCTTCGCCTTGTTTACTTTCTCGCGCAGCTTCAATACTTTCTTCGCTATTCTTTTAACTCTTGAATATCTATCAAATTCTACCGGTTATTTCTTGCATTTTTTTTTTGTCGCTAGCACGCAAATTTTCTCGACTTAGTATTATTAATGTGTAACTAGCATGATCCGTCCGAAGCAAGACCTCCACCCCCAAAGCCGACGAGCAAGAGCCGGAACATAACGCGTGCCCCAGCAAGGACGGGTCCAAAGCATTCCAAACCTCGTTGCACGTTACAAGGTATATATATTCTTGATCAGGATCACCAGGAGAGTCGATCTAGCCATGTCCGTCTGTCCGTCCGTCTGTCCGTCCGTCTGTCCGTCCGTCCGTTTCTACGCAAACTAGTCTCTCAGTTTTAAAGATATCGAGTTGAAACTTTGCACACACCCTTCTTTCTTTTGCACGCAGTATATAAGTCGGAAAAAAAATCCCAACTTCCTAACTTTACAAACACCAAAGTTATGGCATTTCCGATCAATCAGTTATATGGCGGCTATAGGATATAGTCGGCCGATCCCGACGGTTCCGACTTATATACTGCATGCAAAGGAACGAAGGATGTGTATAAAGTTGCAATTCGATATCCTTAAGACTGAGAGACTAGTTCGCGTAGAAACAGGCAGACGGACATGCTTATTTCAACTCAGGACGCGGTCCTGGTCAAGAATATATATACTTTATAGGGTCGGAGATGTCTCCTTCACTGCGTTGCACACTTTTGACCAAAATTATAATACCCTCTGCAAGGGTATAAAAAAGGGTTTGAATTATATTAAACTACACCAAGTGGTTATAAAAATTAAATATATTCCGCAGCAAAATTCACACAATTTTATAAACAGTTTTGATAGTGTAACAAGAAAGGAAAGCTAACTTCGGGCGGAGCCGAAGTTGAAATACCCTTGCAGAATATTCTGTAAATTATATTCTCCAAAATTATTCATATGATGCATTCTTAACACTCATAAAAAATCCCAACTTCCTAACTTTACAAACACCAAAGTTATGGCATTTCCGATCAATCAGTAATATGGCGGCTATAGGATATAGTCGGCCGATCCTTATGAAATTTGGTGAGTCGGATTGATTGGCCAAAAATAAAACCCAAAAAAAATCCCAACTTCCTAACTTTAAAAACACCAAAGTTATGGCATTTCCAAACAATCAGTTATATGGCGGCTATAGGATATAGTCGTCCGATCCTTATGAAATTCAGTAGGTCGGATTAATTGGCCAAAAATAAAACTCATTGAAAATCCCAACTTCCTAACTTTAAAAACACCATCGTTATGGCTTTTCCGATCGTTCAGTTATATGGCAGCTATATGATATAGTCGCCCGATCCGGCTCGTTCCGACTTATATACTACCTGCAATAGAAAGACTACTTTTGGGAAAGTTTTAAGCAGATAGCTTTAAAAATGAGGGACTAGTTTGCGTAGAAACGGACGGACGGACAGACGGACGGACAGACGGACATGGCTAGATCGACTCTCCTGGTGATGCTGATCAAGAATATATATACTTTATAGGGTCGGAAATGTCTCCTTCACTGCGTTGCAAACTTTTGACTGAAATTATAATACCCTCTGCAAGGGTATAATAATTAGCTCAGCTCACCTTTCTGAATTCCCGTTCACAAGAATGAGGGCTTTAAATTTGCAGGTAGAAACATCCCCAAAAAAATAGACAATAGTTATTTTGGTTCCATATGTTTTTAAATAATTCCCAACTGCTTCTAGCAGGGCGAGCATGAAGTGCTCTTTTTTTTGGGCTAAATAGTTATCGCTTCTCGGCCTTATGGCTAAGATCAAAGTGTAGTATCTGTTCTTATCAGCTTAACATCTGATAGTTCCTCCATTGGAGGACAACAAATGTTAAACTGATTTTTGGAATCAGACGGAGTGCTAGGGGCTTGCTCCACCTCTGTCGCGGGTTGGCCCGGTATTGCAGTACCGCCGGGACTTCGGCCCAACTGATTAATACCTTAAACCTTCAACTGTCTTGGCATAAACTGGGATGTTTGATAAAAACTTCTTTTTACTTTAGTTTCAATGCTAGCATGTCATAAAATATAAATATTGTATTATGTTGGCGCAATGCAGCTTTAACTAAGTGTCCATACAGTTTCTGTCTGGCATTGCAAGATTTATCTGGGAATTGCTCCGGTTTGGCTACTTCTGCTTTTGAGTTTCTGTTGTCGAGCGAATTTCTGATGTCTGGCTTGGGTTTAGTGTATTGGTTGCACACAAGTTCAAAGTTTGAAATCGGTCACTATCATTTTAAAGCCAACAGAGAAAAAAGCTTGTAAACAAAATATATTTATTCTGTTAATATCAAATCATTACCCGATCATTTTTTAAAACAAACATTTAGTTTAAAGTTATGAAATGAAGAACAAAAGACATGACGCCTGTGCCAGGCATATACTGGACGACAGATGGCGCCTGCAAAAACTCTATTGCTTGCCAGGCCAATAGTTTATTGTATTAATCTTTTTATACCCTTGCAGAAAGTATTATAATTTCCGTACAAAATTTGTAGTGAAGAAGACATTTCCAATCCTATAAAGTATATATATTCTTGATTAGCATCACCAGGAGAGTCGATCTAGCCATGTCCGTCTGTCCGGTTTTAATTAAATTAAAATCGGATATCTAACAGGTTTTTTTATTTATTCTTCGGCTTTTCTATTTATTAAAATAATCCTTTGAGATATAGTATTTATTTACTACATCAGAATTACGCTTTTCGTTTTCATCAAAATCGGACAACAATATCATATAGCATATAGCTTCAGTGTTTTTAGTCGTATAGGCAAATATTTTGAAATGTATTCGTTTTGTAGTAACTGAAAGGGTATATAAACTTCGACTTGTTGAAGTTTGCTTCCTTTCTTGTTTTATTTTTTGTCCAGTAATAATTTGTTAATGTTTACTGCTGGGGTTATTTAATATGTTTTAGTTTTCCGAGTTGTGTAGCCCATCGTGTCAGTTGATTACAAAAACAAAATGATTCCAAAATCAAATAAAAATATTTAAACGATTTGTGACTTTCTGTACCTTTTTCGAGCTCAGGTTAAAACATGAAACTTGAAACGTTGCCAATCGTATTTTCAGGTGCCGTCAAAGTTATAAATTTAATATTAAAAACTTGTTTTTACGCACTATTTTATTTTTTAACTCTTGGTAAAAGCTTAAAAGTAAGAAAAACCTTCATATGAAATGACAAATTGTTCAAATTTTGTTTACTTTATCCGTATAGCTGAGATTGTGCGAGATTATTTTAAAAATCGACGAAGCTTTTATTTTTTTCAGAAATGATCCAATTGTTTCTATTACAGCTATATGACAAAGTCGCCCAGTCCAGTCCGTTTCACTTTAAACACAAGTTTGTTAAGAAACTTTAAATTAAATAAAAATAAAGAAATAAACTAGATCGTCTCAGACGAGATCAGTTTTCATTTAACTACATCTCTCTGATAGATACAAATTAGTTCTCGTCAAGTAAGTTGCCTAGTACTGTATCTTTAAAATGTATGATCCATTGGCCCGGGAACATAAGTCGCCAGGTCTACAAAAAATTGACATTAGACTCATTAGAGTGTTCCTCTCCACGGAAATCTTTAGTAAAAGGCGAAAGATTTATTCGACAATTGAAGAAAAACCAGAGTAACTTTACACCAACAAACACTCTGCCCATTGGTTCAGTATTAGCCAGAAATGCTTGGGAATTATAAATGTAAATGATTGCTAACTACCCATTCCTTTTTTAATGCTTTCTCGAATCGAAAACCTCAAAAGCAAATTAACTTATTCTTACTCTTATTATACCCTTGCAGAGGGTATTATAATTTCAGTCAAAAGTTTGCAACGCAGAGAAGGAGACATTTCTGACCCTATAAAGTATATATATTCTTGATCAGCATCACCAGGAGAGTCGATCTAGCCATGTCCGTCTGTCCGTCCGTCTGTCCGTCCGTCCGTCCGTTTCTACGCAAACTAGTCTTAAAGATAACGAGTTGAAACTTTGCACACACCCTTCTTTCTTTTGCACGCAGTATATAAGTCGGAACGGCCGGGATCGGCCGACTATATCCTATAGCTGCCATATAACTGATTGATCGGAAATGCCATAACTTTGGTGTTTGTAAAGTTAGGAAGTTGGGATTTTCTATGGGTTTTATATTTGGCCAATCAATCTGACCTACCAAATTTCGTAAGGAACAAAACTAGAGACGTATCCAAAAGGACAATAAGCTACGACTTTCTTTAATTTAGATTATATTAAAACAAGAAAGAAAAGCTAACTTCGGGCGGAGCCAAAATTGATATACCCTTGCAGAATATTCAGTTATATGCCAGCTATAAAATATAGTCGGCCGATCCTTATGATATTTGGTAGGTCAGATAGAAAATCCCAACTTCCTAACTTTACAAACACCAAAGTTATGGCATTTCCGATCAATCAGTTATATGGCAGCTATAGGATATAGTCGGCCGATCCCGGCCGTTCTGACTTATATACTGCGTGCAAAGGAAAGAAGGGTGTGTGCAAAGTTTCAACTCGATATCTTTAAAACTGAGAGACTAGTTATGGCATTTCCAATCGTTCAGTTATATGGCAGCTATAGGATATAGTGGGCCGATCCTTATGAAATTCGGTAGGTCGGATTGATTGCCCAAATATAAAACCCATGGGAAATCCCAACTTCCTAACTTTACAAACACCAAAGTATAAATCAGTTATATGGCAGCTATAGGATTTAGTCGACCGATCCCGGCCGTTCCGACTTATATACTGCGTGCAAAGGAAAGAAGGGTGTGTGCAAAGTTTCAATTCGATATCTTTAAAACTGAGAGACTAGTTTGCGTAGAAACAGACAGACGGACAGACAGACGGAAATACTTATATCAACTCAGGAGGTGATCCTGATCAAGAATATATATACTTTATAGGGTCGGAGATGTCTCCTTCACTGCGTTGCACACTTTTGACCAAAATTATAATACCCTCTGCAAGGGTATAACAAGAAAGGAAAGCTAACTTCGGGCGGAGCCGAAATTGATATACCCTTGCAGCATATTCAGTTATATGCCAGCTATAGATTACAGTCAGCTGCTCCTAATGATATTTGGTAGGCCGGATTGGCCAAAAATAAAACCCATAAAAATTCCAACTTCCTAACTTTACAAACACCAAAGTTATGGCATTTCCGATCGGATATAGTCGGCCGTTCCGACTTATATACTGCGTGCAAAGGAACGAAGGATGTGTACAAAGTTGCTATTCGATATCTTTAAGACTGAGAGACTAGTTCGCGCAGAAACAGGCAGACGGACATGATTATTTCAACTCAGGACGCGGTCCTGGTCAAGAATATATATACTTTATAGGGTCGGAAATGTCTGCTTCACTGCGTTGCACACTTTTGACCAAAATTATAATACCCTCTGCAAGGGTATAAAAAAGGGTTTGAACTATATTAAACTACACCAAGTGGTTATAAAAATTAAATATATTCCGCAGCAAAATTCACACAATTTTATAAACAGTTTTGATTGTGTAATTAGCTCAGCTCACCTTTCTGAATTCCCGTTCACAAGAATGAGGGCTTTAAATTTGCAGGTAGAAACATCCCCAAAAAAATAGACAATAGTTATTTTGGTTCCATATGTTTTTAAATAATTCCCAACTGCTTCTAGCAGGGCGAGCATGAAGTGCTCTTTTTTTTGGGCTAAATAGTTATCGCTTCTCGGCCTTATGGCTAAGATCAAAGTGTAGTATCTGTTCTTATCAGCTTAACATCTGATAGTTCCTCCATTGGAGGACAACAAATGTTAAACTGATTTTTGGAATCAGACGGAGTGCTAGGGGCTTGCTCCACCTCTGTCGCGGGTTGGCCCGGTATTGCAGTACCGCCGGGACTTCGGCCCAACTGATTAATACCTTAAACCTTCAACTGTCTTGGCATAAACTGGGATGTTTGATAAAAACTTCTCTTTACTTTAGTTTCAATATTAGCATGCATGCTCGACCACAGAACAACGTAAGCCGGCATTAAAAAAGGTATTTTGAATTATTTATATATTTTTTGTTAGTCATAAAATATAAATATTTCTCGGGTATTGTATTATGTTGGCGCAATGCAGCTTTAACTAAGTGTCCATACAGTTTCTGTCTGGCATTGCAAGATTTATCTGGGAATTGCTCCGGTTTGGCTACTTCTGCTTTTGAGTTTCTGTTGTCGAGCGATTTCCTGCGAATTTCTGATGTCTGGCTTGGGTTTAGTGTATTGGTTGCACACAAGTTCAAAGTTTGAAATCGGTCACTATCATTTTAAAGCCAACAGAGAAAAAAGCTTGTAAACAAAATATATTTATTCTGTTAATATCAAATCATTACCCGATCATTTTTTAAAACAAACATTTAGTTTAAAGTTATGAAATGAAGGACAAAAGACATGACGCCTGTGCCAGGCATATACTGGACGACAGATGGCGCCTGCAAAAACTCTATTGCTTGCCAGGCCAATAGTTTATTGTATTAATCTTTTTATACCCTTGCAGAAAGTATTATAATTTCCGTACAAAGTTTATAGTGAAGAAGACATTTCCAATCCTATAAAGTATATATATTCTTGATTAGCATCACCAGGAGAGTCGATCTAGCCATGTCCGTCTGTCCGGTTTTAATTAAATTAAAATCGGATATCTAACAAGTTTTTTTTATTTATTTTTCGGTTTTTCTATTTATTAAAATAATCCGTTAAAAATATGGTATTTATTTACTACATCAGAATTACGCTTTTCGTTTTTATCAAAATCGGACAACAATATCATATAGCTGCGATCGGCATAGCTTCATTGTTTTTAGTCATATAGGCATATATATCGCAGTGAAGTCGTTTTGTAATAACTGAAAGGGTATATAAACTTCGGCTTGTTGAAGTTTGCTTCCTTTCTTGTTTTATTTTTTGTCCTGTAATAATTTGTTAATGTTAACTGCTGGTCTTATATAATATGTTTTAGTTTTCCGAGTTATGTAGCCCTTGGAGTCAATTGATTACAAAAACAAAATTATTCCAAAATCAAATAAAAATTCTTAAGCGATTTGTGACTTTTTGTACCTTTTTCGAGCTCAGGTTAAAACATGAAACTTGAAACGATGCCAATCGTATTTTCAGGTGCCGTCAAAGTTATAAATGTAATATTAAAAATTTGTTTTTACGCACTATTTTATTTTTTTAACTCTTGGTAAAAGCTTGAAAGTAAGAAAAACCTTCATATGAAATGACAAATTGTTCTCATTTTTTTTTACTTTATCCGTATATCTGAGATTGTGCGAGATTATTTTAAAAATCGGCGAAGCTTTTATTTTTTCAGAAATGATCCAATGGTTTCTATTACAGCTATATGACAAAGTCGCCCAGTCCAGTCCGTTTCACTTTATACACAAGTTTGTTAAGAAACTTTAAATTAAATAAAAATAAATAAATAAACTAGATCGTCTCAGACGAGATCAGTTTTCATTTAACTACATCTCTCTGATAGATACAAATTAGTTCTCGTCAAGTAAGTTGCCTAGTACTGTATCTTTAAAATGTATGATCCATTGGCCCGGCAACATAAGTCGCCAGGTCTACAAAAAATTGACATTAGACTCATTAGAGTGTTCCTCTCCACGGAAATCTTTAGTAAAAGGCGAAAGATTTATTCGACAATTGAAGAAAAACCAGAGTAACTTTATACCAACAAACACTCTGCCCATTGGTTCAGTATTAGCCAGAAGTGCTTGGGAATTATAAATGTAAATGATTGCTACCTACCCACTCCTTTTTTAATGCTTTCTCGAATCGAAAACCTCAAAAGCAAATTAACTTATTCTTACTCTAATTTTGAAGTAAAACAAGAGAGAACGCTATAGTTAGTTGCAAGTTAGGAAGTTGGGATTTTCTATGGGTTTTATATTTGGCCAATCAATCTGACCTACCAAATTTCATAAGGATCGGCCGACTATATCCTATAGCCGCCATATTACTGATTGATCGGAAATGCAATAACTTTGGTGTTTGTTAAGTTAGGAAGTTGGGATTTTTTATGAGTGTTAAGAATGCATCATATGAATAATTTTGGAGAATATAATTTACATAATATTCTGCAAGGGTATTTCAACTTCGGCTCCGCCCGAAGTTAGCTTTCCTTTCTTGTTCAAACTGTTATATTAAGTAAATATTTTTGTTGTCTGTAATAATGAAAGGTGTTTATCCATATTCCCAAAAACATTTAATTTCCAAAAATTGTTAACCATTTCTTGAGTAAAAATCTAAATCTTTAAATGATTGAGCCTTCATTAAAAAAAATGTGGGTTACAAAGGTTCACTTAAACGAAAAAATAGTTTTTTATTTAAGAACAGTATCGTAAATAAAAATGGTTATTGAATTTTAATATTTGGGCTTTCAATCTAATCAATCCTAAAAATTTAATTATTGTATTATGCAATTTTTAATCATAAGCTTAAGTCCTTAACTTTAATAGATATGAACAAGTTAAATAAAAATGTAACAAGAAATCGGTGTTTTTGAAACAACATTATGTTGTCGTGTTTTAATGTTGTCTTTCAACATATGTTATTATATTATTATGTTTGCAGCGCTATTTTCCATAAGGGGGGGTCATTTTTAATTAATTAATTAAGCATCGAATAAAAAAAAATGCACGAAGTTGGTAAAGACTAAGTGTTACGAAAACAGTGGATTTGACTTTTCCGTCCGATTATACCATTTTTGACTTTTTTGAGCAGTATCCCTATGTGAAATATATTGTTTTTACTACTGGCTGAAATGTTATATATCATTACCATCGGCAAGGACTTATTATTTTTAAGCTTTAACATCAAGTCTATGGTTATGACTTTTCCAGCCGATTACACCTTTTTGAGCAGTATCCCTATGTGAAATCCATTGGTTTTACTTCTTACTGAAATTATATATGATACCATTGGCCAGGGTTTCTTATTTTTAAGCTTTTACCTTGAGTTAAAAAAAAAAATACTGCGTAAAAATAAATTTGTAATATTCAATTTATAACCTCGACGGCACCTGATAATACGATTTGCAAATTTCCAAGTGTCTTTCATGTTTTTAAACTGTGCTTGAAAACAGTATAGAAACAGACAGAACGATAGCCTAGTGATAATAATAATATATTCATAATCCTCATCATACGTTATCTACAGATAGGCAAAATACCTATTCGATTTGATAATCGCTTCTGGTCACCAAAATTCACCATCCTCACCGGATGTTAATTGGGGTTTAAAATAAAAGAATCAACGACTTTTCCAATTCGCATTATAGTTTAACTTGAAAATATTTTTTAAATCTCCTGAAATACTTCTGTAATTCTGTAACAGGAAACAGTCATAGTCTTAATTTGTTCTCTGTTATTCATCGCTATTAAATTTATTTATCCACCACATTAAAGAGAATACGGAATAAAAATTAGTACTCGTCAAACGAGTTGCCTAGTACTGTATCTTTAAAATGTATGATCCATTGGCCCGGCAACATAAGTCGCCAGGTCTACAAAAAATTGACATTAGACTCATTAGAGTGTTCCTCTCCACGGAAATCTTTAGTAAAAGGCGAAAGATTTATTCGACAATTGAAGAAAAACCAGAGTAACTTTACACCAACAAACACTCTGCCCATTGGTTCAGTATTAGCCAGAAGTGCTTGGGAATTATAAATGTAAATGATTGCTAACTACCCACTTCTTTTTTAATGCTTTCTCGAATCGAAAACCTCAAAAGCAAATTAACTTATTCTTACTCTTATTTTAAAGTAAAACAAGAGAGAACGCTATAGTCGGGTGCCCCGACTATCAGATACCCGTTACTCAGGTAAAGGGAGTGCGAGGGAGATGGATCACGCATAACTTTTTAACGAATGGTCCGATTTGAAAAATTTCTTCTACATTTCGATAGGTATTGATAAACACAATAAAACTGCATTTTTACTTTTCCGAAATATTTAAATTTTTAAAATCGTATATAAGCGATTGTGGGCGTCAGAGGGTGCGTGGCACCATTTTGAAACAAACTTGCGCTGCGTAGGAACTCCTAAAATCGACATGCAAAACGCCAATCTTCTAGCTTTTATAGTTTCCGAGATCTCAGCGTTCATACGGACAGACAGACGGACAGACAGACGGACAGACGGACAGACAGACGGACAGACGGACATGGCTAGATCGACTCGGCTAGTGATCCTGAACAAGAATATATATACTTTATAGGGTCGGAAACGCTTCCTTCTACCTGTTACATACTTTTGCACGAATACAATATACCCTTTTACTCTACGAGTAACGGGTATAATTAAATATTGTAACGATATTTATGTAAGCTAAATATGTACAATGAGGTCCTTTTCTAATGGGTACTTTCGTTTTACTAAACGATTATGGATTACAAAACTCAAGATGTGACTTTTATTGATATTTTTATAAACTTGGATGAACAAAACTAGAGACGTATCCAAAAGGAACAATAAGCTACGACTTTCTTTAATTTAGATTATATTAAAACAAGAAAGGAAAGCTAACTTCGGGCGGAGCCGAAATTGATATACCCTTGCAGCATATTCAGTTATATGCCAGCTATAAAATATAGTCAGCTGATCCAAAAATAAAACCCATAAAAAATCCCAATCGGCCGTTCCGACTTATATACTGCGTGCAAAGGAACGAAGGATGTGTACAAAGTTGCAATTCGATATCCTTAAGACTGAGAGACTAGTTCGCGCAGAAACAGGCAGACGGACATGATTATTTCAACTCAGGACGCGGTCCTGGTCAAGAATATATATACTTTATAGGGTCGGAAATGTCTGCTTCACTGCGTTGCACACTTTTGACCAAAATTATAATACCCTCTGCAAGGGTATAAAAAAGGGATTGAATTATATTAAACTACACCAAGTGGTTATAAAAATTAAATACATTCCGCAACAAAATTCACACAATTTTATAAACAGTTTTGATAGTGTAATTAGCTCAGCTCACCTTTCTGAATTCCCGTTCACAAGAATGAGGACTTTAAATTTGCAGGTAGAAACATCCCCAGAAAAATAAACAATAGTTATTTTGGTTCCATTTGTTTTTAAATAATTCCCAACTGCTTCTAGCAGGGCGAGCATGAAGTGCTCTTTTTTTGGGCTAAATAGTTATCGCTTCTCGGCCTTATGGCTAAGATCAAAGTGTAGTATCTGTTCTTATCAGCTTAACATCTGATAGTTCCTCCATTGGAGGACAACAAATGTTAAACTGATTTTTGGAATCAGACGGAGTGCTAGGGGCTTGCTCCACCTCTGTCGCGGGTTGGCCCGGTATTGCAGTACCGCCGGGACTTCGGCCCAACTGATTAATACCTTAAACCTTCAACTGTCTTGGCATAAACTGGGATGTTTGATAAAAACTTCTCTTTACTTTAGTTTCAATATTAGCATGCATGCTCGACCACAGAACAACGTAAGCCGGCATTAAAAAAGGTATTTTGAATTATTTATATATTTTTTGTTAGTCATAAAATATAAATATTTCTCGGGTATTGTATTATGTTGGCGCAATGCAGCTTTAACTAAGTGTCCATACAGTTTCTGTCTGGCATTGCAAGATTTATCTGGGAATTGCTCCGGTTTGGCTACTTCTGCTTTTGAGTTTCTGTTGTCGAGCGAATTTCTGATGTCTGGCTTGGGTTTAGTGTATTGGTTGCACACAAGTTCAAAGTTTGAAATCGGTCACTATCATTTTAAAGCCAACAAAGAAAAAAGCTTGTAAACAAAATATATTTATTCTGTTAATATCAAATCATTACCCGATCATTTTTTAAAACAAACATTTAGTTTAAAGTTATGAAATGAAGGACAAAAGACATGACGCCTGTGTCAGGCATATACTGGACGACAGATAGCGCCTGCAAAAACTCTATTGCTTGCCAGGTCAATAGTTTTATTGTATTGATCTTTTAATACCCTTGCAGAACGTATTATAATTTCCGTAAAAAGTTTGTAGTAAAGAAGACATTTCCAATCCTATAAAGTATATATATTCTTGATTAGCATCACCAGGAGAGTCGATCTAGCCATGTCCGTCTGTCCGGTTTTAATTAAATTAAAATCGGATATTTGTGCCGAGATAATTTACTAAATTTAAACGGTTCCAAGTGCAAGCTGATGACTTTTTATCGGGCCAATCCGATATACGCGACTTACACGTTAAGTGGCAGCTCTTTGGATAGAATAACTCTTGTAAACGATCTTGGCGTTCTCTTGGACCCTAAACTAAAATTTTCTAATCACATTTCGTCCATGGTTAATAAAGCCAGAGGAGTGCTTGGATTTATTAAAAGGTGGTCAAAAGAATTCGATGCTCCTTATGGGTTTATATATTTCGCTAGTCCGTCCGATTCTGGAGTATGGGTCTCCCGTCTGGAGTCCACAATACGGAATACATATTGGTCGTATTGAATCTGTACAAAAAAACTTCCTTCTTTTTGCTTTACGGCGCCTAAACTGGGATGCAAATCTTATCTTACCTTCTTATTCTAGTAGACTTCTTTTGATTAATTTACCATCCCTAGCCAACCGTAGAACGATGCTTGGTACTATCTTTATTTATAACCTTATACATGGTGATATTGACTGCCCCGACTTGTTAAGTCGGCTAAACTTTTCTGTGCCAAGTAGATTAACTAGAAATTATATTCCCCTAATTTTAAATAATTGTAGATCTAACTATGCCTTGCATGAGCCTTTCAGAGTATTATGTTCTGACTATAATAGACTTTTTCCTGTAATATCAAATCTTGACTCTCTGCCGCTCCTAAAACGATTAATACTTGCTTCATTGGCACAAGATTGATCTAACTAATACTTTTTCCTCGGACCTTTACCTTTATTTTCCTATCTCGCGTCTATCTTATCGCGAATCGTGCCGTACGATACACGGCTGCGCCCCTCGGTCGGTTGGGCGGTGAAAAAAAAAAAAATGGGCGGGTTAGTGGGCCATTACAAAAAAAAAAAAAAAAAAAAAATTTTTAACTTTTTTTTTTTTTTTTCGGCTTTTCTATTTATTAAAATAATCCTTTGAGATATAGTATTTATTTACTACATCAGAATTACGCTTTTCGTTTTCATCAAAATCGGACAACAATATCATATAGCATATAGCTTCATTGTTTTTAGTCGTATAGGCAAATATTTTGAAATGTATTCGTTTTGTAGTAACTGAAAGGGTATATAAACTTCGACTTGTTGAAGTTTGCTTCCTTTCTTGTTTTATTTTTTGTCCAGTAATAATTTATTAATGTTTACTGCTGGGGTTATATAATATGTTTTAGTTTTTCGAGTTGTGTAGCCCATCGTGTCAATTGATTACAAAAACAAAATGATTCCAAAATCAAATAAAAATATTTAAACGATTTGTGACTTTCTGTACCTTTTTCGAGCTCAGGTTAAAACATGAAACTTGAAACGTTGCCAATCGTATTTTCAGGTGCCGTCAAAGTTATAAATTTAATATTAAAAACTTGTTTTTACGCACTATTTTATTTTTTTAACTCTTGGTAAAAGCTTAAAAGTAAGAAAAACCTTCATATGAAATGACAAATTGTTCAAATTTTGTTTACTTTATCCGTATAGCTGAGATTGTGCGAGATTATTTTAAAAATCGACGAAGCTTTTATTTTTTTCAGAAATGATCCAATTGTTTCTATTACAGCTATATGACAAAGTCGCCCAGTCCAGTCCGTTTCACTTTATACACAAGTTTGTTAAGAAACTTTAAATTAAATAAAAATAAATAAATAAACTAGATCGTCTCAGACGAGATCAGTTTTCATTTAACTACATCTCTCTGATAGATACAAATTAGTTCTCGTCAAGTAAGTTGCCTAGTACTGTATCTTTAAAATGTATGATCCATTGGCCCGGCAGCATAAGTCGCCAGGTCTACAAAAAATTGACATTAGACTCATTAGAGTGTTCCTCTCCACGGAAATCTTTAGTAAAAGGCGAAAGATTTATTCGACAATTGAAGAAAAACCAGAGTAACTTTATACCAACAAACACTCTGCCCATTGGTTCAGTATTAGCCAGAAGTGCTTGGGAATTATAAATGTAAATGATTGCTACCTACCCACTCCTTTTTTAATGCTTTCTCGAATCGAAAACCTCAAAAGCAAATGAACTTATTCTTACTCTTATTATACCCTTGCAGAGGGTATTATAATTTCAGTCAAAAGTTTGCAACGCAGAGAAGGAGACATTTCCGACCCTATAAAGTATATATATTCTTGATCAGCATCACCAGGAGAGTCGATCTAGCCATGTCCGTCTGTCCGTCCGTCTGTCCGTCCGTCCGTCCGTTTCTACGCAAACTAGTCTTAAAGATAACGAGTTGAAACTTTGCACACACCCTTCTTTCTTTTGCACGCAGTATATAAGTCGGAACGGCCGGGATCGGCCGACTATATCCTATAGCTGCCATATAACTGATTGATCGGAAATGCCATAACTTTGGTGTTTGTAAAGTTAGGAAGTTGGGATTTTTTATGAGTTTTATATTTGGCCAATCAATCTGACCTACCAAATGTCATAAGGATCGGCCGACTATATCCTATAGCTGCCATATAACTGAACGATTGGAAATGCCATAACTTTCTAACTTTACAAACACCAAAGTTATGGCCTTTCCGATCAATCAGTTATATGGCGGCTATAGGATATAGTCGGCCGATCCCGACGGTTCCGACTTATATACTGCGTGCAAAGGAACGAAGGATGTGTACAAAGTTGCAATTCGATATCCTTAAGACTGAGAGACTAGTTCGCGTAGAAACAGGCAGACGGACATGCTTATTTCAACTCAGGACGCGGTCCTGGTCAAGAATATATATACTTTAAAGGGTCGGAGATGTCTCCTTCACTGCGTTGCACACTTTTGACCAAAATTATAATACCCTCTGCAAGGGTATAAAAAAGGGATTGAATTATATTAAACTACACCAAGTGGTTATAAAAATTAAATATATTCCGCAGCAAAATTCACACAATTTTATAAACAGTTTTGATAGTGTAATTAGCTCAGCTCACCTTTCTGAATTCCCGTTCACAAGAATGAGGACTTTAAATTTGCAGGTAGAAACATCCCCAGAAAAATAGACAATAGTTATTTTCGTTCCATATGTTTTTAAATAATTCCCAACTGCTTCTAGCAGGGCGAGCATGGAGTGCTCTTTTTTTGGGCTAAATAGTTATCGCTTCTCGGCCTTATGGCTAAGATCAAAGTGTAGTATCTGTTCTTATCAGCTTAACATCTGATAGTTCCTCCATTGGAGGACAACAAATGTTAAACTGATTTTTGGAATCAGACGGAGTGCTAGGGGCTTGCTCCACCTCTGTCGCGGGTTGGCCCGGTATTGCAGTACCGCCGGGACTTCGGCCCAACTGATTAATACCTTAAACCTTCAACTGTCTTGGCATAAACTGGGATGTTTGATAAAAACTTCTCTTTACTTTAGTTTCAATGCTAGCATGCATGACCGCATATAATTATTTATATATTTTTTGTTAGTCATAAAATATAAATATTGTATTATGTTGGCGCAATGCAGCTTTAACTATGTGTCCATACAGTTTCTGGCTGGCATTGCAAGATTTATCTGGGAATTGCTCCGGTTTGGCTACTTCTGCTTTTGAGTTTCTGTTGTCGAGCGATTTCTCCTGCGAATTTCTGATGTCTGGCTTGGGTTTAGTGTATTGGTTGCACACAAGTTCAAAGTTTGAAATCGGTCACTATCATTTTAAAGCCAACAGAGAAAAAAGATTGTAAACAAAATATATTTATTCTGTTAATATCAAATCATTACCCGATCATTTTTTAAAACAAACATTTAGTTTAAAGTTATGAAATGAAGGACAAAAGACATGACGCCTGTGCCAGGCATATACTGGACGACAGATGGCGCCTGCAAAAACTCTATTGCTTGCCAAGCCAATAGTTTATTGTATTAATCTTTTTATACCCTTGCAGAAAGTATTATAATTTCCGTACAAAGTTTGTAGTGAAGAAGACATTTCCAATCCTATAAAGTATATATATTCTTGATTAGCATCACCAGGAGAGTCGATCTAGCCATGTCCGTCTGTCCGGTTTTAATTAAATTAAAATCGGATATCTAACAAGTTTTTTTATTTATTTTTCGGTTTTTCTATTTATTAAAATAATCCGTTAAAAATATGGTATTTATTTACTACATCAGAATTACGCTTTTCGTTTTTATCAAAATCAGACAACAATCTCATATAGCTTCGATCGGCATAGCTTCATTGTTTTTAGTCATATAGGCATATATATCGCAGTGAAGTCGTTTTGTAATAACTGAAAGGGCTTCGGCTTGTTGAAGTTTGCTTCCTTTCTTGTTTTATTTTTATACCCTTGCAGAGGGTATTATAATTTTGGTCAAAAGTGTGCAACGCAGTGAAGGAGACATCTCCGACCCCATAAAGTATATATATTCTTGATCAGGATCACCTCCTGAGTTGATATAGCCATGTCCGTCTGTCCGTCTGTCTGTCCGTCTGTCTGGCCGTCTGTCTGTTTCTACGCGAACTAGTCTCTCAGTTTTAAAGATATCGAATTGAAACTTTGCACACAGCCTTCGATCCTTTGCACGCAGTATATAAGTCGGAACGGCCAGGATCGGACAACTATATCCTATAGCTGCCATATAACTGATTGATCGGAAATGCCATAACTTAATTGTTTGTTAAGTTAGGAAGTTGGGATTTCCTATGGGTATTTTATTTGGCCAGTCAATCCGACCTACCAAATTTCATAAGGATCGGCCGACTATATCCTATAGCTGCCATATAACTGATTGATCGGTAATGCCATAACTTTGGGATTTGTAAAGTTAGGAAGTTGGGATTTTCTATGGCTTTTATATTTGGCCAATCAATCTGACCTACCAAATTTCATAAGGATCGGCTGACTATATCCTATAGCTGCTATATAACTGATTGATCGGTAATGCCATAACTTTGGGATTTGTAAAGTTAGGAAGTTGGGATTTTCTATGGGTTTTATATTTGGCCAATCAATCTGACCCACTAAATTTCATAGGGATCGGCCGACTATATCCTATAGCCGCCACTTAACTGAACGATTGGAAATGCCATAACTTTGGTGTTTTTAAAGTTAGAAAGTTGGGATTTTTTATGAGTGTTAAGAATGCATCATATGAATAATTTTGGAGAATATAATTCGGAATATTCTGCAAGGGTATTTCAACTTCGGCTCCGCCCGAAGTTAGCTTTCCTTTCTTGTTTGTCCTGTAATAATTTGTTAATGTTAACTGCTGGTCTTATATAATATGTTTTAGTTTTCCGAGTTATGTAGCCCTTGGAGTCAATTGATTACAAAAACAAAATGATTCCAAAATCAAATACAAATTCTTAAACGATTTGTGACTTTCTGTACCTTTTTCGAGCTCAGGTTAAAACATGAAACTTGAAACGTTGCCAATCGTATTTTCAGGTGCCGTCAAAGTTATAAATGTAATATTAAAAATTTGTTTTTACGCACTATTTTATTTTTTTAACTCTTGGTAAAAGCTTGAAAGTAAGAAAAACCTTCATATGAAATGACAAATTGGTATTATAATTTTGGTCAAAAGTGTGCAACGCAGTGAAGGAGACATCTCCGACCCTATAAAGTATATATATTCTTGATCAGGATCACCTCCTGCGTTGATATAGCCATGTCCGTCTGTCCGTCTGTCTGTCCGTCTGTCTGTTTCTACGCAAACTAGTCTCTCAGTTTTAAAGCTATTGAATTGAAACTTTGCACACACCCTTCTTTCCTTTGCACGCAGTATATAAGTCGGAACGGCCGGGTTCGGACGACTATATCCTATAGCTGCCATATAACTGATTGATCGGAAATGCCATAACTTTCGTGTTTGTAAAGTTAGGAAGTTGGGATTTTCTATGGGTTTTAAATTTGGCCAATCAATCCGACCTACCAAATTTTATAAGGATCGGCCGACTATATCTTATGGCTGCCATATAACTGGACGATTGGAAATGCCATAACTTTGGTGTTTTTAAAGTTAGGAAGTTGGGATTTTTTATGAGTATAAAGAATGCATCACATGAATAATTTTGGAGAATATAATTTACAGAGTATTCTGCAAGGGTATATCAACTTCGGCTCCGCCCGAAGTTAGCCTTTCTTTCTTGTTATACCCTTGCAGAGGGTATTATAATTTTGGTCAAAAGTGTGCAACGCAGTGAAGGAGACATCTCCGACCCTATAAAGTATATATATTCTTGATCAGGATCACCTCCTGAGTTGATATAGCCATGTCCGTCTGTCCGTCTGTCCGGCGATGTCAACTGACCGCCTCGCAGATGCGCTTTGACCCCGTTGGACTATTATTTGTGGGGTGCCGTCAAGGATAAGTGTTACGCCAACCACCCTGCAATTGAGGGCCATACCATCGAAAATGTGTTTAAAAATTGAGTCGACCGAATGGGCTACTGTGAAGCCAGCCGAGGCAGCCATATGAACGAAGTGGTGTTTCATACATAAACCGCAATGTTGAGGCTATCCAATAAAAAAAAAGTTTTGAAAAATATGTACTCGTTCTTCTTTTATAGCGATTTTAAAACGCAAATCTTTCGTGGGCCACCCTTTATATAGCTTATAGGGTCGGAAATATCTCCTTCACTGCTTTGCAATTTTTTGACTGAAATTATAATACCCTCTGCAAGGTATAAAAAAGGGATTGAATTATATTAAACTACACCAAGTGGTTATAAAAATGAAATATATTCCGCAGCGAAATTCACACAATTCTATAAACAGTTTTGAAGTAAGGCGCATCATTTGCCCAATGCACTTTAAATTTGAAGGTAGCAGCATCCCCAGAAAAATAGACAATAGTTATTTTGGTTCCATATGTTTTTAAATAATTCCCAACTGCTTCTAGCAGGGCGAGCATGAAGTGCTCTTTTTTTTGGGCTAAATAGTTATCGCTTCTCGGCCTTATGGCTAAGATCAAAGTGTAGTATCTGTTCTTATCAGCTTAACATCTGATAGTTCCTCCATTGGAGGACAACAAATGTTAAACTGATTTTTGGAATCAGACGGAGTGCTAGGGGCTTGCTCCACCTCTGTCGCGGGTTGGCCCGGTATTGCAGTACCGCCGGGACTTCAGCCCAACTGATTAATACATTTTACTGTTTAGGAAAGATATTAACTGTCATGGCAAGAACTGGGATGTCAGAATCATCACTTCGGTTCCGAAGCAGCGTGCATGCCCGACCACAGAACAACGTAAGCCGGCATTAAAAAAGGCATTTTTACCGTTTATAATTATTTATATATTTTTTGTTATTCATAAAACAGAAATTTTTCTCGGTCATTTTTTCGCGCAATGCAGCTTAAACGACTAACATGCTAGATTAAAAAAAAACAAGAAAGGAAAGCTAACTTCGGGCGGAGCCGAAGTTGAAATACCCTTGCAGAATATTCTGTAAATTATATTCTCCAAAATTATTCATATGATGCATTCTTAACACTCATAAAAAATCCCAACTTCCTAACTTTACAAACACCAAAGTTATGTC